>OY751313.1:19966561-20566561 GCA_963564615.1 Rhorus exstirpatorius
GGTAGGTCCCAGGTTCGAGTCCCGCAGTTGAGGAAGAAAAATCCTATCGAGAAAAATCGGTGCAGGATTTTTATTTTTTCAGTGTAACTCTTCTATATGTGCGCGTATGGAACTATTTTGCAAATGATATATATTTCATTTTTGTTTATATTTTGGAATAAAAAAGTTTGCAGCAATAATATATAGTTGCCTTGAGTAGATATTTATATGAGTCAAATGCATTTTTGCTAAATGTAAATTTAAAAAATTGCTGATTTTAATAAACATTTACTACGTTTGCAATAAAAATATAGTCGAATTCAATAAACAGTTATTTGGTCCAAATAACTGGACTATTAAAAAAAAAATATATTTACGATGAATAGAGACCAATTAGGCCGTGAGACAAAGAAAAAAATTTATATAGTTAGTACAAATAGACTCTATTTGAATCAACTAGATCTTTTTTCTCTGAGTGTGCACTTTGACGCCTGTTGGAGAATTTCATGAGTTTGGGATTTCACCGATTGAGTTCATCCAGGTTTCATTCAATTATCGTTGTATAGTTCTCCGTTCTCCGAGATATCATGTCAGGAGAAATTTCTCAATGAATCAACCTTGTGGCGCTGTAGCGAGTAAAATTTTTGTATTTTTTTATTTTCTTTTAAAATTTTGCAATTTCATCGAGAAATATTTATAAAGAAAAAATACTCTGAAGACCAAATTCTTTCTTTTTTTTTTTTTTTTTTTTACATGAACGAATATTCGCGAATGATCGAATCGTAAAATACATCGAAAGCCCCGCACTGTATACGACCAGCTGCTATCCCTTAAAGTTTGCGCGCGGCATTTTGCATGGGACAGGGTGTCTGCGGATGTTTGGCAACTGCAACGAACAACTTTTGGGGAGAAAATCGAACTTCCCGATCATCCCTCGGGGAATACGTGATCCGTTGAGATTAGGTATGGCTAGGGAGTATACCGGAAGTTTCGAGGGATCCATTCTCTCGTTCTGGCGTTTCAATCATAATGCCCCGACACCAACCGACGCGATCTCCATAACTTTGCATTGTACATGTCCTTTCGCGGTTTTGACGAATTCGCGATGTTCTCATTCATGAAAAATTGAGGAGAAAAAAATGTCGTTTTTAGGCGATCTACGGTGAAAAGATACGATTTTTTTTTCTTTTTTTTTTCTTTCTGGTAATTATTTCGAATTTGTTGTATGAGGATTTTTTTTTTCCTATTTTTCGGAGTTATTCTTTAAGAATTTTTGGCACTTCTATTTTCTCATCCGAAAGTACAGTTCGCTGTAAACCGTAGTAGACCCCGTTGAGTTTCAACAACGATAATGTTTAAAATTTATTAATAACAAATTGAAAAAAAAATGTCTGAACAAATACACCGAAAAATTATTATTCTTTTTCATGAATTGCAATATCCGATCTGTTCTTTTATTACTCAAAATTTTTCCTGTAAACTTTCCTCAATCGTTTTATACGTTGGTAATTGAAAAAAAATTGAATTTTTCCATTAAAAAAAAATTCTGTTTAGATTTTTTCTATACTGCCGGTGAGATTGTTTTTTTTTTTAATTTTTTTTAAACAATAAATTGTACAATTTTTACCGTCCCGAAGAGTACTCATATACGTGAGTCGTTCGAACGCTTTGCGAAGTACATACCCGGTGGCTGGATTATTAAAGAGCCCATAAATGTGCATCATTATTACATCCCTTGCAAAAAGGTATAACTTCAGCAAAGTTTTCGCTACACTCACGCCGAGATAAACTTTCCTTCACTTTCGTACGAGGGTTCCTTTTTTCCTTTTTTTTTTTTTACCTCTCGGTAAGTATATGTACTACAAAATAGGCTCCCTTAAAAAGTTCAGGATTCCACTCGAGTAGAAAACTCACCCCCGCCCCCGCGAGATGGCCGAGAGTAGAGAAAACATAAATCGAGCGTCCAATCGGCCTAAAACGATACTAAATTATTTGGCCAATGGCACGTGGTTGGGCCCGCGATATACTTTTCTTTTTTTTATTTATTCTCACCCTTCGTGTGTGTATACGCAAGGGTGCTAAAAGTCTTGCCGGAAAATCTACGAGGCATCTCTCCACTCTTGGGAGTTTATTCGGGTTACGCGGAAGTTTATTTTTATTTTCACGAACAAGCACACACACACGCGCATATACAATCCATTTTCCTCACTAGTTTTTTTCACTTCCGGGTTAAGGGAAGGCTATATTTCTATTTTGACTTTCCGAATCTGTGGGTCATCCAAAAACTTTTCGGGATCAATGATAATAAAAGATTGGAACAGAAAGAATTCACCGATCTTATTGAAACAAATGCGACAAATTTTCGTTTAAAAAAACATATCGTTATTTCAGGTTATTTTTATGCATAATTTTTCATCATTATTAAGAAATTTTTCACAAAACTATAGCATCACAGTTCTATGCTAATTAGAAAATAAGGGAGAGGATTCTGAAAAAAAAAAAGAATATCATCTCTGATCGTGGCTAGCCTATAAGGTTTGCCTTTGCTTTTCGGCAAGACACAAAAAATGGAAAATCTTTGGGCCCATAGTAAAGGCAATTCTGTAAAGCTATGCAGTCACAATTGAAGATCGATTAAAAAAAAAAAAATCGTTTCCCCTGGCTTCTAAAGAGCATATCATAGAACCGTATGATAATCCATCAGCAAACGCAGAATCAATGTATTTCAGAGCTGGGCAGTACTTCAAGTACCCGATATTTGCGTTGTATTGTAAGTACAGTACATTAAGTACAAAGTACTTTAAAAGTATTTCAAATATTGTATACAATATTTATTTAAGTATACAATATTTGTTTAAATTTAAGTATACTTAAATTTCCAAGCACTCGACCTGATGTACTTCAAGTATCTTTGCTGAAATTTTCAAGTACATGTCATGTACTTAAAGTATTTGCAATTAACATTTCAAGTACTTTCATGTTCTTCAAGTACTTTTTCAAGTACCAAGTATGAAGTACTTTTGAGTACGTCTTGTCAATGGTTGCATGTATAACGCCTTTGAATAAATGATTGAGGAACGTTCTACGCCATCTTTGGGTTAAGATTGTCAGGAATGACCGTTCAAAGGCTCAAGCGACGGTAGTTACGATGTTATTGTCAATGCATGGCTCCGTTTTTAACAATCCCCGTGTATTATATTCTTTATTTTTTCTTATTCAAACCTGAAGCTAAAATGAATCTTATAATTAAAATCGTCAATGCTATTGTTTTTAATTATTTCTAATTCTTCGTTTAAATATTTCTGTTCGAATCTGCCTAACCTGAGTGCATTGCACAATGTGAAAATATGTTTCGATACAAAAAGTACTCGAATAAAAATCAAATGAGTTTAAGGAGTACGTAAGAAATCAAATATAACGAGAAATATAAGTACTATAGAACTTACGAGATGTATACCTGAAAACTTTAAAAGTATTTTATGTTTGATACTTGACGTATTTAAAGTACTCGATACCTCAAGTACTTTAAATATTTAGTACTTGAAGTACTGAGTACTTGAAGTACCGAGTACCCGAAGCACTGAATACTTGAAGTACTGAATACTTGAAGTACTGAATACTTGAAGTACTGAATACTTGAAGTACTTGCTACTTCAAGTATTTACGGTACTTTGTCCTTGAAATACACGAGTACGTCAAGTACTTACAATATATACTTTATACTTGAAGTAATTTTTGGTACTTTGCCCAGCTCTGATGTATTAAACAGCTCGGAATAATGCAAAGAAGAATCTTTTTTTTTATTTTGACCGAATAGCGTTGCTATTTCATTCTCATGATAACTGCTTCCTCATACAGAGGAAGCCTTTGTGATAGTGGGAAAAAAAATTCAATCCCAATGTGTTCAAAATATATCCGGAACCGTCCGAAATATCATTTTTACCTTGAAAAATTTAAACGTCTGTATCTCGAGAACTGCCGCAGCAATCGTGATCAAACTTTGCACACAACTTGTCCATATGAGACCTCCTTTGCTTATGAAAATTTTCGCCACAATCCATAACGGCTGTTCCATTTTACATGATTCAAAAATTTTCCATAAATCTTCTGTGATCGCTCAATAATTTAATAAAAAAAAATTTTTTTTTTTTGGCTCGAAAATTTTTACGCGAACAGAGGTCAGCGGGACGGAGATATTTGGGCATCGAGTTTGGGCTTTTGGATTGGGTTTTAAACGCCCTATATACATAAAGGGATGTCCAGTTTGAAAAGGGATGGAAGTTTGGGTTTTTTTTCGGTTGGACTTTTAACACTCTGTGTACGAAAGGTTCTCAATTCGAATAGAATTGCTCTGTTTGAGTTTGTTTCGGTCTACAGTGCCAATTGAAGCAGTTTGCATTCTGTTTTGAATAAATATTTCGTAATCCAATAAACATAGGTACTACAAAGCCTTTCTAAAACTAACGTGTATATTAACGTGATAAAGATGACTATACTTCGGAATTCGAATTCTCAATACTCTCTTGTGTGTTTTTACATTTTTTATTTTTATTTTTTATTTTTTCAATTTCCTAAGCTCATATTCGTTCTCTTGGGCTCGCCACATAATTCAACGTGAATTATTCCTCGTTAAACGAATCACATGTATAGTCGTTTGTATCGCGCTTGAAAACGATTTCTATCTTTATATACGCGTGTGTACGTTGGTTGCGATAGAGACTCTAATCGCGCAAGCACGCAGTTATTTCGATGTACATAATATATCGATCCAACGTACAGTGAATATTGTGAAAGAGTTTTTTTTTCCTTCTCTTCGATAGCCGTCGGTGGAGTAGGTGAGCGTGTAGAGTGAATCGAGGGGAAAAAAAAAATTATCAGAGCCGTGGGCGCTATTAATAGGAAAACTAGAAGAAAAAAAAAAAATGAAGACTGCAAAGACAAAGAATATGGAAAAGTGTGCACTTCCGATCTTTTTATCTCCGAGTGCCTCTTGTCCCTTATGGGCAAAGAGAAAAAATGAGTATCGTTTCGCGCACATATTTCGTATTCACGAAAAAAAAAAATTATCATTTTATTATTGTACCATGCTTTGGAAAAATAATTCTTCACGATTACACTGGAAATTTACTTTAAACTTTTATTCATATATATTATATTATATATTATATATTATAATATATTATATACTATATATTTACCATATATATTATATTATATATTAGGGAGTCCATGAAAACAATCATGGAAAGAAAAAAAAAAAATTTTAAGTGCGATTAACCCCTGCCTGAATGACAAAACTTTTCCTTGGGATTTTTGCACTTTTTAGATTTTAATTTTTTTTTTCGCTTCCTATATTCATTACCTCATTAAATATTGTTGATTCTACTACTGTTCTGATCTATTTTGATGGACATATTTTTATATTCATGAAAAAAAAAATTTGATAAGTTTTAAAGAGGTCAAAATTTATTTTTATACCATATTTTTGTCAATAATTATCGAATATTGTTGAATTTATTGGCTTTCCAATGCTTTTTATCCATTTTATTTTATCTTTTTGTCTATTTTATCTGTACATTATCATTATATATAGAAATTTTCGATTTCTAATGACTACCCACGATGCGGCTGATTATGATTATTAATCATTTTGCAAATGACCCGACTTTCCAATGCTTGATCGACCAGCATCTCGAGGTCAACTGACGTCGTTACACGTAGTGATCGTTAAAAAATGAAAATCTTCGGTCACGTACACGGAAAATATTTAGAAAGTATTTAATTGTTCGTTCTCAATATAAAAAAAAAAGGTTACTCAAGATCGTAAAAGACTATGTAGAAAAATGAATAAAATGACTCGAATTTTTTCAATTTATCGCCATGTGAGATCGCGAAATATCGAGTGGTCAGCTTTAAGACAAAGTATTTTTTTTTCTCAAGAGCCTCGAGCAAGCCTCGAGATGATGTTAAATAGATTTGGGTGAGAGGGAGTTGGACCAAGAATGTGTCTCACGTCACGCTTAGGGAAGGCCATCATGACTATATTATCTCAATAATGTAATTTTTTAATAGCTTCATTATCCCTTCGTTTTTTTTTCATTATTATTAAAAAGCGGTAAAAAAAAGCGTGCAAATTGGAAATTTAAACATTTTTGGAATATTACTTGAAAAATAAAATAAAAAAATGTAACAAAATCTAAATTTTTTTACCGTTTTCTGCAAAATTTTGCCGGCAGTTACCCTTGAAAATTTTCCTTATTATGCCAAAAATAAGCGCGAAATTTTAAAATTTGTGCAAAAATAAAGCGATTGCCGATTTTTTTTGCAATTGAAATTTTTATTCTTTCAAGTTTTAACTCCTCAAGCGATATCGGTGTACAAAATTTTGTCCCAATGGTAAAATATTCCTGAAATTTTATGGCTATCGGAAATATTTTATTTTTTGGAGAAAAATTGAAAAATTTTTGAAATATAAATTTCTCGAACGATTCTCAACAAAAAAGGTCTCTACTATTTTTGTCGTACGATGCACGGTTCACGAGATATTTGGATAAAACGTCTTTTCCAAGATGGCGGCTGACGCTCGACCCCCCCCCCCCCCCCCCCCCCGGCGTCCCGCCAACTTTAATTTACACTCAGAGGACACTCCTGAACCTTTTCCAAAAATTCTGTAGAATTCTGCAGAAGATTGCAGAAAAAATGGCTATAATGACTGGACTATACTGATCGATGCGCTATTGAATAGCCCTCAAAAGACGTCTTCGCGAGTGAATTTCGAGGGTTTGTGCTAAACGGCGACATGACCAATGTACACTGGCGTTGTAAACATTGATTTTTTTAAATCTGTGAGAATCCTTTATCGGTCATGACTTCATATCCAGTATCCAGGTTCTGATAAGTTTAGGAACTCCGAATCGTTTGTCACAAAACCATTTGTAGCTCTATCGCCATTGAGGTAGAACCTCCGCGGTGAGCGGCGGGGAATAGTGGGAACGTCGGCAAGGCGAAGCGCGGTGAGCGGGCACGCATGAAACGAGAAAGAGTCGGACCGCTCACAGGCTCAATCGTACCTCTTTTACATTTACAATATCTCAAAAAATAAATAGTAAATTTTCCTGAATTTTTGTCACATTATTCGTGAAACCCCTCGCTAGCTTCTTCTCGTTTTTCATCAACTTCTGAATTTTAGTTTTGACGGTAGAATTAATAATTAACTCTTGTGCATACATGGCGCATATGTTACGTGTAAACGAAGCCAGCTTTGAGTGTAAATATCTCGGGTTCGGGATGATCAAGCTTATTTAAATTGCACAGATGTTCGGATAACATAATTAAATAACCTGTATGCCAAATTTCGACCATTTCCAAATTAAACTATCCTGTGGAGGAGCTACCTTAACCTTTTGAAACAAAAGTTATTAAGGAGGTTCTTAACATTAATTTGGTGCGGCAAGGGGAACGTGATGGCGCGGCGCGGGTGACGTGCGGGGCAGGTTGCGTTCGGCATTTGTTTCACCAAGCCATTACTCACGCTCAATTCTGTTTACAAGTATATTTCACAATCGGAACGGTGAAAAACTTTATTAATGGGCAAATTATATCTATGAAGGTCTAATCTGTCGTTTAAGCGTTTCTTCGGGGAAATGTTACCGTTTTTTCACTCCTAAAATAATCTCCAATCATAACTTCGAATACTTCTCCCATAAGAGCCCACGTATAAGCGGCATATTAAATGTTTTTTTTCTCCTCAACTATGCGGTCAAAAAATCTGAAATAATTACGGTGTATTCCTAGTACCAGCACAAACCTTCCCTCAAATTTTAGAATCATTCTTACCGTTTTTCTCTGGGTTAAGAACCTCCTTAAGGTAGTACCTCCGCGACCGGAGACGGGGAATAAGCGGGAGCGTAGGCAAGGCGAAGCGCGGTGAGCGGGCACGCATGAAACAAGAGCGGAGAGAGTCGGACCGCTCACAGGCTCGCGCGTACCTCTTTCACTTACAATATCTCAAAAACCAAATGGTAAATCTTCCTGAATTTTTTTTTCACATTACTCGTGACATACCTCTCTAGCTTCTTCTTGTTTTTCATCAACTTCTTAATTTTAGTTTTGACGATAGAATTCATAACTAACTCTTGTGCATACCTACATGGCGCATATGTTACGTGTAAATCAAGCCAACTTGGAGTGTAAATATCTCGGATTCGGGATGGTCAAGCTTATTTAAATTGCACAGATGTTCGGATAACATATTATTAAATAACCTGTTTGCCAAATTTCGACCATTTCCTAATTTAACTATCCTGTGGAGGTCGTTGTGCTGGCTACTCAGCCAGGTGATCGAGCGGGGTCGCTGCGGGGTGAGCGCAGGGCATGTATCGACGATACAATGTTGCGCCGCTCACGGGCTAGCGCCACCCTTTCTCTTTCATTATAAATATTCTAAAAACTGTACTGTCAAAAGTTCTAAAATTTTTGCAGAATATCCAGGTAATGACTCTCAAAATGTATTTATATTTTTCAGCTTATTGGCACCATTTTCTTGTCAGATATTACGTAAATACTGCAAAAATTGACAGAATTTATCTATCATAGGTGCAGTTAATCTACGAAACACATATTAACTTTCTGAATTTTTTTTCTCAAAAACGGCACTGTGAATCGCACCCAAGTTTTACAGGAATGTAGGCAAACGGATTATATACATTGTGGAAAAATTTGATCTGCATGGCATCATTTTGAAGTATCGTCAGAACAGAGCCTTAAAAGCCAGAAAGACTGATTGCAATAAGAAATTTAACCGTGAAACAACTCTTGTTGCTCGAATACACATCAACCCTTTCACTGGCAAGGACGCATATATATGCGTCTTAAACTGAAATCGACATTTCTGGCAAGGATGCATATATGCCTCCAGTGCCACAAACGAGGATTCGGGATGGTTCTGGTGCATGAACG
This sequence comes from Rhorus exstirpatorius, assembly GCA_963564615.1. NCBI lineage: Eukaryota > Metazoa > Arthropoda > Insecta > Hymenoptera > Ichneumonidae > Rhorus > Rhorus exstirpatorius. The sequence continues at coordinate 19,975,499 of OY751313.1, forward strand.
ACCGGTCAATAGTGGTTTTTTGGGTCACTGAACACGAATCTGGTGTGAAATTATAAAAATTCCGTGTGACTGATCCAATATGGCCGACCGAAAATTTTGAAAAATCTGAAAATTCGGCGAATTTAGATGAAATTTGATGTTCGGGGGGTTTTTTTGACACGCTGAACACGAAGTTTGTGTAAAAATTTGAAAATTCAAAATGGCTGATTCAATATGGTGACCATAATTTCGAAAAATCTTAAAATCTTTACAGAACTCTCCAAACATATATATCCCAAGAACATAAGGGTCAATGTTCGTACTTGAGGTTTTGGTTTTGGTATTCGTGCGGGTGGTTTTGAGCAAGTGTAAAATTATGAAGAAAAAAAACGTCTTAGAGTACATTTGGGGAGCTCTTTCTCCGACTTTTTTTTCACTGCCGGAAACTTCCACCAAAAGGTCTCAGAATCGTCTGCAGTTGAAGGGGTTAATACACTCGTTCTACCGTTGTTGGAATATAGCTCGTTACGATGGCCAAAACATTCCACGTTTCTGTATTCGCTCCAAGAGACGATAGAACCTCCCCAAAAAAGCTCGATGAAGCAGTAACTCTGGGGACTTGAAATAAGCAACCGCGAGCGCACCATAAACGATAAGCCCAAGTTTCATCTTTAAGGTAGTCCCCGTGCTACGATAGTGCGAGAAAGTTTCCTATGTACCACGCATGATAAAATATACACGGCCCTAGTGGTCATGTGCAGCGAACTTTTTATTGAGTCTATACAGAAATTACTGTTACACATGGAACCGTGCATATTCAGATACATTCACACCATAGAATATGCAGCTCACGCGTCGAATTTTCATTCATATTGCATTCTTTTTCGTCGTTCGTAAACGAAACGGTGAATAATTTTGTTCTTTTTTCCTAACATGTGAATAATAGTCTTCTCCCGTCTACAATTTTTTTTTAATCAAAATCTAATTACGCGTTTAGTTGTAATATTTAAAAAAAAACCGTGCTAGTATCAAGGTACGGCAATGCTTGCTATAATGCTCTACACGTAATGGCTGCTAACTTTGACATTGAATATCTCGAGTTGGGAACGGTCAATCTGCTTCAAATTTCACGAGAAGTTGGGGTACTAGCATATTCTCTTCGTCCACTATAAATTTCAACAAATTCTCATTATAAACGCATTTTCACGAGGACTACCTTAATGGGAACAAATAGAAGTCTATTTTCAGATTTACACGAATAAATTGGCTGGCCTTCACTGCTGGGAACTAAAATTAATCGCAATAACATTGAAAAAACAAATGAATTTATGCCACTAAGTTGTTTAACTTATGTTTCTTCGCTTGTAAACTCGGAAATTCAACGAAAATCGCAATGGCATTTCACAATTTTCACGCACAGCAATGTTCTTAATAGTCTCAGCGGGTTTACCGAGCGATGGTCCCACAATCACTCTCCTTCGAATAAAAAATATAATATTAAGATTTTTTTCTAATGGTATCTCAATATTTTAATAAATTTTTTAAAATCCTTGAACTTCTGAGCAAATTTCCTAAATAATGTGTTATATGTGAGAACCCTTTTTGAGGCCACATGTAACTGGTCTGTGTGATCCCGCTTGTTATGTCCCCTAATGTCCTTTTTCGGTATTTTCAACATCGTTCCCCTGCTCGTAAAACTGCGAAAGGGGGCTGAATTAACCCAGTTTAGCGGACATACACGGTGAGTATGTTTTGATCCTGAGTTGCTATAGCGATCCTCAACGTGTGCTTTCTGTTATGTACAAAACACTCTATACCGCCGAATGGCTTCACCCGCGCGAGGCTTCGGGTCGATCGATTGTTGAAGTAAGCTGCAGAGAAATAAAAGAGAAAAAAAAAAACCCCGAGAGAGGTAGCTAACCTCGGGGTATCGAGCTCAGAATTATTCACAGTCTTCTCGTTCCTCGTTGTCCGGGTTCTCGCGAGTTGATAAAACAAGCAAAATTTAAGTGAAGTTACGTGTGTGAATCCAGGGTTTTTCGGGTAATTTAAAGCGTGAAAAAGTTTTCGTACATGTAAAGCGTGTGTCTTGAGACATTACTTGAACACGAAGACGAGTGGCGGGCACTTATATACTTGCGGGTCTATCGTACTCAAAGGCCAACTCTCGCCGGAGCACGACTCTATCGTTTTACCGCGAACAACACTCCGGAAACCGGAAGTCCCGTTTTACTCGGCTCACGTAGCGATTTTCAACGTTATTTATATCGCTTTATACTCTCACTCTCTTCCCCCGCCCTTGTCCTTACGATATTTGACGAGCCAATGTTTACGAGAGACGAACAATCGTGAAGTTGAATTTTTTTACACAATTTTTTTTCAGTGATATTTGGAATTTCGTTCCACGAAAGGTAATTAAAATTAATTGTAAACATTACATGAATTAGAGAGGTATTTTTGCCAAAATTCAGTTTCATAAGGTTTGCAGTAATTTCTTTACTATAGCGAAAAATATGAATAAAATGTAATGTAATCGTACATCGACTCGTGATTGAAATTTTGTGTAATAGATTTATTTTATGTGAATTGATTGTAAAAGATAATTGCGGAGAAATTCATAATTTCGAAGCAGGGTTTTAAAAATTTCAATGCAAAAATAACGAATTAATCCTTGAAAAAAAAATAATTGTAACAACAATTGATCGAGGTTCCATTACCCATTACCAAAAGAATGAATAATTAATTAATTTCCATAACTCATTATCAAAATAATGATTAATTAATTAAATTCCATAACCCATTATCAAAATCTAGGATCATGGATTAAATTTCTTTACTCATTACCAAAATAATGGGTTAATGGATTAAATTTCATTGCCCATCACCAAATGAATGGTTAATGAATTAATCTTAATTGGCCATCATCAAAATAATAATTAGCCATTAGCCATTACCAAAATAATGGGTTAATAGATTAAATTTCATTGCTCATCACCAAATTAATGGTTAATGAATTAATCTTAATTGGCCATCATTAAAATAATAATTAGCCATTAGCCATTACCAATATAATGGGTTAATAGATTAAATTTCATTGCTCATCACCAAATTAATGGTTAATGAATTAATCTTCATTGGCCATCATTAAAATAATAATTAGCCATTAGCCATTACCAAAATAATGGGTTAATAGATTAAATTTCATTGCTCATCACCAAATTAATGGTTAATGAATTAATCTTAATTGGCCATCATTAAAATAATAATTAGCCATTAGCAAAATAATGGATACCGAATTTCAGTAATGCATTGCTCAGACAATGCATTGATTACAACTCGGTTTTTTTTTACATATTTATAAATTTTATAAAAAATATTGATTAAATTTCATTTGGTTCAAAGAAAATTTAATAAGTCTCAAAATGTATTTAATCATTTTTCTTCCTCGCAGAAAGAGCATTATCCTTATACTCGTTGGTTCAATGCGCAATTAGCAATAATCGAAAAAATTTTACGAACTTTATTCAATTTTTTTTTTACTAAAACTTATTACGGAAAGACGAATTGGGTCTTTTGTCGAATTTTTTTTTCCACAGTCATGCCTCGTGCTATGGATTAGAGTCCGTAATTACTGTAACGTACACACGTGCCTATGTAGCTCGTGAATAGACCACAAGTGAACGACAGCTGTCGTTCTCGAACGTCTGTTCGAATTGTTATGTGGTGTGTCATATTTTTCATATTAAAAAAAAAAAAAAATACATGCTAAAGATACAAAAGTGTTATCTCACGAAGATGGTCAATAAATAAAAACCTACCAAGAAAGATATTATTGCATTTTATATTCTAATTAATAATAATACAGGGACATAAATACTAAGAGGAATATGGGGGGGGGGGGAGTCGAAAGGTATGAAATTAAAAATGAAAATTGAAAAGGGCAAGACTGTGGGATACGAAGAAAAAGATTTTTTTTTCACATTTAAAGAAAATTTTTCTCAAAAATGTATTTTAAGAAAAAAATTATATTTATTTTCAATTATTTACTCCAAGGTTTTTATATTTACAATATATTTTTCGATTAAATGGATCCCGTGACTTACGTACATTTTTACATTATGTAATTTTAGCGAGGATAGCATTGTTTCTCATTGCTGCGTTGATATCAATCTCTCGGAGGTATTTTATGGCAATGTTTTAAATTAATGATTCTCTGAATTAACGCTCGAGCCTACCAGAAAGCCCGAGAGAGAGAGAGATAGAGAGAGAGAGAGAGAGAGAGAGAGAGAGAGAGAGAGAGAGAGAGAGAGAGAGAGAGAGAGAGAAACAGGATGCTGGACAAACCGGCTTCGTTAATATTCTACAAGACGGTCCGTCACCCCCTCGAGACGCTCTCGGGGTCCTTCACAATATTGCAAAACTTCTCGGAGCTTGCTCTGCTTCCTTGTTCGCTTGTGTGCTTCTCTTGGCCCTTTGAGGGCCCTTGTGAACTCGCGAAAGGCGTCTTTCCCCCCCGTGTTTCACGATAAACCGGGGCAAAAGGTCTGCCTTTCTTCGTATCCATGTATACATACATATATATGTATATCCCTAAATATATATATTTATATGTCTAAAATCATCGTCTCTGTCTCTAGAACTCATATATATATATAGCGAAAATCTCTCTTGCTTCGACGAAAAGCACCCTCGTCTTGCGTTAATTACGCGATACCAAATTCGATTATTAAATTTTAGGGATAATGGAAACTGCCGTATAAATTCGCATCGATGTATCATGGCAATCGGGACTCGATTTCATATCACAATATAATAGCAATGAAAATTAGTACCGATTCTAACGAGCATAAAAAATATTTCATTCTGAGGTATCCATTGTTCTTCTTCTTTCGTTTTTTTTCCCTTTTTTTTTCATACGCTGAAAAAAAAGGGGCAAATTAAAATTTCCACATTGCGACATCATTAATTTTGCCCATTCACAAATCTCCCTCTACACGCGTAAGTGAATCGAGCTCATAAAGTTAAAACCGTTTGATCGCGATTCTCACCAAATTCAGGGCCTCTTATCTCTCTTACCAATGTGTCCTCGGTAATAATCTGTAAAAGTTATATAAGATTTATATTACAAAAATATGTACCTACAGATCTCCAACTTATGGAATTTTTCATCGGAAAGACATCCGATGTATCCAAAGTGAATTTATACCGAGGCACTTTTTAATGCCCCCGAGCAGAAATTTGATCCAGTTTGCCTGATAGGGAATTCGGTTATGATCGGAGATATTGATGAGTCAGCGGTGATCCGTCAAACCGGATTTAGTTCAAATCCAGACTGAATCTGATATGTCCGGGGTTATCTCGAGCTAGCCTTATATTATTCATACCAGGGGAGGGTCGGCGAGCTCATACGAAAAAAGTTTCCCGCATCTACCGCTAGGTGGCGAGCGTCGCAGGTGTTTCGCGTCTGCCAAAGCGCACTCCCAGAGTATAAGACTCGGGAGATTCATGGATCGATATCGGGTTCGGGCTAAGTGAATACACCCGTACGAGAACTGAATAAATGTATTTTGTTTTGCTCGAAGATGTTTAACGAATCTTCAATTCAATTAAGGTGGTCCTTGTGGCAGACATTTGATCGACTTTTTTTAGCAATAAAATTGTTGACATGTGAAAGTATATTTCAGAGTTCATGATAACTTTGAAGATGTCTTTTAACATTTGAATTAACTTTTTTTTTAAAGTAATTTTTATTACTCGACTAACCTCAAAACTGTTGGAAATTTTGTAATAAATATATCGTAAAGTGCTGTCAGCTTATCGGTTTTACATCGCGGTAAGCCGGTGCTGAGTAGTGCTGTTCGTTGATACAAAGTTTCTTTGCCAAACATGCCAGGAGCTTAAATTTGTTCTATGCAATCTATCGAAAGCTCACAAAATTTCGTGAACAAATTGATTGTTAAGTGACATAATTTGTCCTGTAATTAAGTAGGTTCATTTTCCGATTGAACTTGTGGTGAACTTTTTTTTTTGTAAATCTAAAACAGCGATTTAAAAATAGAAATTATAATTGTTGATGGTTATTTTCTAAAAAAATCTTTCTAACCGGACATTCGGTAATAAAAAAAAAATATATCATCGAAGCTGCATTTCGCGCATATCACAACGAATTAACACGTCGTGCCTTTAATTCGAAGAATATGCGGGTTTTTTTTTTTTTTTTTTTGCACGAGAGTCTCCAGAGAGTCACAGAGACTCGAAGTACCAGTTAGTTTATGCGTGTAACGACGAGATTAAAGGGTTTCCCGAGTGCAGCGAGCAATGAGATATAGCGAAGTCTCTGTGTTGAGTGCTGCTGATTGGATCTGATCCGTTTAATTCGGTGAATGAGTTTCACTGGACCATTTTAATTCGAGCGTCCTCGCTCGCTCGCGCGCTCGTTTACAGCGTCGTACCGCAGAGTTGTTTTACTCGCGCTTGTCTTCGAGCATAGAGTGCCTTCATCTTCTCGCAGACACAAAAAGTTCGTGTACTTTGCTTTACTTCCTTTTTTTTCCCCTCCGTGCAATCGAATTGTTCGCGCATCATTGAAAACTCAGGAACATTTATTTTACGTTCTCAGTATACAACAGAATAATTTTTTTTTACTAAATTTCGAATAAATTTTCAGATTTTTTGCAATTTTTTGCAATATAATTATTTAATTCGTTAATTTTTATATAAATATTCCTGATTGGTAGTCCAGGCATTCTAGCCATTTTTTATGAAATCTTCTACGGAATTGATTTTGCTTTTGGAAAAGGTTCAGGAATATGCCGTGAGTGTAAATTCAATTTGGCGCGTCGCGGGGGATCGAGCTTCAGCCGCTACCTTGGAATAGACGTATTATCAAATATCTCGTGAACCGTGCATCGTACGACAAAAATAATAGAGACCTGTCTTGTAGATAATAAAATTCTGTACAACTTTTATTGGAAACTTTTTTCTGTATAGCGCATGGTTTTTTATTTATAGCATGGCAAACTTTTCCAAATGTGGTTATTGCTAAACATAAAGATAACGGTTCATGGAAAAGTAATACTGGTGATGTTTGGAAAAGTTTGCCTCGCTATAAATAAAAAACAATGCACTATATAAGAAAAAGTTTTCAATAAAAGTTGTAGATAATTTCATTATCTACAAAAAAGGTCTTTACTATTTTTGTCGTACGATGCACGGGTTCATGAGATATTTGATAAAACGTGTTTTCCAAGATGGCGGCTGAAGCTCGACCTCCCGCATCCCGCCAACTTGAATTTACACTCAGGAGACACGCCTGAACCTTTTCCAAAAGCAAAATCAATTCTGTAGAAGATTGCATTATGAACCCACTTTTTTGGCTAGAATTACTGGGCTATGGCTTCAAATTCAAAATTTTCGGCAAATTTCTTTAAAGTATTTTCTTTAACCCTTTTTAAAAAATCCTCATTATTATTATTATTATTATTATTATTATTATTATTGTTATTATTATTTCCCAAAGTTGGGATTGTATTTTGATATTTTATTTTCCTAAATACGTGTGGTCTCTTGAAAAACTGAAAAAATTTCAAAATGACTATCGAAAGTGCATTTTACGATTGCACTCTGTGGCTCGAGGTACATTTTTTTTTTTTCACGACACCCCGACACATCGATAAGCAGAAAAATTCAAATTTCATTTCTCTGCTCTTCCTTCTGCCAATGGAAAAGAAACGAGTTTATCGAGATATCGATTCAGATAAAATTCACAGTCAACTCTGTGTATCGTAATATTGTACGAGTACAGTTCGTTCGACCACGAAATTAAATTCGTTGTTTACTTGACGATCACTTGCGAGTCGATAGAGCGCGAAATGAAATTTCTCGATCGTGCACCCTTTCCTGCCTCATTCGATCTTTATTTTACACATACGCTTCTACGCTATTACTATTATTATTGTTGTTATTTTATATTACCCATATGTAAGGTATTCCAGATCACATTATCGATTATCTCAGGATTTTTATAATAAATTCTCGATTGTAAAAATAATTATTTGATACGGAACAATTAGCATTGTTTATATATATGTCTATATTTTTTGTTTAGATTCACGTTATTGAACATTTAAATTATGATTCGTTGACGTAAAAAAAAATGAGGATGGGAATAGTGAGCATTATTCAAAAATAAAGTTATTAAAATTAGTTTCCGAATAAAAATTGTAAATACTTTTTTTACAAAACATCATTTCAGGATTTTCCCGCCAGAGTGCCTAAATATGTTATAAATGCTATATTAATTTTTATAATTATAGATTTTTAATGTATTAATATTTAGAAAAATATAAATTGACATGTATGTATATCAACTTATTTTATTAATAATATTAATATATCGAAAATCTATAATGATAAAAATTGAAATATTAATATCTTATGTATTATTGGCTCGAAAATTCCATATTGGTGATTAAGGTCTCACATCTCAATGTCTTTTTTTAATAATTTTTTTTTTTTCATAGTAAAATTTATTCAACAATTTTAAGTCTTTTACACATAAAGTGGAAGTTCTAAAGTAATACAAAAAAAAATTTTGTTCGTTTTCGATGGTAAATCTCGCTGTTATGGCCGTCTGAAGTTACCCCTATTCAAATCTGGCTGACACGATATCTCAACTTTAAAGCATCTGGAAGAAAAAAACCAAAGAGATTATTAAAAAGTACACTTGTCGCTATATCCTGAAGCGGAATTATGCAAATTCCATTTAAAAAAAAAACAAAATGGCGGACTTTTGAAATTTTTCGACCTTTTTTTCAGCTTAAATTGTTTGAACATTCGGTTAAATATTAATAAATTATTTTGATGATGCTTCAGGATATAGCTATACATGTGCAGAATAAGCCATTAAATCTTAAGCTTGACAGGTGCAACAGTTTTTTTTTGTAGAACGTCAGCCAGGTCAAAAAACGTTGTATCGAGAAAAACGCAACCAAAAGTGACTTTCGTCGACAATATTGCATACTTTATGATAAGATAAAAATCGGAAAAAATTCGACCACCATAAAGACGAGAAAAAGATTAATTTTGAATAATAATAATGCCAAAAAGTTATCAATAAATTGTTTAAACAAAACATTGTTTAACACATTTTTAGGGAAAGTTTTTTTTTGATACGTGAAATGAATTCGTTGATTTTTCTGACTACGCATGAATTTTTTTAAAATTTTCTTATCATTTTGAAATTTCGGTTTTCGAAAATTTTTTAATTTTGAAAAATGAAGGAAAAATCGTGAATTTTGGACATGTTTTCTTAAAAATGTTGTATATTACAATTAAGAAGTTTCCAGGACATTGAACGAATAGTTTTGTATAAATACACCTTTACGAATTTCCGAAAACCGAAATTTCAAAATGATAAGAAAATTTTTTAAAAATTCATGTGTAGTCAAAAAAATCAACGAATTCATTTCACATGACAAAAAAAACATTCCCTAAAAATTTGTTAAACAATGTTTTGTTTAAACAATTTATTGATAACTTTTGGGCATTATTATTATTAAAAAGAATAATCTTCTTATCGTCTTTATTGTGGTTGAATTTTTTCCGATTTTTATCTTATCATGAAGTATGCAATATTGTCGACGGAAGTCACTTTTAATTGGGAAGGTACGCCCGATACATCCTTAATCAACGATTCTTGCTCCATATATTAAACCTTCAGCGTCCTCGTAACTTTCATTTTCTACACATATTTACTACACGAGTCTGTAGTTTTTAGAAAATCGATTTTTCGAAAAAAAAGTCTTAAGGAGGTTTTTAACATCAATTTGGTGCGGCAATGGGAACGTGAAGGCGCGGCGCGGGTGACGTGCGGGGCAGGTTGCGTTCGGAATTTGTTTCACCAAGCCATTACTCACGCTCAATCCTGTTTACAAGTATATTTCACAATCGGAACGGCGAAAAACTTTCTTTATGGGCAAATTATATCTATGAAGGTCTAATCTGTCGTTTAAGCGGTTTTTCGGGGAAATATTACCGTTTTTTCACTCCTAAAATAATCTCCAATCATATACTTCGAATACTTCTCCCATAAGAGCCCATGTATAAGCGGCATGTTTAATGTTTTTTTTCTCCTCAACTACGCGGTCAAAAAATCTGAAATAATTACGGTGTATTCCTAGTACCAGCACAAACCTCCCTTCAAATTTTAAAATCATCCTTACCGTTTTTTTCTGGGTTAAGAACCTCCTTAAGGTTGTTTAGAAGCATGGTGGGGATGGATCAGAGTGGGGGAGATTTTCCTATGCTTATACATTGGGCGCCGTAGCAATTTTTTTTGTGCCCTGTAGCCTATCCATCCATTATTATTATTTTTATTATTCGTCAATTATTATTTAAATTCGCATACGTTGGAGATTTTATCAACGTTATCATGATATTTTATTTTTGTTCATTCTTAAATGGTTAAACATATCGATAATAAAAAATGTTGAAATCACAAATAATCGCGGCAACATTGGGGCCTCTTTTGTCGCCCGCGTTTCCAGTAACGTAGGCTCAAAGTTCGTTGCCTGCTGATGTGAGTGACATAACCTCAAAAAAGTACACAGCGGTGAAATGTTTTGATTGACGAATTGATTATTGTAACGACATCATAATGAATAGTGAGCGAGATGAAAAGACGAGTGAGACCGGGAGAGATGATTGTAATTTATTTTTCGGTATGTTTATAATTATTTTGTGCTTAAGCGTCACGCATGCTATTAATTTTTCAAATTTTGCGCGCGGATTCAATATCCACGCTAGCTCAGTCCTTCCGCCCCTTCTCTCTGTCTCGAAAGTCCGGTGTTGCCGTGCCTGGCAGATACTCGGCCGCTCCGAGTGAGTTTTGACCCGATTTGTCATGCATATGTTGTAATATTTTAGAGGAAAATCTCCAAATCTCATTTTGGTATTGATCGACGCGGAATACTTCAGAGAATAGTTTGTTGGTTTTTCAAAAAAAGTTCAATGGCACGATCATATTTATTGTAAGATTACTGAGGTCGTGCACGGCTCTGTCCATTAGAGACTGTAGTCAGCCGCTCGAATGTACACAACTTTGTGATTTTTTTTCTCCATAAATAAGCTCCAAATCAACTTGACATTTTACAGAGACATAGTTCACATGTTCGACTATTCACTGTAAAAATTTCAAATTTTTTTCATAAAGCGTGATTTGCTTCTAAACAACCTTAACAGGTCCTATTTTGCACGTAACGTATATAGACTAGTATACCTTACGTGAATATTTTGTTCAGGCATTCTCGCACACACACACACACACACACACACACACATGAACGCGCAGCGGTTTAAGCTCTCGATGAATTTACCGAGCCCTCGCCTCGAAACTTTATCGAATATCTTTGTGTCGACGCGGGTACATATAAGTTCAATATTGACAGTGGAAAAAGTGGCCGGAGGCGTTGCGAGAGAGCCTTCTAATTTTCCTGAACTCCGGACCGCTCGTTCATATAACGTAATGCAAATAAAACGCCGAGGCCCAGTCGATTCACGTGCGAGCTTGTAAAAAAGAAAAAAAAAAAAGAACTCGATGTATGGCACCCTTTCTTCGATAAAATATTGAAACTTTTTTTTTCTTTCGCCCGAGAAAAAAAAATGAATGAGATTAATTTTAAAAATTTTTATAAAAAAGCAACGTAGGATTACGAATTTTCAGAGTTTACTTTTGTGAATAAGTTGAGTTATAAAAATTTCACCGTTTGTGCTCAGGGCTTGTCGCATTACAAAAATTTCGAACTCGAATTAATTATCGAATTAATAATGACGATAAAATTTTTATCCCTTTGTTGATTTCTATTACCTTTGTTGATTCTCGTCACATGTAAAACGCAACACTCAATTTTTTTCTCTTGACCATTGTAGAAACTTTAAGCTTGAAATTTCTACGAGTTGCAGGATTTGCATCCTTTTTGCAAAAAACAAATTCACAATTCGATAAAATGCCTCACATCAATAATTAACCCTTCGAGTACGCACTGGGTCCTTTTGTTCCTGGGACCCTTTGACCGAAAATTGCGCTCACAGGCGTTCGAAAAAAAGGCAGTGCCGCAGCCTTACAAGTATAAAACTTCATTTTTTGCAAAAATACTTTTTTTCGTGAATTATTTTAAGTATGTTAAAGACACTTATTATAATACTTATAAATTACTTTAACATACTTAAAAGTATACCTCTATAAATTTTGGTAAGTGAAAAGGTTCAGTATAGTTGTTAAGTTATAGACGATCAAAAAGTGAACAGCAGGGTCAGATAGACCCAGAGAGTGAATTTGGAGATGTTCGAAAAAATATGTGTGTACTCGAAGGGTTAATCAAAACCATCGCATCGTCAAGGCATGTACATTCAACGACCTCATCACCATACACCCTCAAATATTATTTAAAAAAAAAAAAAACAAACAAAAAAAGAAAAGAAGACAAAATGACAAAAATTGTCAGGCAAATTGCCTTTAAAAAATTCGAAAAAAAAGTGAGGTAATTATCATGCGTCTTTAATCGCAATCTTTCCAGTTGCTTAATTCGCTGGCTACTGATCTGGACTGCATGCTGAGCGAGCTCTGTACGACGCCCGATCCGTTTCAAGACCGGTGAGTGCAAAAAAAAAAACTTTTTTTTGATGAAAAATATTTTTTACTTTCGTAAATGAATTGCCATTTGACTCGATTTCCGGGGTATTTTCGATTATCACTCGTTCTTTATGCGGCAACATCGGAACGAGAGAAAATAGGGCACTTTTCTTTCGCGCCGGGCCACATAATAGTCTTGGCGAGAGAAAGAGATTGAGAGAGAGAGAGAGAGAGAGAGAGAGAGAGAGAGAGAGAGAGAGAGAGAGAGAGAGAGAGAGAGAGAGAGAGAGAGAGTGAGAGTGAGAGTGAATAGGGCGTTTATTCAAGGGATAATTTATAGTCGAAATCTTCGCTAGTGTCCCCGAACGAAAGGGCCAAGCGAAGTAACGTTATGACACAGGGAATAATTTACATATCGTAAGGCCAAACCTCGCTCCATTTCTCGCCATTCTTGCACCCAACCCAAACCCCCGGGTGATCTATGACGGTTCTTCTCTTCCCTTACAATATCCCGTCCATCGTTTACGCACACACGGGACATTCCGTCTAAAGGGGATTCCGTGATTTCTCATACATATATATTTATCACTTACGTAGTATCGAAAAATCCGAGTCAACAGAGTCGAGGTTGGGATTAGAAACTTGGACATTGCCTCTTCATTATTTTATCTCGATCACAATGCTCGCACTGTATAAGGGTCATCAGGTTTTCAATTTTGGCTTCTTCATATCGATGGTTAAATTCCATAGGGACGTATGTGCTACGCTTATACATCACCGATACGTCCCTTTGGCATTAGTCCATCAATATAGAGGAAGCTTTGCGATCGAGATAAACGATCGGATGATTTAGCAATCTACATGTTTCTAAAATTTGCACGCTTTCTTCCCCCAAACTCGATTTCAATGGTACAAAATTTTTTAAACGTTATTTTCAAAGTATCCTTCATGCTTTAAGGATGTATCGGACGTACTTTCCCAATCGAAAATGACTTCCGTCGACAATATTGCATACTTCATGATAAGATAAAAATCGGAAAAAATTCAACCACAATAAAGACGATAAGAAGATTACTTTTTAATTATAATAATGATCAAAAGTTATCAATAAATTGTTGAAACAAAAAATTGTTTAACAAATATTTAGGGAATGGTTTTTTTTGTCATGTGAAATGAATTCGTTGATTTTTCTGAGTGCACATGAATTTTTTTAAAATTTTCTTATCATTTTGAAATTTCGGTTTTCGGAAATTTGTAAAAGTTGTATTTACGAAACTATTCGTTCAATGCCCTGGAAATTTCTTAATTGTAATATACAACGTTTTTACGAAAACACATCCAAAATTCACGATTTTTCCTTCATTTTTCAAAATTAAAAAATTTTAGAAAACCGAAATTTCAAAATGATAAGAAATTTTTTAAAAAATTCATGCGTAGTCAGAAAAATCAACGAATTCATTTCATCTGTCAAAAAAAAACTTTCCCTAAAAATTTGTTAAACAATGTTTTGTTTAAACAATGTATTGATAACTTTTTGGCATTATTACTATTCAAAATTAATCTTCTTCTCGTCTTTATTGCGGTCGAATTTTTTCCGATTTTTATCTTATAAAGTATGCAATATTGTCGACGAAAGTCACTTTTGTTTGGGAAGGTACGTCCGATACATCCTTAAACTTCAAAACTGCGGAAAAGTTGTCCGTCAATTTTTGGCTGAATCGACGCAGCTGAGAACGGCTAGCCTAACATTTTAACGAACATCATGATGTCCCCCTGGCTTATTTTTTTAGCCTGCTCAATTTTTTAAGTGCCTGCTCGAAATATCAAAACAAAAAAATCGATATATGAAAAAAAAAAATTACAAAAAAATATGAAAGCCTTTTGTTTCTATAATGCACGCTTTTTTCCCCCAAATTCGATTTCCATTGTACCATTGTACATTGTACCATTGTACAAAATTGTTTAAACGTTATTTCCAAAGTACCCTTCATGCTTTAAACTTCAAACCTGCGGAAAAGTTGTCCATTAATTTTTGGCTGAATCGACGCAGCTGAGAACGGCTAGAACATTTTAACGAACATCCTGGGTCCCCCTGACTTATTTTTTTAGCAAGTGCCTGCTCGAAATATCAAAAAAAAATTACAAAAAAATATGAAAGCTTTTAGTGATTATTTACAAACGCAATATCTAAAATTATAGTCTCCTAGTTTATTTATGCGTAAATTGCTGGCTCGGTAGTGGTATACTCGAGCGAAAGTTTCAGCGAACATGAAAATTTTTCATAAAAATTGAAAATTTCAAATATTGCAAATTTTTCGATTAGTCCAAACCCATTATCAATTATTTTCCAACTAAATACGGAAAATTAATATCCCTTGGCCAACTTATTTGTAAAGTGCTGTCATGATAGCGATAAATTCACGGAATTTAGAGTTAAAATTTCACCATAAAAATTCGAATTTTCGGGAAAAAAATTCAAAATTTCATACAATCTGAACCGTACTATCGCTAAATTCGGTACCGAGTATCCTCGTCTCTTAATCTATTTGCATAAAAAGTTTCGACTTGTTGGCACAAAATTCACGAAAGTTAGAGCGTGTGCAGAATTTTTTTTTTAATTCAAAATTCCATAAAATCTCAAATTGTCCCAGGCATTCTTGAGATATAACTGTTTGAATTTTGCAAGGCCAGCACACACACACACACACACACACACACACACACACACACACACACACACACACACACACACAGATAGAAATTTTTTCCAAGTACGATTTCTTGAAAATATGGATTTTTTTTCTCTTCTTTTCATGGGAAGAAAGCTTCCTCAGTGAGGAGGCAAATTTTAACAGCGTAATGTAAAAATAATAATAGTAATGCTTAATTGTAAAATGGAAAATTGATTATCACCAGTTTTTGTCTCGCAATGTCGTAATATTAAACGTCTTGTGCACCACGGTCTGCATAAAGTTATAGTGGATAAATATGTACTCTATAGGCAGTGAAGCAGAGACAGGGTTAACCGGGATGATTTAACGTCATGATAGGAAAGGGATGGAGAAAGACCTCGAGCTCTATTCAACGCTTTTCCTTCAAGATGGACGATGTCTTTCCTGAAAGGGACGTCGCTACGAATTTCAATAGTAAATCGAGAATATAGCTCAGACCCGCGGAATATTCGTCTCTGCTCTCTGCTTTGATATTCCTCCCCCTCTCTCTCTTTCTCTCTGTCTTTCTGCTGCTGCTACTGACAACCTCGAGAGACTCTCGAAAGCGTTCAAGATCTTTTAGTCCAGTCATTCCAGCCATTTTTTCTGCAATCTTCTACATAATTGATTTTGCTTTTGGAAAAGGTTCAGGGGTTGATCCCCTGAGTATAAATTCAAGTTGGCGGGACGCGGGGAGGTCGAGCTTCAGCCGATATCTTGGAAAACACGTTTTTTATTCAATCAAAAAATTTTTACATTGGCCTTATTTTTTTTTTTTTAGTCCCGCAGTTTAATTTATATTATTTTTAAAAATATAATTTCAATTGCAATTTTCTTCGTTTGTCTTTGATATTTTCATCTCCAATCGCCATCCCAAATCGTTTTTAATCGTCATTGAATCTTTTTTTTTTCTTACGAATCGTTTGGCTTTCTCCTGAAGCGATTTAATTATATAATCGAGCACGTCAAAATAGGGCTCGTCAAGTCCCACTGTTGAGAAATTCGAAACGGTCTATTAGGAGTATAAAGCTGCCAGAAAGAGAGAGAGAGAGAGAGAGAGAATATACTCGACAGCTGGTGTGTGTCTCCATCAGGGTTGGGTTGGCTGACGCACAAACGATTATGCATAATCACAAACCGAGTCTAATACGTGCCACATGCTCTCAATTGGGTCATTCTACCACGGGAATACTAATTTCGCACGTATTTTGTCCTTTCAATCCCCCCCCCCCCCCCTACCTTATTTTTCCTGGGGCTTTCCCGACGATTATCCTACTCGTGAGACAATCGTTATGACGACGTCATGGCAAAGCTTAATTTTCGGCAATGAAAAAGAATCTCGTCCGATAGGATAGAAAAAAAAAACGCTGCAAGTTGAAACTTGTAAATTTCTTCCTCCAAATTTCGAACAAGTTACTGATAATTTTCTAGACATTCGATATTTCATAAGATAAACGCATTTTAGTACGTTTCAAGAAAGCCCTTATTCTCAATAATTGCTTGGGTTCAATATTTGGGAGCTGTAAAGGACATGTTTATTTTAAAATTTGACAATTTCATAAAATCTGCACCCTTGCAGCCGATACTCATGAAATTCAACACCAAACCTTCTTCAATGATACTCCAAATCGTGGCAAAACATTCGCCATATATCTCACAATTTTGGGAAATTAGAGCTGTGGGAAACATTTTTTTTTTTTTTTAATTAAAAATTTCATAAAATCTGAGCCCTTTCATCGATCCTCGCGACATATGATAATAATCTTTCTTTAATGATACTTTATTCGTTAAAAAAATATATATTACGACATCTCAAAATTTGAGAAAGTTGGAGCTGTCAAGAATCTTTTTTTTTTTTTGAAAATTCAAAATTTCCTAAAACCCAAACCCCTTTAACGATTCTCATGAAATTCAACACCCACCTTCCTTCAATGATACTCGAAATCATCGCAAAACATTCGCCTTATATCTCACAATTTTGGGAAATTAGAGCTATCGGAAACTTTTTTTTTTTTGAAAATTCAAAATTTCATAAAATCTGAGCCCTTTCATCAATCCTCGGGACATTTGATAACAACCTTTCTCTAATGATACTTTATTCGTTAAAAAAAAATATGTATCACGATATTTAAAAATTCGACAAGATTGGAGCTGTCAAGAATTTTTTTTTTTCAAAATTTCATAAAATCTAAACCCTTTTACCGATTCTTGCGAAATTTTTTGCCAACGTTTCTTCAACGACACTTTATTTTTAGGGGAAAACATAAAATTAACCCGATGTATTAAAGTTTGGGAAAATTAGAGCTGCCATGGAAACATTTTTTTAAAAATTGCAAATTTCATAAAATCCGGAGCTTGCAATTGATTGTCACTAAATTCAATACCAACCGTTTTCCGATGATACCCTATTCATGTTGAAAAAATTTAGCTATGCCTCGAAATTTACGAAAGTTGGAGCGATCACAGATATTTTTCGATTTTTTTTTTTTTTCCTAAAATCTCAACCCCTTGAAGAATTTCAACGAAAGTTGCAGCAAACGAGGAAAGTTTGATGCTCGAAGTGTACGCTGAATTTCAGCGAGATCGGTCAAGTCGTTCTCGAGATATATGTATCAATTTGACTATACTTTAGGTCCGAAGTTTTTTTCGAAATGTGATTACCCGCCGTTTTGGCACAATTTAAAGACAATGGGCATCGAAAATTGGGAAGAATAAAATGTTATAATATATAACAAAGCTTTCTCCATGAGGAATCAAAAATGTCCAAGTTCCTAATTTGTAAATTTTTTTTACTTTTTGCGAAATATTAAAAAAAAAAAAACCCAACAACCGAAATTTTTTGCAATATTTTCATGAAATACTCGTTTTAGTCTCGAGTCCTGATTTCCACCCTCTCTGTTCGCTCTAGCGTCAGCGCCAGACAAAACACCTCCCTGTCGTCAATATCCATCCAAAACGCTTTTTTGCTCCCTGACAAAAATAGGGAATTTTCATTTTCTTCACACACATTATGAAACTCTCGACCGTTGAGTTGTGATTTTGTACACATTTTTACAGCCTCCGATATAGACAAGGAGAGAGGGAGAGAGAGGGAGATTTTATCGAAAATAAAATTGTCCAGCTACTATCTCGATTGTCATTGTCGATTTCTCTCTCTCTCTCTCTCTCTCTCTTCTCTCTCTCTCTCTCTCTCTCTCTCTCTCTCTCTCTCTCTCTCTCTCTCTCTCTCTCTCTCTCTCTCTCTCTCTCTTCGTATTTCGAGAGCGACGAGAGTATGAGTAATAAAAAAAAATAGAGGGAATGAAACGATTTTTCTCAGTTCCACACCACTGTCACTTACAACCCCTAACACCCCCGTTGATGCCTGCTGGTTTCCTCTCTTCCACCACGCGAATAATACCATATAGGAATATGCAGGAGCTCGTAGAATCGCGGAATTGAAATGAAATGCTTTTTGCCCTCTTCTGAATCGTATATACAGATATATGCGTCCCTGAATTATTACATATGTATAGCTGGAGAAGATTTTTTTATTTCATTGAAAACTTTTTTCTTTCGCTCGCTCTCGTCTCGCATAAAGAGGAATCAGAGTGGATATACGTACATCATTACATTTACCTTCCTCTCGTTCAATCTCTTTATCGTGTTTATTATCCTCGTACGATTTAATATCAAACAACAATAATAATAGTTATAATAACGATCATGATTTCATAAAAAGCTTTTATTATTATTATTATTATTATTGTTATTGAAATATGTAATCAAATGTGCAAACATAGCCAAGAAAAAAATAAGCAAAAAGACTTGATGTGCATTTATGAAGATGAAAATATAATATTGGACAAAAAACAAAAGTGGCATCACAGAAAATTCTAAAATTTGACAAAATCGATTTTCAATTGTTTCACTTTTTTTTTATTAATATCCCTTCTTACGAATGGACTCAAATTAAATAGTAATAATAATATTACAAATAATGATAATAAAGTTATCATTATTTTTATTACTATTGATTATTATTATTATTGTTATTATATTAATTATAATGCATACCTGGTAAAAACAAAGTAGCCTAAAAAATATTAAGAACTATATGCGCGCGCACGGCTATCAATAAGCGTGCAAATTTCTGATTTGAAAAATTTTTAAATGTAATAAAAATTGGAAAATTTTCACCGATTTCTCGCAAATTTCGATCACCAATCACCCTTGAAAATATTCTTTTCATGTCGAAAATATCAGCCCGATAACGTAAAATTTACGCAAATTCAAGTGATTGCAGATTTTTTTGCTTTTAATTCAAATTTTTTTTTCTGTAATTCCAACCTCTCAGGCGGTTCGATTTACAAAATAGTCAAAATACCATCGATGTACAAAATTTTGGCACGGTTGCCAAATATTTGCGGAATTTTGAGCAATTAGAAATTTTTTTTTTTTTTTCGAAAAATTCAAAAAAATTTGGAAATCTGAATCCTTTGAGCGATTCTTGCCAAATTCAATACCGAAAATCCTCGTCCCTTGACCTATCTGTGTAAAATTTTTCGAACCGATAAATGGAAAATTTACGAAAGTCAGATATAGCAATCACAGATAGTTTTTTTTTTCGAAAAATTCGAAATCATGGAAAATGAGAAAGCCGTTATAGATTGTGGTGAAAGTTTTAACGAATAAAGAGGGTCACATATGCTCAATTTTGCTCAAAGAGTCAAAGTTTGCTCACGATTGCTTCATTGCATATACCATCCCAACCAAAAGTGACTTACGTCTCGACGATATTGCATACTTTATGATAAGATAAAAATCGGAAAAAATTCAACCACCATAAAGACGAGAAGAAGATTAATTTTGAATAATAATAATGCCAAAAAGTTATCAATAAATTATTTAAACAAAACATTGTTTAACAAATTTTTAGGAAAAGTTTCTTCTTGACACGTGAAATGAATACGTTGATTTTTCTGACTACACATGAACTTTTAAAAAAATTCCTTATCATTTTGAAATTTCGGTTTTCGAAAAATTTTTAATTTTGAAAAATGAAGGAAATATCGTGAATTTTGGATATGTTTTCGTAAAAATGTTGTATATTACAATTGAGAAGTTTCCAGGGCATTGAACGAATAGTTTCGTAAATACAACCTTTACAAATTTCCGAAAACCGAAATTTAAAAATGATAAGAAAATTTTTAAAAAATTCACGTGTAGTCAAGAAAATCAACGAATTGATTTCACATGACAAAAAAATGTTTCGAAACACATGTTTCGTTTAAACAATTTATTGATAACTTTTGGGCATTATTATTATTAAAAATTAATCTTCTTATCGTCTTTATTGTAGTTGAATTTTTTCCGATTTTTATCTTATCATGAAGACGCAATATTGTCGACGCAAGTTACTTTTGGTTGGGAAGGTACGTCCGATACATCCTTAAAATCTTGGTTTTTTGTTTTTGTTTTTTTGTCACCATCACCGAGCTCCCTCCATGAGGAAGCAAATATTACCTAAAGTATAATAGTGGCAGCAATAAAGGTTTTCCAAGCACACACATATACTCATCGCATGCAATTTTTTATGCGGGACAATAAAAATGAAAACCGAGAAAACCCCCAAGATGTGAAAGCACATAATTTTTCGTCCTCTCCTCTCAATTTTCGTATCCCTTCGTATGAAAATCATTTCGAAAATGAAAAAAAAAAAAATAATTACAATTTTATATATAAAAAAATACATTTCTCTCGCCGTCGGCAGCAGATTCTGCGATATAGCTCGTGAAATTTCGTGCGTCCCTTTTATATTAAAAAGTTTCGAGTTGCACAATGGCGTAATATACATATACATATATACATCTTAGCAGTGAAGTAAGATTCTTGACTCGCTGGAAAATGAAAGAAAAGAAGAAATAATGATAATAATAATAATAAAACTGCGACAAAGTCGAGAGAGAAAAAAAAATTCTAAGATATCTCGATACGAAAACAATTTTTTTTTCTTTCTCTCCCTCTTCTTCGCCGTCATGCTCTCCACTCTCCAGTTTCTCATATTGTTCGCACTCGATTTCCTGGGAAGAAAATTCAATGCGATTTTGATCAGCCGAGATCGACGGGGATCCCCGCGTGGATTCGAAATTATTTTCCAATCGTTCGCGAAACAGCAGTCGTGAGAAAAAAAAATATGAAAAAACGCATGCAAGATCGTGCTCCAGACAGCCCTGAATACCCAAAAAAAAAAATCGATTTTAGAGAGAAAAAAAAAATTACAAGCCCTCAAGGAAAATAGACGAAAGTATAAGTTGTAGAATGAAATTTATACAAATTTTAGTAAATTATTGTCTAGCTGGCACATTGATCAAATTAACTTAAGTTAATTTATACGAATTCTTGGATAAATTCTGCCACGAATCGAATGAAAATAATTTGAAAAAAAAAAAATCAATATCCATCGATGCAAATTTAATTTAATTTTAATGAAAATTTCTTTCGTGCGGCTCGTCTGAATACGAAAATTTATCATCCCCATAATTCGCTTCTCGAGGGTGACGAGATAGAGCTATAGATGACCAACTCATCTCGAGTGCTCGGACTGTCCTGGGGCGATCGAATTATCCGGAAACTCGATATCGATGAGCCCCAGCGAGCCCCCGCAGGAGCGAGAGGTCTCTTCTCCTCTGTTGAGGGGATGAACTCTCTCTCTCTCTCTCTCTCTCTTTCTCTCGTGCGGCGCTGGTTTTTCTCCGGCTCTGCCACCGGATATATCCCTCGATACGCGTACTCTTGGTCTATCTCCAGAATGTGCTCAGGGCCAGCAACGAACTAACGCGAGTTCGATGTTTGCCCAAAGGGAGGGAAGCAGTGATACACCATCATCATCCCCCTTAGTCACACAACCATGTGTATATGTATATTGATTTCCCTCCGTGTTCCTTTCATTTCTCTGTTTTCCACCATTTCCATCTTCGTTATATTCGCCATACGTATCACTGTATATTACTGCTCGTAGACAAAGGGTGCGTGCCGCGAACTTGCCAATTCGAGACCTCTCTCTCTCTCTCTCTGTCTCTTGTTCCCGTGCTATAATCCTGCCAATGATGGATTTCGAATCGGATAAAAAGACTTTCCAATCTTCCTTCCTCCTTTTCATTTCGATAAAATTTCATTTTTAGCATCAATCTTTTTTTTCTTGTCAATTTTATCCTACACTGAGTAAAACACCTCACATTCCGGTCCTTTATTCCATTCTATCGTTCTGTATTCTATTCTACCGAGATAAAGTTACCTTTGATTCATACATAAATGTTCATATTTCAACCCTCTTGATTCGCATTAATTTCACAAAAGTATTAACCAGATTCCCAAAGATATGGACAAAAAAAAATTTACGAAATGATTAAGCTCAGGTCGATACTTAATTTTTCATCATTAACGATGAGAGTTTTTGGATATCCGCTTTGCCCTACTCTCGCCCCCCTTTATGATTTAGTTCGAACACGATATCGATCTGAGCTCGCCTCGCCTGTGTCTCATATAGGCCGGGAGACCGGCTTCGCGGACGCGAAACACACGCGCCACTCGCCATCTAGCGGTGAGTTCGGGAATTTTTTTTTCGCATAGCTAGCTCTTATTTGCCCCTGAGAATAAATGATGTGATCAGGCTCGGATCTAGGCGTGATCAACTTAGCTCGATTGTGTGATACTTTGTACCGTCGTAAATATCGCGAAAAACAATTTTTTTTTTTTTTTTTTTTTGGACGCAAACAAAGATTACACTGCGAGAAAGTCAAATTCCCACGAGTCTTCGAGAAAATTCGATTATCTTCGCTTCAATTTTGACGATATTCCTCGTATCTTTTTGCGGGACAAAAAGAATTACTGTCATCATCGATAGAAACGTGATGTAGGATCGAAGATATTTTTTTTTTTTTTTTTATTCGCTCCATCGGCTCGAAAGACCATCGCGATTGCGTACAAAAAGCAGCAAGCGTGGGTAATAAAAGATAAGTTATCCGAGACCGTTATATACGCGCGCTTTCGTCTCAGTCTTTGGAACTTTTGGCTCAAACTTACACAATGTCGTGAAAATTCGTCTGTATACAAGACGCGCGTTTGCGAAACGGCATCCTTTTGTCCCGTTTCCCAACGAAAGCCATAAATTCGCGGTAGGATAATCGCGCCACTCCGCGTTCTCCCTCGCGGAGAACGATTTTGTCCGAGCACTTTGTGAAAAAAAAAGGGAAAAATCGCCATATCGCATGTACGTACTCATTCAACGAAGAAAAATCGAAGGAAAAAAAATGTAGCCCCCCAACCATCAATCAACTTCGTCATCTCCTTGCCGCTACTAGCCCAAATTTCGATTCAGCACGGAAAAAAAAAATGTTAGCGATTGTTTTTTTTTCCCTCGATCGCACGCGATCCGAGAATTTCATGAATTCAATTGGAAAAGTTTTCCGCGCTGTAAATCAAAAACCATGCACTGTACAGGAAAAAGTTCCCGATAAAAGTCGAAGAGAATTTTATTATCTACAAAAATGGTCTTCACTATTTTTATCGTGCGTTGCACGGTTCACGAGATATTTCGTAAGACGTATTTTCCAAGATGGCGGCTGAAGATCCACGACGACGACTCTCCCTCGCGTCCCGGGAACTTGAATTTACACTCAGGGGGGACACCCCTGAGCCTTTTTCAAAAGCAAAATCAATTCTGTGGAAAATTGCAGAAAAAAATGGTTCGAATATCTGGACTGAAAGGGGGAAACTGCGGAAAACCAGGCCGATAAAGTTGGACGTAACGAAATTTTAAGGAAACCCGCGCGCTAGTGTGCAAAAATGTGATTATATTTTGGGAATTTTTTCCCGCGAAAATAATTGCTTTTATTCAAAAACCTTTTTGTTTATTTTACGAGCCCTATATCGAGAAAAAGATACTTTCACGGATGTTCACTATATTGAGTTGTCAAGTCATCTTGGGACGAAAATAACAACTGAATTCCTAATTAGTGATATGCAAGAGCCGAAAAAAATTAAAGTAAAAAGTTCCCCAATTTGTTCGTTTTCTTTTTTTTTTTTCTAGTTACCAAAACATTTTTTTCAACATTAAGAAAAAAAACTTTACAAAAGTCTGGTCGCAGCTAACGAGGCGAAGAATCGAAAAATATTCGTGTCAAAATTCGAAAAATTAGACAATTAGAATTTATGTTTCATTGATTTTTGCATTAACATTCCCGAGACTAAATTTACTTTCGAGAAAAACAAACAATAAAAATTTTATTTATTT
The DNA here is from genome assembly GCA_963564615.1 of Rhorus exstirpatorius. Classification (NCBI taxonomy): domain Eukaryota; kingdom Metazoa; phylum Arthropoda; class Insecta; order Hymenoptera; family Ichneumonidae; genus Rhorus; species Rhorus exstirpatorius. The sequence goes on from OY751313.1 coordinate 20,000,094, forward strand.
TTTTTCAAAATTCTACTCGGCTACAAAGTCCCCCTAAGGCTTAAGCCCATAGCTTTACAGTCAGAGATCTCATTTGCAATGATCAAGGGCCCAAAAATACGAACAAACAAAAATTACAATTTTTATTTTCTTCCTTTTTTTTTCTCGAATAAATATTGATTTTTTTTTTTTATTGCAAGGAAATATTGGTTAGCGAAAAAATAAATAAAATCATGAACGAAATCTGAGACAATGAGGCTGCAAAATCAGAACCGGTTGGGGCGAAATCCTACCGTACATGTGTGATCCCTTCCCTGGGTAATGCACACACGGAACACTCGTGATTCACATTTACGTTATAAATATTTTATGGGACCAACGCGGCACGATTTCACCCTCTCGGCTTTGCTCCCTGTATCGGCGAGAGCCATACAGGGTACAAATTGGTAACATATAACAGTCTCGCGACCACCGCGGACTCTGCCGAGAAACAGAATATATATATACTAGGGGGGCTTCGCCCCCCTGCGCGCTTCGCGCGCCAACCCCCATTCTGTGTTTGTAACCTGTGTTTGTGTTCTGGGAAGGACATTAGTCTAGCTACGGTTTACAATGTACCGTATTCTTAATTCCATTTAATAATCCATTCTTTAAAATTATATTATCTTTATAGTATTTTATATTTATAGTATTATCGTTCTATATTATATAAATATATCGCCGCCGCCGCCGCCGCCGCCGCCGCATGTATGTCGTCCGATTCTTTTTGATTTTCTTTCATCTGGTCGTGTATTTCCGGGTAGGAAAGGATGACAGGAATCGGAATCTTTCCGGGTAGGAAATGATGACAGGAATCTGTAGCAAACAAAGGTAAAAGCGTAGTTTTCCGTAGATTGGAACGACCATCTGTGAATCCGTTATTTGTCCTACTTATAATTAAGTCTAATTTGTCAAATTTGTGACGCCCCCCTTTATTTCTGTCGTTATAAAAAAAAAAAAAACATTGATTAAAAATAAATAAATAAAGAGTGAGTTACTTTTTTTGTAAGTGGTATTCCCTTCATTAAGACTAATCCACTATCATCGTGTACCATGAATTTTGAATAGACTGAATATAAACTCTTTATAAAATTTCTTTCCAAACAATATTCTTTACATCTGTGAATTCTTCGGAATCAATTTGTATAAACAATTTTTTTGGATTTTTGCATCGTGAAAGAGCTACATATAATTGGCCATGAGAAAATAATGGTTTACGAAAATATATTCCTACACTTTCAAAACTCTGACCTTGTGATTTATTTATCGTCATAGCAAATGCTAATGTAATTGGAAATTGTTTGCGAAATAGGTTAAACGGCAAGGACGAATATTCTCCAGTGTCTAACGTGACTCTGGGAATGAAGGCAGTTTGACCTTTCTGATGTCCAGTAATAATTATTGCTTGTATGTTAAATTTATATAGTGCCAAAATTTTCAATCTAGTGCCATTGCAGAGACCATCACTAATACTCAAATTTCTAATAAGCATTATAATAGCCCCTACCTTTAATATTAATTTGTGAACAGGTAATCCAGGAAATTTTAACGAATTTAAATATTCTATTGGGTAATTTAATTGTACGTCTTCCTCGGATTGATCAATACCTTTATGTCTCGCACAGTCTATACTATAATAAATTTTTTCATGATTAATAAAATCAAATCGAGTGAATATACCGGGACAATCACCGACGGGATATTCAAGCTCGAGGTGGTGATTTCAAACATAAAAGAAAAAATTAAAATCAGTCCAGGCCAAAAAATTGAGGTTATAGGAGAAGTCCAAGAATATGGTAATACATTTTTTTACAGTCATAGAATTAAAAATGAAAATTAACAACATAAAAAAAAATTGCATCTAATCATTTATTCCAGAGAATAAAAACATTTACCTGAAAATTCAAAATATCGAGCATATAAAAATTATCGAAGTACCGATGATGCCATTGAATGAGCTTATTTTAGGAGGAAAATTAATTCGTCGAAATACAGGATGATAAATTATTATGTGAGTTATATTTTTCTTAAATTTCTTGGAATGATTTTAATATAAAATTGACAACAACCAATGACCTAATTGGTTGGCTACTGGGGATACCAAAAAAAAAAAAATATATACTACCCCATACATAGTATTATTAAAATTCTTTTATAACAGTTCGATTGTAATTCTCCCCTATTTTTATAACTTGAAACAAATATAGAATGATCGACCGATCACGAAAAGGAAGAGTGAAAGAAAGGAAGCAATTCTAAAAACTGAAATGGAGACGGTAGCGGCGGTAATGGAAAATTTATGTGTGCTTAAATTTATGTGTGCTTTAAATAGTTATTTAAACAAATTAGATAATACAAAAACATTTAATGGAATTATTTAAGAACATTTCAATAAATTGTAAATATATTGTAAACCGTATATAGAAATGTCCTTCCCAGGTTTTTAAGTTTTGGTTTTCCCTGGGGCATTGGGCAAATGCCAGGACATAGCTGAGAGAAATCCAAAATAAAAAATAAAATTTTTCCTCAGTAGATACGATAAAAATTGTCATGTTTGATTTGGGTTTGGGTTTGGGGTTTGGGTTTGGGTTTGTTTAAGTTTGGGTTTGGGTTTGGGTTTGATTAAGTTTGGGTTTGGGTTTGGGTTTGGGTTGGTATAGGTCAAGGTGTATTCTTGACACGGCGGCGGCGGCGGCGGCGGCGGCGGCGGCGGCGGCGACGGCGGCGGCGGCGGCGGCGGCGGCGGCGATATATTTATATAATATAGAACGATATACATATTATATATATATATATTACATGTATCTATACTCGATCGATAAGGGATGACTCTCAAGAGTCGCTCGTGAGACAAAAGTTGAACTGACGAAGAAAGGGCGAGAATAGGGGATGAACTCCGTTTCACTAATACATATATCTCCACCTGTGACCATCGAGAATACAATACGAACAGACATCGCACTTGATTCTTTCGTACTTCGCAGGTTCATATATATTTCGTTCCGGAAACCCTAAGGCTGCTTGAACGATATACAAGTAACTGAATTTACGAAAAGATATATTGACAATGTAATTTCAAACATCTATTTTAGTCACGAGTCTTTTGACCTTTTATAGCTTTTTAAAGCACATTGTTCGGACCTCGTATATGACGCATAAAATTATTTTTTTTTATTTACGAAAATAAGAAAAAAAAAATCGTAGAAACTAAAGTAGTTAAGGAAAGTGATTAGCCATATCGGCTGTCCTAATTACTTTGTTGCATTGCACTTTAGTTTTTACGATTTGAAAAAAATTTTATTACAAAAAAGAAATATAACGTTTTTGTATAATCGTAAAATTCAATTATCAATTTAGCTCAGAGTGCTCGGACACAAGAAAATTTCATTGTTTCCCTGAAAAACAATAATCTGGAAGGGGAAAAATCGCCGAGACCAACCAACATTGAAACTCAAGACTGGCTAGTTCACACTTTTTTTTTTTTTGAGCAAATCACGAATTTAAGCGAAAAAGAAAAACAAGTTTGTCCCCCAAGATTGCTTATATGATTATTGCGAATTCCAAAATCTATATGAGGAAGCAGTGTGCGGCGAGCTTAATTAATCTGTGTATCGGAAATCCACAGAAATCAAATGACTTCTTGCCAATAATCGAGTCATGAAAAGCTCGCAATGTTGAGAAATTTCTCCCGAAAACTTTTTCCCCTCAATAGAGAAAAATAAAATTGAATCCCCGAAGAAGGAAAGTTCTCAGAAAATTAATTTCCAACGAGGGAAAGAGGGTTCACATATTATATATAACAAAAACAAAAATATATTTGAATATTTAAAAATTTGCACGATCCTTCCTCATTATTTTATTTCGCTCATACAAAGCTCCCTTTATATGAGAGCAAGTGAAACAAAATGCCCAAATTTTTAATTTGGACTCTTTTTTTTTTTTTGCTCACCTAGATTAGGTTAAAACGTTTTGGCTCGTTGGCCTTAATTTTTTTGAAAGTTTAACCGTGCATATATGCGTTATTAAAAAATTTCAAAATTTTCTAAAATCTGAACCATATACTCGAGCCATTCCCCAGCCAAATTCGATACCGATAATCTTTACCAATGGTCATACACCAATAGTCCCCTGGACTATTGTAAGAATTTTTGGCCCCGATAGCGTTAAATTTACGAAAGCTCGAGCGTGGATAAACATTTTTCAAAATTTTCTTAAATCTGAACCCCTCGAGCAATTCTAATCAAATTCTATAACAATAATCCTTGTTACCGATACTATTCGTGTAAAAAGTTCCGGCTCGATAGCTTTAAATTTACGAAAGTCAGAGTGGACACACTGATTTGATAATCCACACACACACACACACACACACACACACACACACACACACACACACACACACACACACACACACACACACACACACACACACACACACACACACACACACACACACACACACACACACACACACACACACACACACACACACACCTTTTTTGTAACTGTTTTTTCTCGACGTTTTACTAATTTTTAAACATGGCATGAAAATAAAGTTTCACAAAAACAAAATTTTCTCTATGAGGAAGCAAAATTAATTAAATAATGAGGCATTTGCGTGGCCGCGTGTATGCAAATATATTCAATCTACACGTGTCTAATCAAATACGGTCCCGATTAACGATAAGGATATACGATATATAAATATATATATACGCTATCTTGACATAGTGTATTGGTTGTATTTACAAGACACTTCCGCGTTAGATTTTGCATCGATTAAAACTGATATTTCCCGTTTCTCGTGCTATTTGGACAAGACACGCGTTTAGCAAAGTGAAATATGGAATAGGGGGAGACTTTTCACCGGGATTTCTCGTATGTATGCGCTACCAGGAGTGTGGAACGATAATTTCAAAGCATGTCGTAACCAGTCACCAAGTCACGTTTCCCCGCTATAGCTGCTCAAGAGTACATACATACACACGCACGCACGCACGCAGCCACACACACACACACACACACACACACACACACACACACACACACACAATAATGACTATTCCAGCGGGGGTTCTCCTTCAGCTTCCCTATTCTTCCCTCGTTCTTCCCCCACCATCTGGCAACAGGTTAACCCGCTACTACTGCTGTGGTTTATAATGCCGACAAACTCTCTCGCTGCAACTGACAAAGAGTCACGGTTTACTTGGTCAATATATAGCTCCACGCAATGTCAAATATCCCAAAAGACCTATATCCCCAAATCGTGTTCACGTGTTAAATCATTCGAGCCAGATCCTTTTGCATCACTCAGCAGTCTCGAAATGACTATTCCATTAAAAGTGACAAGTTTTTTTTACGGGAACTTCTCCGCGAGGCTTAGAATTCGCGAAACCAACATCCCAAACAAAAAAAAACGGTCATCATACGCGGACTTGAGGAGACTTGAGTTTCAGGATTTTTGATTTTTCCAGAAAAGTTCTGGATTTATTCCAATGGGGGGTATACTGAGTGAATATATTTATTGATATTTTTTTTTTTAACACGAGGTTAAGAATTTTGACTGAAAATGGTCCAAATTCACGCGGAACATCCCAATAAACGTACAAAAGTGCCCCGCACGTAAACGTCAAATTCGTTTGAGCACAATTGTTGCCGGCGAACACACGTCGTCTCGCAGTTTTCGTTTGCCCTCTTCCGCAGAAAGCCCGCGAGAGCTGTGACTACTTGGCTCTAGGGGAATTTACAAAACTCTCCTCTCTCTCTCTTTCTCTCTCTCTCTCTCTCTCTCTCTCAATGGCTTCGAGTCTCGTACTGAATGCTAGGCAATTCCTGAAGGCTGCTTTTGATCTCTGTAAATTGAGAGATACCGGGGCTTGGATATAACGCATATGGAGCGGTATGCCCACATACAGGTTGTTCCGCATGAAGTAAAACGATTTTCAGCAGATGGAATACTCAGGCTTCATTAAAACTCCGAATGATATGGCTTGGAAAAAGGAAAAAATGGCGAAAAAAGCCTCGAAAAAACGACACTGGAACACCCTTCTCTCTCGCAACTCTTTTCCATTCAGCCAACCCTTCCTTACGATCTGAATCGTTTCCAAATAACTTCTCAGCCAAAAAAAAAAAGAAATAAGCCTGTTCCGCTTCGCATGAACTAGCCCCTGTGCGGTGTGTTGTATTCTATCGAGTTTTGCGTGTATTTTGCTGACGATGGAGAGGCATGGGAGGCAAAATTTGAGGGTAGTATATGCGTGTGGTAAGCTCAAGGAGGGAAATGTGTGTACATGTGCTTATTGGGAGTGGCTGGATTTGTGAAACCAGAGAATATGCAAGACGACGACGACGACGACGACGATGATGCCGACGACGACGACGAGAGGGAGATTTGAGAAACGCGTTTCTACACACAAACGCTGTTGAGGAAAACGTTATAGAAATTGAATATTCGCTCCTGGTAACTCTCGCAAAAGTTCCACAGAGTTCTCTCTCTCTCTCTCTCTCTCTCTCTCTCTGTCTTCGATCCCTTTGCTCTTGACAAAATCAGACATTTGTGATATAGTCCTTGCCAGCAGATTAGTCGCGTGAACAACTGTTTTAGCAACTGAAATTGTTAGAGAAAGTTTTAATGTCTGATAAAGCGTCAAAAGCCGTTGCCAAACATCCCGCGACCCTAATTTCTTTTATCATTAAAACCGTCGAAAGCTCATAATATTGTAAACAATTTGATTATAAAATGAATCCAGTGCTCGAGTATAGGTTGATTTTTTCAATTGAACTTGTATGGCGAGCTGACCTATTTTTTGTTCATCCTATCCTGAAACGGCGATTTTTAAATAGAAATTTCTTGCTGAAAAAAGTGATCGACCTGATCCGAAACTTTGGAGTAGTGAACAAAAAAAATGGTTTAAAGCACACGTCACGAGATTCGCCTATAAGTGAAAAAATGCAAGGACCACTCTTAAGGATGTATCGGACGTACCTTCCCAACCAAAAGTGACTTTCGTCTACATTATTGCAAACTTCATGATAAGATAAAAATCGGAAAAAATTCAACCACAATAAAGACGATAAGAAGATTACTTTTTGATAATAATAATGCCCAAAAGTTATCAATAAATTGTTTAATCAAAACATTGTTCAACAAATTTTTAGGGAATGTTTTTTTTTTTCTTGTGAAATGAATTCGTTGATTTTTCTGACTACGCATGAATTTTTAAAAAATTTTCTTATCATTTTGAAATTTCGGTTTTCGGAAATTTTTAAAGGTTGTATGTACGAAACTATTCGTTCAATGCTCTGGAAACTTCTTAATTGTGATATACAACGTTTTTACGAAAACATATCAAAAATTCACGATTTTTCCTTCATTTTTCAAAATTAAAAAATTTTCGAAAACCGAAATTTCAAAATGGTAAGAAATTTAAAAAAAAATTCATGTATAGTCAGAAAAATCACCGAATTCATTTCCCGTGTCAAAAAAAAACTTTCCCTAAAAATTTGTTAAACAATGTTTTGTTTAATCAATTTATTGATAACTTTTTGGCATTATTATTATTCAAAATTAATCTTCTTTTCGTCTTTATTGTGGTTGAAGTTTTGCCGATTTTTATCTTATCATAAAGTATGCAATATTGTCGACGAAGGTCACTTTTGGTTGGGAATGTACGTCCGATACATCCTTAAGGTCTACTACGCACTATAGTCAAATCGAGTACTGAATCTTTACAATGGTTTTTCCAATGTTTAGTGCACTAATTGACACTACCGAAGATCGATTTGCATTTTATTTGAAAAACCATCAACTGTTAATGCAAATTTCCATTATGGATACACATTCGTCGAGACTTTTTCAAAGCGTAATCCTCATTTTTCTACCGATTTTAAAATGCATCATGGCTTATTTTGTTCCGCAATAAATATACCTTGCGATAATTCACGAAGTTGCTTCTTTTTCGATGTGTTTAACATTACTAAAAATCTCTACGTGATAAATTCATCGAGAATTTAGAAGAAAAAAAAGGATTATTCTTTGAAAAGCTTTGACTTAAATTGTGTACCATCATGAAAATTTGCATTCATCAGTCGATGAGTTTTGCAAATCCACTGTCATTAATATTTCTTTGGGCTAAGAAATGAACGCTGCAATACAAATCGACCTTCACGAATGTTAATTACAGAGGGGATTAAATTTTGCACGAACCGTTGAGGAAATTTAACGCTTATTTGACTGGTGTAAAGCTTAACTTAATGTATGATACCACTCTAGATACAGACGTGTACAGCATGATGCTTTCCTCTTCTGAGGTACGGAATTCATGATTTACGATATAATTATGATGTTCATCATTGGGACGAAGGAAGGAGAGTAGTGTGCGGTAATTTTGTACGAGCTTCGTGTAAGCACGCCATGGATACAATGTTTAGACAAATGGATGGCAATTTATTAAAAAGAGGGATTCGACGAAGGGCGCAGATTGCAGATGATAGCTGAGCAATGCTGTACTCGATCAGGGGGCAAACATCCCTTCGACACAACCCCCACTACCACTACCCCCCCTCTCGCTCTCTCTCTCTCTCTCTCTCTCTCTCTCTCTCTCTCTCTCTCTCTCTCTCTCTCTCTCTCTCTCTCTCTCTCTCTCTCTCTCTCTCTCTCTCTGTCCTCGCCAGACCACACGGATAAATCGAATTCACCGAAAATAAATCGAGTTTTCTCGTTGTGCGGCTGCCGTTGGTTACCAAAGGATCTAACGAACCAAAAAATCACATTGATACCCAATAATAAAATAAAAAAAATGAAAAAGGTAGAGAGAGAGAGAGAGAGAGAGAGAGAACTCGAAATAGTGTGCTTGACAATTTCGTTGGTTAGCACTAGCCACGATTTTGTAATTTTTTGATTTGTCAAATCGTGTGATTGGGAATAGACAAAGTCGCAAGTCATCGCCACTTTCCCCGATCAATGATAGAGAAAAATGAATAAATATAGCTCTGAAAGCATACAGTCTTGCTTTTCTTTATAAAAAAAAGGCAAATCGATATCTCCTAGGGCAACCAACACTTTTATCAACTCTCTGATTTTCGAGCTTTTCTCAAATCGTTCTTTCGTTGTTGATAGTAATTTTTTTTTTTTTTTGCGACAATTGCTCGCAAATAGTTGAATAATTATTTTGTATACCCGTAACGTCTAATGTCAACGAGAGAGCCAGAGATCTGACGAATTTTCCGACGTTACGGGAAGAGGGATGATCATCCATTTTTCGTTGGTCCTTCAATCGCTTTTGGAGAGGCTCAAGAGGCATCAGAAATAGATATCCTGGCGCGAGCACCAGGTGCCCGCTATCGAATTTTCAGAGAGAGAAAGAGAGCACTCGGAAACGATTTTCGGACTCGGAATTGCTGAATTACAAGGATTAGATTTGTCAGGGTGAAAAAGAGCGGTGGGTCTGCCGCGAATCGTTTCAAATTCGGGTGTATCTGGCTGTTGGGCCAGATACACCCATCAGATGATTCGTTCAGATTCGTGACTGTGAACTTTTTTTAAATAGTTTTTTCATGCTAGTGTACTGTAGACCATTTTTTTAATTGATAATTAATGTAAATTAAAATTAAAATGAAGAAAATTTATATAAAAGTAGGCAGTAACATTTTATGAATGGTGTATATTAAACAAAATGAAGTTTTAGCAACTCTAAGATAGTCTACTCTAAGATAGTCAACTCTAAGAGCTTTGCTGTTTTTAGATAGCAATTTTTAGATTGCTAGTTTTTTAGATAGTTAGCATTGCTGAACAGAAAAACGGTCTGAGCCAAAAAAAAAATACTTTAAAATTAACATGCATGTGCGTGTGTATAAAATTTCTGAAAATAATATTTATTAAACAAGTGAGTATATGAATTTCACAATACATTAGTTACGAGAGGGTTAAAATTATAACGAGTCATTTCATTCCAATCAAATACACAATGAAACTTGTCAGGAGCCCTTGAAGGACTCGACTAACATTCCAAGTAAAGGACCGGTTTTTTATTTTTTTCAATTTTAAACAATCTAGCAGTCGATGTAGTCTATCAAGTTTCACGGAAACGTGAGGAGGCGAGTCTAGGATCTCACACGTATTTCGTCATATAGTTGAGCCCGTTATGAATACATCGAAGCGCTGCCTCGATATCGCGAAAGACTCTGCCCGTTCGCCATCTAGCGGTGTTCCGGCGGACTAAATTTATCGACGAATTTTACTAATTTTCCAAATGAATTAGTATTAATTTCAGTAACCATGTTCGGAATTTAATTTTCAGTGATTAATTTCTCATCGTATTGTACATGAGCTATTATACTAATTGAGTTATACTAATGAGTTATTATATTAATTTCTCATCGTATTGTACATGAGTTATGAATGATTGTACATGAGTTTTAGATTATTGTGCATGATCTGAAAATTTATCATAAATTTCGCAAATGAATCGTATAAATTCGTTAACGTATGATCGAAGAGCATTTTTAAATACAGCTATGTTATTTTTCATTCGCGTTTTATTAGAAAGGCCATGAATTACATTTACCCTTGCAGAGAACATTACTGTCGTACACGAGTATATTAATTTTCGATGTTAAAGATGTTAATTTCAATATACACAATTATTGTGAATTTTGAAAAAATTATGAATTTTCAAATGAAAATTTCGAATTTTTAAATGCAAATGCAGAAAAAAATTTGCAGCAGTTTTGAGCTGCAGCCCTGATTCGCAATATTTGCCAAATTTTTATTACATATGTGCGATAAATTTTATTTTCAGAATGTGAAAATTATAATTGAAAAAATGTCCGGACAGTTTTTATACTACTTTTTCGACGTTAATTAAAAGAGACTCATCGATATAATCATTTTATCCAATTAAAACGATGAATTTATCATTGTTTAATTATATTTTTCATTCCATCTATGCCCATATAATTATTTCAGACTTTTCGCACCAAAACTTTTTTTTCGTCGTGGGTTTTAAATTGTTCTTTTTTTTTTTAGGGTGCAAAAATAAATTTACACCCTCTCCATTGTGAAGAATCGATATCCAACAGCGACAATGGTTATAGTCCTTTATACCTTATCCTTGAAAAAATTAAAAAAAAAAATAAAAATAAAAAATCGGAATGTGAATCGATACAAAAAGAATCCGTGAAAAAGGCTGTGGCTTTATCGAACGAGAATAATGGGGAGAGGAAAGAGGTAGAGGAAAGAAAAAAAATGAATACGAGACGCGTTTGTAGAGCTAGGTGGTGGCTTCCCTCTGTCGTAAATTGACACGCGAATTCGCAACGCTCGTTCGTCAATCTTCGCATACACAACAGCGAGTGAAGTGTACTCTCGTTCTCGTTGAACGTTATTGTCAGTCAGTACCTATCCATACTACATCGAATTGGCTGTCTCTGCTCCGTTAGGGCCCAACGACATAGCATAAATATATACACGTTTTAGCACATGTTCGACGTGTCGATGTACTTTTTTTTTCTTTTTTTACTCTCGCGCCTTCCTCTACTCGACTGTCCCTCCCGCGAGCGCGTGTACGCAAATTAATGCTAATTTCATTTTGTTTCATCATCGATCAGCTTCACGCCACATTGTCCCGATGAAGAACCGCAAGAAACAATTTCGCATAAATTTTTCATCGTATTAATTAATATAAATATATTTAAAAAACAAAAGCGTGCAAATTAAAAACTTGCACATATTGCTTTCATATTAAAAAGTTACCTATACCAGGAGATGGTTCTCGTAGTTTTGGGAAATGTGGAGATAACTTTCCGTAATTTTGGCTTCCTCATTGAGAAAGCTTTGTAATGAGGAAGCAATGTACAAGTTTCCAATTTTCACGCTTGTTTTCCAAATTCGGATTGTTCTTGCGGAATTCAGTATCCTGTCTGCTAGCGTATACTCATGTAAATTTTTTTTAGGTTCATAATCACAAATTTTTTACGGTTAGAGCGATCACAGACATTTTTCGAAAATTTCGAAAATTTCATGCAATTCGAACCCCTCAAGCGATTCTTACCAAATTCAAAATAAAAAATCCTTGTCCTATAGTGAATTTATATTTAAAGTTTTTGCTAAATAAACTCAAATTTACGACAGTTAGAGCGATCACAGACATTTTTCGAAAATTTCATAATATTATGAAATTCGAACCCCTCAAGCGATTCTTACCAAATTCAAAATCAAAAATCCTTGTCCCATAGTGTATTTGTATTAGAAATTTTGGCTGAATAACCTTAAATTTACTAGCACAGATATTTTTCGAAAATTTCAGAATTTTATGAAATCTCGATCTCTTAAGTGAATCTTCCCAAATTTCATATGAAATATCCTTGTCCCATAGCGTATTTTATGTAAAAAGTTTCGCTTAAAAAACTGAAATTTACGAAATTTAGAGCAATCACAGACATTTTTCGAAAATTTCATAATTTTATGAAACCTTGACTTCTTAAGCGATTCGCGCCAAATTCAATACCAAACGTGCTTGGGTTTGGGTTGAATTTCTTGTCTCCTAGTCTATTGATATAAAAATTTTCATAAAAAGTTTCAGCGAGGTGTTTTTTTTTTTCTAAATGTGTTTCTCAATGTTTTGGTTAATTCTGTACACATTGTCTTCAAAAACTCGAATTTTGTTTTTCATGAAAACAAAGCTTCCTCCATGAAGAAGCAATAACATAATCATAATTATTAAAAAAAATCAAATTGAATCAAAATTGGTGTGAATTATTTAAAATTTTTTACATTTATTTTTCCAAAAACAAATGTACTTTTTTGTAATTCGTCACGAGAAGATCAATTTTATACTCGAATTAATCCTATATTAATTTTTACATTGGCTCAAATTCATTCAATTGATTCTCCAGATTTTCTTTTTTTTTCGAATACGATTCGAAAGAATTTCACCAGAAAAATTACCCCCCCCCCCCCCCCCCCCCCAAGTTATATTTCACTCTCTCGATTCCGAATTCTTTGGTTTTTCTTCGTTGCCACTGCTGCGGAGAGGCCATCTAGCGACGATTAAAAACGTCCGATAAGAATTTCCGACTGTAAATCAAAACGGAATATCGAGTTAAACGCCGGAGCGTAGTCATCGGTGCGGACGGATGAACTCTCTCTTTCTCTCCCCAAGAGTGTGCTGCGGTGCGAGAACGAACTCGAGAGAGCATCCATAGCGAGGGTGGAAGTGAGCTCTGTACAGTGTACATGGTACAGAGAATTTTCAGAGAGATCGAGTTGTGTATAGCCCGGGGCCACGATTCAACCGAACCAAAATACCCGACGCTCTTGCGTGGCAAAGTTTTCGACCCTTCGCTTTACCAGATTTTCTTTTTTTTTTTTTTTTTTTTTTTTTTTTTTCGAAAGTTCAGATGATTTTTTTTAGCAATTTTTATCGTTCAATATTCAAATACGCAAATTCTATCCAGAAATTAAAGTTTACAAATCTCTTCTACGTATCGATGTATACGCATTTTGGATTACGTTCAGTTTGAACGTTTTTTTTTTTTTTCGGTCTTCGTTTTCGTGGGCTTTTGCTAAAAAAAAAAAAATCGTAAGAGGTGTCTCATTCGACGTTTATACAGAAAAGTATAAAGCAGTTCTACTTTTCATTAAAATCCTTCTTATCGAGGTGTTGTTTTTTCTGGGGTGAGAATTTATTTATTGATAGTGGTCCGGAAGCTTGAATTGCTAAAATCGTGCTTTACGAAAGAAAAGAAAAATTCACTTTTGGTCATATAGAGTGAGAAATGGGATTGTGTAAACTGCCATATATGGTGTATGAGTATGGGAAAAATTTCGTTGTCAATAACAACCGCGTGACATGGTAAAACGATGTAAATGATGAAAAATACATCTGGGTTATTGCTACGAAGTATAGGATCGTTTTGTTTCGTAACGAAACAAATCCACGATGGTGTAATAATTGTTAAACTTGGATTTTCAAAATTCATAATGGCAAGCTTTACCAGCATGCTACGATCGTTTTTAGCTAAGCAACCGAGTAACTAACCAATCAAGTATAGTTAGTGATTGCATAACTATAGCTAGTTAGTTAGTTAAAAGGTAATTAATTAGTTAGTAGGTTATTTAATGGTTAGTCAATTATGGTTAGCCAGTTGGTCAGTGGTTAACAGTGGTTAACAGTGGTTAGCCGTACCTTCTACTTAGTTAACGAACTTGCTAAGTTATTTAGTTACTGGAAAACTAGTCAGCCAGTTGCTTTGTGGTCAACTAGCTATTTAATTACTTAACTAATTAAATCAGTTAGTGACTATCTACTTAGTTACATAATTAACCAATTATGTAAGTTAGTGACTATCCAGGTAATAACTTAGTTAACGAACTAACTAGTTTAGTTATTGGCCAGCTACTTAACTCGTTGCCCGGACAGTGCCTAGTTAAGTCCTTAATTAGTAATAAAGAAGCTAACGAAATAGCTTACGAATCAACTAACTCACCAAATAACTAACTATAAAACAGAATAACTAACTTAGCGACAAACCGACTATCTGGTTAGTTTTCCAGCCAACCGCTAGCCAACTAGCTTGTGATTGTCTTTCTAGTTTTTGCTGGTCATCTACCAACTAACTCAATAAATAACTAAGTTAATAACTAACTTACTAACGATCTGAAAATTTAGTTAGTGGATAGTGAACTGGTTAGTTGGTCAGCTAAGGGCAAGTTAGCTAGTTGGTAACAAGTTGGCTAACTAGCTACTTAATCAACTCGCTAACTACCTTAGTGATTAGCTTGCTGTCTAGCTAGTTGGTTGATCAGTGCCTAGCTAATTAGTTAGTTAGTTAGTTAGTTAATAAGTTAGTCAATAGATCAACTCATAAATGAACCAACCGGCTGACTATTATTAGCTTGGCTATTTAATCAAGTTATTAAGTCACTGTTGCTGTAAAATCTCGCCTCAATCCAATATGTACATGTTCATTCTTCATTTCACTGTACCCTCGCATTTCCCAACTCACGCTAACCTGAACATATGTTAGCTTACCGCAAGAAAATTTTCCCGTAAACAAACTCACGATAAAAATAAAACCTTGATGAGGAATGGCTTGGCCGTCCTATCATCAACTTTGCCGGTATAGTGGCGTAATAAAGTTGACTTTGAATTTTTAAACGTAAACTTGATGGAGGATGAATCCAAATCTTTGATGCATCAATCGAAGGGATGAAATCACAAAAATACAAAAATCTAATTCGAAAGAGACTTCGCGAAAATCTATATTTATATAGAAACGAAGTGTGTTCAAAAAGTGACACTAAGTTTTTGCAAAGCTGTAAAAAAAAGGTATCTCCCACCAAATTATCGATGTCAAACGACGCAAGTTTATCAAGACTTGCGCGGGAATCACTGTACAACATCTATGCTTGAACTTTCTGAGGGGGGGGGGGGGGGGGGAAACAGCAAAAAATCTCGCAGATTATCAGATGTACGTTGTGGAGTGTCTGACGGGGGCGTTGTCACGTGGAGCAGGAACATTTCTCTCGCGTGCATCTCATACTGGCTCTTGGCCAAATGATTCACCGCGTCCGTTCTCATCTTCTTTCTCTAAATCTCTTCGTTCTTCCTCATCCTCGCCTCATCTCTCTTCGTCGTGTCGCTCATATCCTCGTCGTCCCCGGAGCTCCCTTAACATTTTTACGTTATTCCACTTATCCGCACTCGCTCGCCCACTCGTTCTTTCCTTTTCCCCCATTAAGTTTTTCAACTTGCATTCTCGCGGTCGTTTCGCGCCTCCGCGTCTTTTCTCTCTCTCTCTCTCGCTCTCTCTCTCTCTCTCTCTCTCTCTCTCCCCTGATCTGCACACTCACCGATTTGCGAATCATATATAGTCTATTTCTGCTCTTGTCCAATGTTAGATCTCTCTCGCTTGCGTTTTCGATTCACGCACTTCGCGGATAGTTCTGCGCTGCTCGCGGTCTCGAGATTAACTTCAGTCATGCGGTAGTATGCAGTAGCCGCACGCGCGAAATCATGAGGCTCATGATTAATAAATTGTCCGCCTGTCGATTCGCGAAAAAAAAAAAATCGTTAAAGTTCGTAATATTTGCATCGAGTGGAATTTTTGTTTCTTAAGTGAACAGAGAGAGCGAGAGAGAGAGACAAGGGATCGTGGGAGATTTTTTGGCTAAAGTCAGGAAACTCTTCTGGGAATGAGGATGCACATTTTTCGGGACGTTATAGTTCGCCTCGTGGAATCAAAATCTCGCAGGTATTCGTCGTCGTTCACTCAAATCTGTCTACAGTACATTAATAATTCGCTCAATAATTCGTACTAATTTATGTATAATTGGTTGTAATTACTATGAGTTATCGACTCGTCGTTACTAGCTGACGACGATTAATTATCACCACCACGTGATATAAGAGAGTGGACAATTTTTTCACCGTCGAAAGTTATTCGAGCTAAATTTCCTATCCTAAATCGAGCATAGTAACGAGAAGACCCCCTCGAAAATAACAAATTAAAGTATTTTGTTTATCAAAATATTGATGCCAATTGTTACATTATTTTTTCCATCCTTGAAAAATTCAAATTAAAGCTTTGTTATGCAATCCATTCTCAATAACTACACGGAGGGCCATTGTTTTGTTTATTGTTTTTTTTTTCACTTCCCTATAGAGTGGATATCACGAAATTATTTCACTGAAGTGTTTAAATATCGAAGTACTTCCTTTTATTATTTACCACCCTTAGAAAGAAGTGCACTATTTTTTTTTTAAACGAGATCCTTGCTGACTTGTCCAGCTGAGACTCTAGCTGACTTTTTTTCGCAGCTAACCCTTTAATTCGACATTAGGACATTTTCGTTACCTCTCATCAATGTCTTTGTCGGCATTTCATTCAGTTTTTTCTATACATTCATACATTGTGAAATTTTCACAATGGCGTTCGTACAAACTTTAGTGCACTAATTAACAATACCGATGGTTGATTTGTATCGCAGCATGTGTTCTAGCCTAGAGAAATATTGATAACGATGTATTTGCAAAACCGTCAACCGATAAATGGAAATTTCCATGATGATACATTTACGTCGATATTTTTCAAAGAATAATCCACATTTTTCTCTACCGATTTTAATGCATCACGGCTTATTTTGTTCCTCAAAAAATGCTCTACAAGTTCGCCACGTTGAATTTTCGTAGCATCAGAGTATATTTTTAGGAACATGATAAGCCGTGATCCATTTAGGATGTATTGGACGTACCTTCCCAACCAAAAGTGACTTTCATCGACAATATTGCATACTTTAGGATAAGATAAAAATCGGAAAACATCAATTTAAAAAAAAATTTTTATCATTTTGAAATTTCGGTTTTCGAAAAATTTTTAATTTTGAAAAATGAAGGAAATATCGTAAATTTTAGATATGTTTTTATAAAAACGTTGTATATTACAATTGAGTAGTTTCCAGGGCATTGAACCAATAGTTTCGTAAATACAACCTTTACAAATGTCCGAGAACCGAAATTTCAAAATGATAAGAACATTTTAAAATAATTCATGTGTAATCAGAAAAATGAACAAATTCATTTCACATGACAAAAAAAAACATTCCCTAAGAATTTGTTAAACAATGTTTTTTTTAAAACAATTTATGGATAACTTTTTGGCATTATTATTATTAAAAATTGATCTTCTTATCGTCTTTATTGTGGTTGAATTTTTTACGATTTTTATCTTATCATGAAGTTTGCAATAATGTCGACAAAAGTCACTTTTGGTTGGGAAGGTACGTCCGATACATCCTTAAAGTCAGTAGAAAACAAAATACGGATTATCCTTTGAAAAATCTTGAGGAAAATGCACGATCAGGGAAAATTTGCATCTTTCAATTGATACTTTGCAAATTTATCGTTATTAATGTTGCTTTACGTTAACAATGCGGCATGCTGTAATAAAAATTGACCTTCATTACTGTTTATTAGTACATGAAACTTTGCATATAACGCTGTGGAATTTTGGCACTCATTTGACTAGCTTAAAGCGTAGTAGCTTTCCCTCAATGATTCAGAAAAGTTGGAATCTTCGCTAAACTTGTGTCGCGTCAAAAACAAAGAGCTCCTCCCCGTTGATGAAAGAACGTGTTTCCACGTTCCATTCGCGCATTTTAGGGAAGATAAATTTGTTGCGAGCAAAGAAATTCACAGCGGCAATTATAAACCATTATTTAAATACAGAGAAACGAGAGGAGACCCGCGTAGGCGAGTATGCATGTGCCTCGTAATGTCGCGAAAGAATCGATTTTTTTTTGTCCTCAACAATGGACGCAGAGCTGGAAAAGAGGGTGGAACAGAGTAATCGAGGCAAGGGTTGTTGATGCTCTCTCTCTCTCTCTCTCATTTTCTCATTCCTCTCTCGTCACATCATTCACCAAACACGTTTTATTTACCACCACCCCTCTCTTCATCATCCCTCGCGAGGTTCCACGGATCCTCGCGCAAAATTTTCATCCCCTATGGTCTCAGGCGTGGCGGATGATTTTCGTACTAGCCCGAGGCAAAAAATATGCGAGAGAGAGAGAGAGAGAGAGAGAGAGCTTTTTCACTTTTATCATCATCAGAATCCCCGGAGATACTCCGGTAGACGCTTTCTCCGACAATGTACTCGCGATTATTATCCCACCCGCGGCTCCGTGTCTCTCTCCCTGCGCTTCACACTTCGAGTTACAAACTTCCGGTTCTCGAAAAAAAAAAAAAAAAAAAAAAAAACTCTATAAATCCCCCGACACCTCTGTATGCGTTATTATTTTTTGATCTTGCTCTGTAGAAACGTAGAATTGTATCCATATAGCTTTTGTGTCAGAGGATTGTTCGTCGAATCCTCACTCAATGATCGCTCATGTCACACAGTATGGTTGCGATTAACCGAAGGAAGTAATGATTTTAGAGATATTGTTTGAACTTTTTTTTTGCATTTTTCCGACAATCTTTCATAGAAATATAGCGTCCTGAACGAAATTCTGAAAGATCCATCCGGTTTCAGGATTTTCACAAATTTTTATTTACCAGCGCCATTACAAATCCCTCGGACAGCAAAAAAAAAATAGCTACAAGATTGTTTTTTTTTGGACCTACCCGTGCAGAAATTTCGGTCGGGATCCAGGTGGATTCTGAGAAGGATCCCTATTTTCTGATAGGGATCCAGCTGGTCATCGGATCAGATCCCATGACTGAATGTAACGTTTGCACATTGGAATCCGACAGGGACCCCTGACTGGATTCCAATTATGGTATCCAGTCAAAACCCGATCAAAATGTGGTTTAATCTGGCATATATATAAAATCCCGAATAAATATTTATCTTCCGCAATTCAGGTTATAGGCAATTGCTTATTATTATCTGAGCCATAGAAAAAATTTAAACAAAAAAAAAACGTCGACACAGGGGTTTGAACCTACGACGTCTCACTAGCCTTCGTTTGCGTATTGGACCCGAAATGAATGACAACAAAAATTATATTTTATGAACATTAATGTTTTTGACATTTTTTATTGATTGTTGTTGTTCCGAGGATGATTCCGGTCGTTGAAAATTTATTTGCTAACCCAGAAAATGATTTAAGGACAACCTACCTACCTATCTGCCTACCTAATGAACTAACGCTCTAACCACGACGCTGTCGAATGCTTGTACATTTACTTTATAAATATCTTCTATACACTATACATGAGGCTGAAGCTAGCAGCGGTAGCGAGAAGCCAAAATTCAGAAAAGAATACGCATGACGGGAAAAATCTGAAAAAATTAAGGAGTATTGTCTATCGATCCTGAAACACGATCGCGTTTCAACTTTTGAGTGGACTGACTCCTTCGTTGATTTGTTTGTTAATTAACAATGGCTGCTGATAATTAAAATCGCACACATGACGGGAAAAATCTGGAAAAATTCAAAAGTATTGTCTATCGATCCTGAAACACGATGGCGTTTCAACTTTTGAGTGGATGGACTCCCTTGTTTATTTGTTTGTTAATTAACAATTACTGCTGATAATTAAAATCGCACGCATGACAAGAAAAATCTGAAAAAATAAAGGAGTATTGTCATTCGATCCTGAAATACGATGGCGTTTCAACTTTTGAGTGGACGAACTCCGTTGTTTATTTGTTTGTTAATTAACAATAACGGCTGATAATTAAAATCATACGCATGACGGGCGAAACCTGAAAAAATTCAGGGGTATTGTCTATCGATCGTGACTAAAAGTATATATTGCGCTTGAAACTATCCTTACAATTAATAATGAATTAAATTCCGCGCACAAAACTACTTTCCGTTCAGCAATATCCTTTACAACTTTTGAATCATCGAAGGTTCTTTTTATTTGAAGTACAATCCCCATGGTCTCAAATTTTTCCTTCCAAAAAGTTCGCCACAGACGTTAAGTGGCTGTTATAATTAAAAAAGTCCAATGAGCGGCGGCTTCCACTTAAGCTACAAAGCACCCTTTTCGCGATGATGTTTTTTTTTTATCATAACTTCAGTTTAAGGGGATGGGAGCATGAAAAATCAAAATTTGTTTTTTTTTATGAAAAATGCACAAAAGTGGCTCAAAAATGTAATTTTCGCCACACTGCTAAGTGGTTAAGGTGGTGGAGGTTCTCGATCATGAAATGACACGTAATGACAATTAATAAATAGTAATAATAATGGCATTTACACCACCACCACCACCACCACCACCACCGCCACCACCACCACCACCACCACCACCGCCACCACCACCACCAAACGACCACACGACCACACGACCACACGAACACACGAACACACGACCACACGAACACACGACCACCACCACCACCACCACCACCACTACTCATTATTATTATTATTATTATTATTATTATTATTATGCCAATCGAATAATGTGTCAACAAGCTTTATTCGGAATATGACTGGGCATTTCGCAAATTAAAATTCTTCGATCATCCCATTAAATCATCGGAGGATACTCGTCTTGAGGAGCTCTCAACAAATCCTGATTCAGAACAAACGTGAGATTGGGATTCAATCGGTACACCCTGAAAGAAAGTGGCGCCATAACTTACAAATTTTGCCACATCCACCAATCCGATTACGAGACGGATACCATATAGATTCCTATGGGGATACCGGTTTTGGGGAGTCCATGGACAATCCCGATCGGGATATGGTCGGACTTAGGGTATCCCTAAAAAATTTCTGCACGGGTAAAAGTCACGGCAAAACCCAAGTTTTTTTTTCCGTATGGGAAAAGTTTGTCTACACGTAAAAATGTTTTTTTCCGTGCCATATTCGCTAATCGTGTGTCGCACAGACATTTCATCGAGAAATTAAAAAATTCCACGCGTAAAAGCAATAAATCGATAAAATATTCCTTTCATTGTATGGAAATGTTTTTTTTTTCTCTATCGTCCTTTCCCTCATTCTTCATATCGACGTTGCACAGGGAAAAAAAAAAGAAAAGTGGGGACCAACGTTTCGCTGTTCTGACGCTTTGCCGGTGGTCCAAGAGTGGTTGACGCCCGCGACTAAAGAGAATAAAAGGGATGCGGGATAAGGGTTGTCGTCGCGGGGGATGATGCGAGAACCCAGGGACAATGGCCTTATGGCACTTGCTCTGAGCGAGTAAGAAGCAAATGTATTTTATATATATACTTATATATTATATATAATATACCATTGCCTATATACATGCTCTTTGGGCTTGCCGCGTCTCCCAGGAGCCCTCTTTTCGTCCTGAGAGACGGTATAAGGGTGGAGGCGCGCGTCATTGTCGACGCGTTATGAAGTGAAAAATGAAAGATAGCGATTTTCGTAATGCCCGTTGACGGCAAGACATTCAGGCCTTTCTATATCCTCTCCCTTTATACCCAATTTTGATGGCTTGCTCTCCTCTTCTCCCGATAGAACACCCAAAACAGAGCTTTATACTTTCACGAAGAAAAGCGCGCCGATGAACGCAATTTTCGCATTCCCCCTTTTAACGCCGTAACTACGAGTCTCTTCGCGCCGAGCTTCTATGTATACATATATATATATATATATATATATGTATCTATCTCTCTCGACATTCGCTAAGAAGTAAATGTCCCTTGCTGGCCAGGAAACCCCATGAAAGAAGATGCCCTCAGAGCCCTCTTTTTACCGGGACCAAAGGTAACGGAGTGCACTCGTCGATTCTTACGAGAGACCTTTTTTTTACGACTCCAACTGCGATTATTTACCATTCATTCGGGTTTTGCTCTATGAAATAAAGAAGGTGAAGAAAGGCCTGGTATTGTTGGCAATGAAAGAAGGTATTTGCGAGGGATGAAGGCAAACGTGAATCTCAGATATATCAGAAATCTTCAAAATGAGAGAAAAGAGAAAAAAATAATAATAGGAACCATAAATTTATGATTCAAAGAGACCTCAACTTCATTTTTCGAATTGCTACTACATAGAGATTGAACTACATGCATTGTTGAAATTGTCAAAGAGGCACTTGAGACCTTGTTTTCGTATGATTTTTTATTCGTATTTATTTTTTTTGCGAAGCAAATCTTTGTTACCTTCGTCTATTTCTCCCTTAGAAGCGAGCATTCTGCTGCCAATATTCGAGCAAAAAACACTGCCTCGTATAGAAGCAGAAGGTATAAAAAAAATAGTCCTCGGAGCTTCGCGGTTGTGTCAAAATTTTATTTTTGGCCAAAGCCAGAGTAATACAATCTCGGTTGGCTCGCGCTCGTTTACGTACTTACCGGTGCTGACGTTTGCTTGCGAGAACGATCTCGAGTGGATGCGCAACATAGCGGCCACTGCCGGAACTAACTCAATCGAAACCTACGGTTCTCGTAACGGTTAAGCGTTTAATATTATTGCTAAAATTGCCAATGGCAATAGTTATCAGAAGTGGTGACCACAACCATTTTACTAGTTAAGTACTTACTTAACAATAAAATTGTTGATATTACCAAATAAATATTTGCCTGTAATTAAATTTTCTTACAGTTGCTACAACTATCCAGATTTCTCTCAGCACAATAATCGATATTTACCTAACTACATTTGCATATCTAAAGTCTCGGGATTTATATGCCTGTGTAAAGTGATGCGTGGATATCTACTTTGTGTGTGTGTGTGTGTGCGTGTATATGTGTGTATGTAATGCATAAAACACGAGGATTCGAGGATGCCGAGGTTGGGATTTATATCCCTTGGTGTATCACGTCTTAAGACGCCGGCTTAATCCATTTGTTTCGAGATCCCCCCCCTAGACAGCATCCACTGCACACAGAGAGCTGGCAACTTGAAAACAACTGTATGCTTCCCACGGGACCTGCGAGAGAAAGAAAGGGAGAGAGAGAGAGAGAGAGAGAGAGAGAAGAGAGAGAGAGAGAGAGAGAGAGAGAGAGAGAGAGAGAGAGAGAGAGAGATTATAAAGAGAAGCTTTTCCATCTCTCTAAATCGAGGGCTTCCGGATTAACGTTTAGGTGTTTGTACAGCTCATTCGCGATCTCTTATCGTTGTATCCACTTGTCGATAAAATTGTTCGTGATGGAGATTTTATTTTTTCCCAAGTGGGAATTTGAATTTATTTTTGTACTAAACGATAAGTGACCGACTCTCTTTTATTATTTTTTAAATCATTTGTGGCTTTGAGAGATTTTTTTTTCGGCACTTTAAAAAGGCTGCTCTATGGCCTGAAGCATGATCGTGATCCTTCTATAATGATCTGGAAAATAATAAAATAAAAGATCAAGCAGCAAACACAAAATACCGGCCCAATTTCGAATAATATAATTTCTTTTTTTTCTTTTTCAAGACTTATTATTTCTCTAAAAACCGTAATTTAGAGATTACAAAGTTTTCCATGGTAGGGACGTGAGCGAGATGTGTTCTCTCCAAATTTGAAGAGAATCGATTCATTGATTGCTGAGATGCGGGCCTCTTCAAATCTCAATGACTCTGACAATTTTCGTGAATTTTTAAATCACATTTGGATGAAATATTTTCAAGACATTACGAAAATTTTAAAAATTCAGAAAAAATCAACCAAAAAACCTGGATCTTTACCCTCAAACCGTCTTTTAGTCTGTTTTTTTTTTAATTCAATTCAAGCATTAAAAATACTTTTAATTTAAAATTAATTAAAATTTAATATGTCTTCCGTATTTAATGTAATATTTTTAGTGCTTTCAAACGAATTGAAACTTGAAATGGATTATTTTCGTGTGCTTTTTTTTGTTTTTTTTTTTTATTTTTATCAAATCACTCTTGAAAACTCGCACGTGACATTCGTTAAAGTCTCAGAAGCGTATATTTTCGTTCACTGACGTAGGTAGGTAGCATGTGTTGTGTAATCGTATTCGGGAAATCCATGCCACTCACACGAATCGACTACGATCCATCGAACGTCACCTTTCGACCCTCTTGCGTCCTCTTGGAATTCAATTTCGTCGTGGCACGTACGGAGCTTCATCCTTCCTGACGCAAATTCATCAAATTTTCGACGTCCAAAACCATTGAGGAATATATTAATCATCGAATTTTTGTTCTCCTATATTTCACACGTTTTCGGAATTCGTGTTGGAGATATCATTTCTATTCAATATTCATAATACCGATATTAAGATATATTTTTAGCTCTGTTCATTATTTAAAAAAAAACAAAAAAACAAAATTATGTGTGGGTTACACTCGCTCGCAAACTCCCGAGAGTTATGGCAAGGACTCGTTCTCCTGTTAGTGTACTTATTAGGCAAGGCTGCCATCAAACCCACACAAGTCTCTCTCACTCTCTCTCTCTCCCTCTCTCCCTCTTTCTCCCATCTGTGCACGAATGAATTTGTGTTGGTGTGCCAGTATGTATATAAATTTAAGTGTGCGTCAGACCATTCAATCTTCCTACTCGCTCGTATACTCTCCAGAACGTTTTCCATACGCACATTGCTCGCTGAAAGTCTTCTCCTCTTTTTCAATATTGTCAATTGAAAAAAAAAAAATACATTTTCTCATTCAATTTAATCGTGTTCATTTAGAAACTCTATAAGCTCGTTTCCTGCTTGATTATGTACTGAACAAATTAACATCTTGCCTTATGCAATTAAGGCTGTCCCATTGAACTGAATCAAACGGGAGCATGAAATTCTTAATTTGTATGAAGTTCTTTAAGCTCCAAAGTTGATAATAACGAAATTAGATTATTGGCTCTGGGAGATATTGCTTGAGCTAATTCGAAAATCCCAATTCTGACAAAACACGACTTTAGATTTGATCCTTGATGTTTCGGTCCAGTCAATGTTAAATTGATGAATCTTAGCGTTTGCTGACTCATCCTAAGTCTTAGCCTCGTGGAAGATGCAAAAAAAAAGTGGATTCGTTTCCAATTCCCAGTCTGGTATAACCCCTGGAAAGTGTTTATTTTTTTTTTTACATGTCAACAAAACGAATTATCCCTCGAGTACATGACCCTCGCCGCAGCTCACATCACAAGGTGGATAAAATTTCTATGAGCGCGTATTATACGCGGTCGCTACATCGCCCTGACAAACCGCAAAGAGACTCATAGCGTCTACCATTACCGATAGTCGTTTACGCAATAAGCGCGCGTGCTAGAGCGGTCGCATTTTGCGGTTACTCCCGTTGGACTATAACTGACGCCGTCAATCTCGCGGTTGTCGGATAATAACGACGATCCAGTGAGAAGGACATCGACAAATTGGCGATGTCATTATAGTGGCCGATTAAGGCGCGTCATATGTGTCTCGCGCCAAACTAGATTTACTTCATTCATATCTATATTCATATGCTAGGCTTATATTTATATAGTTACGTTATAGACCCTGCGGTCTGAGCAGTCGATACAGTGCTATAAGTAATTGAGACGTATAGCAAACGTTACCAGGCACACATCTAACGCCACAACCCTTTCCTAACCCTCAAACAAACCACCATATCATCGAGTTTGGTGTATTCATTCGTGCATTGAAGAAAATAAAGGTAAATGAATAGTTGGATATTGCTTCCTCGTTATCTCGTCGCTTTTTTTTAAAGTTTCCACTATGCGGAAGAGAACTTTTGTATTTTTTTTTTTACTAGCGTTTTCATCACATACCTTCTCAGGTTTTCGCGTCCCTTATTCCTTTGTTTCAACCTTGAGCTCCTCGTCAGAGTCTTGTCTCCAGCCAGTCTTTCCTAATGCGCATTGCTGTATCGCATTTGCACGAGGACACGGGGAAACTCCGGAAAATATGGCCAATAAATGTGGCTACGTTTAACCGTAGTCTCAGTTCTATTACCATCAGAAACCTCAACGATTGCTCCCCGCTCTGCGCGCAAGCCGGTAAACCGCTATAAGCAGTCACCAATCCCAGCAGTGGCCGAGGCCGCTGCTGCTTAACTTGGGAGATAGCCGAAGCCGTGCGTCCACTGCTGTCGCTGTTTGGATCTAGGAGGTACAACCTGACTCGAGCTGTCAGATCCCAGCTGCAATAAATTTCTGCTCGAGATTGATACGTGTATACCTTTTACTTTTCATTCGAACCCCTCTTTGCTGTGTTCGCTGTAAGGACAGGTATACTGACCGTGATACACGAATGATTCGAGACAGTGCGGCCAGGTCGTGGATTATATTATCTAAGGCGTGGGGACATGTGCAGACTGGTGCCTGTACTAAAATGTAGTGCAAGTTCAATACACATACATGCGTATGTGTATATTTCTGTATGGATGATAGATGTTTCTGCCAAGTCATCAGAAGCGTATGAGCTCGTCACGAGTTGTGCCTGCCAGATATTTCATTAAGGGAGGACACAATATTATTCACGGGCCAATTACAACTTCCGGTATATTCACAACTCTACCGGAACACAACTGAACCGAACGGTCGACATCCCTACCAGATAATAACTCTAACAGAATACCGATATCCGGTAATATCTCTACCCGAACATAACTGTGCAGAACCCAGCAATTCTAAAAGCGAACATCTCTCTGACCCAGAATTTTTTCCAGGTAGGGTTGACTGGCCCACCGGTAAGGTACTGGGCCATGTTCGCAACAGTGTTGCACCTTTGCCCGAGTTAATTATAGCTGCTTAGAGTTAGCACCACGTAGCTTAGGTGCCCAAAAGACGTTCTCTGCTAGAGCTGTCATTAAGTAGCAGAGGAAAAAAAAAACTGGTTTGGTAGCAATCTAGGACCAACCTAATGCGAGAAAGAGAGAGAGAAGCAGAGCAGTAGAATTAAGGAGAAGCAAATATTCGGGAGAGTTCTTCTGGAGGACTGCTATTCAATCCAATTGTTCCTGGATGCCTGCCCAGTACAAATGCCAATAGTCCCCGAGTTTTGTAGACTCTATCAGCGCGAGGGAATAATCAAAGCCCGCCCCTGCCTCCTCTCCGCCCCATCCAGCCTACCCTTATACCAGAATAAAATAGGGAAAGCGATGCTGGTATTTATAACGCATATAACGGTAGAGACAGGTAAACTTGCAACAACCGGGTACAACAACTTGTACTCCGGTACAGTCCAGTATATGCAGAGATTTCATGATAGGGCTGGATTCTGGTAGAGTCATCTTTTGGCACAGTTATATAACTCATCGTAGAGTTGTGAGTGTTACTAATTTATTACTGAAATATTACTACGTAGTCGTTGACCTAGCAATGGACGAGCGGTCGGTTTGAGCTTGGGTGATCTCAAATGTTAAGCAGTATTCACCGTGGTCAATGCTAGGATGGGTGGCCGCTTAGCCTCTGGCTTGCACGCCTACTGCTAAGCAGGTGACAGTTCTTCGGAGTTTCTGATGATAATACCACTGCAACTCTGTAGAATATAGCCAACCATTATAGTGATCAAGCTTTTCGCAGTTTCTCTGTGCCCTTGTAATTAGAAATAGGTATCTCGCTCATTAAGCATTATAATGTTATTTGCGTTAACCCTTTCGTCAATTAATTGTGTTTTATTGTCTCTGTGTCAAATAGCCCATCAGTTCCGCGTCGATTTATGCGAACAAATATAGACCCAAGCTTAGTTTACTACCGTGAGATGACTTTGCAAATTCTGCGGTTCAACAATCGCGATATACCATTTGGTATATTTGCTGTGCAATCGTACGATATACAACATGCGACCACACGGGTTTACGCTAAAATCCCGTCTCTTTCCCTCTCCCTCCCTCTCTCTCTCTCTCTCTCTCTCTCTCTCTCTCTCTCTCTCTCTCTCTCTCTCTCTCTCTCTCTCTCTCTCTCTCTCTCGTCGTTTTAATGACTGAAACGTGCAAACGCACAGGAATCATTGCTTTAATGTTCCCCCACGGAAACTCTCGAAATTGCCCCCAATAATTTCTCTCGATCGCGAAATGCCCGTTCAATGTTTTAATGATGATTCCTGTTCGATGATCGGTTTGGCGCCATCTCTCTCGCTTCATTCCGCGGGGTGCTTGAAATAGCCACAATTATACATACTTTATGGGGGGGATCGGCTTTACGAGGATTTTACGTAAATCAACGTATGCCACAAAACAGCATCAACTTATAAATTCAAAATCCACTTTAACTCATAATTAATAGATGCTTGAGCGATGTATACCATCCGCATTAGGATAATAATCGCAATAACAATGACAATAATATTCATTATAATAATAAAAATGACATAAAGACCTTGCCTAGTCAAATTTATACATTACAAGTATCGTTAATATTATTTTATTGAATAAATTGCGAGAATATTTCTCATTGGGAGGTCATCACGAGAATGAAATACCAGAAGCATTACCACGCGTATATATATATATATATATACACGATCATACGCTTACTTCATAAATAAAACGAGGGATATCTCTCGCCAGGTATTGTCTTTCGCTTGAATGCGTTTTCTCGCAAGTGCGCGGATGCGTGCTCCACGTTTATATCTTATATGCCCCGGTGTTATACTTGCAGCTCGTAAATCATTGAAGGTGAAAATTTGGCGCGTTACGTTGCTATACTCTCATGCGTTGGTGTCTTGCCACAGTTGCATACAATTTTATTTCTCAATGCAGTGTATACTTGAAGATAATATGGAAATCCAGTTGAGTCAAAATGATAATCGCGAAAAAAAAAATTCTTATTCATACGTATACGTATTTGATATCATGGTTTATTTAGCGAAATTTTTAGTTTGCAGAAGTTTAATGTGATGCTACTGAAATATTAATCTGAAATTAATTAGAAAAAAAATGTCAGGAAATTCAGTAATTTACAATTTGCTCAATTTCCGTTATGACGATAAGGGAATAATTTCCCAGTGGCTTGGATTACTTATCGCACTGCAAATCCAAGTGTGTAGTTTTTACACGCTTATGTGTGTAATTTCTTGTAGTCACTTTTTACTCACTTTCACGTGTGTAATTCTACAAAATAACACACTTAAAGTGTGTAAAAAGTGACTACAAGAAATTACACACATAAGTGTGTAAAAACTACACGCTTGGATTTGCAGTGCGTGTAAATAATTATATAAATTTGTTATTATTAATTATCTTTTTTATTTGGATGGTGATGTACCGATTTTTTTTGTTTAACGAACTTGTCCTCTGCACTTGACTCAATGAAATCTTTGGTTTTTTTCAATCTTAATATTTCTTTAAAAGTACTTTAAAAGTATGAAAAATTCATAGGGCACAGCTCATGTTCCATATGCTCCTATATTCAAAAGGGACATACCGCAATTGCTTATACATATAGGTATTCATAAAAACATGAAATGAAAACCCTTGAAATTTTTCCCAGTAACGTGTGTATAATATGTCGTATGGAAGAATATAATTCGATGCCTAAACGAAAATTCGTATTTTCTCTTTCAAGCTAGTCATCCCTTGTATAAAATGTCAAAAATTCGGAACCCAAAAAAAGTCATCCATTTCAAATTGTCCACTCCTTTAGAGCTTGAGCTTGCCTTGCACAATAATTGGAGCCCTATAATATGAGGAGTGTCCATCAATTTTTAAAGGATTACTGTCTGTTTGGGTTCGTTTGTCTTGGGCTTTCGTTAATCCTATAAAAAGGCTGTCCAGTTTGAAAAAGATCTCCCCGTTTGAGTTTCGGTTGAGCTATTCACATTCCTATACGAGGAGTGTCAAATTTGAAAAAAAAGATTACTCCGTTTGGGTTCGTTCGTACTAACCTTTTCGCGTTATCCCCAATGAAAAAGCTGTTCAGTTTGAAATGGATCTGTGCAAAGGTTTGGGTTGGGCTGTTCGCGTTCCTGTGCACAAGGGGTGTCCGATGTGAAAAGGATTACTGTTCGGGTTTGTTTGGGTCGGGAAACGAGAATGCGTAGTACCTGAGCCACGCGAAATCCCCGGTATATGTAAATATATATCGTTCTTTTCTTTCTGCCTTTTTTTTTTATAGTAATACTCGATACGAGGTTAGAATGCGCTCAGCAATGCACTCGTATTATAATAGTGCATGCATGGGGCGTTCCAGGCCAAATTGACAGGACATGACCCTTTTTTTTCTTTCTTTTTTCCATACGTTGCAGGATTTTTTTTCTCAATTAATTGTTTTCTCAAAAAAATTATTGTTTTTTTCTCGACTCGACCATTTGCCAAAAAAACAAAAACATTTATGCAAAAAGTCAATGACATCGAACAGTCGTTGGCTGGCTCGTTATCAACGAAAGAATTTTATCAACACTTTCGTAGATCACGACCAAAGAAATTTTTTGGAAAACAGAAAATGTGACACGAAATCTCCCATATAAATATATATTTGTGTGCATATGTATATATATATATATAAATTTATATGCAACGCGAGGTGCCGGTCGAGAGACTCGAAGAGTTGAGTCTCGTGAGCGAACATACTAGCCAGAGGAGAGCCTCTCTCTCTCTCTCTCTCTCTCTCTCTCTCTCTCTCTCTCTCTCTCTCTCTCTCTCTCTCTCTCTCTCTCTCTCTCTCTCTGTCTTGCAATAAAGCTACAGTATGTGTGTGCGGCATTTTAAGAAGCCGAGCCCCGAAGCTCACACAGTTGATTCGCGACCGCGAACCAAGCAAGACACACATTATATTTTTGCGAAACTTATCCTTTGTTCGCGTCATGGCCTAATGTGGCCGACTGTTCTGGTGCAGCGAACCCACAAGGTTTTCTATCCACACAAACACACACACACACACACACACACACACACACACACACACACAAATACAAATACGCACGCACACACACACATATATACATATATAAATGGAAAAATTTATAATTTTTCAAATTTAATAATGAACGAAACATCGCGAATTAATAAAACTGAGTTTACAGTTCAATTAACAAACAATTAATTCTTCAATCATTAAAACTCGTTACTGATTTTTTTTTAATTAAAAAATATGTCCAATTAAAAAAAAAATAATTTCAAGTCTGATAATGACGACTGTTCATCGAAATCCGTGTATATGTATGAATGCCGGTGTGTTCTCGGCTTCGGGACTTCCGTAAATTGCCCATGACGGATGGATGGTCGCAACGACCGTCTCTATCTCTCTCTCTCTCGTCGGGGCGCATATCCGCCGGAAGCCATCAGAGAAGAAAGCACACGCATGCGTCTATTTGATCGATGCAGATTTTTCTATTCATCCGTCGATGTTCATCCCCAATATCGAGTGAAATTTTAATATTTTTTTTTTTTTTTTCATTCATATTTTTACTCCAAAAAAAAGGACGACGAAACGATCAATGGGATCGTCGATAAAACGCACGGGAATCGATTAATCGTATTGACGGTGCGCGTTTTTTTATAACTCTATGACGAAATTGCGCGAAATTCCGCGAGACAAAAGCACGTGGAGCATCGAGCAAGTGGCTGAAATTAATATTTTTTTTACTTATTTATTTTTTTTTAATCGTACGATTGGATTACGAGGTAGTACTCAGTTGGAAAAAATCTGAATGGCCGCATTTCATTCGGTCAGCTGGGATTAGAAAGAACAAAAAAAAAGCTTGACTAGCAGTGAGATCGTCTGTTTGTTTTTTTTTTTTTTTTTTTCAACAATGTTTCAGTACTGCCCTGATCATATGACGAGTTACAGCTCGTGGTTTACATATATAGAAAGGTGCTCCTCCCTAAGTTCCTAAAAAATTGAAATTCGTATCTAAAAAGTTGCAATCATGCCCAACGATTTAATAATAATAATAATAATAATAATAATAATAGTAGTAGAGATAATAAAAAGTTTAAATTATGCCTAATAATATTCAACGAAGCGATTGAAGCTCATCGAACTCACACCAATTTTATGGAGATCTTACTGAAAAAAAAAACGAAAAAAAAGCTGCAAGTTGAAACTTGACAAATTTTTGCCTACAAATTTCGCACGAGTTACTAATAAATTTTCTAGATATTCGATATATCACATGATAAATGCGTTTTTCATGCGTTTCAAGAAAGCCCTTATTCTCAATATTTGGTTGCAATATTTGGGAGCTGTCAAAGACATGTTTTTTTGAAAATTTTACGAGCTTGTAAAATCTAAACCCTTTCACCCATTTCTCACATGAAACTCAACGCCGACCTTCTTTCAATTATACTCCAATCGTGGAAAAAATATCAGCCATAGTATATGTCTCACAATTTTGGAAAATTAGAGCTGTCAGAAATATTATTTTTGTTTTTTTAATTCAAAATTTCATAAAATCTGAAACCTTTCATCGATTCTCCCGAAATTTTATAGCAACCCTACAGTAATGATACTTCATTTAAAAAAAAAATAAGCACAATATCTTCAAATTTGAGGGAAATTCGACCTGTCAAAGGCTGTTTTGAAAAATTCAAAATTTTATGAAACATGAACCGTCCAAGGGATTTTCACCAAATTCAATATGAACCGTCATTTGATGATACTCTATTTATGTAAAGAAAAATTTTGCTCGACACCTCAAAGTTTGCGAAAGTTAGAGCGATGAGCGATCACAGAAATTTTTCGAAGATTTCAAAGTCTCGTAAATTGTAAGCCCCTTGAGCGATTTCAACAAAAATTGTAGCAAACGAAGAGGGTTAAGTTCTTAAAACGTTTGCGAAATTTCAGGAAGACCGGTCTAGCCATTCTCGAGATATAGTGATTTGAATTTTTGAGAGCCAGCACTCACACACGCACACGTTCGAATTATTTTTTCTAAATTTAATTTTCTGGGCCTTTTAAATGAATGCATCGGCATTGAAAATTGGATTTTTTTTTTCATAATCACAAAGCTCCCTCTGAGGAAGCCAAAAAAAAAAGAAAAGCTGCGCGAACAACTTTCTTCTGGATAATTTCGTTACACTTGCTAGCGTACATCTCGGTTGTTATTAATTTTTTTTCTCTATAAACTGAAGATATTCTTCTTTCTGGCTTATCATCATTCACGACGAATTTTCTTTTCGAAAATTCGCACGAATGATACTTCATATCGAACAAAAATAGGCCAGTATAACGTTAAAAATATCATAGGCGTATGTAAGAGGTGTCCAATTTGTAAAGTATGACTGTGTTGTAATTTTTAATATCCCTATATAAGGGTAATCCAATTTTTAAAGGTTTACTGGGTCTTTTGAGGTTCAGGTTTTTTGGAGTTCCCGTATAAGGGGTGTCCAATTTCAAAAGTATGACTGTTTGGGTTTGTTTGGGTCGTACTTTTTGATACCCCTGTATTATGGGCGTCCAATATGTAAAGGATGATTGTTTCGATTTGTTGAGATTTTGGCTTTTTGGGATTCCTATGCAAGAGGTGTCCAATTTTAAAAGGATGATTCTGTTTGGGTTTGTTTGAGTTGCGCCTTTTGATACACCTACATAACGGTCACCTATATAATTCGTAAAGGATAACTCTGGGTCTTTCGAGGTTTGGGGCTTTTTGGCATTTCTATACAAAAGGGATGTCCAATTTGAAACGGATCACTATTCGGATTTAGTTTGGGTTGGGAAACGAAGGCGTGCAACCCCCGTGCTGCATAAAACCCTAATTTCTATGCATAAATAATAATAACAATAATAACAATAATGAATATCCGCCTGCGTGCGAATTGGTCCGAAGCTAAATTCTCCACGTTTACCCTCACGCTCGCACTTATAGACCACACAATCACGTTTATAACTCGTTTCATGGTATACGTGACTTTAAAACAGTCAAGGCCGCGCTCATCCTTTGCTTCTTTCCCTCGTGGTCGCGTCGTCTTCGTCGTCGTCGTCGTCGTCGTCGTCGTCTTCTTCAGCGAGTGGTTCTCGTCGGAGTATTGTGAATCCCTTTCACCTCCTACATGCTCTCTCTTTTTTCTCTTCTATATATATATACTATTCGCGATGCTGCTATGCTTGCGCGCATCTTAGCCGCGAGTCTGAACTCTTTTTGTGCTTTTTTTTCCCCTCTAGCTCGTGCAGTCACGATATTATAGTTGTACGAGAGCTCCCTTTCACTTCGAAGGAAGAAACCACGCGACGCGTGTACTTAAACGTTTCGTCCTTACGAGGCTCTCGTGATTTTTCTATCCTTAAGGCTCAATAATAATAATGATGATAATAATTATTATCGTAATGATGATAATGATAGTAAGGAAAATCCTGCAATTACGAATTTGCACGTTTTTTTGCCTCGTCATATATCCCATTTCAATCCGTTGACCTTTTCACATATGGGGAAGCTGTATGTTAATTCAGGACAATTAT
Source organism: Rhorus exstirpatorius (assembly GCA_963564615.1). NCBI lineage: Eukaryota > Metazoa > Arthropoda > Insecta > Hymenoptera > Ichneumonidae > Rhorus > Rhorus exstirpatorius. Next base: position 20,034,812 of record OY751313.1, read on the forward strand.
GGGGTAACAATATGGATTTTTTTTTTATTTGCAGATTTTTTTACTTTTATTAATTATTACTCATTAACTTTTATTTATTATTACTCAGGGCATACGAAGTTTGTTTCGTTCAGAAGGATCAAGCTTGATGAATTTTTTTTTATTTCGAGCTGTTGGCTTGAGCGTTTATAGTAAATTTTTCGAAAAAATTGAAATTTTCGACAATCTTTAAGCTCTCTGTTCATTATCATTGAACTGCCGATCAAACATTCGCAATTATTATAATTTTTCTGGGTGTGGGAAGTTTTAGTTCGAATGCTCGAAGCTTGAACAAGCCGGAGCATATTTGCGTCTATTTTTTTTTAATGCACAAGTTTATCGAATACCCGCATCAATTTCAGTTACAATGGTCCTTAATAAAAACGATTAATCGGTAAGCTTGTGTGTCAAAATTTAGCTCGATGGCTCGAAAAAAAAAAGTTTTGAAAAAAATTATTTCACGATGATGAATCTTCGTCCATGAAAAACCGGTAATAATAAATCTATTTATTATTATTATTATTAGTTGTATTCCATCTCTTTACTCACTTCAATTAGCCCTTACCAATTTCATTACCTGATACCCCCTCCAATTAAACGATTGTCGGTAGCCACTCTTCCCTAATGCACCATAGTATTTGCACGAGGGTACGGGGAAAGCGCGAAAAACCTAGCTATAGTGAGCTGTATTTTACTAAGGTTCGGTTGTATTATCATCGGAAACTCATCGTCAGAAACTCCCTACACTTGATATTAATGATCATCATCATTAATATTCGTTTCCACATAAGACGAGTAATTGAAGGATTAATTGATACTCATTAATTCACTGGATGAACATTCGAGTCTTGATGAAGGCCTGGAGGCTTTGGCGTTATTAGATTGAGCCACAAACGACTTGCTTGATTAATCATTAATTATCTTGTGGTAACGCGGAGTGACAGTGACACAAGGCTCGACATCCGATGAAGGAACTAAGTAGTTCAGTGACGCTGCTTGACATATATACTATCTAGCTCTCACGTAAGATTGTTGAAACAGAGAGAAAGGGAGAGAGAGAGAGAGAGAGAGAAAGTCAAGGGAAATTGTGAACGCTTGGATGCGGGAGCTTCAAGTCAAACATCAAGCACAAATCCCTCCCCTCGAATGTTTCTCGTGTGTGTGTGTATGTGTGTGTGTTTGTGTTTTTGTGTCTCAACGAAATATGAGGCCTAAATATAGCGAGGGGAAGAATTTTCTTTGCGACATGTTCGGGGTCGTTGGTGCTTTTGCGTCTCGCGAGAGACACGAAATCGTATCCAGGATAGAACGTTCTGGGTCTCTCTCTCCTCTCTCTCTCTCTCTCTCTCTCTCCTCGCGATTCCCTCGCGTGTCTCGATTTTCGCGAATGCACACGAATTTATTCGCGAGCTCGTTTATACGGCCGATCCGTGAGTTCCCAACAGCAGGGGAATTCCCAGTGTCTCAGTAGTAACCTCCGTTGTCGAGCAGACGCGAGAAAATTTTTTCACTTTCCCAAATCTACATATTAAAATCATCCTTTTGAAATTTGACACCCCTTATACAGGAATGCCAGAAAGCCCAAACCTCAACAAACCTAAACAGAGTAATACTTTACAAATTGAATACCCGTTGTATAAGAGTATCAAAAAGTAAACCTCAAACAAACAACAACAGTTATCCTTTTGAAATTTGACACCTCTTAAACAAGAATGCCAAAAAGCCCAAACCTCAACAATGGGTGTGTTTAGTCGGCTTCCACTTCTCAGAGACCACAAAACTCTTTGCGAAAAAAAAAAAAACATCAATAAGGTCCTATACTTAAATCGATGAAAAATTGGCATACAATGATAATAATAATAAATAATATAAAATAATTTTCCATATTTTCATGGGCATAAACACACAATCAATTTTTGTTTTTAATATAAAAATTACTTTATGAATTAATCTCGGGTGAAAAATGCAAGAGCAGACGTTCGACGTGTTTCGTCCTCGAGCCTAAGTGATAACAGACCGTAATGAGAAGACCGATTTTCCCGATCGTAGTCCGGGAAAGAAAATTCTTTCGCTAGAAAAAAAAAAACACACGTGCACACAATTTTCCAACAACAATTGATTAACTCATGCATCAATGGAAAAACGAAAAAAAAAAATCAATTTTTTTTTTATTTTCATTTTTAATTTGATTTTTCAGCGCATAAACAATTTTAATCAATATAAACTCTCGTTTAATCGAAAAATAGTCAATAACAGAACACGGCGAGACAAAATTATGAGTGTTTGAGTGGAAAATGCTCAAGTAAGACGATATGCATTCATGCTACTGAAGTGACTAAAGATCGTGATGAACGGGCCCGAAAAATCTTGCGCGAAACAATAAAAGTGGAAAATCCAGTTTTTGCACATACACGAACAGCGTTTACATTTCACACGTACTTGAGATAATATCGCATAAAGGTCCGGGGAATGAGAGTCGGAAAGAGACTTTCGTGAGTTTCGTGCAACTCGCGCCAGCTTCTCACTGACTTGCTCCTCCGACCGAAGTGATAACGGGTCTGTCAGACAGACTTGGCGAGCTCCTTGCCCGTTGGCAAAATACTTCTCTATAGGCCAAACCGATCAACACGCGAGCGATGAAACTGCATCGTGGAAAACCGAGACTCATAATGGCCCAATATCCTCACCGCTGCGGATATATAGCGGAGCGCGTTGAACTCGTATAACGAGCTGTCAAAGTCAAAGCTGGTGCTATAATAGAAACGTATAACGCAGTGAGAGCGAGAGTCTTGAGCGGGGGGGGGGGGCTTTAAGTGCAAAATGTTGATCACGAAATATACGACTATATTGCTACAGTCCACAAATCGACATATCATTAGGTGAGTAATAATAATAATAATAATAATAACAACAATAGAGATAACAATAATAATAATGGCAACAACAACGAAAATGACAGCAATAGCGACAAAAATAACAACAATAGTAATAGTATAATAATGATAACAATAACAACAAGAACATGAACTATAATGACAAGAACAGTAACGACAGAAATAATAATAGTGATCATAATAACAATTGAAACAAAAAAAAACAATTATAATGGCAATAATGACAACGACAACGAGAACAGTGACAAAAATAAAAACAACATTAAAACTAATAGTAATAATATTATAATAATAACAACAATAACAACAAGAACGATAACAGCAAGTGCAATAACGACAGCAAAAACGACAAGAATATCCTCAAACATAACAACAATAATAATAATGACAATAACAACGAAAATGAAAGCAATAGCGACAAAAAATAACAACTATAATAATAGTAAAAATATTAATAATATCTATAATAATTAATATAATAAAATATTAACGACAATAATAGTTATAATAATATTAAGAACAACAAAAACAATAATAATAATAATGATGATAATATCAATAACAGCAAAGATGACAAAAAGAACTACAACAATAATAATAATAATAATCTCTGAAAGAGTAAGAAGCGACAAAAAATTTAGATCTACAATGATCTCGAACGACACGATATATATACTTTCAAGACACTAAAAATATAAAAACACGTGGGCGCGAAAAAGAATTGAGAAACGTTGTGTTGCGTGAAACACTTTTCGTCGAATTCGCTGACACGTTAATAATCCCATCGTCATGAAGGTAGAAATAAAGAGAGAGAAAGAGAGAGAGAGAAAGAGAGAAACACCGGTGTATGGTGATCAATGTTTATTATCACTGCATGGTGATTTATGGTCGTCATTTTTTTTTTTTTTTTTTTTTACAAAAAACCTGCATATTTTTTTTAATATCCCGGACAGAGTCGTCGAAAAATTAATGAACCATTATTAATCAGCGTTACGTGATTATGGTCTTGGACGTATTATGGTTCAATTTTACGTCCCCTTTTTTTTTAAATATATTACCTTGTTTTTTTTTTTAACTTTTGTTTCGAGTCCTCGTTTTTATGCTCTGGGCTCTTAACGAACCGCAACCCTTTTCCATGTACTCTAATTGGCACTGGTGCTCGGATTTCCACTCGATCAATTTATGTATATATATATTTAGACACATCACCCTTTCAAGGGCTCCATCGTCTCTCTTATTGCTGTATATGACGTATTTCACGTCTAATCAGCCGGGCATGACTAATCAATAACTCGGTGCATTCATGAACGAATGGAGCAAAGTTGTTAAGTGAAATCCAACACTTTTTTTTTTCTCATGGAAATCTTGATTTTTTCAAGCATGAGCGAAAAAAAAAAGAACAAAAATTTCGACAATTTTCCTCTATCCCTTGTTTCATGCTTTCGTTAATGTCAGAATTTCGACATGGAAAATCGAAAATTCTGGTGAAACGAAATTTTGAAAAAAATCGTTATACTTCGAGAGAAAACAAAAAATTAAAGCTCTGTGCCGTTTACCAGTCGATATCTCAAGATTTTCAGGCTCGACAAATAATATCCCATTTTGAGCTTATATTTTTGAAATTTTCAGAAATTTGAGAAAAAAAAATGGATTTTAATTTTTTGAAAACTTGAGTAGGTTTGAGATATTTATATTGCATTTGCCGAAACATCAAAGTAACTTTTTGTCCAAAAAAAAGAGGATCATTTTTTTTTCTTTTTCCAACGAAAGAAAATTCTCAAAATGAATTTTTGTATCGAAACAATTTTCGATACGAAATTTTCGCTTTCGGGTAACAGTTTAGAGAATTGAAAAAAAAAAAATGAATCGACGAAGCACAAAGTCCCTTTTGGCCAATCTTTTTTTTTTTTTCATTAACTCCAGGAGAGATGCAACGAAAAAGACGATTCAGGTTGCATTTAACTTTTCATCTCGCAAGTTAATTTCGTTCACATAAACCTTATCAACAAGTCATATGGCTGACTGATTTCAAATGAAATATCCCATATATATTTTTTCATAGATACACTCGAAAAGTTTTTCATAGATTTTTTTATTTCTGTATTCTACAAAAACCAAGTTTTTCCCTCGCTGATGATGCCTTTTCTTGATATTTCGCATTCAGAGATCGTTCGATGCATATTTAAATGGATAAATTGGTGGTCGCCTCGGGATACTGGGGACTTTTTTTTCCTCCTTCCGTTCTGGGATTATTAAATTCGTCTATTCTTCGCGAAACTCTCTCTCTCTCTCTCTCTCTCTCTCTCTCTCACTGTGCTCTACTGAGGCTGGAAAAATCTTGCCATGTTATTCGATCAAAAGAGAGAAAGAGAGATTTAAGAGGAATAACAATAAAAGGGGAGGCAGAAGGAAAAAAAGAGCGAGTATGTATTAGGGATGGAAAAAAAAAGAAGAAAATGGAAAAAGATCTCGAGAGGACGACGAGCGTCTCCATCTCTTCCTCGTTCTCGCTTTCGTTGTTGCACGTGACTCGGAATAAATTCGATAAGATTCCTTCTATACTGGCTCTCTTCAGAAATCCGCAAACTCTCGGGACCCAAACTTTCCATCTTATTCTCTCTCTCTATCTCTCTCTCTCTCTCTCTGTCTGCTTTCATTTTCCTCCTCTCGCGGTATATCCGCCAGTCTCTCACCCCTCCCCCCTTTTATTCATGCATATTATTTATATTATAATACACATATATATTTGGTCTTCTCATTCACTCTTTAGTTAAGGAAAAGCTTCATTGTACCGACTCTCATGCACCTGCAGCCCCCCCCCCCCCCCCCCCCCGCACGTAAAAAAATATGCGAAAGACTTTTCACACACCTTACACACTGCCCTGTAACGAGGCTGCTTTTTTTCACCCTTGCGAGCATCATCCCTTGCGTGCTCAGTATTGTATCGCATTCAGAAAGAAAGAAAACGTAAAAATAAAAGAAACTTCGAGGAGTTTGTTTTCAACGAATGTTTTTTGAGTTTTCGACACGTTATTGGATTATTATTATTGTTTTTTTTTTGTACTTTAGATTTTTAATCAGTAAGAAGTTGTATAAAGGCCAGCCACATTAATTTCCAATTGTTTTTAATCGATCAATTAGCTCACATGGTAACTTACTTAATTAATTACCTAATCAATTATTTCTCGATGTTTTGGAACATTTTAAGCACATCGACATTAACAAAACGTGTTTAAAATTCTTGTTAAGATTTGGCAGTTCATACTTTACTCACAACGTTAAAATAAGAAGCGAATATGGCAAAGAAAATGAAAAAAAAGTGGCACGAAAAGTGACCCAAAACGAGTCTCATCGCTTCGAGCTATGCCTTCAATTAGAGTTGATCGACGACAGTCCACTCGGTATACCTCGATCTTCAAGAGTCTGGCAAGGATTCTATATATCAACACACGCGACAAATATCTCGCGACCCTTGCAGAGATTTAGCGAGGACGCGTAACATGGCCGCGCCTATAAAGTGCCGAGGCTTGTAAATCTCGTTTTCCTTTTTAATTCCCTTTGCCGCGAGAGGCCTGCAAGGACCTCGAAATTCGCGTGAAACCGACCAAAAGCTTTTACCGGTTGAACCGCGCACTCGAACCGATTTCACATACGACAGGACACACACGGAGTACAGGGCACTAATGAAACTGAAGAGGAATTTATCGGTCATATAAATCGCTCCCTCGTGTTCCAATGTGCTGCCTTGCTCTCTCTCTCGCTCTCTCTCTCTCTCTCTCTCGCTCTTTCTTTGCAGATGAGACAGGACTCGATGGATCGTCTAATGGTACTTCTTGGGTCTTTCGAAAATTGCATTGTTGAGGCTCGTGACAATATTTCTCTTTTTATTTCCTCCTCCACGAGTCGATGTATATTGGCAATAATGAAAGTGTCAAAATAACAAGAATTATTGCTCGTTATTAGTTTCCCCAATTCGTCCATGGTCGAAAAATGAGATTCGTATTTGAGATCTATCGCGTCCCGTGTGTATATGTACACTGGTTTTCCCCATTAACTTCCGTTGGTATGAAATTGTTCATTGTGAATTTACTTTCTTTTTTTGCATTTTTTTGCTTTTTTGCACATCATGAGGAGAATCGTCAAAATCAAATTGTGTAGGATAGATGTACTAGGATCAATGATCGTTTACAATGACTCGTGTACTCCGACTAATAAGCGGGGGCCAGTTTTTCAGAGTTATTGCGGCGTTGATACAACGAAAACTCAGTAAAATGTAGATTCCTGTGGAACGACCAGTCTTTTCGTACTTTCCCTGTGCCCTCATGCAAATACGATATAGCAATGCATTAGAAGAGATTGGAACTACTGTCAACACGAGGCCTTTATATTTTAGAGGTCCATTGCAACAATAGTGGAAATGATACTTTCAGTAGAAAGCTTGGATGATTGCCTGCAAAATGCCTCATTGACGTTTTTTGAATAAACGCATAGTTTAGCTGTAATAGGAAAGTTATAGTAAGTCATTGCGAAAAAACTTGCGCCCGCAGGATTTCTCAAGACAGACTTACCCGATTGAGCTGAAGTTTTAAGCAATCGTTGAAAGAATGTGGTTAATCAAAATGGTGAACCAGTTTTGAATTTTACTGAGAATTGACCAATTGGCAGAGGATTAAATATTTGTTTCTTGATATTTTGATTTTTATTGTTGCATAATACGTACTGTATCTTAAAAATCAATCGATGGATCATGTATCTGGTTCATCATTTCTGATTGAATGACATTAAGCAATTTTCGTGCAAAATTTGATCCAGATCGGTCGAACGGTTCTGGAGATATGCTGCGTGCAAGATTTCGCAGTGACGTGTACCAACTTCCCTATTACAGCTATTAGCCCAGTCATGCTAGCCATTTTTTTTTTTTTTTACAATCTTCTACAGAATTGATTTTGCTTTTGGAAAGGCTTCAGGGGTGTCCCCTGAGTGTAGATTCAAGTTGGCGGGACGCGGCGGGGTTGAGCTTCAGCTGCCATCTTGGAAAACTTGTTTTTTTCAAATATCTCGTGAACCATGCATCGCACAACAAAAATAGTGGAGATCTTTTTTGTAGATAATAAAATTCTCTGCAACTTATATTGGGAATTTTTTCCTGTATAGTCAATGGTTCTTAATTTATTGCGCCGCAAACTTTTCCAAACATGGTTACTGCTAAATATATGGTTAACGGTTGTTGTAACAGTAAAAATGGTGATGTTTGGAAAAGTTTGCCGCGCTATAAAACAAAAACCATGCACTATACAGGAAAATGTTTACAATAAAAGTTGTAGAGAATTTCATTATCTACAAAACAGGTCTACACTGTTTTTGTTGTACGATGCACGGCTCACGAGATATTTGATAAAACGTGTTTTCCAAGATGGCGGCTGAAGCTCGACCCCCCCCCTGTCCAGCTAACTTGAATTTACACCCCTGAACCTTTTCCAAAAGCAAAATTAATTCTGTAGAAGATTGCATTATGAACCTAATTTTTGACTAGAATGACTGGATTATAACTGCGTTTATTTGAAAAACGTCAGTGAGGCATTTTGCAGGAAATCATTCAAGCTTTTTACCGAAAGTATCATTTCCACCCAAACTCCAACACTATTGTTGCAATAGACCTCTAAAATAAAGACCTAAGCGACGTATGTGCCCTGTTAATTTGGTGAAAAAATTAAATTTCGCGAATAGTTATAATATTTGAAATATTTTTTCTCCGATCAAACGATGATCATCTCTGGGTCAAAGGATATTCGGATTGACTCGGGTAGCGGGTTTCAATTTGCGTGAAAGTTGACAAAACGTGCTATAACCTGATCAGGGTTAATTAGGCACGACGGATTTCCTCGGACGATCGCTTCGACGAGTATCAGCATCGAGCTATACGCGATGATCCTTCGTGTAACATCGACTTGAGCTTTCGAGAACGATCGAATAATCTACATGGGACAAGACGTCCTTGCCCCCTTACTCTCCTTGTCCGCGATACACCATATCGTGGGTATGAGACTGCTCTGTTATAACGAGAGGTCTCGTTAGGACATACGAGATATATAGTCGCGTCGTCGAATGCCCGAACGAGAGTTTTCGTCCTACCCCACATTGTATATAACAACGCGTATACACTTGAGCTAACCGTGTGTATATATATGCACTCACTCAATTTATAAAGTCAATGCACACGACAGCCAGGAATTGTAAATATCATTGTTTATAATAATGGTTCTCAAATGCCAGAGGAGAATTACGTTGAACGTCCATAGCACCGAACTACTTGTCTTTTTTTTTTAAATTAATTATTTGAGTAAAAAAAGATCGTATCAATCCCAATAATACAAAAAATAGTAACAAAAATAGGAGCATTGATACAAATTTCTCAAACGAAAAAATTATAAATATTTCACAAAAGACTCGTATCAATTATGAATAGCAATTTTAAAAAATTTATAATAGTATTGAAAAAGAAAACGTCTCAGTTCATTTCATTCGAATACAATGTGAACAATTAAAAAGAAAATGAAATAAAAAAAAAAGTTCTACGCACCATTGACTCATCTCGCGTGGTCACAACATATTCACATTATACCAAAACATAGCAGACTGTAATATTCGATAGAGTCCTTTTAAGGTCACGGCATTGAATCCAATATGAAAGAGAGTAAACCGAGCGAGTTCTCCTCCACTTTGAAACAATCTTCTCGTGTTTTTTTTTTTTTTTTCGTACGACGACGCAACAGACTCCTACTCTGCTCTCATCTCCGCCTTTTTCATATATATACGATAACATGGTACCCGCTTGACTGTTGAAATTCGCCCATTGAAATCATGTTATGCACACACACACACACACACACGCGCGCGCGCGAGCGAAAAGGTTCAACTCGGAGTCTGACGACGTGGAAAACCAACGAGTAGATATTTCCTTCGTCCGGACGAATAAAGATTAGGCATACGTCGTATTTAACCCTTAAAAAAAATGGATGTTTTGAATTTTTATTATTTTTGCTACCTCAGAAAGGAAGCTTTTTTTTTCATGAAAAATAATTTTTTTTTCGATATTTTCATATCAGAGAGTGCTTGAAATGTTCCAAATAATCGAGAAATCATAATTAGAAAAAATGTCCGGAAGTACGTATATGTACATTAGGGTAATTCTTATTTGCCCGATGTTCGAATTTCAATTGTGCCGGCCTTCTCATTTGTTTCTAAATAAAAAAAACGAAAAATTTCAGCCCAATATGAATGTCCTAAATTGATTTTCACTGTCCGCTGTAACGACGCGAAGTTTACCATTTAAAATACACGTTATATTTATCTTCTAATGTTATTTTTTTACTGAAACATCAAATCTTTGACGAAAAAAAATTAATTTTATATGGAATTGACGGGGATCTATGGTAAAATTAATTTTTTTCGTCAAAGGAATTCGTCAAATTTTTTTCTTTCAAGGGAAAAAAAAGAAAAAATGTATTGACCATTTTGAGGCATTTTTACCCTGCTTATTTGAATATTTTTCTTCGTTTTAATTGAAAATGGTAGAAAAAAAGGTAGATATCAGTCATATCTGATGTTTATGACGTATTCAGATTATCTAGAAATATAATATGAAGAGTTTCAACGAAGTCATCAAAGAGATATTTAGGTAACAATCATTCGCTTTAAATTTGAAAGATAGAAAATTATAAAAAAAAAAAAGAATTGTTTTTCGAGATCACTTTTTAGATTATTTCGAAAAATATTTATTCAAAATATGTAATGTTTCGTATGATGTGAGTCCCGGTTATTTGTTCATCTTTATCGATTTAGCCGAAAAGTGACGGACCAATTTTCTCCAGTTTTGATGTTTGCATAAACATGAAATTACTTTAAAACAACGTTAACAGTGTAGAATAATTGAAATTGAATTCGTCGAAAAAGCTTGAAATTTAGAAACTTGCACGCTTTTTCGATATCTTCGATTTCATGATTAGTCAAATTTTTTTCTTCTCTTATAAAGAAAAAACTGTGCCAAGTATCTTCCCACCTTTATCGCCCTGCACTTTAGGGAAATGAAATTCCTTAATTTCCCCGACGAGCGATATAATTATCATGATATTGTGATTATCATTCTTGATAAATTCATCGCGAGATAACTCGGGACAGGAGAAGGAGAGGGGGAAAAATTCTCGTTGGACCATTTTATCGTACCCAGGCACTCGGTTTTTTCGTGATCTTTCGCCTCTCGCTTTATCGTCCCATTCTCTCGCTCGGTGTTTCTATGGGCAACCCCGGTCCAGAGTCAAGGGCTCCCCGTGAAAACCCCTCTGTGCAGAACGTTTCGACTCCAACTTTTTTTTTCGTCAACGATCCATAGTGTACAACCAAATTATATGTATATATATATATATATATATGTTTTTGAACTCTTCGTCCCTTAACCCCGCAAATTGCGAACGATCCGTGGAGTCCCCTGTATACACGCCGCGTCAATTGGTTACTTTTTAATTAAAAGTTTTGCCAACCAGCCAAGTGAGGAGTGCGCGCGTGTATACAAAGAGTTAGAGATGAGGTCTGGTTGGTTTTTCACGTAGATCCTCATTCGTGTGATATATTTGAAAAGCTAAAACTCGTAATAGTCAACGCTCTGCATATGCGATTCACGAAGAAAATCGTGTCAAGAGTCTTCATCATCTCGTTATACACCATCTCCCTCTCCGTCTCTATTTATCTATCTATCTCATCTTTCTTTACACTGTGAAAAATGTCATGAAATTTAATCCACAAAAGCATACAGAATTTATAAATTAGGTCTATGAAATAAAAATTGATATACGCATAGCATTTGAAAATTAATTAAGGTAGTACTGTCGATTATAGAATTATCGTTCAGAATTTAATAAAATTTGGTGCAGTGGTAGATTATGATAAGAAAAAGATTCAGTTAAATTTTTAAAAGTCTACAGAGAAACAGAAAAAAGATATTTGCATTTGTAATTTCATACATTTATCATTTTGAGTCTTGTGAGAGATCACAGTTTTCATCGTATTTTTCAAAATCTACCGTTCATATTTCAATAAAAATTGGTACAATAAGAGAAAATATTATAAGGAACATTTTAAATTCTTACACGTACAGGTTCAGAGCATGTGAGAGTAGTAATTAGGAAATAAATATCCAAAATGTACTTTTCTATCGGTTCATTATAGACGTGACGTTGCCTATTCTAAACACTGCGTGAGTCAAACAGGACGGTGTATACATTTGATTCTTGCAGTATCGACACTACTACCTTAAACTTGTGTACGAAAATAATTTTTCCCTGCAAGGGTAAAAATGTAATTCAATTTTGCAGTTTTAATGAAACGCGATTGAAGAATAGTATAGCCGTATTTTAAAATAATTTTCAATCATTTTGACAAATTTACAATTCGTTCACGATATTCGTTTTAAATTTACGAATCATGTTTATGGTAATCGAAAATGTATACAACTAAATGGAAAATTAATTATTGAAAATTAAACTCGAAATTCGTGTACGGAAATTAATATAGCTCACTTGGAAAATAAGTACGTCCGTGGATAAATGTAGTTTGCGGAAACGCCGCTAGATGGCGAGAAGGAAAAGTCTTTCTCGATATCGAGGCAGCACTCGCCCGTATTCATATAATGGGCTCAAGATTTTTCAAAGAATATAATCTGCATTTTTTCACCGATTTTAATGAATCACGACTTGGTTCGTTCCCGAAAAAAATACTCTACGAATTCATCGTGTATAGATTTTTCCGTAGTGTTGATCGTTAAAAAATTGCAGCAGTTTTTTTATTGAAGAATTTTTTTTACCGATTCAACAATGAGCTGCGATTGTCAAACGATCAACCCTACAAACAAATATACATGGTGATTTCGTTTTTGTCCCTCTTTGAGGGACAAAATAAGCCCTGATGCGTTGAAATCGGTAGAAAAAAAAAGCAAATTGTTCATTGAAAAAACTCAATAAAAATATACCACGATGGAAATTTGCATTTATCGGTAGATGGATTTTCACATTTATCGTGATTAATATTTCTCTGGGTTAAGAGGACATGCTGAAATACAAATCAACTATACACCGGTCACCGGTGCACTAAACTTACTTAACTACTGCACTAAAGATTGATACAGGCACTCATATTCATTTTTATGTGCGCTAATGCACAATTTCTATTGATTCTTAGTAAAAAGCTAATGCATAATTTCTATTGATTCTTAGTAAAAAAAAAAAAAAAAAAAAGTTTACAAATACATATATTCAATATTCGGAACATTCGAGTTATTCCCCGAATGAATGAAACTCGATTAAAGTCGTGATATCAAATTCCCCACTGAGTTTGATGTATATATGTATACACGTGTATCAAGAGTCGGAGAAAATTTTAATTTATTTCTGTCTCAATTTATTTGTACGAAATTGCGTTGTAAACCATGAGGAGTTGAGGCAAAAGAGCGCGAGACGATCCGCAGCGGTGTCGAGGGTTTTTCCAAGGGTGCGAGGATTTCCAAAACCTTAGAGAGTAACTGTGATCCCTGGCCCATCTCGCACTCTCTCTTTCTCTCTCTCTCTCTCTCTCTCTCTCTCTCTCTCTCTCTCTCTCTCTCTCTCTCTCTCTCTCTCTCTCTTTCACTGCGGGGGTTGCGAGTAGTATGCTTCACCCTCTCTGGGGTTGTCGGGTTAGACACGGCCACAGACTCGCTATTAAACCCATGGGATAAGACCTCACACTTCACTACTCAACCAGAGAGAAAGATAGACAGAGAGAGAGAGAAAGAGAGAGAGAAGAACGTGGCAGCGCTAATTAAATTATACCGAAACTGCCGAGGTTCCGGTAGGAAACGAAGGATCTCCGAAGAAACCGGTTGACTCCCTGACGCGTCAGCGAAACCCCGATGAGCTTAAAATAAAATGTAGCAAACAAGCGGTCTCCATTATCCGATGAAATTCCTCCGCGTCCATTTGCACAAGCGAATGATACAAATAACCTCTCTGCCCCGGGGATGAGGAAACGGGGGAGTCAAAAAACATATACCCTTGCCGCGACACGAGTAACCAGCAGGGACACTCAAAACACCCGCATGAACGAACTTCATGATTGATGCAACGATCGTATATATATACGAGTCCGGAAACGCGACATCAAGACGCTCTAGGGATTCGTCGTTTCGTCCTGACGACTAAAACTTTGCGTTTTTCGTTGATTCTTTTTTTTTTTTTTTTTTTTTTTTTTTTTGCCTAAGAGTTATCCCGAGGGGTTAAGAGAGAAGGCGAAACGAACGCGAGTCAAGGCAGAGACTGAAGGTTTCACAAGGGCGACGAGATTAAAAGTAGTGGGTGTGGCAAATTGTTGCTGGCAGATATAGAAAAGCTCGAAGTAAAACGTGTATGGGGGTTGCCGGGAGGGGGGAGGGGTGGTGTAATCTCGGACGTGACCCGATTTACTTATACGGAGTTGTAGATATTGCCATAGAGGCGAGAGAAGAGAAAGAATGAGGAAAGAAACGAAGGGAAGTCGAATGGAAAGGCTTCTTTTTGACTTCGCTAGCAATTATCTCTTTGTCTCTGTCTTTCTCTCTCTCTCTCTCTCTCTCTCTCTCTCTCGCCAATTTCCTCGCACACACGTCTTCATTTGACGAAAAGTCGGAGAGGTCCAACCGATTATCCTCGACGCTATGAACCCGAGATTTATCCCGTTACAACATCTCTCCCAGAATCACTGCAGTCTTGAAAACATGGCTGATCTTTTTTCTCCTATCGGACAAAAGTGCGGCGAGTGATCATCAAAGATCACTGGTCGCTCGGCGACCTGCCATCTGCCATCATGAGGACCACACTGAGAGGCCAACATATATAGCGGCTGCTGCCCCCAACTAACTCAATCAGAAACCACAGTTTTCGTAACAATATGAAGCGTTTTCATATTTTCTTATGGCTACAATTGCCAGAGGCAATGGTCTGCATTGTAGGCTCACCACAACCAATCTACTTAGTTCCGTTAACAGTAAAATTGTTAATATCACTATACAAATATTTCCCTGTACTAAATTTTCATAGTTGCCCACGGCTATGGAAATTTCTCTCACTGCATAACAAATTCTCGGAGCAAACTTCGTGGCTTGGGTTAGAGTTGGGTTTTGGGTTTTCGTTGCATGCCACTGGAAAATTTTCCGAGCGGATATCCAACGGAAAGTCCGAACCGCATATTTCCCAGGACAATTTTGCGCGCTTTATGAACGTCGCACACCCTTTACGTTTTTGGGTCATTGCGGATCGCCAACCGAGTGTTCCCCGTTGGCCCATTTACGGTCCCCGACTTCCGCGAAAGATCCTTCGGGGATTTTTTGTCCGTAAAAAAAAAAACAAGCTTTAAACAAGAAAACCTGGCGCTTCGGGAAATTCAGGCGCATTATTTATCACTCGATTCTCCGTATGACTGTGCCAACCTTTGCCACGGAATCGGACCACGCACACGCGTGTCCGTTGTATAGTCCAACTATATAGTTGCACAGTGAGGGAAAAAAAGGACTCTGGACCGGAAACTAAATATGTCAACTCGCTGACTCTTCCTCCAGGTTGTCACTGATATTTCTTCTCCCGCGCGGACCTGAATAGAATAATGGGGGTGCACGCGAAGAAAGGGACGCGAGACACACGGGTGTCTTAACCTTATACCCTCAGGAACACCGCGACCCTTGCTGTGGTTAGACGAGCCGGACTCTTTTATATCTCTTAAGTTTCCACTAGCGTTAGTCCCTGGGGAATCGGAGAAGGGAGAAAAAAATAATGTGCGACGGTGGCTCAGAAGGGGATGAAAGGGAACATATCAAGGGGATGAAAAGGAAAGGAGAGAGAAATGTATCGCTCATGCTTAATCTCCCAACTCTTTCTCTCTCTATCTCTCTATCTGTTTTTTTTTTTCTTCAGGGGTTGTACCTCAGGGTTATGTACTGTATAACGGAAGACCATAAAAAATCTTTAACAATTTGTCGTGCAACACGACCGAAAAGAAAAAAAGCGAAAAAAAAAACCATAAATCCTATAACCGGGTCACACGAGGCAGTTTTTTTTTGTTTCGCTATCCTAGCTTGATACAAGCGGAAATTCGAGAGGAAAGGCAAATTTTGTTTTGTACAAAATTGAGTGCCACAAAGATTTAGAATTTTACCGCGAGAACTCGTCGCGCAAAGAGCGCGCAGGGGGGCAAAATAAGACGCGTCTCTCTTCGGTGATCTCTGCGCTGTAACGAGTCGTGAGTGTGCAGGGAATAAATTTCTTTGGCGCTTTCCTCGTTTCGTGAATACGAAATGTTTTTTTTTTTTTTTTCGTTTTTTTCTTTACCAGCTAGAGCTTATAGGGATGAGAAAAGCTTCGCGTTAGAGGATGAGAAAACGAGTCTCATATTTATTTGGTCGCACCAACCGCGTAATCCGTAAAATTTATACTGTCGCGAACTTTTTTCACGAGTCCTCCTCATCCTCGCATACTTCCGTGTTCCCTCCCCTATACACACGCGACATAGCTCTCGGGGAAAAGACACTGCTGAGAAGAGAGATCTGCGAACGAACATCTTAAAATATGTTTTGCTCTCTCCCTCTCTCTCTCTCTCTCTCTCTCTCTCTCTCTCTCTCTCTCTCTCTCTCTCTCTCTCTCTCTCTCTCTCTCTCTCTCTCTCTCTCTCTCTCTCTCTCTCTCTCTCATACACACACAGACACACTTACACACTTTTATATTTTAAACGTAGGGTCTCATCTGACACTAGATTATTCTATGCCTTGTACGAACGCGGTCGAGTACACGAGGAAACCAGTCTATGGCGCTCCGCTCTAAGGAGTTTAAAAAAAAAAAATTATTTTATTTTTTTCCCAAATTTATTGCCATTTCTGTATGTATGGGCCATTTCATCAAGCAATCCCTTCAAGCAAAGAAATGAGTATAATTTATTATTAGAAATGAGTAATTTAATTATTTTTTTTTCGTATTAATCAATTTTACATTATCACTTAGATTATTATTTTATGTTACAAATATTATTATTATTGTCTCCGGAAAATCCTCATATTGTTTATAATTTATAAGAATTACAATAATTCACGTGCTATTTACTCATAATTTGAAATCAATATTTTAATTTTTTTCGTATTAATAAATTTGCCCATTATATTATTAAAATCATTATCATTAATCCTTTATATTATTATTATTTTATTATTGTCTCCAAAAAGACCTCTCATTGCTTACAATTAAAAAATGAGTATTACCCAAATTTCCATTGAATCCCCAGTTAAGGATGTATCGGACGTACCTTCCCAACCAAAAGTGACTTTCGTCGACAATATTGCGTACTTCATGATAAGATAAAAATCGGTAAAAATTCAACCACAATAAAGACGATAAGAAGATTAATTTTTAATAATAATAATTCCCAAAAGTTATCAATAATTTGTTTAAATAAAACATTGTTTAACAAATTTTTAGGCAATGTTTTTTTTTGTCATGTGAAATGAATTCCTAGATTTTTCTGACTACACATGAATTTTTTTTTTAATTTCTTATCATTTTGAAATTTCGGTTTTCGGAAATTTGTAAAGGTTGTATTTACGAAACTATTCGTTCAATGCCCTGGAAACTTCTTAATTGTAATATACAACGTTTTTACGAAAACATATTCAAAATTCACGATTTTTCCTTCATTTTTCGAAATTAAAAAATTTTCGAAAACCGAAATTTCAAAATGATAAGAAAGTTTAAAAAAATTCATGCGTAGTCAGAAAAATCAACGAATTCATTTCACGTGTCAAAAAAAAACTTTCCCTAAAAATTTGGTAAACAATGTTTTGTTTAAACAATTTATTGATAACTTTTTGGCTCTATTATTATTAAAAATTAATCTTCTTATCGTCTTTATTATGGTTGAATTTTTTCCGATTTTTCTCTTATGATAAAGTTTGCAATATTGTCGACGAAAGTCACTTTTGGTTGGGAAGGTACGTCCAATACATCCTTAATGGGATTAAATTGGATTTTTTTTCAAATTAAAAACAGATTTTCTTAATTTCTTTTTCTGAAGTCGAGATATGAAAAAAAAAAATGGAACAGTTTGAAAATTATCGAGATGGGAAATTGATCGAGTCCGTCACGGAATTCCCCATGTACTGCATGATACACACGAAGAATCCCTTAGCACCTGGTGCACTTCCCTCCGCGAAACACCCTCCGCTCTCATGGACATATATATTATATCCCCCCCGACGAGCTACGTAGACCATATATTCTCATCTCGCTCGCAGTACCATGAGGAATTACATATTAAAACCTGTTTTATGATCCCGGATAAACTGTCTTGAAGTTTATCCTTTCTTTTTTTTTTTTGTTCTTTGACCCTCTCCATCTCGACATTGCGAGAGAACAAGTTTCAGTGTCGAGGGAACTTTCATGAGGTACGTAGGAAAAAGATAGGCGAATGAAAATGAAAGAACGCGGAGAGAAGGAAAGTTGTGAAAACGCGCGCGCGCGCGTGTGTGTGCGTGTGCGCGTATTTGTGTTTGTGTGTTGAGTAGAAAAAGCGTGAAGGAAATCGGACTCGGAGAGTGTTTTGAGTTCTCCGTCTGACCAGATATCCGTATCAAAAGTCCCTGAGGAGTTGAAACAGTCCTCAAACTCCACCACGCCGTATAAATATGAGGCATTCCACGTGTAATCGACCTGACCCGAATCCTGATCCTCTCAGAATTCGTTCGAACCTCGAAAATCATTTGTGTCAGTTGACGAGAGCATGCGTGAATTTTCGTAAATTTTGATTAGAAAGCGTTCACTCACGTTAGCCAGCTGATACGATACATGCGAAAAACGACGATGTCCCCGAGTTTCAATTGAGTATAAGTCAAAAACCATGCATCATACAAAAAGAATGTTGAGGATTTAAAAAGTTTCAGTTTTTAATGAACCTGAAAGTCGTGATATGCAAAAAAAAAATTTGGCGGCCTCGGAAAGTTGAAACAAAGATTTGATGTAAAATTAGTTTTTCAAATTTCTCAAAAACCGTACGTTCTTATCGTTCAAAATTTCAGAGAATATTCCTCTGTAGTGTAAAAAGAACGTGTAGGATTTTTTTTATTTTTTTTTTGTTTCCTTACCCCGTATGTACCGTATAATGAAGAAGCTTTACACGAAACTGCGACTCTATATCGTTCGACTTTTTTTTCTCTATACTCGCGGGTGTCTGAACTTGATGCACGGTCTCGAGGTCCTAGACGCGAAAGAAAGTCTCGCTTGTATCGCAGTGGGAAGTGGGCGGCAAAAAAAAAACTGAAGCGTTGTATTCCAACACCACAATACGTGGGGAACAAACGTGCGAGACCGAATAATCCATACACAAGCATGGGGAATTTCAGGCCAAAGCTATATACAAGCTCGTGAACTTCGATATTTCTTCTTTAATTTATTTACTCTTTATGATTTTTTTTTTAGTATTTTACGGGGCATCGGTATAAAGAAAACCAGACTCGAAAGTTATTTTTCAATTTTCTCGAAAATTTATTTTGTCGTTCTTCAACGAAAATGTCAAAGCAACTTATATTGCTGGACATTTGTCTTTGGGTTTCCTGTCGTCCTGCAACGTATACTATACAAAAGAAAAATTGAAACAAATCCTGAGGTATAGCTCAGCTAAAAAATTTTATTGAAAATTTATAATAATTATATACAATGCAACCATGACAATTAATTTACAATGATATCTTATCAACTTTAAGATATGGATCGAATTTTAAATGGGGTAAGAAGAATTTCGGTTTTAATGTGCACGTTGTTATCGGATTTCAGAAAAAAAAAATGGTTAATAACACACGTGAGTATGTGAATTTTATAATGAACGAATGACAGTGTTAGGATTTTTACGAGTCATTTTATGCCACTCTAAAATACGATGAAACTTGTCAGGAGTCCTGGAGAGACTCGGCTATAAATCTACGTACTTAAAGGGCTGGAGCTTAATTTTTGAAATAAGAAACTAAGCTGCTAGCTGACCTATTTTAGCCAAATTTTACAAAAACATGAGGAGGCCTGTACCATCTTTACGTTTCGCCCGGATATTAATGCATGCAAGTACCGCTTCAATATTGAGAATGACTTTGTCCTCTCGCCATCTAGCGGCGTTCCCGCAAACTGCATTTGTCTACGAATTCACGAATTTTCCAAATAAATTATATTAACTACAGTACGCATGTTTCAAATGTAATTTTCAATAAAAAATTTTCCATTGAATTGTACATGAACTTTAGATTATCCTATATAATTTGTAAGTTTTACACGAATATCGTAAACAAATTGAAATTAACTTGAAAATTTCACAAAAATTCCAAAAAAAAAAAAGATCTGGAGCCTGAAATTTTCACATTTTATTCATTTTAAGGTGTTTGACAAAATATAAACGAAAATTTGAAATCGAAATTATGAGGCCCAAAACTCATGCCATGCCACTTTTTGTGGAATGTCTCATATATATGTAATTTATTTATTTATATAAATAGAGTGGCCCACTCGCTCATTCGGCATAGAGAAAATATCCATCCAGAGATATCTCTGTTCTGTGGGTTTATGGGACTGTGTAATAGTCTCAATGGCAAACTCGATTATCAGTGCGTGTCGGCATTGCCTACCGGATTTTAAACTCGGCGATGCTCATCGCTCCATAAACGCAACAACGTGTCAGTCGAAGGGAAAAAGATTCACGTACATTTATAACAAAAAAAAATCTACAAATGGTTCTTTGTACATCGATTTGTAACAAACGAAAGAACGATAATTCGCAATTTTGTTTTATATGTTAAATCTCTCGAGTTACGCTCTTTTATCTAATGGCAGTCGATAAATATATATTTATGTACAATGAAACCGCGTATGCAAGGATGCATTTTTTTATACGTCTAATGAAAGCCTCGTTCACGGATCGTCGAGAGGTTTCCTTGTAGAACGGAACGGAGAATAAACTAGCGCGTATATAAATCGTGCCACGAGTAGGTTAGCGTACTGTTCACATGAATCATTTGAGATTTTACCAGGAATCTTTGGTTTTTTTTTGTCATGAGGGGAAAAAAAAATGTGCAATGCAATGACTCCGCGAGTCGCTCGGTGAGTGAAATGACTAATTTAACGGACACCAAGGCTTATCGATACATCGATTTCCGTGAAAGGTGGACGTGAGAGACGAATCATTCATAAATCTCCCCCCCCCCCCCCCCCCCCCTTTAAACAAAATCGTGTATGGAGCATTCTGAGTGAAATTTACATTTTGAAAATCTCAACATTTTTTAGTGACTCGATTTTGTTTTTATAGTGTTCTATACACTTAAAATAAGAGGACAAGTACTCATTACTTGAAGTACTAAATATTTAAAGTACTTGAGGTACCGAGTACTTGAAATACGTCAAGTATCAAGTATCAAAGACTTCAAGTTTTCAAGTATACATCTCGTAAGTTCTAGTACTTATATTTGATTTATTACGTACTCTTTAAGCTCATTTGATGTTGATTCGAGTACTTCTTGTATAAAAACATATTTTTACAATGTATACAATTCACTCAGGTTAGGCAGATTGGTACAGAAATGTTTGAACGAAGAATTAACGACATAATTGAAAAAATAGCACTGACGATTGTAATTAAGATTTATTTAGCTTCAGGTTTTAAAAAGAAAAAATAAAGAATACAATACAGGGATTGTTAAAATCGGAGGCATGCATTGACAATGACACCGTAACTACCGTAGCTTGAGCCGTTGAACGATCATTTCTTACAATCTTAACCCAAAGATGGCGGAGAACGTTCCCCAATTGTATATTCAAAGGCGTTGTACATGCAACCATTAGCAAGACGTATTTGAAAGTATTTTCATACTTGGTACTCGAAAAAGTACTTAAAGTGCAGGAAAGTACTTGAAATTTTAATTGCAAATACTTTAAGTACACGACATGTACTTGAAAATTTAAGTACAAAGACTTGAAGTACAGGTCGAGTACTTGAAAATTTAAGTATAATATTTGAAACACTTTTAAAGTATTTTGTACTTCAAGTACATCGTAAGTACCGGTTACTCGAAGTACTGCCCAGCTCTGATTCATTTATAATTGATAATCTAATTTTATGTATTTAATTTTTTTTTATTCAATATTCAAATTAGTTATTCAAGTAATTCATTAATTTCTTTTTTGAGTAAAAATTTTTTTTTTTATTATATTTTCGAGCCATCCTTTCTAAATTATCACTCAAAAGTTTCACCCTAATCGTAAAATCAAGAATTAAATAATAATGACACTTTCGAGTTTAATGACAAGAGTGTGTTTCGTGCAAAAGTGTACAAGAAAGTACTCGAAATTTTAATTGCAAATACTTTAAGTACATGTACGAGTAATTTGTACTTTGAGTACTGCCCAGCTCTGATTAATTTATAATTTATAATCTAATTTTATGTATTTAATTTTTTTTTAATTCAATATTCAAATTAATTATTCAAGTAATTAATTCGATTCTTTTTTGAGTAAAATTTTTTTTTATTTAATTAATGTAAAATTTTCGAGCCATCCTTTCGAAATTATCACTCAAAAGTTTCACCCTAATCGTAAAATCAAGAATTAAATAATAATGACACTTTCGAGTTTAATGACAAGAGCGTGTTTCGTGCAAAAGTGCGCCTGCGTTCTCTCCCACTGTGCGACTAAACCTTACAATCGCTCTCTCGCGTCTGTGATGCTGCATGCACACAGAGAGACGTCCGAGAGATTCGTGGCAGGGCGGAGGGAAGGGTGGGGGGGGGGAGGGAGAGAGAGAGAGGAGTGAAACAGTGAAGATCCGACCGGCTCTCGCGGTTAGGGCGTCGCGACGCCACCAGTGCGACGTCGGCGGGCGTCACGGGACGTCTGACCAAATCGCCCGTTGCCACTTCGCGATTTTATCTCGTCTCGTATCTCGAAAAATTTCTTTTTCCACGAGTTTGACGAAAATCATTGTTTTTTCGTTTCCTTTTCTTCTGTTCATCGATGTCGATTATTCAGCAAAAAAAAACAAGAGTGGTGTGTAAAAATCGAATATTAAAAAACAACAACAATAAAAAAATCACCAGCCTTATCGTTAATTAATACATCGACGCAAATTCTTCAATGCGAGTGTGCTGCGGCAGTCCGTAGAAGACAAATTAATTGATCAATCGACTCATCTCGATCGGCTTGCTCGAGCCTATCGTCATATTTAGTTTTATTGTTTCGTAACACGCATCGTCGTAATCTCAACAGACCTCACAAAACTCGTCTTTAAATTCATGAAAGAAAAAAACAAAAATCACTTCCTGCAGCACAAAAAACTTAGTAACGTTTAAAAATAACAATAATAATAATAATCGACTCTTTGATCGCTTTGGAAAAAAAAAAAGCATTCATCGATTTCCCAAAGTCCAATTGCCAGTTATATTGTTTAAGTGGTCTCGTGAAAATCTTCAAGAAAGTGTCAAAACGACCTCCGGAACGAACCCACGAACTATTTTTATTTTTTTTTAATTTTTAATCTTCATTTTTTTTTGAGACCAACTGCTCAGGCTCTCGTTGACGATCACGTATAGCTATCGTCTCGGTCCATTTCGTTCATCATCACCGACCATCAAGTCCCCCACCTAATACGCGTACTTAGTACACGCGTCGTCTATTCCAGTCGTGTCCTCATCTCGCGTCGTAAAATCTTTCGTTGAGAAAAACTCGCGACCCAAACATCTCACTCACTCAGCCGCGTGAGTGATCTCAATTTCGTTCGCTCGGACACACGTCACACGCTTTCAACGTACAAGACTCCTCAGAATTTTATTTAAAAACCTACACAGCTCCCCTTCCCCGACCCTTTCGTTGATCAACAGACAATAATTTGGCAAAAATATATATTTTTTTAAGTATTTTTTTTTCAAATACAATGGCTTACTCATGTTTCATTTATCTTAAAGACTCTCTTTTGTTTTCTGTTCATAAAAAAATATATATACGAAATTATTATTTTTTTTTTTTTCAATTTTCCAAAAATATAATCATATTTGTATTTATAATAAGGATGCTTCATTCATACATTCCCCATCGAAAGTTTGGACACATCGAAATTTCAGTAACTTCGGTATGTAACAATAAACCGGAGGGGGGGGGGGCGGATTCAACGATACTGAAGATGAAACATTGATTTTCAATTATAACAATGCTATAATGTTGTTGAATAAAAGTTGTGGAACGAATCGTCAGAAAAATTTCATTTGTGTCGTATGAAATTGAATTGGTTAACTTTATTGAATACGTGCGAATTTTTTTTAGAATTTTCTCTCTCTTTTTTGAATTCTGAAAAGTGAATGTAAAGTCTCAAATTTTGAATATGTTTTCGTAGAAACGTTGTATGCTGCCATGAAAAAGTTTCCGGGTCATTGAATGAACGGTTTTATGCATAAAGCCCTGAAAAAATTCGAAAACAGGAATTTCAAAAAAAAAAGAATCATTCTAAAAATGCACATGTATGAAAAAAAAAATTAACGAACTCTTTCGATTCAAAAAATAAAAAAAGTCTGATGATTTGTTAAGCAACTTTTTTTTAACCAATTTTTCAATAACCTTTCCGCATTATTATTATTATTGAAAATCAAAGTTTTTAGTATCCCCTAAATGGTGGATTTTTTTGGATTTTTGTTCCATTGGGAAGTGCTTAAAATTTTCAAGAAATCTCACTTTTGGCTGGAATTGTTAAGTATCCTTAGACATATTCCTTGACCCTCCGTTCGTGAATAAATATATTTTTATAAAGTATGTGCGAAAATGTATATTGGAAAAAAAATATTTTTCAAAAATAAATTGAATATAAATAAAAATTTATTTTAAATATATTTGATAAAAATGAAAATTTACTTATATTTTGTATAATTTTTTTTTATTTTTCTCGTGAAAGAAGCAATTGTGATGTATTGGGTAAAACTAAAAATGATATCTCAAAAAATGATTCGAGAAAAAGAAATTACTTTAAATTGAGCCCCAAAATGAGCGAAATAATTAACAGTACTCAAATTACAATAATGATCATTGTCAATTAAAAATTTTTATCAAATCGGAAATCTTACACGTTCACTGGAAGGACGTGTGGGAAGTTATTAAAAAAAAAAAAGCTAGAATGATCTGCACGATATCAAGTTCATTTAGCGACTTCATTCATAAATAACCCAAAGAGTCTCGAAAAATTTATTTTCAGACACAATTAATTAATTTTTACGACTTTTGATTTTACGAAAAATTATAAAAGTCTTGTACTTTCGAAAAAAATTTTAAATTTCTTTTATCCATTAACTTGTAACGAAAAATATAACATTATTAATGAAAAAAAAAAAACAAAAATACATGCTTGAGAGAATTAAGTCAGAAAACATTTGTTTTTTTTTTATAAATTACTTTTTATCATTTGTTTGGCAATTATACTTTATCAAAATTTGTGCTTTTTTTTAATGAACATTCGTTAAATCAACGAAACACATAACCAAATTGACTAAAAATTCCTAGTAGATATTTTCTTAATTAAAAAATTAAACAAAATTATTTTTTTATCATTCATAACAGAATTTATCAGAGCTGGGCAGTACTCTCAAGTACCTGGGTCTTGCGATATACTGGAAGTACTACAGTACTTGAAGTACAAAGTACTTTAAAAATATTTCGAGTATTGTACTTAAATTTCCAAGTACTTGACCTGTACTTCAAGTATATATTACTTAACATTTCAAGTACTTTCCTGTGCCCCAAGTACTTTTTCAAGTACCAAGTATGAAGTACTTTTAAATACGTCTTACTAATGGTTGCATGTATAACGCCTTTGAATATATAATTGAGGAACGTTTTGCGCAATCTTTGATTAAGATTGTAACGAATGACCGTTCAAAGGCTCAAGTTACGGTAGTTACGGTATCATTGTCAATGCATGGTTCCGTTTTTAGCAATCCATGTATTATATTCTTTATTTTTTCTTTTTCAAACCTGAACCTAAATAAATCTTAATTACAATCGTTTATTTTTTTTTTAATTTTTAAATCTATTTTTTAAATTATTTCTAATTCTTCATTTAAATATTTCTGTTCCAATCTGCCTAATCTGAGTAAATTGCACAATGTGAAAATATGTGTTGATACAAAAAGTACTCGAATCAACATCAAATGAGTTTAAAGTGTACGTAAGAAATCAAATATAAGTACTGGAACATACGAGATGTATACCTGAAAACTTGAAAAGTATTTGATACTTGATACTTGACGTATTTCAAGTACTTAATACCTCAAGTACTAAATAATAAGTACGTGATACCTCAAGTACTTAGCACCTCAAGTATTTAAAATATTTAGTACTTCAGGTACTCAGTACTTGGAGTACTTGGTACTTTAAGTATTTAGAGTACTTGGTTCTTGAAATATACAAGTACTTCAAGTACTTGCAGTACTTTGTACTTGAAGTCCTTTCGGGTACTTTTCCCAGCTCTGGAATTTAGCCATTTTACGATACTCAGAAAATATGTACGCGTGTTTGAACAGCAGTCTTGATTTTCTCCAACGAAGCGTGCCACATGCAGTTTCATTTTTATCGTCGTTATTAGCCTTGTTATTATTATTATTATTATTATTATTATTATTATTATTATTATTCGTTCATCTCTAATCGGAAAACCGCATTATCAGTCCTTGCGACTGCAAGGTCGATCTGTCACTATGTATATATACCCGATTTACAATATATATATTATATATATTATTATCTATATATATATAACCATTTTTTTACTTTAAATCGAGCATCGATAACCCTGCGGTGCCTCTCGACATTGACCCAAACTGACACATGCGTGTCACGAATTGATCTCCAATTACGTCACAAACACACAAAGATAAATACATGTGTGTCTGTATATATATTAGGGTGTGTCGAAAAATGAATGTTTTTTTTCTTCGCTCCTACCACTCAAAACTTTAGGTTTTGACATTAAAGAGGTCCTCGTTCAAGGAGAGCACTGTAGCTTGAAGTTTAGAAGTCGCTCAACGAGGATTTAGATTTCCCAGCTAATTAACACGTAAAAAATATTGTTTTTCGTTCGAAATGATGTCAGGGAATCAAAAAATTGGCGATGTCTGTGTTTCTTGGCTTATTTGAAAGCATGACTCATCCCCTAAACGATGATAGGTCGTTTTTCGACTTAACTTGATCCATTTTCTTTTACGCCACTTTTCGACCACAATAATAACTTTTTCAAGTTTACAAAGTCTCCAAGGTATCAATGAGTCCAACATGAATTGCCACAAGTATTGATTGTTGATTCAAATATAAATAACCAATTCCAAAAATTGGTAAAACATACATAATTTCTCAAAATAAACATGGTTTTTTTTTAATGAAATTGAAAATACGGAAATATGGAGTTCAATTTTATTCAAAAAACCATGTTTATTTTGAGAAATTGAATGAGAAGAAATTCATGTTGGACTCATTGATACCTTGGAGACTTTGTAAACTTGAAAAAGTGACTATTCTGGTCGAAAAGTGGCGTAACAAAAAAAATTGGAACAAGACAAGTCGAAAAACGACCTATCATCGTTTAGGGGATGAGTCATGCTTTCAAATAAGCCAAGAAACACAGACATCGCTAATTTTTTGGTTGCCTGACATCAATTCGAACGAAAAACTATATTTTCTACGTGTTAATTTGACGGGAAACCTAAATCCTCATGGTTGAGAGACCTCTAAACTTTAAGCCACAGCGCCCTCCTTGAACGAGGGCCTCTTTAATGTCGAAACCTAAAGTTTTGAGTGGTAGGAACGAAGAAAAAAAAAGTTTATTTTCGACACACCCTAATATATATATATATATATATATATAATTTATTTATGATATATATATATATGTGTGTATGCGTGTGTTTTTGTGTGGGATAAATATTACGAGAGAGCGAAGCTATCTATTAATGAATGAGCGTGTTTGACGAGCTCGAATAAATGCTCGATTGACAAAACACGTACGAAGTTTAAAAAAAAAGTCAGAGATTAAATGAACGTGAGTGTACAGGGAATTGATTGCAGGGGAAACAATTCGATGATTCTTTTTACGAACGTTTCGGAGTCCGAGCTCTCTTTCCAGTCGTATTTTAGCGGTTCCCTCTGTTATTTTTTGCAACCCCTATTGCATGTATAACGCAGCCTCATACACATCGATATTTCCACTCGAAATTCGGGGTCGTATACACAAACGCACACGGAGACGAGATTTCGTACGTGATTTTCGATTGAAATCACGAGCGGATCGCGAGTGAGCGCGAATTTCAGTTTAGGGATTGTTATAGCTCGCGTAATTGAATCAGCGCTATATACTGCGCTGGTGAGGCGCGTACACGCATACATGCGCGTACTTGTGTATGCATATGTGCATTTATGTACATATATATCTATATACCCCTTCAAATTCAAGCCCTGATTTTTTCTCATGTCATTGTGCTCGCTTAAAAATACACGCTGAATTTTTTTCCAATTTTTCTGACCACCCAATGTTGTTCTACGAATTTTTGAAAATACAAATTTTCGGCCCAATTTAAAAATCTAGAAAAATTCTCAACAATCTTGAGGTGCAGTTTCGAAAGGCCCCAACCTCCGATTCGTCTATTACTCATTTTATTCAACTCAAAATCAAAGATTAATATGGAAAATGAATATAATTTCGTTACTTTTTTTTTCGCTCGATGTAAATTCACAAATTTCCCAAATTATTTTTCCAAAAAAAAAAAAAACAAAATTGTTACACAAATTAACCTAATTTTTATTTAAAAAAAAAACAAAAATCTTGTAAATGCAATCGCGAATATCTTATGATCACCGATAAAGGAAATGCACGAAAAAAAAAGAGGACAGAGCGATAAAGAAAAAGGGAGAAATATGAGCCTCAAGGGCCTGGCTGTATGACGACGCACGAGAGATCGAATCAGTCGCTATCGAAAGGGGGGCAGCTAGGATTTCGTTCTCTCTCGTATATATGTACGAACAATGAGTATAACAGAGGGAGCGAGATAAGCGAAGAGGGACTTTTTGGCCTTTTCCTACGCCGATTAAACTCCGTCGCAAATGGCGCTCAATTAAATCGATAGAGCCGATCTATTCGTTCGTTTTCGCTTGGTCGCTCGTTCGCGATCTCCACAAGTACCTATTATACAATATATATAATGTATACAGCCACTTTCTGAACTCTGTGCCTCTTGAACTCTCTCGTAGGACTCCAAAATCCTTCTCTCTGGCCAGTTTTACCGATACTACGAACGAATGAAAAGTAATCGAAGAGTCGAAACTTTTATTGCCATTGAAATCCTTCTCCTGTATGAGAATGAGAAAAGTTTATTTAAAAAAAAAAAAAGAACATTAAAAATGTTTTTTTATTCCGAAATGATCGTTGATAATTATTACAAATAAAATCAAAAGTTAAAGCTCATCGAGATCAGCGAGAATATTAATTATTATATCGTAATATGAACGATTTTTTTTTTGTAACTGATTGTCATTATTTCGATTGAATAGTTAAAAATTTTATTCCCATCGAAATGAGTCCTTTCCAGCACAGGGATGAGCAATATATTTTGAATGAAAACAAATTATTTAAAATTATTTTATTACGAATTGATTGTTGATAATTAACGCAAAAAAGAAATAAAAAGTCAAGGCTCTTGAAATCGTGGCTAATAGAAAAAATTATTTCGTAATCTGCACATTTATTTTTAATAATAAAAAAAAAAAATTGAAAATTGTTTCTCAATGAGAATAAATATTTTAGAAATTTAATTAAAATTATGTCATGAATGAAAAAAAAAAACATTGAAAATAATCGAACGACCGAATAATGGTTTGACACAATCGCAATTAACATTTTTCAAAATAATTAAAAATAATTCGACATTATTTTTCTTTTTAAGAGATTAAATATTTTCGAAAATCAATGGAAATTATTCTGAAACGTTTTATCACTCGAATTATGCCCATACCTCGTCTACGATATAACAAAGATTTGACTTTCAATATAATAACAGATTTTCGTTGCGTAAAAATAATCATCGATATAATCAAAGTTCAAAAGTGAAAAATCAATAACCAAAGTTTACACCAAAAAAATAACAATTAAGAGCGGATAAAACTATTTCCTTTTTTTTTTTTCGTAAATTATACGAAATGATCGAATGAATAAAACGAAAGTGTGTGCGGACGTGCAAAATGTTGCCACCTATACTGAACAATATCAATGGGGGAATTCTATCGTTGTACACGAGCTCAAACAACGGAGGGAGAACCCCGATCACGACACGTGCCACGAGAGGTCGTTACGCCGAGATCGGCGTGAGAAGGTAACAAAAAAAATCCTCCACACGTTTAACACTTGTCCCTCTGAACGACAACGATTTATTTTTTTCTTTTTCTTTTCTTTTTTTACTTTCAGAGGGTGGCTAATTTTCGTAAAAAATATTTATTTACATCGATTAAATTGATTGAAATTAATAAATTTTAATTTATTTTAATTTTAATTGATTGAAATTAATCAAATCTGAGCAGTACTTGAAGTACAGAGTACTTTAGAAGTATTTTAAGTATTGTACTTAAATTTCCCAGTACTTGACCTGCACTTCAAGTATTTGTAATTAAATTTTCAAGTACATGTCGTGTACTTCAAGTACTTTCACAAGTACTAAGTATGACATACTTTTGAATACGTCTTGCTAATGGTTGCATGTACAACGCCTTTGAATATATAATTGAGGAACGTTCTGCGTCATCTTTTGGTTAAGATTGTGAGGAATGACCGTTCAAAGGCTCGAGCTACGGTAGTTACGGTGTCATTGTCAATGCATGGCTCCGTTTTTAACAATCCGTGTATTATATTCTTTATTTTTTTCTTTTTAAAACCCGAAGTTAAATGAATCTTAATTAGAATCGTCAATGCTATTTTTTTAAATTATTTCTAATTCTTCGTTTAAATAATATTTCTCTGCCAATGTGCCTAACCTGAGTGAATTGTACATTGTAAAAATATGTTTTTATACAAAAAATACTCGAATCAACATCAAATGAGCTTAAAGAGTACGTAAAATATCAAATATAAGTACAAGAACTTACGAGATTTATACCTGAAAACTTGAAAAGTCTTTGATACTTGATACTTGACGTATTTCAAGTACTCGGTACCTCAAGTACTTTAAACATTCAGTACTTCAAGTACTCAGTACTTTAAGTATTTGGTACTTCAAGAGCTCAGTACTTTAAGTACTTGGTACTTCAAGTATGTACGGTACTTGGTACTTGAAGTACACGAGTACTTCTAGTACTTGCAGTACTTTGTACTCTGTACTTGAAGTACTTGGTACTTCAAGTATTTGCGGTACTTGGTACTTGAAATAAACGAGTACTTCAAGTACTTACAGTACTTTGTACTTTGCACTTGAAGTACTTGCTGATACTTTGCCCAGCTCTGAAATAAATAAATATATATATATATATTGCATTATCGAAAATTTATTTGTAGAACATTTTTCTCAGTGCAAACGAGAAATCGTACGAATTTCTAATTCAAACGCTCTTTTTCCTGAATTAAAATTAGAAATGTGCAATGTAGAAATTTTGCACATTGCTTCCTCATAATTTTATATCTTTGCTCGAAAAGCTTAATCTATGAGGAAGCCAAACTTGGAAAACTGACTTGCTCATAGAGAGGGATCTTTGTGAGCAATATATAAAATAATGAGGAAGAAGGATACAAATTTTTATCTTTTTTCACTTTCATAGGGTGGTTAATTTTCGTAAAAAATATTTATTCACATCGATTAGATTGATTGAAATTAATAAATTTTCGTAACAACGTCCCCACGAGAGCCACGATCGACCACGTAATAGAAAGAATCGATTTTAATCAGTGGCTAATGCGAAATATGATAATAAAGTGGCTAAGAGTTATGAAATGAGGGATGATAATGATGATGTGTGTGTGTGTGCATTGGCTACGTCGAGGCTTGGTTAGTACCAAGACCATATAAAAGACCATAGAGTACCACAATAGTGAGCAGGCGACAAGGAAGACCCTTCGGTTTATTCTTCGCCGTTAAGCTGCTTAGTCGTGAGCTCCGACCATCCCCCTATGGCTCTCATTCTCTCTCTCTCTCTCGTACCCTCGTTCTCTAACTTACCACCAGTCTGAGCTTTTCGTCCTTTTCCGCTCAAATCTCCGGTATCATTATATATATATATATATATATATATATATATATATATATATATATATATATATATGATTCAGGATATGCTCATTCTCGTTCCATTTCGTACCTCGATGAGATTCTCGTTATTTCTTTTCGTCACTGGAACGAAATGAAGATTGAATGAAATGAGCAGAGAGAGATGATCCAATCTCGTGAGAAAGAATAAAACTCGTAGTCTCGTCCTTATCGTTCGATAAAAATCTCGGAAAAATCCCATCGCGAATTAACGCATTCATGAAAATTGGAGATTTTATCGAAAAACATAACTTGAATTTTCAATTATATTAAAAATTATAATTGTAAGTTCCTTTTATTTTTATTTAATTTTAAATTTGTTCATGATTGTGGTATTAATTGTGTCTGTTTTGCTTGATTCTTAATGGTATATTAAATTTCATTCGATTAGGCGAAAAATAATTTAGCAATAATAATGAATCCATAAAAATTTGGCATATAATGACGAAATATTAACTGTATGGATTCTTCTCGTAATTAATTTCCTTGCTAGTAAAATAATTTCGGCATAAATTAATTCACAACTCATCCTCATCCCAGTTTTCAATTTTAAAAAGTAATAATTCATTAAATAATAATGCAATGAAACCTTGATTCATTCATCGAGCCTCAATGAAGTAATTAATGACGTATTAAAATTATTAATAGCTTGTCGAAATTATTGATTAATTAATTTATAAATTCATAAAATTGAGATCTTCCCAAATACTCGCAACCAATGAAAGATGGTTTTTATTTAAATCTACACGATAATCATTATATATAAAATACATTAATAAAGAGAACTGACAATGAGAGAGAGAGAGAGTTTATTTCGGGCACGGGGAAATTTGATGTACGAGCTGGAAAAACGTTAATGAACGTTCTCTCGTCGATCAAAGGAGAAATGGCTAAAGAGACGGTGGGGTACATAGAGAATCGAGGGAGAATCTCAAAGGGGGTGCTTTACGTCATACTCGAAATGCCACTCCGCGGGTGAGCCCTTGACATTGCGCGATTACCGCTTTGGTCGGTGCACTAGTCCTCTCAACCCTTTCACGTATCCTTTTCTCTCTCTCTCTCTCTCTCTCTCTCTCTCTCTCTCTCTCTTCATTTATGGAATACTAATGTGCTATTATATTTAACGCATGAAAAAAAAAAAATCTTCGCGAATAATGAATCTAAAATTTAAGCCTACAGGGTAGAATTAACATGACAGAAGGGATATAACTTTAAAAAAAAAATAATAATCTCATCGTTGAGCACGTCTCTAGATGAATCAGTGTAGCGAATCTAAAAAAAAAACAAGAGGTTTCTTTTTTTTCATATAAAATAAAAATACGTGAAACCAGAAAGGGGTTGAGACATTTAAACACTTGCTTGACGAATCTCTCGTCGGGAGCACTAAGGGTTGAAACATCACGATGTATATATCAAAGGAAAGACGAGTCTTATTTGCATTCGCTGTTCCTTTTACTTAATTAAAAAAGACTTGATTCCTTTCGTTCTTCTTCTTCTTCTTCTTCTTCTTCTTCTTCTTCTTCTTCTTCGTATTATGCATGAGTGCTTGGGACACGACCTCCCAGCTTAACCGCGAGAATTAACTCGCCACGGTAACCCTTTCCTCGAGTCTGAATTTATTCGCGTGGCTGGTCAAGAATAATAAAAAAAAAAAATTAACAAAAACGGAGGAAAGATCGAATTAAGAAAAAAAAAAACAGAGTAGGAAGAATGCCATTTAAAAAAAGAGAATCGTGGAGTCTCGAGAAAGCCAGACACGAGAATTATAGAGATAAAGAATTGGGTCTCGTTTGTGCAATGAGAAAAATACTTGGTAGGGTTGTTTTCACAATCTTTCACGCTGCGTGGGAGGAAAAAAAATAGCTGTTGCAATAAATTTTAGCTTGGTAGTGAAAACAAAAAAGAACAAAAGACGACGTGAAGAATGGATTCGGGAATTGCAAAATTGTGCAATTTGGACTATTTGGTTCAACTGTCTTCCATTGCGTTGAAAAAAAATAGTAAAAGCTATTTTTTTTTTAATCTTATTTTCACGGTTTCTTGTGGTTTCTCGTCTGCATTCCCCTCCCCCACGACGTTCCCCGACCGCCCCGAGGGATGAGAGGTCGATGCACGGGGAATGCAACGACATACGAAACACGATACTCCACTCTGGAGCTGGTGTAATCTCCGCAGAACGCGTAAATATATTTATATATGTTTTTTTATAAACATAGAAGGAAACTTAGACGATCACTTATCGCGTTATATATCGGCTCTTTAATTTTATTCAGAACACGAGAAAATCTAGAAAAAACTGTAGAGAGACAAAATATAAATTAAAAAATATGAGAGATTATCTATTTTAAAAGAAGCGTGCAAATTATAAGTTTGTACATTGCTTAAAATAATGACGAAGCAATGTAAAAATTTTTAATTTGCAGTTTTGCAAAAATTGTAAAAAGACAAAAAATACTTTTCCATTTATGACAGATTATTATTTTAATAGAAACGTGCAAATTAGAAAGACAAAAAATAAATTTAAAAATATGACAGATTATTTTTTTTTAAAAGAAGCGTGAAAATTAGAAATTTGTACATTGCTTAAAATAATGATGAAGCATTATAAAAATTTTTAATCTGCAATTTTGCAAAAAGTGTAGAAAAAAAATGTAATTTAAAAGATTATCAACCCAAAAAAATTTACACAAGTACGCTAGAAGAGGTGAGATATTAAATTTCGCAAAAACAAATCGAATTTAGAAAACGAGCGTGCAAATTGGAAACTTGCACACTGCTTCGACATTGCAAAGCTTTCTCTATGCGAGGGAGCCAAAATTACGGAAAGCCATCTCCACATTTACGAAACTACGAAAACCATCTCGTCATAGAGGTAACTTTGTAATGAGGAAGCAGTGTGTGTGTGTGCAGATTTCAAATTTGCACACTTTGATTTTAATGAGAATACAATAACGAATAAAAAATTTCCAATAAAATTTGAAAATTCATATATCCGAAGCGGATCGATCATTTATTGCATAAGAAATGTCTTTTAATAGTGCCCAGCTTATGCAAAAAGTGTTGATTCAAAATCTCGTAAATCATAGAAGCCAAAACGAATGCCTGCATCGATTATTCGAAAAATTCAAAAAATTCATAAAGACCGAATAGCTGGACCAATTTGAATTCAACGGCAAATAGTATCTACGAATGGACGAAAAAAATTGCTTGCAATTATTCACCAATCCGAAAACCCTTAAAATCCAAATTAGTCCAGCCAGTCAAAAGTTACAGAGGTTTGCATTTTGAAGCTTTATCACACACAAACACACACACATTCATACGGAATTTTTCTTAAATGTCATTTTTGGACTTTCTAGTAAAATAATATTGTCTTGTATTTTAAAGAATAAATATATAATATAAATTTAAAAATATAAAAATTCTAGACCTGATTAAAACGACACCCCAAATAAATTTTAATCGCAACGAAAATATTTCTCTCGCAGTTATTACAAATTTGCTTGCTCCCTCTATGCGCCCACACCTATGGAGAATATTCTCCAACTTGGAAAGGAATCGATACGAATGATGCGCAAAAATTCATGAAATTCAGGCGAAAAGAAAGAAAAAAAATATCATCCCTTCGGATAACATCGTTTCACGATTTTCGGCTCTTTCTCTCCTTCTTTTTTCATCCCTCTCGGTCAACGAACACACCCGAATTTCCATTGAAAATCACCTCTGCTACGCGCGTGTGTCTCGTTCAATATCCCTTCAAATCTCTCGATATTCTCTCGTGATTTTCCACGCATCCGTCTCTCGAAGCAGTGGATAAAACGCGACGACGACGGTGAAAGGCAAGAAGCGATCATGCCTGATGCGGTCGTCGATCCTTTGACAATCGTTCCTGAAAGTACCACAGAGTCGAAAATCGATTTCTCACATTGAACAAGTCGAGGAGAGAGCATTAGGAATAAATTACCGGAGAACTGTCCAAGTGATATCTCTTCATTTCCGCTCGCATGTGAATTATTTATCGCAAAATTTGCAATAATAATAATGATGATAATTCACAGGTAACGGAAATTCCTCGAGTCTCGATAGTAATATTTTCTTGAACTGTCTCAAAATCTTTTTTCAAGTATCGTTGTTTTTGAGGCTTCATTTCGTTTTAGTGACTTTAAAGATGCTTCGGGTATATCTTCCCAGCCAAAAGTGAGAATTTTAAGCACTCGGTAATGGAATAAAAATCGTGGAAAATCATTTACATCTTCAAATATTCAAATGAGAACGGAAAATTCTGAAAAAATACACACATACTCAAATAAAAAATCAAAAAATTCATTTTTTGACAAAAATAAATTTTACTGATGATATATTACTGATCAGTATCCATCAAGACTGGTGAATTATCAGTCTCCTCGTGATTGCTTGGCAAATCATCGGTCTCCAGGTGATTCCTTAGAGAATCATCAGTCTTCCAAGTTCTTCCCTATGGAGGATTGTAAATCCTCAGGTGATTCCCTGAAAAATTGTCAGTCTCTTGGTGATTTCCAGGGATACAATCATCAGTCTCGTGATGATTCCCTGTAGAATCATCAGCCTCCTGATGATACCCTGAAGAATCATCAGTCTCCAGATGATGCCTTAAAGATTTATCAATCTCCTGATGATTCTCTAGAGATTCCTCAGTCTCGGGGCGATTCCTTACAGAATCATCAGCCTTCAGGTGATTCTTTGGACAATCATCAGCCTCCAGATATTTCTCTGGAGAATCATCAGCCTCCAGGTGATTCCCTGGAGAATCATCAGCCTCCTGATGATACCCTGGAGAATCATCAGTCTCCAGATGATGCTTTAAAGATTTATCAATCTCCTGATGATTCCCTAGAGATTCCTAAGTCTCCTGATGATTCCCTATAGAATCATCAGCCTTCAGATGATTCTTCGGACAATCATCAGTCTCCAGATGATTCTCTGGAGAATCATCAGTCTCCAGATGATGCTTTAAAGATTTATCAATCTCCTGATGATTCCCTAGAGATTCCTAAGTCTCCTGATGATTCCCTATAGAATCATCAGCCTTCAGATGATTCTTTGGACAATCATCAGCCTCCAGATGATTCTCTGGAGAATCATCAGCCTCCAGGTGATTCCCTGAAGAATCATCAGCCTCCTGATGATACCCTGGAGAATCATCAGTCTCCAGATGATGCTTTAAAGATTTATCAATCTCCTGATGATTCCCATGTCTCCTGGTGATTCCCTATAGAATCATCAGCCTTCAGATGATTCTTTTGACAATCATCAGCCTCCAGGTGATTCTCTGGAGAATCATCAGCCTCCAGGTGATTCCCTGGAGAATCATCAGCCTCCAGGTAATTCCCTGGAGAATCATCAGCCTCCAGGTGATGCTTTAAAGATTTATCAATCTCCTGATGATTCCCTAGAGATTCCTAAGTCTCCTGATGATTCCCTATAGAATCATCAGCCTTCAGATGATTCTTCGGACAATCATCAGTCTCCAAATGATTCTCTGGAGAATCATTTGGATGTCTCCAGATAATGCCTCAAAGATTTATCAATCTCCTGATGATTCCCTAGAGATTTCTCAGTCTCCTGGTGATTCCTTACAGAATCATCAGCCTTCAGGTGATTCTTTGAACAATCATCAGCCTCCAGATGATTCTCTGGAGAATCATCAGCTTCCAGGTGATTCCCTGGAGAATCATCAGCCTCCTGATGATACCCTGGAGAATCATCAGTCTCCAGATGATGCTTCAAAGATTTATCAATCTCCTGATGATTCCCTAGAGATTCCTAAGTTTCCTGGTGATTCCCTATAGAATCATCAGCCTTCAGATGATTCTTTGGACAATCATCAGCCTCCAGGTGATTCTCTGGAGAATCATCAGCCTCCAGGTGATTCCCTGGAGAATCATCAGCCTCCAGGTAATTCCCTGGAGAATCATCAGCCTCCAGGTTATTCCCTGGAGAATAGTCAGCCTCCAGGTGATTCCCTGGAGAATCATCAGCCTCCAGGTGATTCTTCGGACAATCATCAGCATCCAGGTTATTTCTCAGAGAATCATCCCACTCAAAATGGCTGCCTGAGTGGACCATATTCTCCGCAGAATCTCCGTACCCCAGTGCAGTCGACTATAACTTGAGACGGCTGTGGGCGCACTTAGGCATGTAGGTGCTAAAATAAAAACTATAATAGGCCCTCCCAACATATTTTTAGAGCGAGTAACTTCAAAAAGTTACGTACCCGCTCGCTTCGAATGGAATCGTAAAAAAAAACCCATGAATCACATACCCTACCATCGAAATTATAGCTCGAATGCCGTAATTTTTCGTCGAAGCAGTCATTCACTCTTGACCAGTCATTCACCGGTGAACCAACCCTGTTATCTGGATACTTAATTCTCTGGCTCGTGTGTGCGTTAACGATTGCCGGATATGGCATTCGAACAAAACGTCCGGTTGTGTTCACCGTTGGCTGCTCTTTTACTGCTTCGACATTTCCGCATCTTCCTCCACGGTGCTCGACGTTCTCTCCGATCGTCTCCCGACTATAGTCGCGAGTTTCACGAGGTATCCAACGGACTGAAGTCTGCAGGAAATGACGATCCAGCGAGTTTAAAGGCTCGCGTCCCATGTGGATACACGCAAACGCGTGAAATGGTCAGGAGAACGGTAGGATGGGTTGGCAAATTGTATATGAGCATATTATGAAGAAGGAGGTAGAGAAAAGTCGCGCCAAAGAGTGTGAGAGAAGGAAAGGAAGAAAAGAAAAAAAAGGTTCGACGAGAAACAGACCGTGGAGAGCTGCTTGGTGCGTGAAGTGTCGCGTGTTATACCTTCACCAGAGAACATGTAACCCAAGCCCTCTTTCTTGCTTTTACTCGCACCCCTCTTACCCCTGGATCTCTCTCTCTCTCTCTCTCTCTCTCTCTCTCTCTCTCTCTCTCTCTCTCTCTCTCTCTCTCTCTCTCTCTCTCTCTCTCTCTCTCTCTCTTTGCAAAACCTAGCAACAAACTCCAAGTGCAAAAGCCAGTCAGAAGCAGCACGCTACAACTCGCGTCACCGTTTCTGAAACCCAAGAGGACCTCTCTGACTTCGGTTTCGCTTAAGAGCGAGAGGGTGGCCGGAGGGGGGGGGGGTGGTTGAAAAGCCCTTTTCTGCGATCTCCACAGTAAAGAGGGGACTTGTTCGAAGCTAGAACGCTCGCGTAACACGATAGCTCGAACGTCACCGAGTCGAGGGACTGTTTTGCACTTTACAGAGAGAAACCGTACCGTGTGTTTTAACGGGGGAAACCTGGTTCGAGTACGCTGAAAAAAAAAAAAAGATGATTTTCAGGAATTTTTTCATAAACAAAAAGTAAAGCCGTACTTTCCGTTTCTGAACTTTTCTGAAATTTTATAGTCGTTGAACGAAGAAAAATAGATGGCATTGTAAAAATTGGCAAAATTGAAGAAAAAAAAGTATCGACTTGACGAAAAAATTTCGATTTTCTTCGTTTCAAGAAAAAGAAATAAAATGCTTATACTCATTTTTTTAACCGGAATTTTTAGTTCACTCATAATTGGCCGAAGAGTTCATGGCAAAAAGTAATTTCAAGAAAAATAGTCTGAAGCTATTATTTTTTAGTAAACAAATTATTTTTCATCGTTCAAATGTATAATGCGAATCATCCTGGAAGTTTTGGATAGGCAGGCGCGTTTTTTCATTGATAAAAAAAAAATTCTTAAAAATCAATCATAAAGAAAATTGTACTGCAGGAATTTTTCTTTTTCGCTTATGCAGAAGGCGAGGAGATAATGTTTGAGAAATTTAGAAACCTTTTCCAAATTTCACTTTGTGCGGAATTTTTTATTTTTTTATTTAGTCCATTCACTTGAGAAATGTATTTCTTAATTTCCTGGCTGAAGCGTTTCACGAAACTGTGCAGCAGACAAATATATATATATCTGAAAATTTTGTCTGATGGGTTTTCTCTTTTCACTCATCTAAACTTTTCGTTCCCTTCTCTTTTTTCCATATCCGCAGCCTCCCTATCGAAGTTACTCTTATTTCTATATTTCCTCCTCTCTCTCTTTCTCTCTCGATGTATATCTAATCTATCTATATCACTTTCACTGACATTCGTCTCGCGCTGTTTGTCATCCCAAATTGATCTCTCGTATCCCCCGAGGACACACGAACGGTAAATACCGTTGACAGAACATGCCATTATCCCGAAAGTCTATCTTTCACTGCAAACAGAATTTCCTGCATGAGTAAGCTCAATTTCCTTAAGTCTTTGCAGCCAAAGCCAAAGATTTTCCCGAATCTTTGTTATTTACTCGCAAATCAAGAAAAATTCACTATCCCACTGACGTTTCTATACTCCAAATTTATTAAACACATCGAGATAACTTGGCCAAATATGTTTATGAATTATAATTTATTTGAATTATAATTATCCTGTAATTCATACTAATTATTTAAATTATCGATGATAGTTATAAAAAATCGCGAATTACAACTTTTGTACAATTAATTTGCATCAATTATTGTTTTCTTATCATTAATCTGATAAAATAAATTACGAATTATGTAAATTCTTCATAGTAATTGTGAACATTTAAGAATTACAACTTTTGTACAATTAATTTGCAATCATAGAGTTTTTTTTCTCTTTAATTACGAATAACAACTTTGACCGCAGTCGTACATTTTATTGTGAACAAATTATTTTCATTTGTTTTTCAAGCCCATAATTTTCGACAAAGTAATACAAAAATACGAAAACCGGAAGTCGGTTTTAAGAGCACTGCTAAAACGGATATTGGAAGCCATTCCGGGGCCCTTTATCCATGGATAATTAATTAGACTCGATCACGCCCGATCGAACGCGCTCGAGAAGTCCCACGACTTATGGCCTTGTTTTTTTTTCTCTCTTCTTGCCATCTTGTCTCTCGTCTTTGTATAAGTGAAGAACACAATCGTTGAGTCAGACTCTTGCCGGAGGGAAAATAAGTTCAAAATATATAGCGAAAGAAGGATTCGAGGAGAGATAGAGAGAGAGAGAGAGAGAGAGAGAGAAAGTAGATATGAAAGAAGATCCAAATTCACCCTCCGCGCTACTTCCGGTACGTTTCTACCCCCCATAGAAACTTTGGAATTGCTCACTTTCGTCCTACAACACTTATGCACGATGGTTCCTTTATCCCTTCCTCCGTGTATGTGCGTCAATATGGTCTTATATACACGTTCGCAAATACGATCCGAGATATTGGAAAACTTCTGACCATTGTTACGGTGTTATGTGTGAGCGTCGCATGATGAGTAACTCTCGCTGATAAAATGCTAGGAATGAAAACAATCCGGGAATTGGAAGATTTTTTTGCGAAATTGTAATTATCATTTTGGACCATTATGCGGCCAGACTTGCGATATTTCTGACAAGCGAGAAAATTGAAATATCGCAGACTTTCCTTTCTCATTACAAAGTCACCTCTATGAGAGGAGATGATTTTTGTAGTTTCGCAAATGCCGAAAATGGTTTTCGTAGTTTTGGGCTTCCTCATATAGAGAATGCGGCTTTTCTTTAATGAGAAAGCAATTCGATATGTGTTCTTGCGAAATTTAATATCCCGTCTCCTGACGTACTTGTGTAAATTTTTGTTGGCTTGATAATTTTATTGAAACCGAAGCCCTTGAGCGATTCTTGACAAATTTAATATGTGATATCCTTGTCCCATAGCATATTCATGGGAAAAAATTTTGGCTCAATTTACGAAAGTTCGAGCGATCAAAGTTATTCAAAATTTTATGAAATCTTTACCTCTCAAGCGATTCCTGTCAAATTCAATACCAAACATGCTTGTCCCCTGGCCTACTTGTAAAAAAAGCTTTAGGTGAATATCCTTAAATTTACCAAAGTCAGAGTGTCACGAGTGATCACAATGAAGCTCTGTGTGTGCTATAATTTTTTTTTTTTTTTAATTTAGACGTTTGATATATTTTCTATGAACAGCTTACTCATCGCGTCTTATTTTCGATTAACTTGTGTTAAATTCTTTAAGGCAAAATTTCGGAA
This sequence comes from Rhorus exstirpatorius, assembly GCA_963564615.1. Taxonomy (NCBI): domain Eukaryota; kingdom Metazoa; phylum Arthropoda; class Insecta; order Hymenoptera; family Ichneumonidae; genus Rhorus; species Rhorus exstirpatorius. Next base: position 20,077,173 of record OY751313.1, read on the forward strand.
AATTGAAATGGGTCGTTGGAGAAGTGGTCGTAGAAATCGATAGAGGCAAAACCCCGAGAATGAAAAGTTAATTCGAATTTCTATCGAATAAAATTAATGAATTTTCAGAACAATTTCTAACAATAAACACAACAACAAAAAAATAAAAATTTTCCTCATCGCTTCCGGCAAATTTTTCCTTCTTCGCGACGCTTCTTTCAAGTCATTTTTAGACAGAATATCACGAGAAAAAAGTTTGCTCAATGATGAAATGAAATATGCGAGATATGTGAGATTTTTTTTCGTGTAAAACAAATAAATGGGATACACAGCACAAAAGTCATGTCATCATATTTTCCGATAACAAACCAGTAACATCATTTCTTCGCTTCTCTCTCTCTCTCTCTCTTTTTGTTCCTCCAATATCATTCGCGTCGAAAGAAATTGCAAAAATTCCTTATGACTAGATGACAGAGCTGACCGGATGCGAAGATGCGAGGGGATGAAAAAAAAAAATTTTCCTCGTAGACTCTGCATGCTGTGCAGATATCGCTTTGTTTCTCACATTTTTATCCTTCTTCCCATTTACCACGGGTTCTCTTCTCTATTTTTCACGATTTTTCTCTAGTGAGAAAAAAACGAACCAAAGACAGCGAAAAAGAGAGAGAGAGAGAGAGAGAGAGAGAGAGAGAGAGAGAGAGAGAGAGAGAGAGAGAGAGAGAGAAAGAAGAACATATAGCGGAAGAGCAAGTTGAAACGATGGGGGAGGCTCGGTTACATTTCAGGACGCTTTTGCTCCACGTATAGCTCAGGATGACGAAGAGCTTCAGTACGTTCTAAAGGGAAGCCATATTTCTCTCTCTTTCTCCCTTGAGGGGAAAGCCCAGGCGAGATGTTCGATTCTCTTGTACGAGTCATAGCTACATCGTAGTCAGAGAGGGCAAGTTCTGAAATTGAATTTCCGTCGTGGCGATTCTCTCTCTCTCTCTCTCCCTCTCTCTCGTCTCTCTTGGTACACGCGAGAACTAGCTATGATGGAAGCTCCGATATATCTGTGATGCGATTATCGCTTCTGGAGGTTCTCGCGTGGGTAGGATATAAAAATACTTTCATGGAAAAGCACATACACGTGAGAAAGGATGGATTTTTGAGCGATCGAGAGATATCTACAAGAGTCTCTCTCCCATGATCCATAACTCTTTCCCGAATTCCATTATACCTCGCGTTCCTCCTCAATGAACGCCGTTTACACCCTGTACTCTGCACCAGTGTATAGCGATTGGACAACTTTTAAAAATCGTCCGATCGATCTTTCCGATCGAATTTTTTTTTTCTCAATATGCAATATGACGGAATTCCCATCCAAAGATTCCTTCGAGGAAACTCGTTTTTTATCTTTTTTTTTTATACGGAAAAATAGCTCAGGGATTTCCGTCATTTTCATACTCTGTATTAAATTATAATATTCCGAAATACGGTACATAAAAAATACATGAAGAATTGAATTTAAATTGGCACTGAATAAGCTTAAATCATTCACGAACGTCGAGAGACTCGATCGAAGTCGTAGCGCCAATTTTCTGTACCCCGGACTAAACGAAAAAAAAAAAAGCTTTTACGTAGTGATGCGCCGCTGGCTGAGTCCATAGCTACGCGCACGCTGGAGCGTAGTACTCCCCAGCCGCCGCTAGGTGGCTGAGCGCGATTCTTTACTCGCAAGCGAGAAGCCTAGCCCGATGATATAGTCCCGAGGCCTTAGACGTTATTGCTTGCGCCTGACCGGTAATACCAGCAATGAAATCTGGAGTCGTGGCAAAACGTGTGATTCAAACACGCGTTAAAAGTGTGCGTTCTTGATTGATCTGTATGCCATCAACCGAACAGCCAAGTATTGCTTAATACTCGCTTGAGCAAATAATTATTCATGCACTTATAACGGACGATTTGTAGAAAACATTTTTAGAAATTTTCACCCTCTACAGACATTATATCTCGCGTGTAGCCAAAATATATCTTTGGCGTGTACTTTCTTGCAAAAATTTAAGTTGATCGCTCCAGATATATCGATGAAAACTCTATCAGACTTTTGATCAAGGGAAAATTTTCGACGGTACAAGATCTTGGGACTAATATGACGATCAATTAAGAGTTGAACAATAGATCATCCGAAAAATATCATTTTCATACTTTATGAACGATCGAAATGCAACAGATTTACTTAGCCCTTCGTTGCCAACAATTACGTTTAATCGTATCATGAATGGGGGGGGGGGGGAGGGTGGTGAACCCCGTTAGGAAACCGAGAGCCCGGGAGTTTGAACGATGAATTGGCGGAATTCCAATTGTAACGAGGCAAAACCGCGACGTCTCGGATTGCTTTCGAGCGTGAGTTTACGCGAAGCCGGAGATTTTCGCTGTCACCCTTCGCTCGCACGTATTTGCCTAAACAAACACGCGCCCGAAGCCCAGGAACGCAACGTCGGTTCTCTCGCTCCGCTGCGTTTGAGGTTTCCTCAATAGTCAGGTCGCCATTGCATACACCACCAAATCAACCTATATCCATACGAAGTGTGCTTTTCCTGTGTCCATACATAACATCCACACGCGCATACACGCGCGAGCGCGACTGTGTGCTTATCCCCTTATGTGTGCAACCCCCCCCCCCCCCCTATCCCTGAACCGCAGATAGACGAGAATCGAATTGCTGATTGGTGTGTGGCGATCGGGGCTTCCCCGTTGAATCTGCATTCTGATTTCCATCCCCCGACTTGCGACTGATACCAATCGATTCAATTCAAACCTCGCGTCGATCTCACAACAATGACCGTATATGCCAGCCTTGATTAACGATGATTGCGTCGGTGATCAAGAAATTTCCACCTGCCGATTAGAGCAGATGCTCTTTAGTGATTACCTCGACGTTTAAATTAATTATTTGCCAATCTTCAATTATAGGCCATGATATGGCTTAGACGAGAAAATAAATTCAATAACGACCGAACCTAACGCAACAATTCTTTCCTCGTGCACATCACCGGGGGCTGCAAAGCACACCCCTCTTTTAATCGACCCTACTTCGGGATATATAGCGAATATTCGATGACAATTGCAATGACAGTATAACAGAGGATAGTGACAATGATTACACGAAAAACGTTCAAGTAATAACTTTTTTGAGTAACCGATTTGCAATAAATATTCCTCCGTAAGGAGTGTCAATGTGGCCTTCGAATTATAATTCAGAATGAAAAAAGAAAATGTTACTTTGAACCTTATTTTGTATTCCAACTGTCATCTCAGAATCCTTACAAGGATCAGTCACTATTCGCTCTCTCGCGTTGCATTTCTTTGAACTTGTGCCCCCCAAAGAGTCAGGGAGCATCGAGCACTTTCTCAAAAGGGAGAGGGAGAGAGAGAGAGAGAGAGAGAGAGAGAGAGAGAGAGGAGAGAAAAAAAAATTCTCGTATCGTTCCCGAAGGGGAAAAAAACGAACTTGAGGGATAAGCACACAATGCATCTTTTTTCCCTGCGTGATGCAAGAGCATTACACACATTGGACTGTGTGTTACGACCTACCCTCGGAGACTTCCTGATGAGACAGGCGAGAGGAGCTTTAGACCCGAGTCGCGAATGCCACACACGCGGGGAGATTGTGTGCAGGCGCCTCTCTCTCTCTCTCTCTCTCTCTCTCTCTCGCTCTTGTTAATACGTAAAATCGTGCAGGCTGCAACAGTATTGGCAAGGGTAGCTGTGCGACGGGGGTGAGTTTTGTGTCGGGTTGGCGGTGACGGCGAGACTGGACCACGTGTTGGGAACCTTCCCGGTCACCATGGCAACCCCCGTTCTCTCGTGATTTCCCTTCTACAGCAGACGAGAACTCTCTCGCGACACGCATACACGCGCGCGTATACACTCGGAAAATTCTACGCGCGCAACCCTCCGGGCCGCGAGCCACCCTCGTGCTCTACTCGTGCGCGGACTGACGCGCGTCTAACTCCTCTGCAAAAGGATTTTCACTATATACGTATATACATCCATTTGTATTAGATTCCGACCCAAACAAACCCGAATAGTGATCCTTTTCAAATCGTTCACCCTTTATATAAGAATGCCAAAAATTCCAACCCAAACAGGCCCGAACGGTGATCCTGTTCAAATCGATCATCTCTTATATAGGAATTCTAAAAATCCCAACCCGAACGAACCCAAACATCGATCCTTTTCGAATTCAAAATCTCTATAGGAATGCCAAAAAGTCCAACCCAAAACAAATATTTGTCTAACTGTATATCCTTTATCAAGAAAACAATCAAACAAACCTAAACAGTGATCCTCTTCAAGCTGGATATCGCTTATACAGAAATTCCAGAATATCCCGACCCAAACAAACCCGAACAGTAATCATTTTCAAATTGAGCACTTCTCATGTATGAATGCCAAAAGTTCTGCCCAAAACAGACCCGAACAGTGATCCTGTTCAAATGGTCCTGTCCTCTTATAGAGGAATGTCAAAAAGCCCAACCCAAACAGTCATCCTTTTCAAATTCGACACCCCTCACGTGGGCCTTCAATTCTCGTGTACATCAGGCAGCGGCGATGAAACATTGATATTATATATCATATAAATTTATACACACTTGCACTTTTGACATATAACGTGCAAAAAAATGTCAAATCAGTCTTTACATTTTTGCATTTTGCATTTTGCAAAAAACATTTTTTTTAAATTCCCGACTTTCACGAGAGTTTAAACATAAAAAATATATCGTTGACAGAAAAAATCCTGGCAGAGCTGCGAATGAAGGCTGCAATAAGGCATGGTTACTGTCATTGACGTATTTCCATTATTACTTTTGCTTCGTCAGCGAAAAAAAAAAAAAAGTCTAAACCGAAGGACATTTGTTGAATCCTGGATTGGCATTCGTTAACGTGAAAATGATTCGTTCCAATGTCGAGGAGAGGTATGAGTGAACATAGAGACGATACGAGATGGCGTGAGTTTGAGATTGACGAGGCAACCGGATTCTAAAATGAAACGTCAAATGTCGATAACAGCTACGAGAGGGGAAGCCCCTGATAACCGAGAATATCCATATAGACATAGAGACATAATTAACGACGAGTCTCAATACCATTAGAGCTATATATGTTATAGGCAAAGGCACGTCAGAACAGTATTGTGCACGTGAGTCCATCCTGTCGTGAATACATCGACGATAAACACGTATCGAGTAATCCCAAGAGGGGTTCAAACTAACCCCAACTCATTCGTCCGGACCCCATCTCTCTCTCTCTCTCTCTCTCTCTCTCTCTCTCTCTCTCTCTCTCTCTCTCTCTCTCTCTCTCTCTCTTTCTGTCTTGCCCTTTGCTCTCCTCGAAGGATCATGGTCGTACGTGCGATAGACACGTACAATTCGAAACTCGTATACATGCCTATTAGAGACCCTACCAAAATGACATTACACTCATTAACAATCGATAACTAATTACCACAATAATAAAATCGAGCTTAAAATATAAAATATGTTTTGGCACATTCTGCACACATTGGCATCTAAAAACTCATTTTTTTTTTTTTTCGGATAAACAAATTTAATTCTTTTTTTGTTGTAATATATATAAATAATTATATTTTTGGTAATATACGATCGAGGACGAGATTCAATTTTTCTCAATGACTCAACGATGGCCAATCGATGGGAAAAAAAAAATAATAATATAATCCTCCCTAAGCTGTTGAAACATATATCGTGTCTTCCAATAAATCATTACTAGTCATGAGTCTCGATATCCGATCGGAATATAAATTATTATATCACACGTATACCCCAATATAGTATACACATCGCCATGATCCGCGGGGAACGGGAGCGTTCCTATCGGCACGCAGAATTCCCAAGGGTCCATGTAACCCATCGACAAACGGGCTATACATGAAAAGAAAACCACGAGCGAGGCATATCACACGTAGCGAGTAACTCCTTCGTGCTGTAATCGAGTCCCCTTTGGGATCATATTTTCACAGAACATTTTACTCGAGAAAAGTCGATTCAGCATCTCGTCTGTACTCGCGAAACTTGCATAATTCTTGCTCTTCGTTTTTTTTTTTCTTTCTTCTTGCATCTCAATCCACAATCATAATCTCGCCTTGTATAAAGAGTACATTATACACATAGCACAAAACTCGAATAACTGTTAATCTGTTACGACGCGTAATTGTCGCTTACACGCAATTTTTTTTTTCTCTCACCTGATTTCTCCGCGCAACGGCCGGGTGTGATACACGATTATTTCTTGCTCAAGCAGTGTTTTGTACTGAAACTCGTTTGGATCGGCAGTGGCTGTGCCAGAGAAAAGCCGCTGCTGCGAGCTGCAATTCAAACGTACAAAAAATTCGCCATTGCAGTAACTCGAAAGAGTGATTACTCTAGTACCGTCGTACTAGTTTTACAACGATCAGAGCTTACAGGGCAGTGTGTGTTGATGGCACTATTACGGTAGTTTTAGCACTGGCACAGTATTTTTTTTTTTTTTTGCTTATATTTATTATTTACCAGCCACCCTTATCCTTCCCGCTGTGGTGACAGCCGGTAAACCCTGCCGTATTTGCACGAGCAGGGCACGGAAAAACTGAGGAAAATCCGTGTCGTTAGGGACGCTGATATTGCTCCCTGATTCCCACATTGGTTTTCGTATGAGAGTATAAGCCTTAAGTGCAGGAAAGTGGTGCCACCAGCTCACAGCTGAGCGATCACCCATCCGAGTAATGGACACTACCACTGACGCCTTGGCTTGGAAGATCGCCAGAGCAGCATGGCAATCGCATACCTATCATTGTCGATCCACTGGCACGGTATTACTGACACCGTTGCAGGGTGACCAACAGACGATAGGTATGCGCGATGGTCTGATCCGTTACTATAGGATAGGAGATCGCTTGGTCGTGGGCCGGCAGATCGATCCTTGACAAATTCAAAAGAACAGACAGTTAAGGTGGCTCATCAGTGAATTAAAAAACCGGCGATACGAATGAAACTTCGGGAGATGAATGAAGAAGATGCAATGAACGCTCTCTCAAAATTTCAGGGTATGTTGCCAGGCAAATTATTGCGAACGAGTAATTTAAAATTACCTATTTTAGCATGGGTCTTATGGCAGTTGATTCCATTTTCACCGGAAGTGACATGATACCTTTTGATAAAGACGAGAGTTCTTATTCAAATTTTGAGTATTGAAAGATGAAATCGTGAACTTTCCAATGGTATTTAAAAAATTGTGTCTTGCCAGGGATTTTTCCAAGAAATTTAAACGCGAAAGTCATCGTGTGTGCAAATCTCGGATACAATATATGTCTGTCATTCTGCACGCGAGAAAACATATGAATATCAGCTATCGTTTTTGACTTGATCGCTGACTTTGTTAAATACTTTTGTCAGTTGAGACTTTATTTATAATATTATTTATAATAAATTATGAATAAAATATCACGGAAAACGTCATCGAAATTCATAAATTTTGTTTAGATAGAGTATTTAGAAAATATTATGATAGGTTTATGATTTTTTTTCACGTCACGATTTTTGACTAGTGTTGTCACTGATGGGCCGCCTTAAGCTTACGATAGTCGAGCCAGCCCGGTAACAATTGAAGTATCCAAATACAAAGGACCTCGGTGTTTAAACATTGAGATCGTGCGTTAAGGTGGTCCTTGTGGCCGATTGGTCATGTGATCGACTATTTTAGCAATTATAGTGTTGAATAAACCGATAAAATTTAATAAATAGTAACGGACATTTTTATATTGAGAAATACTCAAAATTCACATGAATTGGAATACGGGCCTGATCGGGGAGACTTTAAGCGTCCCCCACCATCTCCCACCACGCGAAAAACCGATCGATAAATGCGACATGGTGGGGACTTTCTGTTGAATCGAGGGCCATTAAATCGAGGTCCTAGTGTAAGCGGGAACGTAGGCGCGGCGGAGCGCGGTGAGCGGGCAGGCATGAAACAAGCGAGAATCGGCCTGCTCCCGGGGCTAGAAAATGACGTTTTTTAATTATAACGGTACGGTAAATAAATTTGAAATTTCATCAGAATATTCAATAATGTTTATTGCATCGATCCAGCAAAGTTTCGTCCGTTCATCGAGTTTTTAAGTATTAGAAGTTTATAAGAGTAAGCACTTTAGCTTCGTTTGTCGATTTGGGGCCTATACCCACGGTGTTAAATTGGAAAAGTTTACGAGCAGATATCTCCGGAACTAAACGGTGAAAGAATCTAAAACTTTGCAAGCATACTATAGGAACCTCAACCTTTACGTTTGCCGTATTTTTATCAGTCTATCTATATTTGATGACTTTGCAAGAACCACCTTAAATGGCTGCCAGCTGATCGATTACATCGTAAACTGACAGAGTTGTACCGGTCGATTAACTCGAAATTTCTTAGCCAATAATCCTGTGGCCGTGCTGTTTTTGTGCATAATCTACCGTAAGCTCACAATTTCATGAACAAATTGATCATTGAATTAATCGCACTTCTCCAGTATTTAATTACGTTCACCTTTCAATTGAACTTCTGGCGAGCGAATCTCGTTTTTTTTCTCTCGTATATCCTATGCTAAAGCGGCGATAGAAGTGTTTCGGGATTAAAATATTTCCAACTCACAAAATTCTATTCTGCCACCTATTGGAGAATTGGATTCCCCGATACTGTACTGCGGTATATCAAAATTTAAAAAAAAAACAACCCCCGTTTGACAGTGTTAAAACACTCGGGCAATGTTGCCAACGCTGCTGTCCTGCAGCGTTATGTTAATAGCTATAACGAAGTCTTGCTAAAGAATCTCAGCAGAGCGCGTGCATGATTGTTACGTGTCGTTTCCGTTGACTCGACTCGTACGCTCGAACGTAATGTCCGTTTCAATCGTAAGACGAGACTCGACGTTGGGTAATGAAGTAACTGTCGACAGGTTTTGTTTTTTTTTTTTTTTTTTTCATTCATTTCCCTTCTTTCTTCTCCTGCTTCTTGTTCTCCTTTCTCTCATTAAAAATGCTCACTCTTCGACGTCTCGTTAAGTTCGTTTTTTTTTTTTTTTTCTTCTATCTCGTTGCAGAAACGATGTATTCCTGGAGCCGTATCTCCAGCAGCACGGAACCGTTCAGGTTGTCACCTCGCCCAGCACACCACCGCCAAATCCACTGCAGCATCAGCTTGCGCACCTGCATCATGTACAGGTAACATTTTTGACGATTCAAAGCGTTCCGTTTCAATCAAAAACTGTGTCACGAATTGGAAGGAAAAAAAAAAAGCTGCAAATTGAAACTTGCAAATTGCTTCCTTCAAACTTCGCACAATTTGCTGAATTTTGTCTCTCCACGAGGAAATATTGTCATTTGTAAAATTTGTAAAATTTGTAAAATTTGTAAAATTTGTAAAATTTGTAAAATTTGTAAAATTTGTAAAATTTGTAAAATTTGTAAAATTTGTAAAATTTGTAAAATTTGTAAAATTTGTAAAATATTGTCAGTTGTAAAATCTAAATTCCTTGAGCAATTTTAACGAAAATTGCAGCACACGAGGATGGTTTGATGCTCGAAGTGTGCGCAGAATTTCAGCGAGATCGGTCAAGTCGTTCTTAAGATATAGCGGCTTAAATTTTTCAGGACCACCACACACATGCGCGCGCACACACACACACACACACACTTTCGGATATTTGTTCTAAATATAATTACTCGACCCGTTTTGAAAATTTTTGAACGCATTTTCATTGAAAACTGGAAAAAAAAAATATGCACTATAACGAAGCTTCCTCTATGAAGAAGCAAAATGACTTTCACTTTTTGTCACGATGCTGCATCGATCAACGAAATTTTTGTCTGGATCCTTTGTAACGCTCTTTGCAACAAGTACACCTGGCATTCGAGTTGGGTTTGTTTCTTCATGTTATTTTTTGAAGACCCTCTCTCTCTCTCTCTCTCTCTCTCTCCTCTCTCTCTTCTCTCTCTGGCTCTGGTTCTTGCATCTAGTTTTCCTGGCTTTGCAACGGACACGATTGTTTCGACTTTTTTTTTCGCTTCCCCTTCCGCAACTGTAATTTCATTTGAAATGCAGACTGACGCCTGGGAAAAAGAGAGAGAGAGAGAGAGAGAGAGAGAGTGAGTGAGAGCAATGGAGAGTTCGTGCAATCTCGCTCTTTCCCCATCTCGGACTATAAGGGAATTAAACGTGAACGCGGCACGCATAACGAACGAACGGTTAATTGCAAATCCCTTAATTGCTCGTCACCGCGTGCAAACGGGCGAAAGTTTATATCAGGGATGAAGGAAAAAAAAAAAAAGAAGAAAATAAAGCGGAAGACACAAAAGCTTCACAATCATCCACAAGGAATATTCACGTTATATACGCGTATACTTATAAATTCATCTCTCGCTATCAGGAATTACGAATTTCGTGACACTCTCGTAGCATTTTTATTTCTCGTTTTTTTTTTTTTTTTTTAATTTTCGACCAAAAGCTAATTCCCATTCCTCATTCCCTCGTTTTGAGAAGCGAGCAGACCGAGAGTGAGGAGAATGCCCCTCAACTCTGCGAAGTTATTTATATATATATATATATATATATATATATACCGAGTGCTGCCAATGAGGCTGTTATAGATAATATGAGAGCCAACCCCTCTCTGAATCGTCGCTAATATCCAATCTCTCGCTTTATTCAACCTACCCTCTCGATCGAATATAATTCACGCTGGCTCGACGCTGATAAAAGCTTTTTTTTTTTCAACTATATCGACAAAACCCAACCCCCCCGAGTGCCTGTTTTGGACCTTCGGATGAATACATATAATGGTGGCTTTGCCGGTCAATGACAATGGGCCACATCACTGAACGAAAGTATCCGACTGAAAATAATAATTGATAAAGTATGATGCGGCTAGCGGGTTATAACCGGTTCGAGCCTGAATCTCGGATATTCTCTGACTTGTATGATAGAGTCATTTTTATTTTCTACCTCGCTTCGATGACAGCTATGACGTTCCCCAAAAGTTGACCACCCTTTGATGGTCAACTTTCCGTGGTCAACTCAAGAACCTTTGGTTCTTCAGTCATACAGAAGACCTCTTTTATAACCGTTCAAATTCATATCCCACCGGACTGATAGCGATGATTGTATCTGAACACAGCTCTACCCTCTTGAAACTCCAGCAAATAGTAAATCCATCGCATGCAGAGGCGTGTTGACATACCTATGAATGTACAGTTTCACCAGAATACAAAGCTATATGGGAACCACACTATACCGAGACATGACTCTCCGGGACTAAAACTCATTTCAAATTCTGCAACCCGAGACTTCGTTGCCCGATAACAATCCTGCCAGCATTTAGGCTCAACAAGTTTACCAAATTAAAACTCTACCAAACATAAGCAGCAACTAACATAATTATCCAATGGACATCTCTACCGGAATAAGCTTCTCGGGAACATCACTGACCCAATTGCAAGTCTACCAGATAACAACTCTCCAGTGAGGTCGATGGTGCTTTACCGATTGCTTACTGTCCAATCCAAGAGCATAACTCATCATCGGCCTCACCGGAGAGAGTTGTCTCCTGACAGACTTATTGTAATTGGATGGTGATGTTCGCGAAAGCCTCATTCGGCTTGAGATGTTATTGGATAGAGAGATATTTTAGCCGCGGCTGGTAGAGCTGTCTCGCGATGAACTTTTGCAGTCCGGCAGACTTGTTCGGGGAGCCCAGCAGTTTCTGGTAGAATTGTTGCTGTTCAGTGAAATTTTGGGTAGTGTTGCAAAAAGATGGCCAAAAAGATTATCCGGTAGAGTTTTCTTTCGAGAGAATTGTTCATCTGGAGAACTATTGCTCCACGGTTGGCTTCATTCCCAGAAGCTTTTATTCCTCCATAAAGATGTAATTTCGTAGGGATATTTGACGGTACTGCCTAATTTCTACAGATCTCAACTGAAAACATATGACCAACCCCGACAAATTTTTTCCTGATTCTCTTGGTGTTTCCTATGAGAATAAGCCTCAAACATGGACACCAGAACCCAATGAAAAGTTGCCTCCCGTTAACCGAGCGATACGCCTGCCAGGACATAACCGAGTGGTCATGCACCCATCAATCTAACGGACCCGGCCAATGCTAGCGGAATTTAAAAGCTCTTTGATATTCGGTAGGATTATAGGAGAAATTGGGAAGATAGGACAATGCGGGAAGTTTTATCGATTGTCAATGAAATCCAGAAGACTTTTCAAAAAGACATGCGATCTGGGGATTTTTTTCTAAATATGATTTAGTGACTATTTGAAAAATATCTCTAGCCCTCTCTGCTTCTCACTCTCATGTTTTAAATAAATGCTTCATTATCATGGTTTTTCCTATTAAGGATTTTTGTTTTTCATTCTCTCCAATGTACCAAAAGACTTTTAGCATCGACAATTTTTTTTTTTCCCCCATATTCAGCGTCAATTTCATTCGCGCAAATTGCCAACAATATTTATTATACGGATCTATGGGAGAAAAATAAATAAGCTATTAGCCGAAAAACAAGAGAGTGTACAAAGGGAGGAGATAATCGACCGGGAATCCCGATAACCGCGAGGGTGAAATTCGTTCGAGTACGAAGTTGACTGTGGACCACTGTTCGTAATCCCATGTGCGTGAAAATGTTATATTCTATATCGTTATAGAATATATCCGTATAGCGCGATATATCCTGAATTCAGGAACCGATTTCTACATATATATATAGTTCCTGATATACAGGAAAAGCCTCAAGCCCCATGGGAATATAATGTTGGCATTAGGTGCGTGCATCGTCACCTAACTCCCCAACCTCTCCCTCCTCAGAATCCCTGTTTCACGTTTATATATACCATGTGAGGATTTACATCCCTGAATTGGTGGCTTAAGGGAGCATTTTCCCCCATTCTCCCTCTCTCTCTCTCTCTCCCTCTCTCTTTCTCTCTCTCATGTATTCCTCCATTGGTCGAAGTCAACCTTCCAACTGGCAACGAAGAACTAACAAGTAACTTATATTCCTGCTCGTTAAAGCGGAATTATATATCATAAAACCTGGAAAAGCCCAACAAATTGACCTCTCGGCTGCCATTGCTCATTTTTGTCAAAAAAAAAAAGGAAAAAAAAATTATCTTGATCTACGATATGTTCGTGCAAATGAGATAAACGATCGTGAGATTGGGGGATAGGAGATCGTAAACGGGAAATCGCGTATTTGCCGCAGGAATGAAAAGAACGAGAAGCAAAAGAGATTCGAGAACGACGACGAGTTCTCCCGCGGTCTCTTGAAGACACCTGCAACTGGCAATATCGCTTCTCCAAAATGACATTTCGTTTATCGTAAAGTCTGATGAAGCTTTTTTTTTTTATTCTTCCACTCGTGAGAGCAGTCGAGCTCTGGGCTTCGTTTAGTTCTTTTTTCATATCTTTTTGTCATTTTTTTTTTTTTTTATGTTAGCAAAATGATCGTTGTCGCGCCGATAAACCAAGTTTTGAAACTTTTGAAACAAATTGAAAGTTTTGAAAGAAATTTCGCACAGTGCTCGACGCTCTCTCTCTCTCTCTCTACGAGAATGTACCATCAATTTTGGCTTTCTCGATAGAAGAAACATCGAGTATTGTGTGCGAAATTGTAAGGAAGCAATTCGCAGGTTTCAACTTCCAGCTTTTTCCCTCCTTTCAGTCATGTGTAGTTTTCTTTATTTATTTTTTAATTTTTTTCAAGTTCTAGATATTCTGTATTTAAGAGAAATAGCATTTTAGTGCATTGGCAAGATAATATCTGACAATTCGGGGAAATCAAAACTGTCGAAAACATTTTTTTTTTTAATTCCTAACTTCACAAGACATGAATCCTGCAATGAATTTTCGCCAAATTCGATAACAACCGTTCCTTTGTGAATATTATATTCGTGTAAAAAAAAGTTTAGCCCGATGCCTCAAAATTTACGAAAGTTCGCGAGCGATCAGAGAAACTTTTTCGAAATATTTAAAAATCTCGCAAAATCTACACCCCTTGAGGAATTTCAATGAAAATTGCAGCAAATGAGGATGGTTTGATGCTTCAAGCGTGTGCAAAGTTTCAGCGAGATCGGTCAAGTCGTTCTCCAGATATAGCGGTTTGACTTTTTCAGGTCTAATACATCCACACACACACACACACACACACACACACACAGGCCCGGACATTTTTTTCTAAATGTGATTTTTCTCTACACATTTCGGAATATTTTGAACTCATTATTGAAAATTGGAAGAAAAAAAAACAATGTTCCCCATTACAAAGCTTCCTCTGTGACGAGGAAGCAAAAATTACTCCGCTAAACATTTAATAAATAATAAATAAAAAAAAATTATTATCCTCACACCTGAGGGGATCTGAGGTTAAAACTTATTAAAAAATCATAATTTTTCTACGCTCTTCTTATTTTGAAGAGCGAAGAATCGCTTTCGTCCGAGGGATCGGCTACGTCGGCAGGGATTTCCGTCTCGTCGGAAGATTCCGGGAGCGAGGTTGCCTGTGACATCACCCTCATCGAGAGGCTCATACGTTCGCATCCCATTTGGTTTCTTCCGGGTATCCAGAGAGCCGGAGCTTTCCACTTGTTGCAAGGCAAAGAAGAGGGAGTGAGTACACCTTTATTTTTCTCTCTTTCTCTTTGTCTCACGCTTTTCCAAACTTAATTGTAGCAATATGTAGGCCACACGAGGTAAAAGGGGGGAAAAAAAACGAGAAATCGTCGTCCAAATTTATTCGAACATTGCCCTTTCCTGTATTACCGGTCTCGTTCACGATTACTGGTCACTTTGCCAAATCGACGCGAACAAAGCCAAAGCAATGGGGGGAGGGGGGGGGAGAAGGGAAAAAAAAGTAACGTCTCACGTAAGATAACCGTGAGTAACGATGATTGCGATGCAACTTGGCACAAACGTTTCCCTCGGCTCTTTATCCCTTTTTTTATCGGGACCAGACACCACAGATCCGAACACTCTCTCTCTCTCTCTCTCTCTCTCTTTCTCTCTCTCACTCTTTCTCTACGCGATGCTCTATCTCTCTCTCTGTCTGTCTCGAAACCACATAGTCGTTTGCTCAATATGCGGTGAACGTACTGAGAATGAGAGAAACAAGAAACGTGAAGGCAGAAGGTTGAAAATGTAGGCAGGAGGCTCGAACTTTGGCAAAGCTCCAGGAAGCTTCGTCGAGATGGAAAAAAGAAAGCACGGAAAGAGAGAAAGAGAGAGAGAGAGAGAGAGAGAAAGTAAAACGGACCAGATAGGCCCAAGAGTCACGAGTCCATAACCTGGAAATGCTCTAACTCAGTTCCGAGTTAGTTTACTCACTGACTCTCGTTATCCTTGAGGATGTACCCCAGCTGGGTCAAGAACAAAAGAGAGAACAAAAAATGATAGGAACCATAAATTTATTATTCAAAAAGACCTCAACCTCGTTGTTTATAGAATTTCCAAAACGATAATGAAGTTAAAGCAGTTTTATTATTCGTTCGTTCAATTATTTGCTCATGAATATGATCAATCAGTCAGTGTTGTGAAGTCTCAGTCATAGTAATGATATATTTTTAGTTGAGTCAATGAGGAGAAAGAAAAAGAGTACGGTTCTGATGAGGAAAATGGGGCCAGATGTATCCCGGAAAGTCAGTCATAGAATCCAATTCAAGTAGAATCGTTTAGGAGAATTTCTGATCCAATATTTCATTATAATTCGAAAATTGGATACACCGGGACCTCGATTTAACCATCAGCGGTGGGACCTACACCGCAACGGGCTTGCTTAAATCATTGTTGCGCAGTTCACTCCGCGCAGCTGACCTTGAGCTAGCAGCGCTGCGATAGGCGCAACGCTTCCCCCCACCATGCCCATCGACGTGCGCCGCGTAGTGGGGACGCGCTGCTTGAGCTAAACAACTGTATCAGGGAAAACAAAGATTTTAGTTTGGCATCGAAATGTATTCTTCCGTAGGACATTATGCGTGATTAGGCAAAGTTTCAAGAATTTTCACTACTGATTTACGGAATCAGAGGCATTTGCAGTTTGTCCATTTTTCATTGGAGCATACGGGAGACGAGTGGCAACGTCTGAGTTTGTAATACTTTTAGAATATATTTTTTTTTTTATTTTAATATTTAGATTGAGAAAACTGGAGATTTTATTGACTCAAGTATGGCGAACAAGGACCTTAAAAAAATACCGTTAGTTCACGATCTTAATCAACAGCTAATTAATTTTGAAATAAGTAGACTGTCGCCAAATCCTAAATTGAACGATACAGTCTTTACAATTTTTCAACA
The DNA here is from genome assembly GCA_963564615.1 of Rhorus exstirpatorius. Taxonomy (NCBI): domain Eukaryota; kingdom Metazoa; phylum Arthropoda; class Insecta; order Hymenoptera; family Ichneumonidae; genus Rhorus; species Rhorus exstirpatorius. The sequence goes on from OY751313.1 coordinate 20,093,510, forward strand.
AATAAAAATACCAAAATTGAGATCCAATTATTATTATTATTGCTATTTTTAAAAAATTACCATTATTTAAAAATGCACAGGATGATTAGAAGAAAAAAAACGCGTTTTTAAAAGTTTTTCATCGATTATTCAACAATTTTTTCAGTCACCATTTTTGGGCATTTTTAGATTCAAAATATCAGGAAGTTCATCGAGTGCATTGTTGCTCTTGATATGAGCATAAGATATGCAAAATCTCAGGCTCATTGAACAATATTTACCGCTGCCTCATCGATATTGAAAATTTTCCCCTCGATTCCAAATTAATTAGAGCACTTTAAATAAAAAAAAACAGTTGACTTTTCTTCTTTGTTCGTTTTTTTTTTTATTATTAATGGATGTATTCAATAAGAATATATTATAAAAATTAAAACATCAATAATAGTAATTATATTATTATTATTAGTATTATAAATTAATAATTAATTTTGGAAAAATTATAATTTTTGTATCCGACTGTATACGCTGACCATTCTCAAATCGTGTCAATGCCTGCGATAATAATCGGTGTGAAAGTCCTTCGGGCTCGCAACAATGAACGGATTTGTTGCAAATAATTGCCTCCAAGACTCTCCGCGTGCTCAATTGCGAAATAATTCGCGAGGATTCTTCTTCGAGGTCCACCTAAATGCACTCGGAGTTTCTCCCGAGGTTCAACTCTCACTGCCCAGTTGAATATTTATTTTCTTCGTAATCGAGCTAAAAAATTTACGCCTGTTGATTTCTTTCCTCCTCGAAAATGAAAAAAAAAACACGAAGAACACAAAAAAAAAGAAAAATTGTAAACTTGCACATCTCGCTTTCTCATTATTCTATTTCGCAAAAAAAAAAGCTCCCACCATGAGTAAATAGGTATTTTAAATTGAACTTCCTCGTAAAGAAAAAAATTAATTAATGATTTAATCAAATAAAAGTAATTTGCAAATTTATCATTTGTCCGAGTTTTTTTTTTTTCGACTTTCAAAATTTTTCGATAAATCGTAAATTCAACTTTTTCACTAAACTCAATAGCGATGTCTTTCAAGACCTCTACTTCGATCTGATCCAAAATTAATTTTAAAAAATCGCACCCGTACAATAATATTAATGGTATTTGAAAAAAAAAAAAATTTAGCTTAAAAAATGTTCAAGTATTTTATTGGAATTTCAAAGGGTTAGCGTTCGTTTTCAAAATAAATAAATAAATAAATAAATAAAACACACAGTAAATTCACCTCTATCGGATCTTAGCTGAAATCGTTTTCGTGCACTAAAATTTCAAAAAAAATAAACCTTCCCGAAAACAAACCTTCCTATAAGAAAGCAAAGATAAACAAGTATCGCGAATTTTTCAACGTATATGTTGAATTTTTTCCATTCTTTATCTCCATTTGTCTGTAGGCTAAAACGAAAAAAAAAAAAAACAAAAAACAAAAAAGAGGGGAAAAAAATGGTATCAACGGTGATCAGTGCAGAAATATGTGTGAGCCTGTACGAACGAGAGGGCGAGGCTCGTTTTCTCGCTCCTATTGTCATCATTGTTTCGATTCTCGTTCATTGTTTCCCCGGCATTGTTAATCGCAACATTTCCATCTCTCGACTCTCTTTATAAATATCAACGGACACGTTGCACCGGCTCGTGGGTCATTGTTCGTAAAAAAAAAAAAAAAAAGTGCATCCTGCAACCACTCCGAGTAATTTTCACTTTTTTTTTTTACGAAATATTACGAGGAGAAAACGAGCCCTTGACAGGAGAAAAACGAGAATGAAGACACGAACAATCCACAGGCAACGAATGATTCGTGGTTTTTTTTTTTTTTTTAATTTTTGATTTTCCTCTCTTTTAGAATTTTGTGGTTCGCCAGTCGAGCCAGAGTGACACGATGGCACTCTCGGTGAGACTGCCACCTGGCAAGGGTCCATACATCGAGCACTATCTCATTCAGGCAAACAAGGGAAAATTGGGCCTCGAAACGAGCGAAAATCGTTTCGACAATATTCCCTCTCTCATAGCTCACTACTCCCAGTGCTGGTGAGTATTTGAAATTTTTTTTTTTTAATTACTCAAAAATGTACTTATGACTCAAGAATGTACTTATGACTCAAGAATGTACTTATGACTCAAAAATGTTTAATTTCACATGATTAAAATTTTAAATGACTTAAAAATGACTTATATTTGAAAATTTTATATGAGACATTTTCCAACAGTTCAGCCACTTTTTTTCGAATCCTCTTCGATATTGCCCACGATTGACGATATTTCAGTACTCGAAAAGAATTTCTGATTTTTTTTTAGATTTTCAAATCAATAGACCCATATTTTTTTTATTATCATTGCAAAGGTTCTTGTGAGCATTAAAAAAAAATTGAAACGATTTTTTTTACTCGATCGGACACCCTGGATGTTATCCTCAATTTTCTATAATCTACAGGAATATGTGACGAAATTGCAAAAAAAAAAAAAAAAAAAAAATTGACTCGATTGGCAATCGGCTATTTTGGAATTAAAAAACAAAATTTCACTTCACCAAACTCCCACTAAGCAATTTTTTTCGTAGCTTTGTCACATATCCCTCTGTAATTTATATAAAATTGAGAATAAAATCGAAAATTTCCGATTCAGTGAAAATAATTTATTTCAATTTTTATAAAACCCATTGCACTACAAAGTCAAGTGTAAAAAAAATCTTTGATTTGTATCAACAACTTTTTTTCCAGACTTATCTGATCCAAGTTATATGAAATACAAAAAAAACGACTTTATCTCTCTAAATGATTAGTTTGTAAATCTAAAAGTATTTCTAGAGACTACTTCCGAGTAGTACCAAAATGTCGCCAATTATGAGAAAAATCTCTTTTTTTTTTAATTAAAAAAAATTAACAAATAAAAAATTCTATGATAAAATTGAAGCTCCCACGATTTTTCCCAAGAGCTAATTTGGTATTACGAATATTTCCCTTGGCAAGCAGTGACGAGTTACCGGTCCAACTGACACTGCCAAGGGCGATGCGAGATGCTAAAAACAGACAGCAGCTCTCGTCGCTCGCGCTTTTGGGTCAGGAATTTTGGAGATATCCGATGGCCAATCCGAAGCCACCTGAGAGCAGCAGCAGCAATACGTCGAGCCTCAGCAGCTTTCACGGAGGTGACAATAGTGCATTTTGGTTTCTTCTTTTTTTTTTTTTTTTTGTATTTTTTATTTTTATTTCACCTACTGATAATTTAGTTCATTCGATGATGAGAATTCTCGGAAGTTGCGGGCAAAAATGTAATTGACAATTGTCAATTGTACAAATTGCAGGAATAGTTTGTAATTTTTATTTTGGAAAAATTAGAAATTGCCTCTGACGTTCGTTTCGAGGCAATCAGATATTTCTTTTGGAGTTTTCAATATGCTGAAGGCCAATTATAAATTTTTTTTTCGCTGAAATATGTAGGTAATTTATTTTAGGTTGATTGAAAAATGCCTTCTGGAATTTTTATTTTCTTGAAGACAAATCAAAAATTTCTCCTAAAGTTGGTAATTTTTTTCAAAACAATTGAAAAATCCTCCTGAATTTTGTAGTTTATTACAGATCAATCAATAATTTTTTTCTGAAATTGCTAATTAATCTCGAAACAGTTAAAAATTCTTTTTAAAATTTGCTATTTTTATTTCAGATTAATCACAAATTTCGTCTAGAGCTTGTCATTTATGTCAAATCAATTACAAATTCTTTCTGGAATTGTTAATTATCAGTAATTAAGTATCAGTAATTACAATTAGGAATTAGTGATTCAATTTTAACGAGTAATTTATTTACAAAAAACTTGCAAATACTCTCTGGACATGGAAATTCAAAATTTCTTCGAGAACTGATACTCAATTTTCGAACAATTATAAATTCTGACGGAATTGATGATTTACTTGGAAACAATTGCAAATTTCGAAGGAATTCGTTATTTTTTCTCGCGAATTAATTTTCCGATTCCACAAGAAATTTCGAACTTCGTTAAATTTAATTATAATTACAATTTTTTAATAATTTTGGCACTCCTTTCACATTTTCTTCATGCTGAAACAAATTCTTCTTTCTCATGATCAGAAAAGTATTTTCAACAATCTCACGTTTAGAACTATTGCAATTATGTTGTTGTTTTTTTCATCGACTAATTCGATAACTTTTTTTTTTAAACAAAAAAAAGTTTAAAGTCCCTTTAAGTTGAAAAATTTGCATATTAATTAAATTATTGCTAGAAGCAATTAAACATAGAATTTACGATACTCCGTGATATGAAAATTTTCGTATGGAATTAAAAAATTCTACGTATAATCAATTTTAATAAAAAAATAATGAGAGCGTCTCGAATTAATTTGTGGTTGCTCGAAGCAATTATATCAACTGTAGTTGTGAAATTTTTTCTAACGGCTTAAAATAATTATTTCAGTGTACGTTACGTAGTGAGAATTTTTATTACTGTCATTAAAGCGATCGTGCATCCTTGAAATGCTCATCTGAGGTAGTGTGCGCTCATCGAATAATAAATTTTTACAATTTTTCATCGATTATTGGAGAATAATTCATGGCTATACCCCAATCACAGAATTTCATCAGCACTGAAACAATGATTCTATGGATTTATCAAATTACACGGAATTGCACAAATTTCTGATAGGTTAACTTGTTTGTAATTAAAAAAAAAAAAATCACACTGTTCATACAATTTTTATTTTCATTTTGTTTGTTTTTTTTTTCCAAAAGAAATGCTCATTTGCGATATTTTTTATAACGTTTTTGTTGCAAGCGAGGAAAATCAATTTTCAAAAGAAAACTGTCGACAAATAATTTATATTCTTCGATAACCAAAATTTCAAAAAGCAAAGCGAGCTGTCGAAAAAAAAAATGCTACAAAACAAACAAAAAATGGATCAAAAATGTGAAACTCAGCCTCGAGTTTAATATACTAATTTTTAATTAAATTAACTAATTTTTAAAAAATTAGAGTTTTTTCTTTATATTAGGTATATAGAGTATTTATATATATTTATATTTATATATATTTATATATATATATATATATATATTTATATATAATTATATATTATATTTATATAGAGTATTTTTTTTTATCGGTGAATTTTTTATTCTAATTTTTATAAAATTAAAAAAATTAATTTACTCTAATTTTTAAAAAAAGTTTTACTCTAATTTTCAGGCAACAACAATAACAATAATAACAATACCGGTACACCAACGACTGAGAGCATAGTGCTCAACCTGACGCCAATATCTTTCAACGATACAGGTAAAACGACATTCTCGTTTGCCGGCAAACAAAATATTATTAAAAATTTAACTTTTCCCAAAAAAAAAAAAACAACAACAAAAATAAATAAAATTGTTAATTTTGTTTTGTTTTCTCGTTTCAACGATACAGGTAAAACGACATTCTCGTTTGCCGGCAAACAAAATATTATTAAAAATTTAACTTTTCCCAAAAAAAAAAAAACAACAACAAAAATAAATAAAATTGTTAATTTTGTTTTGTTTTCTCGTTTCAACGATACAGGTAAAACGACATTCTCGTTTGCCGGCAAACAAAATATTATTAAAAATTTAACTTTTCCCAAAAAAAAACAACAACAAAAATAAATAAAATTATTAATTTTGTTTTGTTTTCTCGTTTCAACGATACAGGTAAAACGACATTCTCGTTTGCCGGCAAACAAAATATTATTAAAAATTTAACTTTTCCAAAAAAAAAAACAAAAAACAACAAAAATAAATAAAATTGTTAATTTTGTTTTGTTTTATCGTTTCAACGATACAGGTAAAACGAAATTCTCGTTTGCCGGCAAACAAAATATTATTAAAAATTTAACTTTTCCCAAAAACAAAACAAAAAACAACAAAAATAAATAAAATTGTTAATTTTGTTTTATTTTCTCGTTTCAACGATACAGGTACAACGACATTCTCGTTTGCCGGCAAACAAAATATTATTAAAAATTTAACTTTTCCCAAAAACAAAACAAAAAACAACAAAAATAAATAAAATTGTTAATTTTGTTTTGTTTTATCGTTTCAACGATACAGGTAAAACGACATTCTCGTTTGCCGGCAAACAAAATATTATTAAAAATTTAACTTTTCCCAAAAAAAAAAAAACAACAACAAAAATAAATAAAATTGTTAATTTTGTTTTGTTTTCTCGTTTCAACGATACAGGTAAAACGACATTCTCGTTTGCCGGCAAACAAAATATTATTAAAAATTTAACTTTTCCCAAAAAAAAACAACAACAAAAATAAATAAAATTATTAATTTTGTTTTGTTTTCTCGTTTCAACGATACAGGTAAAACGACATTCTCGTTTGCCGGCAAACAAAATATTATTAAAAATTTAACTTTTCCAAAAAAAAAAACAAAAAACAACAAAAATAAATAAAATTGTTAATTTTGTTTTGTTTTATCGTTTCAACGATACAGGTAAAACGAAATTCTCGTTTGCCGGCAAACAAAATATTATTAAAAATTTAACTTTTCCCAAAAACAAAACAAAAAACAACAAAAATAAATAAAATTGTTAATTTTGTTTTATTTTCTCGTTTCAACGATACAGGTACAACGACATTCTCGTTTGCCGGCAAACAAAATATTATTAAAAATTTAACTTTTCCCAAAAACAAAACAAAAAACAACAAAAATAAATAAAATTGTTAATTTTGTTTTGTTTTATCGTTTCAACGATACAGGTAAAACGACATTCTCGTTTGCCGGCAAACAAAATATTATTAAAAATTTAACTTTTCCCAAAAAAAAAAAAACAACAACAAAAATAAATAAAATTGTTAATTTTGTTTTGTTTTCTCGTTTCAACGATACAGGTAAAACGACATTCTCGTTTGCCGGCAAACAAAATATTATTAAAAATTTAACTTTTCCCAAAAAAAAACAACAACAAAAATAAATAAAATTATTAATTTTGTTTTGTTTTCTCGTTTCAACGATACAGGTAAAACGACATTCTCGTTTGCCGGCAAACAAAATATTATTAAAAATTTAACTTTTCCAAAAAAAAAAACAAAAAACAACAAAAATAAATAAAATTGTTAATTTTGTTTTGTTTTATCGTTTCAACGATACAGGTAAAACGAAATTCTCGTTTGCCGGCAAACAAAATATTATTAAAAATTTAACTTTTCCCAAAAACAAAACAAAAAACAACAAAAATAAATAAAATTGTTAATTTTGTTTTATTTTCTCGTTTCAACGATACAGGTACAACGACATTCTCGTTTGCCGGCAAACAAAATATTATTAAAAATTTAACTTTTCCCAAAAACAAAACAAAAAACAACAAAAATAAATAAAATTGTTAATTTTGTTTTGTTTTATCGTTTCAACGATACAGGTAAAACGACATTCTCGTTTGCCGGCAAACTAAATATTATTTTTCCCAAAAAAAAACAACAAAAATGAATAAAATTGTTAATTTTGTTTTGTTTTTTCGTTTTTTTTTTTTGTTCAACAGCAAACTCGTCACCGACTAATACCATAACGACGACCGCTGGAACGTTCGCCACGTCACTGCCGAGACAGCCAAGACCAACGCCACCGAATACCCTGAATCTCACGACACTGAACGAGCCAATGGACGAGAAGAGCAACGACGAGCGTCATGATATAATTACGACGTGCGATAAATTATCGGAAAAATTGATATCACCGAATCTCGTTCAGAGCATACGTTGCCCATCGCCGATAATTCACAATGTCGAGAACAATGTACTGAGTCCGATTCGTGCACGTGGAACGCGTGAAATTGCGAAAACGTTCGTGGATGCCACCACGAACGATGGCGCGTCGATAATCGAATTTTCACGTAGCAACAAATTTACAATATCCTCGTCGTCATCGTCTTCGACGACCACGAATTTTCATCATAATATCGCAAATTTCAACGATCTGTCAAATCCAAATTCGCCAATTTTGCCGGATCTGAGAAACATCGTGATGGCGAATAATTCATTGGTGCAGAATGTCAAAACACCACCGCCACCGCCGCCAAGATGGGCTAAGCCCGGTGTTACGCAGAGTCAGAATAATTTCACGGTAACCACCACCGTGACCTTCAATGTCAATCAAACGAACGATGCGATCTCGTCGCAGGTAAATTGTGGCAAAAAAACATAAGAAAAACAAAAACAAAAACAAAAAAAATAGTCATTCACGCGCAATAGGCTTGAGAAGAGAATTCATTTTTAAGGACAGTTTTCGTGGCAGACTGGGTCGTGTGTATGATTATTTTGGCGATAAAATTGTCGGAGAAACGATATCGAAAAAAAAAAATCTTGTGAAACGCGTGAAAACGAAAATTGGGGAAAATTTATAATAACCTTGGAACGTGAGTCTTTTGGGCACTTGAATTAGATTTTTTGTTAACGTAATTTTGTTGAAAGAAAAAAAAAATATTTCTCACATCTGCCATAGATCAAATTTAAATTTACGCAGTTGTGTTTTTTTTTCCACATCTACGTAGATATGAATTTTGGAAAATCGTAGACTTACCTTAACCTCAATTAGAACTACGCAGATCTCTATTGGATCTGCGTAGTAATTTTTTTTAGATCTACGTAGATCTTGGAAAATCGTAGATTAATCTAGATCTCAATTAGATCAACCTAGATTTCAATTATATCTACCTGAATCTCAATTGGATCTACGTAGATCTTTGAAAATCATAGATTCACCTAGATTTCAATTAGATCTGCGTAGCACTTGGAAAATCGTAGATTCACCTGTATCACAATTAGATAAACCTAGATCTTAATCATATCTACCTAGATCTGAATTAGATCTACGTAGATTGTGGAAAATCGTAGATTTGCTTAGATCTCAATTTCATCTCCCTATATTTCCATTCTATCTACGTAGATCTTTGAAAATCATAGATTCACCTTGATCTCAATTGCATATATCTAGAATTCAATTAGATCTACGTAGATTGTGGAAAATCGTAGATTTGCTTAAATCTCAATCATATCTCCCTATATTTCAATTATATCTACGTAGATCTTTGAAAATCGTAGATTCACATTAGATCTCAATTTGACCAATCTAGATTTAAATTATATCTACCTATATCTCAATTATATCTACCTAGATTTCAATTAGATCTACGTAGTAATTTTTTTAGATCTACGTAGATTGTGGAAAATCGTAGATTTGCTTAAATCTCAATCATATCTCCCTATATTTCAATTATATCTACGTAGATCTTTGAAAATCGTAGATTCACATTAGATCTCAATTTGACCAATCTAGATTTAAATTATATCTACCTATATCTAAATTATATCTACCTAGATTTCAATCAGATCTACGTAGTAATTTTTTTGGATCTACACGTCGCACTTGGAAAATCGTAGATTCACCTGGATCTCAATTAGATAAACCTAGATTTCAATTATATCTACCTAGATTGTGGAAAATCGTAGATTTGCTTAAATCTCAATCATATCTCCCTATATTTCAATTCTATCTACGTAGATCTTTGAAAATCGTAAATTCACATTAGATCTCAATTTGACCAATCTAGATTTAAATTATATCTACTTATATCTAAATTATATCTACCTAGATTTCAATCAGATCTACGTAGTAATTTTTTTGGATCTACACGTCGCACTTGGAAAATCGTAGATTCACCTGGATCTCAATTAGATAAACCTAAATTTCAATTATATCTCCCTAGATTTCAATTACATCTATGTAGATTGTGGAAAGTCGTCGATTTGCTTAAATCTCAATTATACTTCCCGATATTTCAATTCTATCTACGTAGATCTTTGAAAATCGTAGATTCACATTAGATCTCAATTTGACCAATCTAGATTTAAATTATATCTACCTATATCTCAATTATATCTACCTAGATTTCAATTAGACCTACGTAGTAATTTTTTTAGATCTACACGTAGATCTTGAAAGAGCATAGATTCGCCTAGATCTCAATTAGATAAACCTAGATTTCAATTAGATCTACCTAGATCTCCGTTAGATCTACTCAGTTGTAAGTAATTTGCTGAGATTTAACTAAATAAATGGAGATCCAACGAACAAATGTGCTCAAGCACAATATTTTGGTCGACTCGAATATACAAATAAATCTACCGTTGTATACACGCAGATCCGGATGGATCTACGATTTTCCAAAAATTTTAAACGACACTTCGTCCACGTAATAATCGTTGGAAAATTCCTGCAAACGTTTGAAAATTTTAATCCAACATGAGGCATATCTCGATATGCTGCTGATTCGCTAAAAGTTAACTGACATTTTGCGGCAAATCATACCTGGAGAAACATTGTTTTTTTTTTCTCCAGCATCCCATGAACTCTTTTCTCAGTCCTCTCGACGATGAAAAACATCGACAATCGATGCACGAAATTCTCGAACTTTATGCGATTATTCAAATTTGTTTATTTTTTATTTCTATTTTTTTTTTTTTTTTTTTTTTTTCGTTAATTTTCTTCCAGCAAAATACCCCATCGGAACAGAACACATCGTTGCTGAGCCCGCAGAGCGCAGCGTCGAACAAATCATTGGCGTCGAATGTCTCGTCGTCCAAGTCGACCGTCTCGGTTTCGACGACGCCGATCCTATCGCCAACCTCGAAGCTAGTCAACGCGAGTATCGTTGCGAAAACACCGAGCGTAATGTCACCGACGACACCATCGGGCACGAGCAAATCCAAGAGGCGACGCGATCGCGAGGCACGAAAAAATTCGCAACATTATCAAGAATCCGATATACTCGAGTCGTATTATCGTAGCTCACCCGGCGACAAGATCTCGGATTACGAGGACATATGGAACAACACGGGCGAACGTTCGACACAATCGACGTGGTCGCCGAACGAGACGTTCGGCGCGGTGAACGAGATGGAAAATACGTGCCACGAACGGATGAGAACGTCGAACGATCGTCTCGTGACGAACGACAGAACGATCGGATCCGGCGAACGTTTTGCCAACGATAATCATGGTGATAATGAAAATTTTTTTACGCGAACGGATCGGCTAGTACTGAGAAACGACAGGGCCAATGGAAATGAAAAATTTAGTTACAAGGAAGTGACGAGTCCGGAATTCACGAGTTTCAAGCCGATCGTCGATCACAAGAGTCCGGTGACCGGTTCACCCGATGAAACGAGAATCGGCAGACGACCGGATCTGCTGTCAAGAGTTTGTGAGTTTTTTTTTTCCCACTTTTTTTCAATGATTTTCAGGATTTTGTTTATTTTTTTTTATGAACGAAAAACAAAGATGCAATTTACGAAATTTTTAGGACATGTACGTTTGAACGATATGAAAGAATTTCTTTATTTCTTTTTTTTTTTTATTCATAAACTAGCTGACCCGACGGACGTTGTCCTGTTCGAATTTCAATAAATTTGTGATTTTTTCTTTTTTTCAATTAAAACAAAACAAAAAAAAATCAACGAAATATGTCGTTCATATCGTCAGTTATGATCGAGAGCGCATACGAAAATTATGATTTCTTGCAGTTTGTCCGAATTTTCCTGAATTTTCTTTGCAATTGTCCCGAATTTTTTTTTTTCCTGAAAACTTTTCCAGGTCCATAACGAACAAAACGAAAAAAGAATTACGCATATCCATCGTTCGAATCGTGAGTTATGGTCTCTCGAGTTCATACAAAAATCCCATAGCACTTTTAGTTTTTCTCGAATTTTCCAACTTTCCGGGCAACTTTTACAATTTTTCTTTCCCCAAAAACCTTATTCGAACTATTACGAATATTATTTTTAAAAAAATAGCCAAATCGGTCCAGCCATTCTCAAGTGATGCGCTTACCTTGGTTGGAACATCTGATTCTTGCTTGAAACAATAAAACGTAATATATTTTTATTTTTTTTTATTTTCATACACTATTTTAATCGATGAATCAAGAAAAATGTATAAAATATTAAATATTGGCGAAAAAAGAATTGTTTTGAATGATTTTTTTTTTTTTACAAATATCTTTGGTTTATGCAGAATGATTGGTAATTGTGTAATTAAAAACCTCGGAATAAGTAGATTGGTCGCAAAGTTTTTTTTCTCCAACTTTTCCTCCAATTTGACCAAAATTGGCAAAAAATACTTTCGAGAAAAACGCGTTTAAATTTTTTATTTAATGTTGTTAAAAAAGAAAATTTTTAACCCTTTAAGAAAATTTTGAGGCCGATTTATCTGTATGATATTAACTTTTATGATAAATCAGCCTCAAACGTTTTGGCAAGAACGACTGTATTTATATTCATAAAAGAAGTTCCTGAAAATCACCTTTTTTCGGTATGAAAATTAATTTACTGATATGTAAAAAATAATTTTTCAATTTATACGAATGTGTATATATCGAAATTTCTATAAATAATATAAATGATGACACGCGTTAGTGATATTAATTTTACAATGCCCAAGTTGCAGTTGTCAGGGATTATGGCGAGTCATTTTATTCCATTCTAAAATACGATGAAAACTTGGCAGGAGTCATGGAGGGACTTGATTGACAAATCTGGAAAAAGTGTGGAGTTTGATTTTTGAAATAAGAAACTGTCTGCTAGGGGATCGAGTTTAGCAAATTTCACAAAAAAAAACATCAGGCGAGTCTCTGATTTCACAGTAGCCATCATTCTCATTAATCAGGCAGCCAAGTGCTGCCTCATTATTGAGAATGACTTTACCCTTTCGCCATCCAGCGGCGTTCTCGCAAACTACATTTATCGACGAATTTACCAATTTTCTAAATTAATTATACATGTTTGAAATTTAATTTTGCCATTTCCCATTGAATCTTGTATGAATTTTTTTAGATTTCTATGCACGATTTGTAAATTTGACACCACAATTGTAAAGCATTCTTGAATACGCGGCTACATTATATATTTCCATCGCGTATCATTGAAATTGCAAAAAGTTTATCAATTTTCCAATTATCAAAGACGTTAATTTTAATATATACAGTTATCGAATTCGGACAAAATGATTAATTATCAAAATTTTTATTTCGCATTATCTAATTTGTAAATTTCATATCAGGACACAAATTAAAAAAAAAAAACGAAAAGCTTCATATTTATATTTATGTTTCGTTGAAAACGGTTTCGCAGGCAGCACCAATTCTCTGAACAGTCCGAACAACATGACACCGCCGAAGAACAAGCTCGGTCTGATTCTTACGCAGTCGGAGAACAATAGCCCGATGACACCGGAATCGAAGCAGGGCAGTCCATTTTACGCGGAGCCAGCGGACGCTATAGCGCAGAGCGTTGCCATAGTTACACGCCGAAGGAACAGGAACAATCCATTGACGAGCAAATATCGTCACAGCGAGCCCGGATGGTTTCAGGCACCGATCGCCAATAATGGCAATCAATTGCATCCGATCGATTGGGACGAGTCGGAGGAGACAGAGGACAAGACACCGCTCATATCATCGTCCGTCGATAATCTCGCTAAACGTCTTGGCTCGAGGGAAATTAATAAAAAAATACCACGCGCAAAGCCCGTACAACCGCCAAAGGTCAGGACGAAAATTTTCAACGATACCTCATGGGCGGTCGATTCCAGCTGGGAATTTATAGGTAAAATTTTTCTCGCAAAACTTTCATCTGCATCGAGCTAAAACTTTCTACAAGCATACAATGTAGCAATATTTACCAAATTGATAGATTTTTGTCGATTTTTTTACATTTTTAATATTTTTTTTTTTAAATTAAATCTTCACTCGTGCCCTCTGATACACACAAACGCCTTTATCTCGTCACACTATCGATATTAATGGGTTTTTTTTTCTTTTTTCTTTTTTTTTTGTTCCCTCGTTCGTTTTCCCCGCCTTCTCCTGCGTGAAGGAAACGAGGGAGACGAGGGTGACGCTGATTACGACTGCGACGCCGATTACGAGGGTGATCCGGTGACACGAAAGTTTCCGGACGAGGAGTCCGAGCGTGACGTTGTCGGTAACACGCTTACCGTGCAGAGTATAATTTTACAGAGATATCCGGAATTGTTAAAATCATCGGACGCAAACGTGTCGCTGTACAGCGATAGAAATTCGTCGTACGACAACGTCGAGAGGCGAATGGAGAGAAATCAAACGCCGGAATCGAGAAACGATCGTAATTATGATCCATCGGAGTGGGAAACGATGCTCGACACCGACGAGAGCGACGTCGAGAGAATCAAGAGAAATACGAGTTTCAAGGAACGCCTGGATCCGTTACTTTGTGAGTTTTTTTATTTTCATTAATCACTTTGACAAATTAGATTGTATTATTAATATTTATAATTTTATAAATTTTATTATTTTTCTCAATATCATTAATTCTATTTCTAGTTTATCGTAAGTAGTAAATTTTCTAACGGGTAAAATTATTTTTTTCGACCGATGTTAATTGAAGTAATTTCGATTTTGAGTGTCTTTTAGAAAAAAATTTCGAAAAATAGGTAAATTTGAGTAATTTTCATTTTACAAACTTATCGGTTTGTTTCTTTTTTTCAAATTTGATTCAACGAGAAAAATGGAACGATAAAGATGTTTTTTTTTAAACTGTAACGAGATATCGGTGATACAAATACGGATTTAATCGTGTGCTTGTCATCTAATACAATAAAAAAGGAAGATAAATACGATTCTCCACGTGAACGAATGATGTATTATGTTAATTGACACGTTGCTCAACGCATATGCCTTGCATAATGCGATATAGAACTCGAGCTTAAAACGACTGGTGTCAGTCTAACGCTTATTGTTCTTCCCGTAATCGCGGTGATATCCACGACGTAATTCCATATGCATGTCCTGCTGGTACGAACACCCCCAATCTGTCGTGTCTATGACTAGAGAACTTGCGTTATTTTCAAGTTTTTAATTATTTAAAAGATAACTATATTCAAAAACATCATTAGCATAGGTTTTTTTTTCAGTTACCCATCATTATTTAATTAATTATACCAGCTTGAAAAATTGAGCTGCATTTCAAAAGTATATCGCGTGCCAGTGACGTCACAACACCCCAGTGCAGGAGCGCATCTAGCGGTAAAAATAAGAAACTCAAGCAGCTAATCATTCCTAGCCCAAAAAAAATATGGTGAAT
This sequence comes from Rhorus exstirpatorius, assembly GCA_963564615.1. NCBI lineage: Eukaryota > Metazoa > Arthropoda > Insecta > Hymenoptera > Ichneumonidae > Rhorus > Rhorus exstirpatorius. The sequence continues at coordinate 20,108,677 of OY751313.1, forward strand.
AGAGAACTTGCATTATTTCCAACTTTCAAATTATTCGAATGATTATTATTCAAAAACATTAGCACAGGTTTTTTTTTCAGTTATTCATAATTATTTAATTAATTATACCAGCTTGAAAAATTGAGCTGCATTTCAAAAGTATATCGCGTGCCAGTGACGTCACAACACCCCAGTGCAGGAGTGCCTCTAGCGGTAAAATTAAGAAACTCAAGCAGCTAATCATTCCTAGCCCAAAAAATCTTCGTAATTCGTTAATATGGTGAATAGAGAACTTGCATTATTTTCAACTTTCATATTATTTGAATGATAATTATTCAAAAATATTAGCATAGGTTTTTTTCAGTTATTCATAATTATTTAATTAATTATACTAGCTTGGAAAATTGAACTGCATTTCAAAAGTATGTCGCGTGAACGTGACGTCACAACACTCCGGTGCAGGAGCGCCTCTAGCGGTAAAATTAAGAAACTCAAGCAGCTAATCATTCCTAACCCAAAAAATCTTCGTAATTCGTAAATATATGTGGTCTGTAAAGAGGGTCAAAAGCATGACTAACGTACCTGAACAACTGAAAAAAGTGTACAAATATTGTTTTGTACCATGTTACGAAAACACAGCAGTATCAACACCAGAAAAAGAGCTTATTTGTGTCAGGAACATCTCTCTAAATCTATTCTTGGCAAATTTGCAGATTGTCGCATTCACGTATCTTTGATTCATTTTTTTTAAGTTACAGCATATACGCTGTAATGTATATATTACCCACACTCGTGCACCAATGTTTAACTTTCGCGAATTTTTTCCCCAACGGATAAAGTTATCCGACAGATATCCCATCCTTTCAACACGGATTATCCGGCGGATAACTATATCCGGAAGATAACCCTAGGTGAAAAAACCGGACATAACCTTACCCCAGTATCGCGAGGGGTGTTGTGACGTCACTCGGCCCACAGAACGCGTAAATTTCTTACAATTTTTACACCTCAAGATATATGATAATTTACTTGCTGAAAGAAATTATTGCAATGTTTATTAACTTCAGAAAATATTTAACTATGACAGAATGATAAAAAAAAAGGAGAAAATCGTTTACATGGAAGTTGTTTATTATTATTTGGTAAAAAAAAAAGTTATTAAAGTAATGATCCGTTAATTTCTCACGACTTTTTTTAATTTCAATTAACATATATATATATATATATATATATATATATATATATATATATATGCAATAATATTATACTTGTAATATTATTGATTACTTGAATTCTTCTAGTAATAATATTTATTACTAAATTCATGCTAGTAATAACATTTATTCCTAGAATTATGCTAATTATATAATTTTTCAATAATATTATTCTATTAATAATATATTATATGTCGCACGTATTATATTACATATCAATTGCATCGACCGCCGATCATCCACATGTGATGACTATTTCATAAATACTACGTCGCAGAAAACATAACATACGCAGAAAAATAATTGCCAAAGTTTCTTGTCTCGTGAGGGATGTTTTATTTCATATGAAAAATTGTCCGAATATTTTGAAATTATTTGCGTTTACAGTCTGGTTGAAAAGTTGCGCATGAAAAGTAATAAAAATTCATGAATTTCAGTATGTTTTTTTTTTTTTTTCAGAGAGGTTCTAATAGATTGAAGAGACCCTACAATTTCTCGTTTCTAATGAAAAATTTCAAATATTTCCTTTCCGGCACAAGCTTGACTATCTTGAACTGTAACGTGGCTACTCAAAATCCGACTTTTTTTTTTGTACATTGTTGTTCATCGAATTTTTTCAAACATGTGATATATTATTTTGAGAAAATATTATTACATGGCTCGAAAATGCTGAAAAAAAATTTTTTTTCCAATGAAATAGAAAAATCAATGAACCAATGCATCGCAACAAAAATTATTTCAAATAAAGAGTCCAGAATGGGGGGGGGGGGGAGGCATTGAGGTTAATTTTTTTTTTTTTTTTTACTTAATGCTACAGGAAAAAGGTCAAATTTTTTATTAGTTCAAATTTCGACGATGAGAAAATAAATTTTCCAATGAAATTCGTCCGAGCACAAAAGACACAAATTTTCTCGTTATAATTTTTACGATTTCGTGAGCTTTCGCGCAAACGCTTAGTGTGCCAAAACAATTTGGATTTCCGGAAATCCGTGGAAATTATCGCGGGGTTTCTCCTCGGGCGATATATAACAACTATTTCATGGATCGTATAGCAAAGCGAATGCAATGTCCCACGTAGTCGTATAAATTCTGAATTTATGGCTTTGGGGTGTTGGAAGCAGATTGTGGCCCTGGTCATATAACTCTTGACTCACTGCGTATAGGATAGGCATATGCATAGTTAACGTGTATTTTAAACTTCGAAACGAGCCATGTTTCGGAACTTCATGAATTCACAAAGTCTTAGCTATATATATATGGGTGAAAACGCCAAATATGTGTAAGCCCACAGGCTTCAAAATTTCGATTTTGCTGAAAGGCCATAGCCGGGTAAGTAGGGGTGATCGGCCTCCGCGCCAATTTGTTCCAAACTTTGGCGAAAAGTTGGGTCCGATGGGTTACAAAGTCACCCTAAATTTCAACCTTGTAACTGCAGTAGGAACAGTGATAAAAATACAACTAGTATTTTTCGAAAAGATTTTTTTTCTCAGGATCTACTCGACCGATTTTCGTGAAAAAAAATATATGTTGCGAACATATTTCAGGTAATTTCTAGGAAAAATCAAGAAGTCTATCCCACCATCTGAAATACCAGAAAAAAATTATTTTATTTTTTCGGTCATTCTTTCACGAAATACAATTACCATATTTTTTTCATAACTCAATCGGACCCCCTTCTGCAACATATATTTTTTTTCAATACGATTGAAGAGGTGGAGCATAGTTAAAAAAAATAAAATCACTTTTTTCGCATGTTTCATCCAAATTTTATTAAATCTTCTTACAATGTAATTATACTTGCGATTAATTTTTGGTGCTGTGTCATTTACATCACTGACCGATGAAGGTTTTCCCTGCGTTTCTTAATCATCGTCGCTATCATCATTGATGATGGTATAGTTGTATTCTTAGTAGTTTTCGATAGAACTGACAAGTAACATCGACTGCACTCGGTAATAATTACACGAAGAAAATTTTGCGGTAGTTATGACATCCAAAACAAAACAAAAGCGTGCAAAATAAGTGTGTTTCATTTTTTTAACTATGCTCTACCTGTTCGATCGTCTTCAAAAAAAATATATGGTGCAGAAAGGGGTCTAATTGAGTTATTAAAAAAAATATGGTAGTGTATCTCGTGAGAGAATGACCGAAAAAAAATCACGAAAAATAAAATAATTTTTTTTCTGGTATTTCCGATGGTGGGATAGACTTCTTGATTTTTCCTAGAAATTACCTGAAATATGTTCGCAACATATATTTTTTTCACGAAAATCGGTCGAGTAGATCCTGAGAAAAAAAATCTTTTCGAAAAAATACTAGTTGTATTTTTATCACTGTTCCTAGTGCAGTTAGAAGGTTGAAATTTAGGGTGAGTTTGTAACCCATCAGACTCAACTTTTCGCCAAAGTTTTGAACAATTCGGTGCGGGGGCCGATCACCCCTACTTACCCGGCTATGGCCTTTTTATATGTTTCTGCGTGTGCCAAGATATGTAAATCCCCCCAAATTTTAGACCTCCAGACCTTCCCGTTAACGAGCTACACATTAATGAATTTCTCCATTTGACGTACGCGATTTTTTTTTCTTTATTTTTTAACACTTCCGGGCGTTGAAAAACAATATAGAACCCAACATGTTTTTTTTTTTTGTAAAAAAGTCTGATCTTTTCGAATATAAGATTCATTTTCAGTTAGAACTTCAGCAACAGTTAAAAATCACGTTTTTTTGCAAAAAAAAACCTTTTTTTTATCAATGATAAAATGATTAATTTTTTTTTTTAATTCCATCGAAAAGCTGGGAATTTTTTTAGTAAAGTTACCAAATTTTCCGAGTGGGATGACCATGGGTTTGCATCTGAGCTGCATTTATGGAAAACTTGTACACGTCTTCTAGTTCAGCGGGTGGAGCGATCAAACGAGCGATGCGTACAAGTTTTCCATAAATGCAGCTCAGATACGAACCCATGGTCATCCCATTCTGAAAATTTGGTAACTTTACTAAAAAAATTCTCAGCTTTTCGATGAAATTGAAAAAAAAAATTGAAATCGCTCACTATCATTGAAAAAAAAAACAGGTTTTTTGCAAAAACACGTTATTTTTTAACTGTTGCTGAAGTTCTACCTGAAAATGAATTTTATATTCGAAACGATCAGACTTTTTTACAAAAAAAAACATATTGGGTTCTATTTTTTTTTTCAACGCCCGGAAGTGTTAAAAAATAAAGGAAAAACAATCGCGTACGTCAAATGGAGAAATTCAACGGGAAGGTCTAGAGGTCTAAAAATTTGGAGGATTTACATATCTTGGCACACACAATAATATATCAAAATTTCAGCAAAATCGAAATTTTGAAGCCTCAAAGCTTACATATAATTGGCGTTTTCGCCCATATATATTAACAAATATCTCTCGTTGTCAAGAATTCGAGGCCTGTTTACGATGGGTGTCTAATTTGAAAAGAATTACTTTTTGTTCGGGTTGAGTATAGATTTCAAGTATCTACTTCTGGGATATCCAATTTTAAGAGAACAGCTTTGTTTGGGTTGTTGAGGTAGGTCTTATCGACGCCTATATGTATATGATAGGAGTTCCTCCATTTAAAAATAATTTTAAAATGTTTAGGTTTAGTTTTGGTTGGGCTTTTTAACATCTATAGATACAAAGAATTTCCAATTTGAAAGGGATGACGTTTGGGTTGATATTTTTACGTTCCCATCACAGGAGTGTCTAATTTTTAAAAGATGACTCCGTTCGGGTTAGGCTTTTTCAAGTCACTACATCAGGGATGTCGAGTTTGAAGAGGACGAGACTCTGGTTGAGTTTTTTTGAGATTCAGATTTTTTTGAGCTCATAATCCAGGTGTGTCCAATTTGATAGAGGATGATCATGCTTGGGGTTTTGTTTGGATTGGGTTTCTTTTTTTTTTTTAATCCAGATCATAAGGGGCGCCTAATTGGGAAAGAACTACTCTTTGTTTGGATTGGATATATTTTAAGTTTCTACTTCTGGGATATCTAATTTGAAAAGGACAGCTTTGTTTGGGATATTTAGGCTGGGCTTATCGATGCCTATATTTATATGACAGGAGTGCCCCCCATTTAAAAAAAAATTTTTAAATGTTTAGGTTTAGTTTTGGTTGGGTTTTTTTAACATCTTTAGATATAAAGAATTTCCAATTTGAAAGGGATAAATCCGTTTGGTTTGAGCTTTTTTTGAGCCCATAATCTAGGTGCGTCCAATATAAAAAGACATGACCATGCTTGGGTTTGGTTTTTTTTTTACATCCTCATCATATTTCCAATTTGCAAAGGATTTCGGTTGTATTCAATTTTTTTGAATTAATTAATCATAAAAAAAAAAATTGATTAAACTAATTACGAAGCTTTTTTAGTTGGTTAGTCATGAAAATGCTCTGAAGACTTCTTAACTACGCTCGAAAATAATACGATAGTCTGGATTAACACCTCGGCTTTCAAGAAATTCTCGTAAATTTATTCTTGTAAAAATTTTGGCAACAAAAAATTTTTACCGAAAACGAAAATCAAAGTCTTTATTTGCTGAAAAATTTATCGAGCATTCCTATTCGATAAATACCTGTGTAGAACAATGGACTTTGCTTGTTTGCAAAGATTATCGTCAGGTTTGTCATTCAACTCTGAAAGCCTGTCTGCTCCCTTCTCCATACACTCTCAGTACCCCTCTTCCTCTACTCCATTTTCCCAAAGTACATAAAGAAGATAGAAAGAGAGAGAGAGAGAGAGAGAGAGAGAGAGAGAGGGTAAAAAAGAGAGATTAAATGACCCTCGCTCTCTCTCTTCCTCATTTGCGATTGTATCGCATTGTACTGCAAGTAGTCGAAGCTCCAAAGAGCTTAAAATCGTTCATCAGTCGTGAAACAATCCTCGCATGGTCGAGACGTTTTTTTTTTTCCCCTCCCAAAGTGCCATAATTAAAAATATTTTTTTTCCTCTCTCCCATTAACGTAGAACGAGTAAAAAAAAGTTTTTTTTTTCTTAACTACGACCCCGAGATAGGGACACGAGATTAGCGCGAGACTATATTGAAATTTGCAATAAAAACATCGTATTTCGTCCGAATATTTGTTTAATAAAAAATTTTAAAAAAGTAGATAATCTACCACAAGAATAACAGTGAAGCAAGACTCGATATTTCAATTTTATTTATTTTTTATTTGATTTTTTTTATTTTTTTTTTAATTTTTCACATCGGGGACGTTCTGCCGAGTGTTTGATGACTGTGATAACATTTTTACACATATGTCGACTGTCCACAAAATATCGTGGCACGTCGTACTGCAAACTCGTGCGTCGTACGACGAACAACGAAATATTCGAATATTACTTCACGCGCTATCGACGACACGCGCGCCTCGCCTTGCATAGGCCTCGCGAAAAGTGCATTATAATAATGTAACAAAGCAGTGGCAAAAATTAGCCAAACCGTTAATCAATTTTTCGTATGAAAATAAAAGTGGAGAAAAAAAAAACAAAGTAAATTCTCGCCTGTGAAAAACAAAAGGTCAAGCTAGTCGTGGGAATATAAAATAGATAAATAAATAAATAATGATAACTTGCTCGGTCGAGATGAGCTCCGTGGAGCCTCAAAAATTTGCCATCAAGGCGCGTCGTATATTCCAAAAGATCGGACAATGGTTTCACGAATTGGGCCGAAAGTTTCAACGTGGCATCGTCGTTCTCAAGAGTAAGATGAAATATTGTCAAGGAAATCGCGATAATCTTGCCGTACCAAAGAATACGAGATAATTTGTTTTTTTTTTTTCCGACCGATAAGACAATTGACAGAGAAAAATAGACTGAAACGACGAGGAGGGGAAAAAGAATTCAAGTACCTCGATCTTACGATAATTCTTTTACTGATAAAAAAAAAAATGATTTATCGATTAAACACAAAGAAAAGAAAATTTGGAGTACACAATGAAATTTTTTTTTTTTTCCACATAGCGAATGCTTTGTTTTCGTGATACTTTTTTTTCAGTTTTCAATGCCAATGCGTTGAAAATTCTTCAAAAAATTGGAAAACACACCCGAAAAAAAATATCCCGATGGATTTATGTGTGTATGTGTGATGAGATTCTAAAAATTATCTTCATAACTTCGAAAATGGCTGGGTCGATCGATTTTGGTCAAGATTTTGTAAAATTTTCAATTTTAAAACAGTCAATTTTGTTTTTTTTTAATCAGAAATGATATGTGCCATGACCGATATTGACTTTGAAAAGATTCAGTAAAGAGGTTTAGATTTTATATTTAAAAAAAAACGTTTTTTTTTTTTTCATTTGTAAAAATTATACAAAAATCGTGCAAATTAGAAACTTGTACGTTGTATTCTCAATATTTTAGCTCGCTCGCAAAGCTTCCTTCATGAGGAAGCCAAAATTGAAAAACCCACTTGGCTCAGAGAAAGAGAAAAAGAGAGAGAGAGAGAGAGAGCTTTGTTAACGAAATAAAATGAGGAATCAATGTGCAAGTTTCATTAGCTATGCAAAATATTTTTTGCTCCATAACACAAATTTTTATCAAGTTCAAACTGTATCACATCTATTTTCTTTAAACTCATTCAATTATATATATTTTTTCAAAAGTCAATCAACATAATTCATTCGAGTTATTTCAGATCGAGAGAATCAATTTTTTTCTAATTTTTCCAATTTTTTTTCTAATTTTTCCAATTTTTTTCTAATTTTTCTAATTTGTTTTTCTAATTTTTCCAATTTTTTTTCTAATTTTTCCAATTTTTTTTTCTAATTTTTCCAATTTTTTTTCTAATTTTTCCAATTTTTTTCTAATTTTTCCAATTTTTTTTCTAATTTTTCCCATTTTTTTTCTAATTTTTCCAAATTTTTTTTCTAATTTTTCCAAATTTTTATTTTCAGCACCTCCAAGACTCCAAGCATTGAGAAACAGAGACGCGGCTGGAACAGGCTCGACGATAAGATCGTACGCCCTGCAATTGGCAGCCGACAGGACAACGACATTCTCCCAGAATATTGAAAATTTCATTCAATGCACGAGAGAGGGCAAAGAGGCGAGTCCGCATGTCGTAATGAGGAACATACGACAGTTCATGTCGGGAATGAAGAATTATCTCGTTAAGCACGGTGAGCGCGAATTCGAGAAGGAAGTCGAGAAGGAAAGATTGAAACTGAAGGCGAACGAATTTTTGAATCTCGATGCTATACTCGAGGGCGTCATGATGAGTCTCGTCGTTAGACCACTGAGGGAGCACGTTTATCGATTATTCGTCGATCATTATGGCACAACGGGTTCCCTTCAGACTCTCGCCGAGAGCATACAATATGCTCAGGGAAAACACATTCAAGATTTGGGCGTTCGGGTATGAGACATAATTATTATCATTATCATCATCATCATCATCATTCGTGTCTCATCGATTTATCTGATATTCGAAATGGACTGATTAACGAAGATAATATATTTTCCTCTGGTGACTTCTCGATTTATATTTGTACATTTTTCGACGAATTTACCGAAATGTATAACAAAATATTTTTTTTTATCCTTTTTTTTCAACTTGAATAATTAATTTTTGCTTCCTCATGAAGGAAACTTTGATTTTATGAAAAAAAAAAAAAAAGGAATGCGGGAAAATCTAGAAATTTGCACCACTGCTTCCTCATTATTTTATCTCACTCATAAAGATAAAATAATGAGTAAGCAAAATGTGCAAGCTTTTAATTTGCACGCTTTTTTTTCTTCTGAATTAAATTTCGTAAAATGTCTGATTATTTTTTTTCCTGAATTCTATAGGATGAAAAGTTTTGATAGCTGAAAATTTACGAACGTTATAGAGCAGCGAAATTTTTTTTTTTTTAATTCAAAGTTTCGTAGAATCCGAGCCCCTTTATCGATGGTCGTCAAATTCAATAACAAATATTCTTGATCCCTTGCCTATTTTTGTAAGAAGTTTCGACTCGATAACTGCAAATTTACGAAAGTTAGAGCGACCGTAGACCTTTTGTTTTTTGAAAAAATTCCATAAAATCCGAAATTTTTTTGGATATTTCGACGAAAATTAGATAAAACAATGGGGCTTTGCTGCTTCACTTGTGTGCAAAATTTGGGCCCAATCGCTGGAGGCATTCGCGAGATTCAAGCGTTTGAATTTTGCAAGGCTAGCACACATGGATACACAAAAATGTTCGGACATTTTTTCTAAATCTGTTTTCTCGGTGTCTTGACACATTTTGAATACAGTGGCATACAAAATTTGAAATTTTTTTTTCTTTTTTTTTTCATGAATTTCAAGATTTTCATGCCAGTATGCTCAAAATGTTCCAAAACGTCGAGAAATCATGGTTAGAAAAAATGTCCGGATGTTTCAGCCTCGAAAATTTAAAATCCGTCTTTCAGATCCGTCTTTTTTCGAAAAAATCGAATTCAGAAGAAAAAAAAAAGGCGTGCAAATTAGATTTTTCTATTTCGTTATTTTATTCTTCCTCCATGAGGAAGCCAAATTTGGAAAACCCACTTTTGTACGTTTTTACTTTCAATGCAATTTTATTATGGAAAAAATTTGTTGTCGCTCAGCGTGAACGAAACTCGTTTCGATAATTTTCGAAAAAACGAGGACACGTATGCATTTTTTTTAAATCTGTTTATGAAGAAGCATCGTAGCAAATGTTTTTTTTTTTTTTTTTTTTTTTTCAAAAATGGTTTTCAATCGTGGAAAATTTATCAACGAATGTGGGAGAGCATCTTGAAGAGATAGCGTCGAAAAAATTTGCTGCGCATTTCTGCAATTTTTTTCCCTTTTTTTTTTCTAATCTAGAGCACAAAGTTTTTGTCAACTTTGTTATTAACTTTTTGTTGCTCCGTCAATAGCCAAAAATCATACCACCATCCGACACGAGCCTCGACAGGATTCTCAGGTACATCGATCGTTTGCAAAAGTCCGACTCTCCTCTGGAAAAACTGGAGAATCTTCTGGCTGCGATTTCCGCCATTTTCAATTCGGTGCGTATTTTCGATAAAATTATTATTTTTTTTAGTTTTTTTTGTAAATATAAATTATCTCAAGATTGGCAAGATTTTCAAGAATCTCCGGGCACGGCGATGAATTTTGAAAAATGTTAAATCATTTTTTAAACATTTTGGAATTTTTCGAAGCTTTCGGGGCCTTTATTTTATTTTTTTTTACGTATAATAGGATAATTATTAAAAAAAAAATTTACTCACTTCGAGGTAATGATATTATTATTATCGCCCCGTGAAAATTTGTTGCAAGCAACATTTTTTTGTTTTTTTCTGACATTCTTTAAAAGTTGAGTATTTTTTTTAATTTAAAAATTCCTACGCATATTTTTCCATATCGCTGAAAAAAATTTCATGAATTCCCAAAAATTATTACTGCGAGAAAACTTTTTCATTTTTTTTCTGTAAAAAAAAATTGATTTTGTATTTAAAAAAAAAAAAAAAAAAAAAAAAAAAAACACGGAGAAACAAAAATCATATTTTGTATTTTCTCAATGGCATGAGCCGAGTCGCTTAATTTATTCCTTCTCCGGATCATCGATCCGCAGGTGAAACATGCCAACTCCGGAAGACACGTGACTCTGGGAGCGGATGATCTCTTGCCGCTGCTTGTCTGGGTATTGGTAAGAGGAAGAGTCGTGGATGCCGAAGTCGAGGCCGAATACATGTGGGGTCTTCTTCATCCGTCTCTGTTGACCGGCGAGGGTGGATATTATCTCACGACCCTTTCGAGCGCTGTGCATGTGCTGAAAACTTTCAAATCCAGCCAAGGAACCATGTCGACTCTCAACGTAAGCAAAATATTATTTTTATTATTTCAGAATTCGAATTACGTTTTTTTTTTTTTTTCTTTTTCTTTCTTCCCTTCGACCGCATGAAAATTCTGTCCGACGAATCGTTATTTGAAAATTCGTCGATCATCGCAGGGCTGCGGAACGCCGGACTGTTCCTCGGTGCTTAGAATTTTGGTACCCGACGAGCTGCACGGCTCGCTCAACACTCGTACTCTTCCGATACGACCGAACATGAACACCCGCGACGTTTGTCGTATTCTCGCTCACAAGATAAGATGCACGAATCCTCAGGACTACGGGCTCTTCAAGTTGGTGCAAGGCGAGGGTGAGTTTTTATGTCTCGGCGTTCGATTATTATTCTCAAACAACGAATGAACCAAAAAAAATTGCCATTTTTTCAAATTAATTTCGATCTTATCAATTTTTACAATTAAAAATTGTAAATTTTTAAAAATTTACAATTTTTAGTTTAAAGAAATTTCTTTTTAAAAAAAAAATTTCTTTTTTTAAAAAAAAATTCTTTTTTTTTAATCAATTTTTCCAATTAATTTTTTCCAACGAATTCTTCAAATTAATTTTTTTTTTCTTTTTTTTTTTTTCAGAAACTCTGCTCGGCGATCACGAGTGCCCACAGGAAATTTCTCACTGCCTTTTCGCTTACAAACGAATCGACGCGAAGATCGCATGGCCGAGAACCAGCTCATAAAGTATATGTTATATATATATATATAATTATATATATATGTATATATACATATATACGTAAAATCGACGCCGCTAATCCCAAACGTGATCTAGAAATAGGATAAGCTACCATTAATCTGGGTTGGTCGGCACGAAGTGACTCGTGATCGTAGACGAATCACCGATTTCGATTCTCCGTTTTCTTTGCGTTCCAGAACGATCTTACGTAATTTTTTTTCTCTACTGATTCTCAAAAAAAACAAAAAAAAAACGTCGTTCGATCGTTTTATTTTTTTTTTAATTTTTTTCTTCAAACGACGCAAGTTCCTCAATGACCGACGTCCGTGTCCCCGATAAATGTGCTGACATTGAAGCAACGAGGAAGAAAAAAAAAAGAAAACAAAACAAAAAAATATCTAATCAACGATAGATATTCGAAATTTCATGTCTTCTTGCGTGATGAGACGCGTGTATTTTTATTGCTCGTATTAATTATTGATCGGTTCGATGGGCTTTTGCGCGAAATCGCAAAAAAAATCCTTCATCAAAAAGTATACAAAATTTTTCTGACTTTGTCATCGAAGCGCGAGACGAGTTTATTGAGTTTTGTGTTAAAAAAAAAAAACAATAAAACAGAACCATTTTCTTTGTTTTCAATTTTTAAAAGGCATATGTGCAATCGCAATATTCTTGATAATGGAATATAAATTTTATATCGAATAAATTCGTCGCGAAAAACAATAAGATATTGGAGTATAATTGAAATTTGTATTACAATTTTTCGAATGCAGTCTGATAAAATAAAAAATTTTATTCTATCCGTTGCTGGTACGCGCGAGGCAAACCGAATATTCGAGGTAAATTTCGCCAACTCCTTGGCTAATTTTTGTTCCGCCGCTGAGAACGCAACGCGGTGCGAACACACAACGACGAATTCGACCGGTCGATCCAGAATTTCTCAAAAATGGTTTTTTTAAAATTCACCGATCAATCGATTTGGTGTGTCAGCCAACCGGAAGTATTTCAAAATCGATTAATTTTATTATTATTATTATTTTTTTTTTAATCGACACGAAAATAGAGCTCGTACCGCGACGACCATCCTTCGACGCATCGATCTGCGATTCATGCCAAGCAATGATTATATATATATATATATATATATATATATTAGGATACGCAACATGTGGTTCCCCTCGACTTATTCTCCGGGCGAGAGCATTGATCACGAACAAAAAGAGTAAAAAAGAAAAAAATCGTCGACTAAAGACCACAAGTTAATTCAGTATTCATTTATATAAAATGTAGTTCGTTCGTGGATTAATATTTGAATTGTAAAACAATCACGTGCGAGTTGAGCGAAGCAGTCTCCGGAAGCCCCGACGAGCCGAAAAAGACGAGGTATACCCGAGAAAATAGAATAGAAAATAAAAATTAAAAAAAAAAAAAAAAAAAAAAAACACGTACCCAATCATTTGGAAAAATGCAATAATAATGGGCTTCGGCGATCGAAACTGTGGAACAAATTTTAAAAAATAAAATAAAATAAAACAAAACAAAGAAGAATCATGTACGTCATCGTATATAATCGCGTATAAAGTCTTTGAGGTAAATCCTCATGATACAAATTTTAGAATAGAATACGAAAGCCTAGACTTAGACACTCTATTTTAAGTAACTTTTTACGACGACGAGAAGAGACAAAAACAAACCTTATAAGCGAAATGTATTTTAACGCAAGACTATTGTATTTATTGGAGGTTGTATACATTTTTTTTTTTTTTTTCTTCCTTTCTTCACTACTCCGAGTATCGATGAATTTTTTTTGTACAATCGAAAATGATTCTCCCTTTCCCCGCAACTGAGAGACCACCGGCATGATAAAAGCTGTTATCATAAAAGCGCTCGGTCTTGCTAATCTCACGAAACATGAAATACCAATAATTTCAGCGACTCAACAATCTGTATATTTTTTTACAAATAATTTTTCTTCGCCTGCATTATTTATTTGAGAAAAGAATAATAATCATAAGCTACCATATTTTTTGACTCTAAATAATTCATCGATCTCTGCCCCACCCACCTCCCCCGACGTGCTTTATCTTTTGCTTTTAATATGCTAGTCAAGCCCGATACGAATGAGAATTTCTTTTTTTGTAACTACTACCATTTATAAGTGTAACATTGCATTATTATTATCTGTTGAAAAAAAGATCATCGTTATAATTATATCTCATTGCCGTCATCACCATTATTATTATTACTATTATTATTATTATTATTATTATTATTATTAAAAATTGTCACATGTAACTATGCTCAATAAACACTTTTCTATAATTCGAAATTCGATAATCTACACGTGACATCGCACTGTCGGGTATTATCAAACATCGTCTCTTTGTACGGTTATAGGGGAATCCCCCACTCGGATCTATTAATAACAGAAGGAACGTTTTATACACACCTGAACCATCGCGGTAGCCTGATATATATTTGTCCGTTTAATTATAGATCGGATCAATTGAGTTATAAATAAGCTTCCAATTATTTCTAAATCCTCGGATTTTAATCGCAACAGTGAGAAATATTATGATAATGGAGTACGAGTCGGAGGATAATTCATTTGGCGCATGAAAACAAAACAAAAAATTGGTTTTATTCCCGGACAAATAGATTCCCAAGTACGTATCATCTTTTTTTTTTCGTGATAAACGTGATGAGGGATTGTGAGATAAAAATGAAAAATAATATTCTAATATTATTAAATATAATATTCTGGAATCGGGTGAGCTAAATTTGTTAGGTTATAATTGAATAATTGAAACCAACGGGACCTGTAGACAACTTCAGGATACACAGAAATTGGTTGCTTCTCTCTGGTTATGGTAACGAATCCTGTTTTTTTTTTAGCGCGAGAAAAAATGATTTGAATCAGGAAAAGTAAATTATAAAGTGCGTTCGATGTTTTTGTTTCGTGATAAACATGAGACATATAGGATTTGAGAGCACCGAAAAGAAAAAAAAAATTGTGCTGTCAATACTCGAAGATAAAATCGCATCTTGAAATTCAAACGGGTTCTCTATTCGGTCGTCACAAGCGCTAGCGTACAAGCTCGATCGAGGAATTTTAGGAATTTTAGCAACTTTAACTTCAATCACATTTTCTTTTCCCAAGCTCATAACTCGGCAGCACACAGTCGGCACATTAATGTTTACCAATAAATTCACAAAATAAAATTCTTCAATCGATTCGTTTTCGTGATAATCCATGACGTATTGAAGGAGACCGAAGACAATGAACTTTGCAAAAATATATATAGTCGAAGTAAACTTTTGTTATTTAAAATTCGAAAAAGTTGTCCACTTTGCCGCCACTGGCGCTGTCACCATTGCATCCAATTGTTTTTTTTTTTCCATTCCGATAATAATCCAACTTTGAAGCAACTTGTTCATGCTTCACGGAACTTGTTCTCGTTTTAATTGTTAAAAAAAAATTCAACTTCGATCGGTTTGATCGAGTTTTGTTAAACGATGCTCGCGACACTGCGAAAGGCTTGCAGCCTCTCGGTGAGTTCTCCGAGTTTTTAAAATCCTTCGCCCGTGCAAATTCGCTTTTCATAACCTTTTCCATCATCGTTTACTTATATAACCCCAATGTTTTCGACCCTGCGTTTGACAGGCCCTGAAAAATATCAGGGGACTACAGACCTCGGTTGTTCAGCGATCGGATCACCTTTTTGTCGTGAGTTTTTGAAAAAAAAATTTCAAACAAAAAAAATATCCGAAAATATGTTTAATTTTTTTTTTTTTATTTTTTTTCAAAAAATTACGCGCGTTACGTCGATCGTGCAGCATCGCGACACGAAAGAGGACAATCCGAGCATTCCGTTCGAGTTCAACGATGCTAATAAAAAGAGAATCGAGGCGATTCTCGCCATTTATCCTGAAGGTCATAAACGAGGCGCTATGATGCCGTTGCTGGATCTGGCTCAGAGACAGCACGGCTGGCTTCCCATTTCCGCCATGCACAAAGTCGCTGAAATTCTCAATTTGCCGAATATGAGAGTTTACGAAGTCGCCACATTCTACACGATGTTCAACAGAAGGCCCATGGGAAAGTATCACGTACAGGTGTGCACCTGCACTCCTTGCTGGCTAAGAGATTCGGACGCCGTTCTCAAGGCTGTCTGCGACGCGACTAGCGCCGAAGTAGGCGCCACTTCCTCCGACAATATGTTCACGATATCCGAGGTCGAGTGTCTGGGAGCATGCGCCAATGCTCCCATGATTCAAGTCAACGACGATTATTACGTACGTAGCAAAAAAAAAAAAAAACTTTTTCCATTCTTCCGTGACAATTTGAGAAGCTTCGGCGATGAGATCAGCTCGATCGAGCGATAGGATAAAAAAATTTCTTGAAATTTTCGAATTTCAAAAGCGCGCGTACGCGTGCTTGTTCGTCAATTTTTTTTTTAACGAGAAAAAGAAAATCTCAAGCGTTCGCTGAATTTTCTAAAAAAAGAAAAAAATCATTTTCACTATCGCTGACGCTTTTCTCTGGCATATTTAGCCCCCCGGGTCCCGAAAAAACAAAAAAAAAAAACTGAAAAAAATGTTTAAAGGATTTTCGACTTTGAGACAATACTGGAAATGATTTTTTTTTTTTTTTGTTTTTTTTTTAAATCCTATTTTCGTTGCATTCCAATGATGCAAATTTCAATATCATCACAAAATTCGGGATACGAAGATGACGAATATTCCTAATAAATTTGCCGTACTAATGAAAATTTTTAGAGCCCAAACATTGATTGATAATTTTCCAAAAATTTCGTCAATTTTACGTACAAAATCCTCCTATAAATATTTACGACGATTGTTCTGAAATTACGTACTGGAATTTATTTTTCAATTACTCGCTGAAATTATTTTGAGATTACTTACTGAAATTATTTTGCGATAACTGACTCAAATTATTTTAAAAATATCTGCTGAAATTATTTTTTAAATTACTCGCTTGAATTTGTTACAAATAATTACAAATAAATTGAAAAGCAATAGTAGCAATTATTTTTGAAATTATAACAAATAAATTCGAGTACACCACTCATAGCTGAACCAGCTTGGGGATCTTCCCGTATGTTTTATCAATGACCGAGACACAAAGATGCCTGTACGTGGATTTAATTTTTATTTTGCACATTTTTTTCAAAATTAAAATTGCGAATAACTTGAAATCCAGTCCTCATCTTCAATCTCCCGAAAATATTTCTCGTATCTTTTGTTGTAGTTTGGTAAATTTCTAAAATGAATATATCAGAATCTATTCGCTGCAAGAGCTACTGCTATGGAATATTTTTTTCGTAGAATTGGATAAAGATCGAAAAAAAAAAAAATTAGATATTCGCACGTTGCTTTCTCATTATTTTATCTCTTTCACTGAGCTCCCTCTAAAAGCGAAATAGGTTCATCGATTTTTGCTTCCCCATGAGGGAAGCTTGTGAACGAGATAAAATACTCATGAAGCGAGTTCCAAGTTTTCAATTTGCACTTTTTTTTTTTTTTTTTTACTGAATTCGAGCTGAATAATTTGAAGCTAGCGCGAGGCTTATCGAGTTTTACGAATCTCCTTCAACGATTCTAAATTTAATAAAATTTTCATGAAATTCTGAGCTTGTATGAATTTTGGAACTTGGGCTAAAATTTTTCGAAAAACTTGTCATCTCGTTGAACTTCTGGAGGAATCGGTAACCAGGAAAGTAGTTATGTGACAATAATGGGGAAACAAACTGCGAGCTAAAGCTTGCAAATTGCTTCTTCAAAATTACACGCATCTTTCAAGAATAAAGCCAAAATTGTGGAAGGATAGTTCACGTTAGACGGAACTTTGAGAATCATTGTGTAAATTCGAGGAGATAATTTGGAAGCTCTAAACTCGCATATTTTCTCATTATTGAGTGATATCTGAAGCGCAAGCATCGATGAGTACATCCTCATCTTCGTTTGCACAAGTTTTCCCTTCAAAATCGTTTTTTTTTTTTTTTTTTCATAAATATTTTAATCGTACAGAGCTCGATCGATTTTTCCATAACGGCGAAGCTTTCTCAATAACTTTTACCGCGCAATCTCCGTTATCGCGCTTTCTATGAATCGTCACAGGAGGATCTCACGGCAGAGACGACTACCGAGATAATAAACAAATTGAAAAAAGGCGAAAGGCCACCGCCGGGTCCTCAAAAAGTTGAGAGATTCGCAGCCGAACCGGCGGGTGGACCGACATCGCTGACCGCTCCGCCGCCCGGACCGGGCGAGGGACTTCGCTCCGACTTATAGATATTTTTATTATAGTAATTATTATAGTGCGTTTATATTTTATTGCCAGACAGACGAACTCGTGGTCTCGGCTGTGTATACATTTAAAATATGAGAAAAAAAAAAAAAATACACTTTTTCGATCCCTGACTGGGAGAAGTCTTGAGGTTTCCTTTGACGATCGAGCCTGAAATTTCGAAATTTTCTTTATCCCTTATTTTTCGCTGAGAATAGTTGGATTTTTGGCAGGGATCGAGTATACTATACACATATACGGAATATAAGCATGGGAAAAAGAATTTTGAAACAAAAAAATACGATTTTTTCGAGCACTGACGTAGCGCAGTTTTGTGCATTATCCTGCAGATCGCCTAAAAAAATGAGAAATTTTTTTCATTATTTACTATTTTTGGCTGTGAAAAGTCGGATCTGAATGCCGATCGAGCATCGTGTGAACATATCCACGAAATAGGGACATGAGAAAAGGAATTTAAAAAAAAAAAAAAAAACTTTTTCGACCGCCGACTGGAAGAATTATTGCGGATTCCCTTGACGATCGACCCTAAAATTCCGAAATTTGTTTTTATTCACTATTTTTGACTAGGAATAGTCGGATCTGGGAGCCGATCGAGTGTAGTGTACATATCTATGAAAAAGAGGCCTGGGAAGAAGAATTTCGAAAAAAAAACGTATGTTTTTTTCGATTCCTGACATAGCACCGTCTCGAGTATTACCTAAATTTCGATATTTTATTTTCTATTCATTATATTGGGCTGGTAATTGTTGGATCATAGTGCCGATCGACTTTATAGTACATCTATACGCAATAAAGGACGAGAAAATTAAAAAAAAAATATATTTTTCCATCTCATGGCTCGTCAAACCTACAGACTTCATTATTTTGCACTGAAAATTATTGGATCCCAGTACCGATCGACTTTATCATTCGTCCGTACGAAAAAACGCCCGGGAAGAACGAAAAATCATTTTTTCCATTTCCCATCTCAGCGCCGATCGACTTTACAGTTCGTCGATACGATGAAAAAAAGATCCTGTAATTATTATTAGATTTAAATCTTTTTGTGTTTTTGATGAAAAAATATTTTTTTTCGTCTGGGTCTCAAGCAAATGCGAAGAAAAAAATTAATTGCATCACGTCTGATGGAGTATTCTCCCCAGTGGTATTCAATATAGTTTCAAATTTCAAATTTTTACATTTTATAGTTTCGTGAAAAAAAAAACAAAAATCCTACAATTTATATCGTTTCAAGTGAATACTTCAGCATAGGCAATGCCCAGTTCTGTATGGTCTATGGTTTATCATGCATGTCCGTTTGAAAATTTGAATTTAGCGCCATTAAACAAAGAGCAGACCGGAAGTGGTTGAGCTTGATTCCTAAACAGGTGTCCAATTTCCGGTTGTTCACTATTTACGAAAACGAAGCCTGCAATTGCCCTCTTATAAACTGTGACGTATTTTGAATAAAAATTTTCGTGAATTTGCGAATATAAATGATCGATGATGAATGATAAAATGACTGAACCGGTCGCGACGACCGAATCTTCGAAGAAGATATCAGCGATAAGCAAGGAAACCGTTCATCACATTTGCTCGGGACAGGTAAGGTTAATCGGCTTTGTTTTTCTTCATCAATTCTGTCAATTGTCATTTGGTTCGATGATTCATTGATAAATATTCAGGTCGTTCTCGATCTCGCGGTTGCCGTCAAAGAATTGGTTGAAAATAGCGTTGACAGCGGTGCCACTGTCGTCGACGTTAAGCTCACGGATTATGGGAAAACTTGCATCAGCGTCAGTGACAACGGCAGCGGTGTTTTGGAGCAAGATTTCGATGGTTTGGGTGAGCAATTAAAGTTTTCATAATATTCTTATCACCAAAAGTAAATAAACCGCAGTGTTGTTGTACAAGAAATTCGTTTAATATTATTTTTATTCTTGTTTGAAAATTCAATTGTTCCCGTCATTGAAAATACTTCAAAAGGATTAATATGTGAAATTTGAGACGTGCAAGCATTCGATGCGAGAAAAAATATTTTCAATAAGATATATGGGGGAAAATAGTTGTGTCGAAATCAGAGATGATCGATTACAGGCGCATATCGAATTAATATTTCAATGATAACGAAGCGAGAAAATGTTTCATACTTTGTTAAAACGCAGTCGTCTGGTGTAGAGGCCTCAAAAAACGGTGATTTTTAGTGATTTTTTTTTACAAGGAAAGAAACAACGGACCTTCGTGAAAATTTTATTGTACTTTAACACACATTTGAGGAGTATAAAAAAAAAATTTTATCAACTAATTGTCGCAAAATGGCAAAGTATAGAATTGACCATAGAAGCGCCTCGTCGCTGGAGTCTCGAACTGGCGGGAAAGATGGTGCGCTTAATTCTTGTCTGGAACGCAAAAACCACAATTATTTTCAATTGACATATATTTTCATTGTCGATGAACTGAAAAAATCGTGAAACCATATTAATTTTCTAGCTTTAACAAAAAAGTGACGATTATTACAATTTTTTTTTCTCTTTGTGCACTAAAAATCGTATAAAATGACTTTTTTATAAATGTTTTTAGTTCATTCAGGATGGTTTTTAATAATCCAGAGAATGAACTTTGGTTTGGGTCGATAGGTCAAATTTTTGCTATCACACCTGCCAGTTTGAGACTCCAGCGGCGAGGCGCTTCTATGGTCAATCAAATACTCCGCCATTTTGCGACAATTAGTTGATAAAAAAAATTTTTTATACTCTTCAAATGTGTGTTAAAGTACAATAAAATTTTCAAGAAGGTCCGTTGTTTCTTTCCTTATAAAAAAAAAAATCACCAAAAATTCATCTTTTTTTAGGCCTCTACACCAGACGACTGCCTTAAGGAGTTTCGGTACACCTATTGAAAATGCTGCCATCAACTCAATTTTTTTTTTTTTAATAAGTGACAAATATATAAAACGTGAACTGCTGAAATTTCAAGTCGATCCTCCATGTCGTTTTTGTAAAAATAATTTTCGAAAATTCGGCTCATACACGAGAGTAAATGGGAGCAATATTTGTTTGAGCTGTAAATTCCATTAAAATACTACCACCCGCATAAAAGTTTATGTCAGATCTTTGTTAGATCTTCAATATGACTGTCAACAAATTTGAATAGGTTCGTCCATCTGGTTTATTAGTTACAAGCCAAAAAATAAGCTCACTATCCACGGGTATAGCGCATGAACGGTCGGACTCTCTTTTGTTTTATGCATGCCCCGCTCACCGCGCGCGCCGCCGCACCCTCGTTTCCGCTTATTCCCCGTCGCCGGTCTGTACCGAAACTCCTTAAGCTTTTTATTCGCATTGTGCAACAATTGTGTATAATTATTGCAACAATTGTGGCTTGAATACATTTTGAGATATATCTCGAAACATTCATTCATAGAAATAGAGTAAACTTCCATTTTCAACCTTTTGACAAAGCTTTCTATCTTGTTTAACGAAATAAAGCATTTTTTTACTTCCTCGTGAAGAGAGATTTGTTTTTTTTTTTTTTTTGCACAAATGGTTCGAATTTTATTTCAAACTTTGAAACTATCGAGGCGAAATTTTTTACGCAAATAGGCCGATGACAATGATGATTTTTGGTATCGAGTTCGGCTAGAATCGCTTGAGGGATTCAGATTTTATTGAAAGATTTGAAATTTTCAAAAAAAATGTATCATCGTGTTAGCTTTCGTAAATTTGATGCTATCGAGGCAAAATTTACGCAAATAGACCTAGGGAACTAGGATCTTTGGTATTCGAGTAGTGAGAATCACTTGGGATTCAAACTTTTCTTCGATGTGAAATTTTAGCTCGATGTCTGAAAATTTATACAGAGCGTATACAGAAATTGTATAAAAAATTTATAATTCCTGAAGATACCGGCTGACTGCTTGCGCATGTAAAATTTCAGTGCCGATAGCTCAAGTCCTTCCCGAGCTACGAAGCGTTTCATTTTTTCAAGCCTCAGGCACAGGCATCTGGGAATTTTTTCTACCAATCTATTTGAAATATTTAAAGCACTCTGGCATAAAAATCTCAAATTTCCATTCATGAAAATAAAGCTACCTTCATGAGGAAGCCAAAAATAACAAAAAAAAAGACTCTTCGATAATATGACTACTCAAATACCTTGGAACGAAAAGTAAAAAAGACAATTAAAAGAGGTTCAATCCTTTAATTTGGACATTTCTTTTTTTCGTCATTCGGTAGTAAGCCCTCCCCATTCCTCGTGGCTCATCCCTTAAAGCACGCAATATTTAAATTAATCAGCCCTGAAACATCACACATCGAAGCTCAGAGAATTTTCTGATCTTCAAGAAGTCATGACATTTGGCTTCAGAGGCGAGGCCCTGAGTTCCCTCTGCGCATTGTCAGATTTGTGTATAACAACGAGACACGAGACGAGCGAGCACGCTTTCAGGCTTGAATTCGATCGCAACGGAGTGCCGGCTAAGAAAGAAAAATGCGCGAGAGAGCGAGGAACGACCGTGATCGTTAAAAATATTTTCAAATCACTGCCGGTCAGAGCGAAAGAATTTCAGAAAAATATCAAAAGAGAATTTGCCAAAATGATACAAATTTTGTACAGCTATTGTCTGGTATCGACGGGAGTCAGGATAACGTGCACCAATAGCACCGACGGTAAATCCTGCAGCACCGTGGTCGCAACAAACGGTGATTCGAGCGTTATCCACAATGTCGAATCGTTGTTTGGCAAAAAATGTCGCTTGTCGCTGATAAAAGCTGAAATCGAGCCACCCGACGAGGAGACACGTCGGGAGTATAATTTATCGGCGAACGCGGAAATCGATTTTTCTTGGGAATTTTACGTTAGCAGCTGCGATCACACGATGGGACGTTCCAGTCCGGATAGACAATTTTTTTACGTCAACGGACGTCCGTGCAATCTCGCGAAGATCGGCAAGCTCGTCAATGGAATTTATCACAAATACAACGGCAAACAATATCCTTTCGTTTATCTCAATCTAAGGCTCAATCAGCAATGCGCCGATGTGAATGTTACGCCTGACAAACGTACGATATTCCTGACTCAGGAGAAGCTCATTCTCGCTACGATAAAATCGAATTTGTCGAAAAAATGGGACAAAATGCAGGGCAGCTTCACCGCGAAGACTCTTCAAGAGCTCAATCATAATCTCAAGAGAGGTATTTCGCGTGAAAACGATTCCCCGGATCCACCGACGAAGAAGCCCTTGCTCGCCGAGGGCAATAATGAATTTTCGTCGCGAAACGACGATGATAATTCGGCTATCGCGGATCATGCAACGATCGAAAAGCTCAAAGATCGCGATCTCGTGATTAGCCTGGAATCCGTCAGGAGACAACTCTTGCGTAAAATGAAATCCTCGAGTTTGCGGGAGAATGAGACGAGAAGAGTGGAGTACAGGATTCAAATAGAGCCCGGCAAGAGCTCCGAGGCTGAGAAAGAATTGCAAAAACAATTGTCCAAGGATTCCTTCGACAAGGTATCCGTTGATTTGTATTCTCTCGTCCATGATCCACGTTTTTTTTTTTTTTTTTTTTCTTCCAAATGATTAATAGCGAAACTTAATTTTTTACAGATGAACGTCGTTGGACAATTCAATCTTGGATTTATCGTGGCACGATTGGATGGCGATCTCTTTATGATCGATCAGCACGCGAGCGACGAGAAATTTCGCTTTGAAAAGCTGAACGACGAGACGAAGCTCAGGACACAAAAATTAATAATACCGAAGCCGCTGGATCTCGCGGCTCTCAATGAAACGGTGCTGATCGAGCATCGGCAGATATTCGAGGACAATGGATTCACGTTCGATATCAAGGCGGAGGGTAAAAAAAATATATATATAGTTTAAATTAGAACAAAATTTGACAAAAAAAAAGCCTGTAATGAATTAACGGGAGTCAGGGAGACGAAAAAAGCGAATTTATGAATTTTTTTTTAACAATCACAAGCGTATATTCGTACAAATATTTTTTTTAACTCTTCAACGACTGGTGGGACGCATACGTCCCATCTACTTTGAAAAATCGTAATTTCCAGAAAAATGAACATATCGATATCGTTAAGGTGGCATTTTGAGGATAAAGGATGCATCTAATCATGAAAAATTCGGCGAACGCGAGGGTTGCACCCCCTTCGGTTTTTTACACCCTGTCGAAAAGTGTGAAAAAAATGGGAAATGGAGCATAATTTTCCGGCAAAATGTTTTTTTAGAGTCGCGATCGCAGGTATGCGCTTTGAAATAACATTGAAAATTTGTAGCAAAAAGATCCGGACCAAAAATCACCCCTAACGCTAATAAAATATCGATGGCCATCCCTAGCAATGATGATACGCCCAATAATGCACTTTCATTGATGCTTAGTTCATAAATATTTTTGAAAACACATGAAAACTTTGCAGCAAGAATATCCGAATGAAAAACTACCCCTAACAGTAACGAAATATCAAAAACCGCCCCTAGCAGTGTTGATGCGCCTGAAAATGCACTTTTATTGATGTTCATTTCATATAAATTTTTGAAAACACATGAAAAATTTGTAGCAAGAAAATCTGAATTTTTTCCAACTGAAGGGTTGTTCATAAGGGTTGGAATTATCCAAAAGTCCTTCCGAATATGCTCATGTGTTCTGGAAAACTCATATTTCGGTTCAGATCAGGATAAAATAACGGAAAATGAGATGATAACATTTTATCCATTGGAGGGGCTTAATTTCTCTTAATTTAGGGCTAGTTCATAAGGTTTGATTGATCCGCAAGTTCTTCAGAACCCCGCTACGTGTTCCGGAATGACTTTTCCTCAATTTCTGGCAGAAATGAACGATGGAAAATGAAATTAAGATGTTTTCAAGCGATTGGGGTGGTTTTTTTCATTTGGGGGTAGTTTCTGAGGGTAGAAAAATTCTGGAATAATTTTTTTTCTCACATTTGGTACTCATGAATTCACCATGCACCAACTTTGCCAAACGCTCAAAAAAAAAACTCAGCTGTTAAAGGGTTGAAGTAACATTTGAAGAAGTATTCGGTAATTTTTTCGCGTAAAAATATTAATCTGCGAGAAAAAGTTACTGCCAATGTCCGGGAAGAAAATTTTGAAATCTTTCTAAAGATAATCTCGCACGCGCCATGACTTTTGTAAACTTTTTACAGGAACAGTCTAGAGGATTCGTCCAAGTATTCTGTTTATCGAATTCCTTGCATCATTTTACCCCTTATTTCATGATTATTGTTTTTTTTTTATTCATGAGATTGTTATTTAAAAAAAAAATTCAAAAATTCGCTTTTTTGTCCTCCGGACTGATCATAACCCGTTGAACAAGACTCATCCCCCATGATCGATGAATCCTGCGATGTTCAATGATTTCCCAGATAATCCGGGAAATCGAGTACGCTTAACGGGAATGCCGACGAGCGGTGGTTGGCAGTTTGGCCAAGATGACATCGAGGAATTGATATTTTTGATAAGAGAAGGCGGTTCGGACGGTAGCGGAACGGTCAGTACGATACCGAGGCCATCGAGGGTGAGGCAAATGCTCGCATCGAGAGCCTGTCGAAGCGCCGTGATGATCGGTACAGCTCTGAGCATGTCCAAGATGAAGCAACTCGCCTCGCAGATGGGACAAATGAAAAATCCTTGGAATTGCCCTCACGGCAGACCAACGATAAGACATCTCTTGTCATTGACGCTATTGAAACGATAATTCGTGCTTTGTTTTTCAAGAATAAGAAAAAAAAAATCGCCGTATACGGTGAGTCGATTCGTTCGAGGCACATTCGCAACTTATTATCGGAGAATTTTGCGAATTGGAAAAATATTTTAATCCTGAAACGCTTTTTTTTTTCCTTTTTTATTTCCGCGAGAAATTTCAATTTTAAAATCGTCACCTTAGAATATGATGTACGAGGAAAAAAATAATTAACTCGTCATAAGTTCAATTGAAAAATTGAACTTACCCTAAGTACTGGAGAAGTGATTCATTTTTTTTTTTTACGAAATTAAAGGCTTTCAATAGATTTCGTGATAAATTTTTTTTAAAAAAGCAGGATCGCGGGATATTTGGAAAATTGCGAATTTAATAATCACAACTCAGTCAGTTTCTACTATACAACCGAGATCAGCTGAGGGGCATTTATCGATATAAAACTGTTTAGCGATTAGCCGAGATGAAATGATTCAATGGACTAGTCAAACGGATGGCGAAAAATCAAAATTATTGAAAAAATTAAATTAACACTATCACTGTAGGGTTTTTTTTTGCACCACTCAATTATAGGGGAGGGTCGAATCGACCTCATGCTCAAAAAGACTCGAAAAGGTCTTCCTAAAAATCTGAAAAAATTCATGTATCATGCCTCAGGCTTCTACTTTACGATGAAATTTTGAAATATGAGGTTTGCCGAATTAATTTATGAAATAAATAACAATAAACGGATCGACTCGTGAAAAAAAAAAGTATACTTTTCATCAAAAATTCGTAGCTCGAAGAAAAATGTGTGAAATGGAACGTATCAAAATTGAAATTGAAGCTTGAGAGTGTATCTTTCAATTAAAAAAAAATTGCAAAGTAATATTATGAAATTGAGACCATTATTTTTTTACATGAACACATGCATTTTTTCAAATTGTGAATGTAGGAAGTTTTGGTAGGAAATATATACACATTTTTCAATATAAAATTATTTATTCCTATGTTGAGTCGACGATGACATCGTCCTCCTCCCTCTCACCTTCGAAATAATTTAAAACTCCACAAAAACGGAACATTCGACCCACAACAGTCCCGGACAGTTATTTTATTTCATAGAAAAGTGACGTACTCTTATCAGTACAAAATCAGTACACACCAAAAAAAATGGAAAAACTTACCTGAATCGTCGTCTGACACAATAAAACGGTTCAGTAGGTTGCAGATATTTTTTCCAGATTTTTAAACTTGAATTTGACCATTTTTTGCATACACGCAAGATAAACAGCGTTCGGTTATAGCGTTGACTGAAGATATATAAAGACGGTTCGCCTTATGGGACTTCGTGTGCCAGCTAAACTGCGTCCTGAGCTAGCGCCATCTCAGTAATTTTGGTACCGCAGTCTGCAATAAGATAAAACAGTTTCAAGCGTCACGGCAGTTATCGACCGCTATATGTAGTTGCCACGATTGTTGAGAGTCGCGTAGATTATTCAGAAATCGGACATATCTTCGAACTCACTTCTGTTTGTACCGACTCACAATCAGTAGCAACATTTTCATAACAGAGGAATATTCGCTCATCAGTAAGAATATTAGGCCAGTCAAATTCTGTATTTAAATTCCAGTCATTAATAACCAAGTGGAAAAATATGAAAACGACGATGTACATAATAAGGATCTTGAGTTGTTGGGATTGTAGCATCCACACGTTTTTGCAAAAAAAAAATTAAAAATCGTTAAAAGCCAAGATTTTTCGCGTCTGAGACTTCCACGGCTTGTAGAGCGTAGAGCACACAATTTTCTATGAAGAAGTCATTGGCAGCACCTTTCTATCTATTTTAATTTAGCCGTGAGAGCGGCCCAAAGAAAAGGGAAAAACTGCTCGATCTGATATCTGCACGAAAATTCAAAAAACCCACTTTAGATGTTAAATTCAGTCTGCCTATGTTAATTGGTATGAAAAAATCGGTAGATTTTTTTAATGTAATAGAACAATCCAAAGAAGAGATTTCATGTTGCTCAAAATATTTTTCTCACAATTCCAATTTTTGGTGGGCATTTATATATTGTTGCTAATTTTTTTCCTAATTTTCGTCTTTTCGTAATTCAGGGATTTATTTTGCCTTACATAATTGTCGCAAGACGTTAAAACTTTAGGAATATCCCTTCGTTTTTGATGCTCTAAAAATACAAACTCCCGACATATCACTATATATGCTACCGGAAGTCGTTATTTGCAAGTAATCAAATAAAATTGTGTTTCTGGCCGTTTTTAACAATAAACAATTCTTCTTTTTTGAATTTTTTTGTGCTAATTGAATTACTCTGAAGAGTGTCCATTGTTGTTGAATTTTTATTAAAAATTAGAATAAACTAATATTTTCTAACTTTGATTCATTGTGATTTTATCTGTTATTTTTCCCTTCCTTCACCATTAAAAAATCACAAAAAATTTTTTCACGCCACAATCGATTTTAGTATTTGCTCATGTAGCCACTGCATGGTACTGCTGCCAGCTGTTTTTCAGGATTTATTTAAAATAAATGACAATTTGTTCTTCATTATCACTTACTCTTCAAAAGCACCGTAATATTTTAATATGGTTCAAAACATAAATAAATGCTAAATAACAGCTGACAGCAGTGCTGATGTGCAGTGGCAATATGAGCAAATACTTAATGCCCATATTTGCTCATTTTTAAAAACACCAATAGAAAACTGCCAAAATTACATTTAAAAACAGATAAAAATTTAGTACACAACCTCTATACAAATTTTTACATCAAATTCTAGTCTAATTCTTGACATACTTTTTCGTAAACAAAATTTACATTATTGATAAATTGTTTAATTTTTCGTATTCCATGTTACAATTTTTCACGTAAGACAAAATAGTTAGCGTGAAAACTAGAAATGAAATACTAAGGTAGTGATAAAATGTAAATTGGTTCGATAAATCATGAAAATTTAAAAGATAAAAATGACATTTGATCGAAAAAAGTCCTACTACGATTTTTTGCAAACAAAAGTTTTAGTTTTTGACGTAGAACTTGTGCACGAAATTGTGCCTATTTTATAAATGTATAAATGGCAGTTTTCGTATGATATTTTGTGAGTTCAGATTATTTTAGAGTATAAGGGTAGCTCAGATTAAAAAAAAACAGATATACTTTTGGAATCAATTTAATTGAAACAACAGTTATGAAACTGATCGAAGGAAGCGAGAGGGTCAGAGCCTGGTTAAGTTGACATATAATTCACACTACCAACTATTTTTACAACGCAATTCGAAGTCCGATTAATATTATAAAGGTGGCTGATCCATTCGACGTTTATATAATAAACGTCGGAATGCATATTGTAAATCGTAGGATGCCGCTCTTGAACGCTGCAATTGGCACAAATCGAATACAAGAACCAGTAGTTTTATTTTTTCACGACCTACAAATGATATTAATAGTAATAATATATACACTTAGAAAAAAATACAATTGACTCAATGAAATGTCTTAATGTCTGATCGCGATAGAATATTTGATTGGTGTACAACTAAATATGAATTGGTATGTTTAAATATTATTTGATAGGAACAGATTTCAGTTTTTTCATGTAACATTTCGTTATAATAATCAAATATTTATTCTTGACCAGACATTAAAATATTTAATAATAATAATAATAATAATAATAATAATAATAATTTATCTGTAGTTTGATTCTTGTCTCTCTTCCTATAAGCACGTTACTACAGAAAACAGGATTGCGGGCCCAATCCTTTTGATTGCCAAAGTAATGGCGATAATGTCAATTATTAGCTACTTATCCGAAGCATGTATGCTCGTTTTTTTTTATACGTGTATTTAGAATAGAATAATTTTCTAAATGAGTTACAAATTCTTAAGTATTGTCTCCTTTTTTGCGTCTGGATTATTTTTTCGATATTCACTTACAATTTGTAAAATGAACTGTTTTTGTTGTTCGTTCCGTGTGAGTATTTCATTGTAATCGGTGAACAGACGAACACCTCTTTCCGCGGCGTCGTTAATCACTGTTAATTGTTTTGTGATTTTCAAACCGATTGCGTAATTTTCATTTTGACTCCAAACAGATGGATCAGTCTTTAGAAACTCGTGATCAATTCCAAACCTTCGGAAAAAGTTGAGCGTTTGAGGGGTTACGAAATGATCCATTTCTTTGTCATAGTAACCACCAATATCTTTCAAATTGACCTGGATTCGTTTGGGGAACAATTCATCGATTTCTTCGTGTGGATTCAATTCCAAAACCATCTTGCGCCGGAAATATGAATTATTTTCCGACCGATAGTGAGATTGCACCGTGAGTAAAGTCCGTGATAACTAATAAAAAACCGACTTCAAAAATATTTTTTTCAATTACTTTGATTTAAAAACCAAACCGATTTTGATGAAATTTCTATGGGACCAATCTGAAAGTATATCCTTTCAAATGAAAAAAGAATTTTCCAAATCGGTCCATAAATGACGGAGTTCTGAGATAACAAACATTAAAAATAAAAGATTTAAAAAAAAAAAAAAATTATAATTATCATGGTGATGTTATGCAACATTTTGAGGGTAGGGGTTTGGGAAATTTTTTCCATGTAGCAGCATGCCTGTAAACTAATTTGTGAGAATTTCAAGATTTTACAAAAATATTTAGGCCCACAGTAAAATAGTGACTGCAAATGCGGAAAAATCCCATGTATTTTAAATGGAAAACTTTAACCTCCGTGGTCAAGGGTTAAACATTTTTTTAAAAATCTGATAAAATTACAGCGTTACTTTTTACGTATTTCGAACCGATTTAGGGGGCGGAAAGGGTAAAATTAATTTTGACCCCAAATAACGACCACCCTAATGTATATATCTACGTTTACTACGTCGGTGCGTCGGAGTTACATTTTTCTTGCACTTAAATATTGTAAAATTATTGTTCAATCATGCCGAAAACAAATGCTGATAAGTGTGTTGTATGTTTTTATGTAAAACAATGTCAATATTTTTTCTCTTGGTTATTAATTAGTGGAATATCAGGCCTATAGTTTAGTTTCCATTTGACTGGCCTATATTACAAAGTAAACATTGTAACCGTTAACTTTGTAACTACAGTCAAACCTCGGCACCTGCTCCCTAAGTCCCTATCCAGCTTCAATCCCTGTCCGCCGTTCTAGTGCCGTATTTAAAAAAGATTTATTATAGAAAATTTTCATCGTTTTGTGACGCATTTGTGCCCGGGGGCTTAACGTTAATAGGGCGAGACGTTTTGCTTTTTACATGTATACATTTTAGTTGGTTAAAAATCAAATAGTCAAAAAATAGTTGATATAAAAAAATGAGATTTTCAATAATTACATAAATCTATGATACAACATAGTTATAATTCAAGAAGGAATTATATTTACGCCTAGCTTTGAAGCGTATCTATGCCCATTTTTTCAGGGAAAAAATGTTCCAATTTACACATTTTTACTAATTACTTAATATGTATAAGCTGGAAAAAAAATCAATTTATAGGAAACATTTTCATCTGGACAGGGGTTGGATTAACGACAAAGTTTTTTGGGTTAATTTATCAAAACTTTGTTTTGCGTTTTCTTAAACACAATAAAGATTTTTATTTTGGAAGAATCCCGGCCACGCGGAACCTCATTCTATATTGTGTTTAAAAAAAACCTAGTTTTGTGTTTTCTGAAACACAAAATGGGTTTTTTTTTTTTCAGGAATGAAATTGGACCCGACCACGTCGTATGAAATTCCACGTAACCAGGATCCATGCAGCTAGGATTCTTACTAAAAAAAAAATCCCTCGTTGAATTCATACTATTATTACTTTGAAATTTTTCTAATTTTTTTTGTCCCTATCAATGTATCGCATCAAGTATTTTCAGGATTTTTAACTACTACCACGGTTTTTGAGAAAAAAATTAGGCATAGATAAGCTTTTAAAAACAGGCTTTTATATATGTATATAGGAAAATCAGCTTTTAGAACCGATAGTTTTCGATTGTTTATGTCAGATAGAGATGCACGAAGTCAATGAGAAAATATCTACTGGATTCAGTGCATATTTAAGATTATTACGTGATCGACAAGAACAAGTTTTTCTGCATAATATTTAAGCATAACAACTAGTGTGCTCGCGCTGTATAATAAATCTATGGAATCTCTCTTTCGCACGCTGCCTGCCCGGCAACCCGCGCACCGCCTCGCGGACCTGGACCTTTCCGGACTCTTTTTC
Source organism: Rhorus exstirpatorius (assembly GCA_963564615.1). Lineage (NCBI taxonomy): Eukaryota > Metazoa > Arthropoda > Insecta > Hymenoptera > Ichneumonidae > Rhorus > Rhorus exstirpatorius. Next base: position 20,140,687 of record OY751313.1, read on the forward strand.
AAGCCGATGAGAGCTCGAGAAAACAGAAAACTTTGGCAGCTATATCAAATCCATGCACAAGTCACCGAACCGATCGATATATGAAAGTGTGTGTGTGCGTGTGCGTAGATATAGATATAGCAAATACATAGTGTGAGAGCTGCTTGTGGGCCAGCGAAGATCCGAACAAAACGGAACGAGCGATAACTCCTATTTATAGATGAAATAAGAACATATAGTCGACAGATATTGTAGATATAATAATAGCGAAATAAAAAAAACATCTCGAAAGCGACTACGAGTTACCAAAAATCCTCTTATGGGTAGTCTCATCTTGTCAAAAAGAACGTTTTTCTTTTTCTTCGCAATTCTTAACATAAAATGAATATAATAATATTACATACTTGTTACGATTTAGGGAAGACGGACCTAAGAATGGCTTAGAATAATTCTAGAAATAAGTCGTACGTCATTTTATCGACGTACCATATGTATAGTGAAATAACAGTTCAATCTGTTGGATAAAATATATGTGCATTCAATGGTAAGACAGTGCACCAGCAAATCAACTACTACGAACATTTACCATCCGGAATGAATCTTCCGCTCCGGTATGCCAGCATGATTTAGTGAATTTCGGTCGGTAATGTCAATATCGTTTGCACCCCCGTGCCCACTCGAGCCCACTTGCTCGGCACACAAAATAACCCAGGGTGAACCGTCTTTATATATCTTCAGTCAACGGTTATAGTTACCCCGTTCAATTTTTTTTGTGTTCCTACGCAATATATATTTTTTGAATGAATTTGACCGTTTTTTGCATAAATATTTTATGTTTAGGGATGTTTGGGGATGGCTCACCTCCTTAATTTTTTTTTCTTATTAAGAGAATCAAATTTTTCATTTCTCGTTATGAGAAAATCTCTCCAATGGGTTTGCTTTAAAAATATTATGTTCTTATGGGTGAAACAACGAAATTGATGCACGACACCTCCATCTTCGGAGGGTAATTTCATCCCCTCAAAGTGTTTCATGGCCGATAAAAAGCCAAGTGGCGCCGCGGCCGGCTGTACCCCGCAAATTTTGCTGGAATAGCTCTCATTTATTTACACAGACGAAACCTTGTTGGATTAATTTTAATAAACGAACGTTTATATTCGTGCTGCATAGTTTTTTGAGGTGAGCTTAACTATAACTGCGTTGAAAAAAAGATAAATCGACGTATTACGATGTAATGAAAATAGGTTTACGGCTACTTTTCTTTCTCAATTTGAGGCTAAGCATGAACCTTGTCGGTCTTGTCATACGAACTGACAAGGCTCGTATCAAGAACAAGAAAGACGTAACTCGGACTTGATTGTAACGTAGATGAACGATTACCCGCGAAATGCTCACTGCATATTCGGGTAGCCAATCATGAGAGCTACTAAAAAGGAAAAAAAAAATCAATTTATTTGTATTATAATATCCTGACATGAATTTTTCATACCAGACAAAATATGCGCGTTTACTGTCAAGAATTTTACTTTCTTTGTTTTTTGCACCCAACGAATCTAGTTTTTGCGCTGCTCAACTTTATAAATTGCTGTCGGAAACGCGTAAAACTTAATTTCCGAAGTTGCGTAGCGGAAAACATTCTTATATGACTTCACACAACAGTTTAAATTTCCTTTCCGCGACTTCTCTATTATATTGCCCTCAATTGCACTACGCGACTCCAGCAAACATGTGCATTCTCGCCACCATGGGCGCTCTAAGTCGTTCTCAGCGGCTATAGTATGGCACTGCACACAGCGAATTGGCGATCGACACTAAGCATGCGACGCCTAGCGGATTTTTGACGAACGGCTATTGGAGTGCAAAAAACTTTATTTGTACACGCGATGCACACGATACAGCGTGTAAATTAGATTTGACATTTCTGTACCTGCTCAAATTAACAAAAAAGCTGTAGTTCAAATTTTTATATTATTGGATATCGGAATGGAGACTGTCGAAACGGTCGAATCTGCGAAATTCAGCCCAAAAGTGAAATCTAACACTAGAGTTTATTGTTGCGTGTTCGAATGTCATTCTCGTTCGTTCACGGATCGAGACGTGACATTTCACCGGTTTCCCGTAAAAAAAAACGCCGGTAAAGTATCTCAAACAAATTTATTCGGCGCGCGTGAAATGATAGATCGACGGAAAATGTGGATAAGTGTGCTCAAAATGTCTCGATGCGACCGGAAGTCTTCAATCAGAGTGTTACTGGCCCTAATATTTCGCGTTTTGTTTCGTTTTTTTCAGTACATCCAACTACCACCATTTGCCCGAACTTCAGAACTTCTTCCCCTTAAGTTATATTTCGGTAATTTAGGTCTCCTTTTACGAAATCGTAAATTTGTCGCAGTTTCAAGTATAAACGTCCCATGTTTTCAATGCTAACTGTCACAAACTGCACTCCAATAGCGCCATATTTCCGAGTGACGCGAGCGCCGCCATCGGTAGTGTCGATCGCCAATACTAAAGTACAATTCTTCAGGTGTCAGATGAGGCCACGTCCTCTTGATTTGTTTCAAAATAGGGAAAGTATGAAATTTCGACCTAGGGTCGAATCGACCCGGATACAGTGATAGGGTTAAATTAATTCAAGCTCCAAAAGCCATCTCAACAGTTATCATAAATTCTGACAATTACTTTTACGTTTTATCACATTTTATAGGCTTTCTCCAACGAATATATTGCTAGATAAAAAATAGTCACAAGGACTACCTTAAACGACAAAATAAAAAAGCTCAAAATTTCTAAGAATATAAATATTTATTATATATTATGAGTTACACGCTAATGGTTCGAAATATATTAAAGCCCGAGAGAGCTGTGGAGATAATCGTGCCGGGACACTGCGGATGCCAGTGAAGTTCCTTAATGTCCGTCTGTCCTTGATGTATGAACAGCAGCTGAGGTGGCAAATCGGCAATATCGGTGTCCGTCAGCGACATCCCGTCTGCATCCTTCTCGACCGAGAGATCCCACTGTACTATCTGATCGTCCGAGCCGGCCGATGCGAAAACCGTCGGTTCGTCGGGATGCCATTCGACGGATGTAATCGGTGCGGTGTGCTGTTTGAACGTAGCGATGGGTCCCGACGATTTTGTGGCGAATTGCCGTAAATCCCAGACTTTCAGAACACCGTCGTCACCACCGGAAACGATGAAACGGCTCTCCCTCCGATTCCAGGATATCACGTTTACGTCCGAATCATGAGCATCGGCTGCGGTCAACATGCAAGCCGATCGCGGACTCGCTCTTGTATCCCATATTCTTATGCTGCAATGAAATTTTTATTCGTCATTTTTTGTTTTTTTTTTTAAATTGCTCTACTCGCTTTTTCTTCCAAATTACACGCTTGCCTGGCTAGGGTGACTGAACCAGTGAATGAACGCATAAGCCTTTTTTCTATTTCGATAAAGCCGTATAATTTAACTTATTACGAATTTCTTTATGAGCTAATTAGATCTTATAGAACAATGTTCACAGAATATAAAAAAAAATATTCGAAGTGCCCTGTTCGCAAGGATTTTGTAAAAAAAAATTATAATGAACGAAATTACCATTTTCCCAGTGAATGAACAAAAATTCCAATGAATGAACTCTTATCTTTCCAGTGAATGAACGTACAATGGAACCAGAGATGCGTACGCATGCTCGTGCGTTTTGAGGTTATGAAAAGCCTTTTCAACGCTCGTTCAATCACTGGAAATAGGTTAAAAAGCTGGACCAGTGAATAAACGGCCATATATCGCAAACAATATTGGGTTTTTGACCAAAAATTCATTAATATCATTGAAGCTTAGCAATGTATAACGTTGAAAAAATTATCGCATATCTTTTAAAAAGATTAATCGAGGTGATATGGAATATTCTGGTATTCGATGCACAGTCAGATGGTTATAACAACATGGCTGTCTCTTATGAATATGCGCCCCAAGTACGAAAAAAAATCCATAGCATCGCAAATCTTTCACAGCGTCAAATAATATCACTTCTAGATGTTTTCTCAGAATTTTTACTTCATTATGAATACAAAATTCTTCATAATAATATAATCATATCTCTGCCGTTTAATTAAAATACTAAGCCTGTTCATTCACTGGTAGGTGTTTATTCACTGGTTCAGTCACCCTATTTTACATGGAGCACATGAGTTTTTGGCCGGAAAACTCGCGAGTCGCAATGAGAAGGGAATTAACGATCGAATGAGGTTTTAAAATGTGACTGACTTAAGAACGTCCCCTTTAATTTTTTTTTATTCTTCCAAGACAGGATCAAGAGGTGAATTATAGCGGACAATTGTTAATTATCATTTGGATATCGAACAACACCCAGCTTTGAGGGGTAAAAATTTTCATCCGCCATATTGGATCCGATGAATTTTAAAAATCTGATTTCAGATTCGTAATCAGCGATCCCAAAAACCTCGGAACACCATCTTGTTATAAAAGTTGATTCAGCACAACAATGTGTGACTCCAAAGGCTCAAAGAGTTTTCAAAATGCTTCGAAAAATGAGAAGCTTCGATGACGTCTGTATATATAGTAGGAAATATTGAAATTTGTCAAACATTCGGGGAAAGTGCATGAAACTCGCGAATTACTCGATAAGAAAGCGAATTTCTCGATGTATTGAGAAATGGGCACAAGAAGTTAGGTGCTCAGGCCGTAATATGGCGCTCGAGTGGAATATTTGCGAACTATCTGCGCAACAAATTATCCACGATGCCATATACATTTTCGAACAAATGCCATTTCTATAATTTCCCACTTATCCCAATAAAAAAAAAAAGCTCGTTGATCAGGGTTTTTATTCGTCTAGAGTCTAATGACCAGATTTTTCCGAAATTAAGCTATAAAATAATTATTACAACCATTTCTGTTTTGGGTTTAGTCGATTTTAGCCGAGAATATACATTTCTATATTGAATTTTTACATTTTCTGGCCATTAGCATCTAGATCTTCAGAATTAGGAATATGAATGAAATTTTTTTTTCAATCATTGGGGCGCATAATGTAGAGTAAGTAAAAATAATGAGGACGTATTTGTTTATTTTTCGTTAAAAATGACAGATGCACCTGTTATAGGCAATTTAATTTCACGGATTTTTATATTTATATAGATGTAGCATAACATGTGTGACGTCATAATGTTATATTTTTCAATTTGTTATATTAACGGCAATTTTGATTCAAGTGAAAAAAATAAAATATACGTACTAAATATTTTTTCCTAAACTACCAGATTTTGAAATAAAAACATTTCATTTATACTCCCAATTACGTGTTCAAGTTACAAATTATTCGGTTTCGTAGTTTAGGAATGCCATTGATCCAAAAATTAACGCGCATCCTGTGTTCTACCGTCAGAGTCGTAAGTCTCGTGTGCTCTTGAAAAATGTCGTTTGGCTTTCATCCCCTTACAATTTTTTTTTTTTCCCAAGCTACACTGTAAAAATTATGGAAAAAATTTGGAAAAATCAATGATGCGACGTAAAGAAATCTTAGATAAACTATCCAGGAAAGCAAAATCACAGCTATCTCGATAAACCAATTAAAAATATATATATATACAAAGTGGGAATTTTACTTGCATACCCTTTCGGATTTTTACAAAGACCGTTCTACGTTAATTTAACATGTACTTTCCGTCCTTTCTACCTATACTCCGACCTTATTTCCACCTTTCTCTGTGTTGCACGGCTTCAGCCGCTTCAATTCCCCTCGCCACTGTGGCGCATTCGCCGTGGACGGGAGGGAAAACTGCAGAAAACCTTCGACAATACAGGTCAGCTCCTATCTAGTCCCCCTGGTGTGGCCGTGCGAGAAAAACTCAAGCAAGTCTCCAGAGGCGCCCTAGGCCGGTTCCTCCTTCGCTGCGATTTAGGCCCGGTTCCACAACACGACTTTAAACCCGGTTTAAGAATTAAACTGAGCTTAACTTTGATTTCAGCCAATGGCAGGCAGTCTTTAGCGATTCAAACCGAGCTTTTGCGATAAGCTAGGTTTAAAGTCGTGTTGTGGAACCGGGCCTCAGTGGATAAAAAAAGCCAGTGCCCGGCTAAGAGGCCACCTCCCGAGCGATAAGAATCGCTTCGGTAGTCCATCAAAGCCACACACCGACCATCCACTCGTCGCAGAGAGGTTTTTTGGCCATTGATTTATTTACGGTGGGATCCGAACCACCAGGATTGCAGAAAAAACACATAGAAATTTTTTTTTTTTCCATTGGTATCGGCCATGGGACTCGAACTCGGGATCACGACATGCGAACCTCATCCCACTGAGCCACTGAGCTCCCGCGATAAACCAATTATTTCATTCGAATATCGTAACACGTTCGACGGCAATTTGATTTTTTCTTTTTTTGTTTTTAATTACTTTTGGTCAAAAGTACCTTTTGTCTACGGAACAAGAGGCCAAAACGTGTTTCTCGTTGGGTGACCATTGCAAATCTTCGACGCTGTACGGCGCATGAGAATCGTAGGATCTCTGATCGACGAGCCAATTTCCACCTTGGGCGTGACGCCACAAGTGAATATTCCCGTTGCAATCGCCGGATGCGAGAGCGCCTGCCTCGGTGGGACACCAATCAATGGCAAAACCCTCGACCGAGTGTCCCTTGAAGGTGAATAGCGGTTTAGGCCCGCCGTCGGAACTTTCCGATCTTTTTTTATAAGCCATCAGTAAATCGGGACTCTCCAATGCTTGTAGCTGCTCGTCCAAGTTCCAAATATGAACCCTGCCGAGTTCGCTCCAGCTTGCGGCGAAAGTCACGTCGCCGAGACGCGCGCATCTCACTCGATTCACGGATCCCTGATGCTTTATCGGTGCTACCGCCATTACCGGAAGTTTATTGCGACTTCCCTCGTCCTCGGAGTCGCTCAATTCGCTCTCGCTCTCGCTCTCGCTCTCGCTCTCGCTCTCGACCTTCCTCTTTATGCCCTCCATACTCGTCATTTTCATTACCAACATATTATTTACGTGCGCACGCGCCGCCTGCGTTCCACCCACGAGATACATGCTCAGCGGATAAGTCTCCCTCGAGCTGCCCCAATTGTCTCGTATAACGTCGAAGCTCAGACAGGGAGCGCCGGTCTGCGCCTGATGCAATATTTTATAAGCAAAACGATTCACGACCAAATCTTCGCCCTCCTCGAGACCCTTGCTCGGCAAATATACTTCTTGCTTCTTCGCGTCATGTTCTCCGCTCTCCTTCTCATTCTCCTCGTACATCTCGTCTTCGTTATCTTTGCTGTCCTCCATATCTTCCTCCTTTACCTCGTCCATCGACTCTGCCTCCGTTGGTTCCGACATTGCGTTATCTGCACTGTACGTCGTGGAATTATTAAAAAAAACAAAAATTCGAATAAACTCAATTTTCCCTCTCATCTTCGAAAAGCTTCCTTTGCGAAATCGAAAAAATTGTAAGATGGCGATGCACACGAATTTTGGATTCGCAAGGGGGTTTTTTTTTTTTGTAAATTCGATCGCTCCGAGCTTTATCATTTTCTATGCAAGTTCAGACTTAATTGCGTCAATTTACTCGGATAAATATTATTTTTCTTGGAACAAATGCAATGGATTTTTGAAAAAATTCTTTATTCACGCTCGACAAGCTCGTGACGAAACGTTTTCCGAATTTTTGGGTGTACTGTATACGTGTAGTTTTCTGATTAGGATAAAAAGTCGCACGAATTTGAGTCTGCAGAGTTTTTTTTTTAAATGTTAAGTTTAAGGCAGCTCTAGCGCGAATCGTAAGCTACGGAAAAAAAATAATCTTGCAGTACGCGGTAGATGATGTATGTACCCTTATTCGTGTATGCAAAGTTTCAGAACATGGTTGTTACGCATTATTGACTCAGAAATTCCCTGACTTTTCCAGGTTTTGCAAATATTCCAGGGAGATTAGAGTCAAATCAAAAAATGTTAAGTATTAAAATAAAAAATTACAAAAAAAAAACTGAAATACAAAAAATAATTTAAGTACTCTAAAATAAAACATAAATATAAACACTTATCTACAATAATAATTGTGTAGTTGCGTGTCGCAAATCGAATGCAGAAGCGTAGCTTTAGAGCTTTAGAGTAAATTAGTTTTTAGTTTTTGAAATTTTCATTGTTTGGCACTGACGTAACTTTTATTGTATATAATAGAGAATAATATAAATATTAAAAATATACAAAAATATTTATTTTTATACTTTTTAGTTTTTTTTTTTTTTTTTTCAAGTTGGTTTCATTTTTCGTAATTCTGGCAAAAAGTAAATTCTGGAAAAATTCCAGAGAATTTTTTAAATTCCCTAACTTTTCCCTGATTATTCCAGGAGGAAATGAATTCCCTGAGTTTTCCCGGTTTTTCCTGTTTTCCATATGCGCAACAACCATGCCACTCTCATTCAGAGTAGCTGGATTCCCGCAAGTTGCACAAATCACTTCCCGTTTTAACACGCCATGATTTTGTAAAAAAAAAAAAAAAAAAAAAAACTGTCTTTTCGTTTTTTGAAATTTTATAATAACATCGGTAAGCGATATTATACACCCGTCACAATTTATTGTCACGCTGATACTGTTATTACAAATCTACTTAGCTTCTCACAATGTTATTATTCTGTGTCCCTGTTTTCATTCCTTCTTAAAATTCTACTGTCCAATGTTTACATTCCTGCGTTTAGTTCAATCGGTTCATAATTAGATTTTAATTTTTGAAGTTTTCATTGTTCGGCCCTGACGTAACTTTCGTTGTATATAATAAAGATGAATATAAATATTATAAATATACAAAAATATTTATTTTTATACTTTTCAGTTCTTTTTTTTTTCAAGTTGGTTTCATTTTTCGTAATTCTGGCAAAAAGTAAGTTCTGAAAAAATTCCAGAGAATTTTCTAAATTCCTTGACTTTTCCCTGTTTTCCGTATGCGTAACAACCATGCAGACCTTTGACGGACTAAATGAGAGATAAAAATTATTGAAACTCAGTTTTAACACTGGGCACATGGGAAGATTACCCTCGAAAGACTTCAACCAAGTAATGTCTCTATAGCTACGCTACGGATGTTGACGATAAGCTAGAGAAGCGTTGATTAGATCACGAGGATTACAAATATATCAATAATTTGTGGAGTCGCGGACTTATTTTTTTCGAATATCATGAGTCAAAGTTACACGCTAGCCACGAGTAACTCGTGAGCAATCAGACACTCTCTTGTTTCATGCATGCCCCGCTCATTGCTCGTTCCGTCACGTCTACGTTTCTGCTAATTTCCCCCCATTAGTCAAACTCAAGCCTCCTTAATAAAGTCACCAAAGTTAATTTGGACAAAAATCGTTACCGACAACAGTGATATTTTGGGAGAAAATTGGCCCTTGAGAAAATCGTTCTCGAATTATAAAGAATTGGGTTTCTCAAAAATTGAGAACATTTTTAGTTGACGGAACTTTTTTATTCTATTTATCCCATTTTCCCTTTGAATCCTTTTAAAAAACAAAATTTTATTTCATTGGTTTCCAATCCATTTCATTTACTGCAATTTTCGTCGAAATTACTGAAAATTACAAATTTTCTGGAATTTTGAAATTTTCGAAAATTGCGTCAACGCGATAAAATAATAAGAAAACAATGTTCAAGTTTCATTATCTATGCAAAATTATTTTTTTGTTTCTCTATAGCTCAAATTTTCATTAAGTTCGAACTGGCACATCCATCTTCTTTTTAAATTCGTACAATTATATATTTTTTCGAAGTGTCAATATCCAATAATTCAAGTTATTTCAATGCCAATAATTCAAGTTATATTTCAGAGCCGGCGAATCGACCTTTTTTTTAATAAACCAACAAAGACATTACATTAGACATACCGGGCTTTTTCGTGGAAATGCGCCAGCTCGGGGCCAAGTAGATAGGCAACCGCACATACAATGTCGCCGATCTGGCGTATTTCCACGAATATGGCCAGCATGTTGAGACAAAAATTCAAAATTGAGGTTAGGTCAAAATTAACTTCGAAAGAGCGTTCTATCGATGTATTTTCCCTCAAAACTGAAAAAATTCGCACAACAGGATTTACTCACCCAATTATCTCTGATTCCGCGTAACTTCAATCACAAAGCACGTAATTTATGAAGAATAACGAAAGATCGCAAGCTGCGAAAATGGTATCACCGTCGGGACGTGAACACGCGGGAGAGCTCTTGCGATAATGCGATGTTGCGAAAAAGTGGCGCCGGGCTGCCGGGCGCATGCGCCTTAGCTGAGAATCAAGTCGGTGTGTCGGTGAAGTGTCATTTAAAAAAATTCTATTTACATATGCCCAAGTAAAAAAAAAAAATTGCGCAAATTAAAGCGATTAAAAAACATATTTCGAAAAATTCAAAATTTCATAAAATCTCAAACCTTTAAACGATTTCCGCCAAAATTTAATACCACAAATCGACTTTCAATTATGATCTGATGTAAAAAAATTTAGCACGATATCCAAAAATTTACGGAAGTTATTATAGCGAGTGCCCGCATTTTTTAAAAAATTGAAAATAACAAAATCTGAGCCACTGTAGGAATTTTTATAAAAATTAAAGTAAATAAACGAGTCATCGTGCTTTACTTGACTGCGAAATTGCAGCTTCGTTGTAGCTCATCAACCTGTTGTCGAATTACGGATGATTTATTTTTGCATAACGGACATTTTTCCAAAATATGATTCGGCACAGTTTGTGCGACTTGTTGTTGAAAACTGAAAAAAAAAAATTCATCGCAAAGCTTCTTCGATGAAGAACTAAGAACGAGGAAAAAAAACTTGAATAGAGAACTTGCATGCAAACGATTTTCTGCTTTTTTTTTATCATTCTGGTATAGTTAAATATTTTCTGAAGTTAATAAAATAATAAACGTTGCATTAATTTCTTTAAGCAAATTAATTATAATATCTTAAGGTGTAAAAACTGTAAGAAATTTACGCGCTCTGTGGGCCAAGTCACGTCACAACACCCCTCGGTATTAGGATAAGATTATGCCCGGTTCTTTCACTTATAGCAAATTTGACTCGTTGCACTGGTGCGCACTGAGTGCAGTTTCATCCTTTTATACCATACGCTTTGGGAAGAGATGAAAATACACTTATTGCGCACCAGTGCAACGAGTCGAATTCGCTATTAAGGGTTATCTTCTGGATATAGTTATCCGCCGGATAGCCGATGTTAAAAGGATAGAATATCCGTCGGTGAAAAAATTCACGAAAGTAAATCATTGGTGCACGAATGTGTGTAAATACATTATAGCGTATGCTGTAACTTGAAAAAAAAAAAAAAAAAAACGATACATGAAAGCGACATCTGCAAATTTGCCAAGAACAGATTTAGAGATGTTCCTAACGCAAATAAACTCTTTTTTCAGGTATTGATACAGTTGTGTTTTTGCAATATGGTACAAAACCTTTCTTCGATTGTTCAGGTACATTGGCCATGTTATTAAGGGGTTATATACAGTTGTGATGGATGAAAAAAGACATTTTTTTTTTATTGCATATTCTTTGAGTATATACTCTCACAAAATTTTATAACGATCGGAGCATTAGAACCGACTCGATGTAAGTTAAAATATGTTTATTTGAAATATCAAAGAAACAAACTTGAAACTTTAAACGCGATTATCTCAGAATCTTGTTTTTTCGAAATTACCTTTGCGATGGACACGATTACTAAAAAACTATTAATCCGATCAACATCAAATTTATACCACTTATTTATTATGTTAATAGCTATATAGTCGCTGAACAAAGGATTTTCAATTTTTTTGAAAACTTTTTTTTAGAGCAAAAAATCGAAATTTTATACATTGAAAAAGTACATTTTTCGTTACAACCGTCGCCATTTTTTTTTAAATCAAAATTTTTACAAATCCTTCGCTCAGCTACTAGACAATACAATATACTAACGAAATTTTTTTGAATTTTTTATTTCGGATGAACCTTTCTCAAGATATGATGTCCACCGCAAGTCACGTCGAATAAAAAGGCGTTCCTGGAATTCACCTGTAACGTTTTTATTATTTAATATTTTTTGATGAAAAAATTTCAACAAGTTCTTAGAAACTATTCGACGTTGACAAAAGATTTTGAATAAATATTTTTTATGGTGTGAAAAAAAAAATCGAAAAAATTTCATCTTTTTGCGCGGTACAACTGTATATAACCCCTTAAGGAGGTTCTTAGAGAAAAACGGTAAGAATGATTCTAAAATTTGAGGGGAGGTTTGTGCTGGTACTAGGAATACACCGCAATTATTTCAGATTTTTTGACCGCGTAGTTGAGGAGAAAAAAAAACATTAAATATGCCACTTATAAATGGGCTCTTATGCGAGAAGTATTCGAAATTATGATCGGAGATTATTTTAGGAGTGAAAAAACGGTAACATTTCCCTGAAGAACCGCTTAAACGACAGATCAGACCTTCATAGATATAATTTGCCCATAAAGAAATGTTTTCACCATTCTGATTGTGAAATATAGCTTGTAAACAGAATTAAGCGTGAGTAATGGCTTTTGGTGAATCAAATGCCGAGCGCGACCTGCCCCGCGCCATAACGTTCCCCTTGCCGCACCAAATCGATGTTAAGAACCTCCTTAACCGTATTTAACGACTACATATTTACGAATTACGAAGATTTTTTGGGTTAGGAATTCATAATTTTACCGCTAGAGGCGCTCCTGCACTGGGGTGTTGTGACGTCACTGTCGCGCGATATACGTTTGAGATGCAACTTAATTCTCAAGCTGGTATATTTAATTAAATAATGATTAATAACCGAAAAAAATCTATGCAAATGATGTTTTTGAATAATTATCATTTAAATCATTTAAAAGGTAAAAATAATACAAATTCTCTATTAAAGTAAGAATCGAACCCTCCGCAACTGCGTCTCGCTCATATCTTCGTCGGCTTCGGTCATGAAAAATGAAGAAACGATTGCGAATGTATATAAATTTCTCTTTATTAGTCAGGCAATATGTTTATGAATCATTCCCGAGGATACACTCGACGAATTTTCGACTTTGCGCACCAAATTTTTTTTTCGTTCTCGCATATTTTTAAATTATTTTTTATTTTTTTTATTAGCATTCTATAATTATATAAGTTATAATACGAATAATAAGTAAATTGAGGGATCGTGACGGGGGTAGCAGTTAATTAATATAGTTTCATGTATAAAATACAGCGGTAGTGATTATTCAACGATCTCCCTGCGCGAGATCGTTGAAAATTATTTAAAAAAAAAAAAAAAAAAAAAAAAAAAAAAAAAAAAAAAAAAAAAAAAAAAAAACAATGACGAGGGAAGAAAAAAGAAGAAAAAAAAAAAAGAAAAGAAAAAACAACTTTTTCCCCGATAGCTCGGCATTAGCTGTTTTTGTTGGGATGAGGATTGCTACCGGAGTTGTTGGTCGCTTGAATAGGCGTCGGCGAGCCATGCGGCGAATTCAGCGACGTCGGATCGTCGCATCTCGGATTTGTGTCGCAAAGGCTGTGCAGGTAAGAGCGCTGAACGGGTTTGTGCTGAGCCAGCTGAATAAGCGCCTCCGCTATGGAAAACCATTTTCTCTTGCGACCTATCGCCCTTGAGTCCTCCCACTCTGGCATTTCCTCCGTCACTCGCATCACCCACACCTGAGTTCTGTGCTTGTGCTCGACATTCTGCTGAAGCAAGGAAATTAAAAAAAATAAAAATAAAAATAAAAATAAAAATAAAAATAAAAATAAAGAACAGAAAAGAAGAAAAATTCAACATCGTTTCTTCGTAACTTTTTCTCGAATTTTCATCGCATTTTCTCTCATTTTTTCCTCCCTTTCGCGAAAGCTTTCTCCTTGCAGTTACTACTTCATTCTTTTTTTTTGGAAAAATTATAAGAATTATAAGAATTTGTGAAAAATTATAAGAGGCTAACATCGAAATTTGTAAAAAATTCTACATTAACTACGATCGATGCACCTTTGCTCATTAAAAAAAAAGGAAAAATGAAGAAAATTCATCAAATTTGATTATCCTTCGTGATTTTACGAGTGCAGCCTGAATAATCTGGCTATGAAAAAAAAAAACGAGTAAAAATGTTTGCGATCCGAAGATCTTTGCTCGATGAGATTAAATCTGTTTTTCCTTGGACGGCCCCTGAGACGCGAAACAATCGAATAACCAAACGACTTGAGAAACTTTATTGTCATTATTATTATTATTAAGGAATAATTGTGATGGTTATAACATTTGAGATAAATAAACAATTAATAAACAGAGAGGGATAAAATTGGAAAGACGAAAATTCGAAATTTGCAATCGACGACATAATTATATGATAAATCATTGGTAAGAACCTCGAATACGCCGAGGCAACGTCCCAGATTTCCAAGAACTCCGGCCTCCTCTCTGACCTCCCTCAGAGCCGTTGCCGCGGGTTCTTCCTCCGGCTCGACGCCGCCCCCCGGTACGATCCAACTGTCGGGTCGTCTGCTGGACGTTACCAGCAATACCTGAGTTCCCAAATTACAAAAGCTACTCGTGAATCGACGTGAAAAGTTTCTTTGAACCGCGAAAAATGAAAAAAAAATGTTTTTCTTCCGGCGAATTATCGAAATCACGGGAATTCGGGGTATGCGGGAAAATCCAAGTGAGTCATTTCGTGAGCTATTGCAATTTATGCGCTAAGTGAATTATTTCGGCTAAGCGGTGTCTAATGAAAAAAAAAAAAAAGGAGAAAAAAAAAAGTAATTAGCGTAAAAAAAGTGCCCTCTGTTGTTCCCTACCTCATCCTCGAGGTCGTTCTTCACGCATATGCAAGCGGCACGTCGCCTGTAACCCTCGGAGTCGTAGATCCGCGTAGAATTTGGCTTCTCCTTGACCATGTTACGGGCGTTATTAAAAAATAATAAACCACCGCCCACCGTCACGATTGAAATCTTGAAATATTCGTCAAACGGCCAAAACGGCCATCCTATGTTCCCGCATTGGCCTGAGTCTACTTGCGGCCGACATTATCGACGTTGAATCAACGCGCACGCACACACGAACACGCGCGCACACTTGCAGTCACTTTACACGTTCGTTTTTCTACGGAGGCTAATTTATATTATCCTCGAATATCTCACACAATTCGTCGTCGAACTCTATCGGTTGTTTTTTTTTTCTCTTCTTTAATGTCTTTCGACGAACGTATTTGCAGAATCACAGCACACGGTCTCTTCTCGCACACCGCGTTACGAGGCGGTAAATGCGAGAAAAAAAAAAAGAACAAACACCGTCACGCCGATAAATTGCGATATTGCACCGAGAGTGACTAACGATGGGCGAAACACGTATTTATCGACTCTCGCGATTATGTAGAAAAGTGTAACTACGAGATTCACTACACCTCGCGGAAATATCCGCTTTTATAACCTCGAAACACCACGAAAATCTCTCTCTCTCTCTCTCTCTCTCTTTCCCTGCTCTTACGCGGCTTGGAGTAAACCGCGCAATCGCCGGGAAGTTCTAATTTTTTCACGACCCCGTCGCGCGCGCGCGTGGTGTGTGTGTGTGTGTGTTTTGTGTGTATGTTCGTCTCCTGTAATCGAATCCCGGTTTACTCACCGCAAACTTGAACAAACGCGAGATAGGAAATCTTTGCATACAACGCCCAAATAACACACATAACGCTTGTAGAAGGGGGGGGGGGGGGGGGGATCTCTCCTTTTGTTCTTCTTTATCCGCTCTTTCGCCAATTTCACAGCCCAAATTTTTATTTCGATATCGAGGGAAAAGCAGTTATATCGAGTTACAGGTTGTAGCATTTTGCTATTGTTGCGAATGCTTCGCGTGTGTATGCATGATAATTATATCATGACCGAGTTATTTAATGAGTAATAATTTGGGAATGAAAATATAATTCTTTTAAAAAGAATTATTTAGGGACAGTCTTTTTCTAAACCTCCGAGCGAATTGTTATGAAAAATATTCCCAATACACTCCCAGTAAAGTCTTTGAAACATGCATTTTTGAATTTTTTTTGCGCAATTCGTATTGTTATTTTAAAACAATTTTTTCTAGCCTCGATATGGTAAAAACTACTAAAAAAATTGTTTTCGGTACGATACATATCCGTTGAAGAAAAAAATTAAACGCTGGATGCAATTATATATGGTAACTTTTTAAAATTCTTTTTTTTTGCACCATTTATTTACACAATATTCCGAATGATTCATCGATGTTTCAGAACCTTTTTTATTTACTCAAAGTCGGCTTTTAAATTTGCACATAAAATGCCAGCATTATTCCCAATAAAATCGTTATTATAGTTATTAGCAATAATAAAAAAATTTATAACAAGCAATGAAGGAACATTATAATAATAATTGAAAACATAAATGACCGGGGTAACTAACGAAAAATTTCACCGGCAGAAAACATGATTGATCGATAGTCGATAGTACAACGTACAACGCAAACAACTTTGCCACTTTACCGCTAGATGGCGTTTAAAAAATTGGTGAATATGGGGTGTTTGATAGTGTGAAGTTATAGCCAAAGACTAATAACTAATATAATAATATTTTGTATCCAATTTCGTTGCAATCAGTAATCATTAAAAGAGAATCGTTTGGTGGTGATATTGATAGTCTAATTAAAACGTAAGGTGCTCAATTGTATAACTTTCGAGATAAACAAATAGCGTACGTATCGATTAGATCCGGTGTCAAATCTTGAAAAACAAAGCACCAGTCAGGGATTTAAAAAAATGCAATTTTCGTTGAAAGATTATTGAATGTCGTCATTAAACTAGCAATCACCATCAAACGATTAGTTAATAAAATAGTTTTAAAAAATCCATGTTATCCGGCTAACATCACATATTCCAAAATCGCGATACCGGCCGAGATAAATGCTTCCCATGAACCGAATTCGCAAAACATACAAAAAAAAAACAAGCGCGAAAATTAAAAAGTTGCACATTTTGCTACCTCATTACAAAGTTACTTCCATTAGGGAATGGTTTTCGTAATTTTGGCTTTCTCATAGATGAAGCTTTGTAATAAGGAAGCATATGCGAGTTTCCAATTTGCACATTTTTTTTCTAAATTCGTCTCCTAGTGTATTTGTGTAAATTTTTGTCGGATTGATAATCTCAAATTTTCGACAGAGCAATCAAAGATATTCCACGAAAATTTCAAAACTTTAATCTCAACCCATCAAGCGATTTTTGCCAAAAATCAAACATCCTTGTCCCATTGTGTATTTATATAAGAATGTTTTGGCTGAATAATCTCAAATTTACGAAAGTTAGATATTTTTCGAAAATTTCAAAAATTTATGAAATCTGAACCCCTCAAGCGATTTATGAAAAATTCAAAATCGAACATCCTTGTCCAATAGTGTATTAAAAAAAAAAAAAATTTAGCTCAATAACCTTAAATTTACGAAAGTTAGAGCGTTCAGATACGTTTTGGCGAAAATTTCAAAATTTTTATATGAAACTCCCGACCTCAAAATTTTAAGGCGAATAACCGTTAAATTTACCAAAGTAGAGTGATCGCAGATACGCTTGAAAAAAAGTTCAAAATCATTTAAATTCCGGACACCCGTTATAAATTTTTTTTCGGTAATTTCCGCAAACAAAAGAGGTTCCCATGTTTCAGTAGAGTGCAAAAAAATTTCAGCGCGGTAGCTCAAGCATTTCAAAAGATATTGCAATTTCTATGTTTCGAAGGCCCGTCTTTGCGCATCAGGCATACATACATACACACACCCACATGCAATAGACATTTTATTCAAATGTATTTTCTTGGGTAAATATCCAGAAATTGGACCTCAGCGTGAAAAAAAATATTTGTACCATGGTTCATCGATATATCCTGAATTCAAATCCGTTAGTTAAAACTACCACTCTCGCATGATTCAAAAGATATTGTCAAAATTCTTGATAAAATAATACTCCCTCACAATTTAAGTTTAAAAAGAAAATGTATTTACATATTGTGTTCTCTCAGTTTCTCATTGGTATCTCTTCAATCGCATGAGAGCGGTAAAACTTTTACGCAGAGGACCAAATTCTTGACATTTGCCAGCTTCCTCTATGAGGAAATAAAAGAAAAGAAAAAAGAAAAACACTCGCCACTTTCGGAGTATATTGTTCCATGCTATAGAGTTCATTCATATCGAATAAACGAAACTCTATTATGTGTCCCGAGCAAACATTTGTCCTCGAGGCAGTATGATAAAGTTTGTCAAAGAGAAAAACAGGGAGAGCTATGTTATAGTTACATAAAAGCATTCGGGACAAACGCAGGCTGGATTGGTTCGTTGATCTAAAGTGACCTTTAGCCGGACACACGAGTCTCGTGACCCCATCGAAAATTGTGCGTAGTAAACACGCATATAAACTCTCATAATAATTCGTCATTGAGCATATACATTGATATCAGTCAACTCATTTTAGCCAAAAAAAAAACGTAATTTTCTGCATTAATTCCGACAAGGCGGGGAATCGCGTTTTTATATCTACTTGGCATGGACCGGAAGTTGTCGTAATTTCAAAATATAGACTCAAAAATTGATATTTTTTTTTCTTTCAAATTACTATTTTGCAACTTAATTGTACCCGCAAAATAGTTATCAGCAATTTTGAAGTAATTACCATCAATCTTGGTACAATTGCAAAACAGAGTAATTTGGAGGAAAAAAAAACGTAAATTTTGAGCATATTTTGAAATTACGATAACTTCCGGTCCACGGCCAAGGGGGAAAACTAAGTTCCATGCTATTTGAGGCCACAATGAAGTGAATAAAATAATTTCCTCCCCAGTCGGAGTTAAGGCAGTTCTAACGTTTTGACTCCTGGGATTTTTTTTTTTTTTTTCAATTTTCCACGCGCATTAGTCATAAGCTTATCTAAACGTGTGTAAAATTCCAAAGAAACTGATAACAGGGGCTCTATTCTCGAGTCCGCCCAAATGGTTCTCGCATATGCCACTTTAAATTCAAAAAGCATTGCATCTAACGTGCCAGATTCGTGAAAACGATTCGAGATTAGAGCGTCCGCTGTTGAAATCAGCAACTTTTTTTTTTTACATGTATCACCCATACCGAGCGCATGCCAATTTTCTCTCTTGTCCCGCGGATCCTCGAACGGATCTCGAGGTTTTAACGAAGCACCACAAATCGGCAAAAGAGAGATTGATCGATTGATCTGTGTATTTATGCCTTGGTGTGATCTTTGGGCAAACATAGGTTAAACGAGGATAATGATAATTACTCAATGCTAGTTACGAGAGACAGAAACTATCCAAATATTGTGTGAAAATTTCGGAATGATCGACCATGTTTCGGGTATCATTAGTAAAAGTTAAGCGCTTAGCTACGGTTTATAGGCCTTGGATCAATCGGATTGACGAATGGATAAATTGGCCTCGAGATTCGACATGTATCTCGCATTTCGAGATTATCGAGTTTCGATCGTGTCTCATTATCTTAAGAAAGAAAATGATCGGCCACTTTTGTTGCTGCCCCGGCTCTGTAAAATTATTAACGAAAGTGTTACGCGAGATGAAAAACAAAACAAAAGAAAAAAAAAAACAACAACAACAACACACTTGTTTCCAGTCATGTCAATAAAGAAGGTTAAATAAGAACCTTTATTGTTACTACAGCGTCAACAGCATTACGACAAGTCCTTTGCTTCGATTTCTCTTATACATTCTGGCTTCCCCATTTATGAAAGTATCAAAAATATCCTTTCTAGCACTTCGTCCTCTCTTCCCCTTTCCCCCCACCCCCGACCTCCCCTCCCTGCCCAACAGACAACAAAAAAGGAAAAAAAAAACATATTACATCGTCTTGATTGTAAAATCATTGAAATTATAACTAACTTATCTAAGGTAGAGTTCTCCCGCTCGTAAAGCAGGTCCATTCCGACGAAGCATCGGCCACTGTATAATTTTTCCCTTCTCCGTGAAGAAAAAATAATATTAATATTTATATATTTATAAATATACATATTCATACGTATATATATATATATATATATGTGTGTATATATATATTTATATACATATATATATATATGTATATGGATATATATCCTAACAATAACTGTGATCAATTTGCTTAATTGCTAAATCGACTTCGAGATGTAAAACTAAGTAAAATTTATAAATATGGTACAATCGATAGTAAGCGATATAGCGATAATAGATTAATTATAGATACATACAGATAATAGCATTTTTATCGCTCAATCTTATGGCGATGTATTTTTTCGTTTTTTTTTTTTTTTTTTCTCCATTTTCTTTAATAAGTCTCTCCCTTAGTCATAGAGTTTTAAGGATTGAAGTTGAATCTCTGTCCACATTATTATTATTTCTGTTCCGTTTGTTTTGTCTTGCTTTTAATTTTTTTTTGTTTTTTTTTTGTTTCTTTCTTCAATGCGATCGAGCTTCGGCTGGTCGAACGATCATCACGCGTATCAACCACCGTCACAGACTAGCGGCCACCTTGACTAGTTTTTTCTTTTATTATTTTTTTTTTTATTTTTTCACATAGCTGTGTGTGTGTGTGTGTGTTACTTTTTTTTTTCCTTCTTCTTCTTTTCTTTTCAATGACTCGCGTCGTTCTAACCCGTCGCACACCTGGTTTTATCTGTATCGCATCGATTTCAATTTGTCTTCCGCAGGGCCCAGCAATTTCATCCACATTTCAGTTCTCGAGAATTATTTTATTCGGTGCGTATTTCTATATGTGTGTGTGTGTGTGTGTGTGTGTGTGTGTGTGTGTGTGTGTGTGTGTGTGTGTGTGTGTGTCTTTGTGTTTGTGTGGGGCAAATCAGTCGCCGGGATGCTCAGGACAACTGCGATTAACTTGAAACCACTTATCGATGCAGCTGCAAACATAGACCAATATTAATAATTATAATATTATTAATATATATATATATATATATGTGTATATATATAATAATAAATAAAATAAAATATTAATAATAAAAAAAAAATAGACCAATAATAATAAAAATTAATAAAACCGTTGCAAACATTGCTTCTTTGTTGAATGGCAAAATAATAATAATAATAATGATAATAGTAATAATAATAATAAACTAAAGTAAAAAAAAAAAATATTGTCGTTTTTAGATTTATCAATATGGACCTGTTTGTTAATTCTTTCGAGCTCGCGATCAGACGAGAAAAGCGGTTGGTTGTTTTGTTTTGTTTTGTTTTGTTTTTTTTTTTTTCCCAATCAGCAAAAAGCGTTCTTCGCCGTTTGTTTTCGTTGACGAATGAACCGGGTCGGGTTCATCCAGATCGAACCCCATGTAAGACTGCATTTTTGGCAATAAAAAGATGCGTTTCTCTGTGTTTTTTTTTTCCGCTAAATTGTTTTCACAAATTTTCATTGATTGTTCAGTTTCTCATGGCTTCTATCCATTTTTATAATTTGCCATGGATACCTTTTGGCGGCTATCTTCAATTTATCATGAAATATAATAAGATCCAGGACCTTCTCAATTTTTTTTATTTGAGTAACACTTTTACAGGGTGAATTTTATTAGATCCAAAATCTTTTGTAAATTCAAAGACTCGATGAGAATCATAAAAATTATAAGCTTGGACATTGCTTGATACGACTCGGAAATCTTGCTTCTATGGATAAGAAGGTTTTTTGCTTCCTCTTGGAGCAAGATTTTTTAGTCAAATGCTGCACGATTTTTTTTTTTTTTTCTACTAACTTGAGTTGCCTGACCGGATCTATGATTTTGAATTAAAAATGCATCATCGTTGTACCCGAAAAACCTCGCAGATTGTAATTATTAAGAAATTTTAGTCCAAGGAAAAATGTATGCTTCAGAGGGTCACGAGGAAATCTAAAAACCATGAAAATAAAATTGTGATCGACACGTGAAATCGTGAAACTTGTTAAAAAAAAAAAAAAAGCAATACCGAAGGATCGCCAAAATAATGAAACATTTTCAGGATTAAGAGTAATTTTTTTGCCAGCCTAGTTCATCGATGCAAATATTGCGTCGCTGAATAAAAGAATAAATTCACAAGAATATATTTTCTGTGCGATGAGCTTTGAAAATAAATTTTTTAATTCGAGATGCAAAGAAGCTAATTTCGTTTGGCGTCTACAGCCTGAACCATACGAGATGATTGAAACGAAGAAACATTTGGCTAGGAGGTTTTCTACTTTTCGAGCTGAAATTCACGAATCTTATGAATTTTATATTGTATATATATATATATATTTTTTCCAAAAATCGACTTTGATATTGACCGTTGCTATTTCAAATTATCCTAATTATGTTCTTTTATTCCCGATACGAAAATGTTGCTTCACATACAGAGCTAATATTATTCCAAATACAAAATATTTTTTATTCTCAATAATTCTCGTCGGAAAAAGTTCAATTCAAATCAGCAACTAAATTTAAAGTAAACAAATGAAAAATGTAATTCCTATCCTGTTTTTTTACCTTGTAGCGTACCAGTGACTTGGTTAAAATCTCGCTAGACACTAAATTCTTTTTATTGAATCATTGAATAAAATATTCGCTGATCGACCGTTCAGTTGAGTACAACAGAAGTATCCCCAACCGATTATAACATTTTTTTACCGCTTCCGTCTCCGTTAAGGGATCATCTCAGTGTGAAATTTTCAAAAAATCGTTTTTTTTTTATTATCGGATAGTACACGGTTACAAACATGCTGTTAAATTTTTAAATCGAAATTCGAATTATTTTCGTCACTACAGCATTTCTTAGAGAAAGGGAACGGAGCTCAAAGTCCTGATCTCAAAGTTTAAGCGCGTTTTTCTCGGAATGGTGTTTTTCAAAACGGTGTCCGCTGCCGAGAGAAGAGTTTTCAAGCTATCGATTTCAAAGTTTTACAGAACATTCTTCTTGTCATTCTCTATCGTCCTATGGAAGCTTTTTTTTTTTTTAAACTTCCCATTTTTTTTCTCGAAAAACTGTCGAAAAAAAAGGCCAAATTCACTACTTTTTGTTCAAATCGCCGCCACTTTGTCAAAAAAATTAAAAAAAAAAGCCTCCATAGGACGATAGCGGCTTTCCTACAGATTAATAATCTTTTTGAAATTTTTGTTTCAGATCAAAATTGAGCCCGGAAAAGTGGACACCGATTAGGACTCTTTTTTTTTACAACATTTTTGATAATTAATAACAATAATAAAAAACTAAAAAATCACCGCAACAAAAATCATTTTGTATTCTTCATCGCTGCTTTAATTTATTTTTAAAAAAACCCAGACCGATTAGGATATCCTAACCATGAAAAAAAAAATCGCGAAAATCAGTGATTTTTCGGGCGGTCACACTGAGATGATCCCTTAAAGTGTTTTTTTACAAAGATAGAAAATTTCAGATGCGCCAGAGTATCATAGTTTCATTTACATGATCTTCGGGCGACCCCCCTTCGAGTTATAAACCAAAATTAATATATCATTGAAACAAACTAACAGAGCATGAGTCATAAACGAGCAACTGAGGAATCGCAGCAAATAATGGAAAATTAAAATTGCACAGCGAGCATTATTTTTTGAAAAAACTGAACGGACATACATATTTTTGAAATTCGTGTTTTTCCTCAATCATAAATCACTGCAATTGTTCGTTAATTATAAGAACAGACGGCTCAGGTCAGATCGTAACAAATTTCTGTTCGTTGCAGCGTAAAAGTTTTGTGATCACGATTTTTCTCAAATTTAACGCTCCGACTAATGCTCAGCGCCGATAATTCTTAAAATTAATCATTAGTTCGACGAATGCTCTATTACTATCAAGGATTAGCCGAGATGAATTTTTATGCCCAAAATAAATAAATAAATAAAATAAAACTCGCCCAAAATAACGGATTGTAACCGAAAGAACGCTTTTTTTTTTTTTTTTCATCGATCGCTTTTAAATTAAAAATTAAGAGAAATTCCAAACTTATGTCGCATCCCAAGATGGATGGGTGGAAAAAAAAAAAAAGAAAAAAGATTAAATTAACGAAACAAAATCTCTTAACGGTACATACTTTTTGTGGTATATGCACAGGCAAGGCAAGCGAGCTATCACATCTCCGGGTTGCAACTCTTCGAGGCAAATAACGCACTCGCCCTTTTCGTCCGCTAAAACATCCTCTGGAGCACAGAAATGCGTTTTTTTTTTTTTTTTCATTTTTTTCTAGTCATAACACATTTTTATTAAGGGGTAAAACCACTGTAAATTTTTCAGACAGTCGATTTTTTTTTTATTGGCTCAAAAGATGCCTTGAATCTTTTAGAATATGAGGCAAAAAATTTGATACCCGAAAGAAATTTTCTTCATTTAAATTTCAAGCTCCTCCCCCAAGCGCGTCGGATTGCTCCGAAACGCATTTCAAAACTTTAAACGAGTATTTCTCGAAACACGATTTTTCAAAACGGCACGCGGCACAACTCCAAAAATTTTCATTCGTTTCATTTGAATTTTTAAGAATATCTTTAAAATAACATTTTGAAGTGAAATCCATACGGGATTATCGATACCTTCACTTAGACATTATTCATTGACAAATGATTAGACCCTTTTTTTTTGTCGAAAATTGAACGTCTTCATTCAAATACTCGCCAATCATACAAAAATGAATATTTAAAAAATTCCCTACGTACTTCACTAGCTATGAGCATGTTGACTAAGTAATTTTGTTTTTTCCCGGATTAAAATTTGCAACGGTTATACTGGCGGTGCTGCAAAGCGCCTCAAATTCGACAAGCCTCGCGAGAATGGCTCTGGTGCCGCTATTTATTAATATTTGCCGATGATAATTTTTGTTCGATACTTAAATATATATGCTTAATAAATTCCTTGAATATTATTGTTCTATTACCTTTTCTTCTATCCAAAAGAAATTGTAAAAAAAACGTTTTTTTTTGGGCTGTTTGTTTGGGTTTTAGCCCTTAAGGCAAGTCGTCTGGTGTAGAGGCCTAAAAAAAGGTGATTTTTGGTGATTTTTTTTATAAGAAAAGAAACAACGGACCTTCTTGAAAATTTTATTGTACTTTAACACACACATTTGAAGAGTATAAAAAAAAAATTTTTATCGACTAATTGTCGCAAAATGGTGGAGTATTTGATTGACTATAGAAGCGCAAATAGTGCACAAAAAGAAAAAAAAATTGTAAAAATCGTCACTTTTTTGTTCAAGCTCGAAAATTAATATGGTTTCATGGTTTTTTCTGGGTTTTTTTTAGTTCATCGACGATAAAAATATATTTCAATTAAAAATAATTGTGGTTTTTGCGTTCCAGGCAAGAATTGAGCGCATCATCTTTTCCGCCAGTTCGAGACTCCAGCGACGAGGCGCTTCTATGGTCAATTCAATACTTCGCCATTTTGCGACAATTAGTTGATAAAAATTTTTTTTTATACACTTCAGATGTGTGTTAAAGTACAATAAAATTTTCAAGAAGTTCCGTTGTTTCCTACACCAGACGACTCCCTTAAACACTTTTTTTTTCAAATTAACGGAGACGACGAGCATCGACTCACCATTGTAGCTTAGACGCGGTTTCGTCAGGCACATGACCAAGTGACACTCGATGTCATCTGGCAGAATGAATTTGGAGCACACGGGACATTTTAAACCTTGAAACACACGATTTACATAAAATTTATGGTTTCTCGATTGTCATGTCACTCGCAATTGCCGTAAATGATATTTCTTCGTTAAAAAAAAAAAAAAATTTTTCAATTTAAAAATACCGTAAATGACGCGTCTAACGCGATGCGTGGGAACAACCTCGGTCTCGGTTTCGTTCAGGCACGAGCTCACTATTATTCCCATAGTAAACTCAGCCTAACCTTAATCTACCCCATTCCACACGTAGTCATCTAGAATGACCTAAAAAAAATCGTCAATCCCGCCCGCGACTCCAACACAAAAAAAAAAACACTCTTCCGCGTGAATTTGTTTTCTTTTTCGAATTCTCTCCTATCGTTCGCTTTTCGAGCGTTTTTTTTCCCGTTTTAATTTTGTACAAATTTTTTTTTTTTTTTTTTTCAATGACAACCGCGAGATTGAGAGAGCCCTTGACAGCTCACATCGATTGTACGCGGTTACCAGGCCAACTACCCCGGTAACACGCGCCAAAACAAACGTATTCTTTCGATCTGCTCCCCTCCTCGCCCCAGATCAACCTGAACCAACCATCTCACGTCTCTCACGTCGATGACATACGCACATAACCTCGTAACCTTACCCAGCCGTCTGTCACGGTTAATGCTAGGTTAGATGTCTCATGACCACGTTCCCCAAAAAGTCTATATATATATATATATATATACACCGAGTCTCTAGATATATAATATGCATTTTCTCCGAAAAAGTCCTTTTGGATAAAAAAAAAACAACAACAAAACATCGAGAACGAGAAATAAGCCACGAAAATTCGCGGTAAATTAAATAACGAGAAATCTCGCTGATGACCACGATATAAAGAGGCGTCGTTAAAAAAAAACAACAACAACAACAACAAAAGAATATCAGCTGATAAGAGTGTCCCTTTGTCACTTGACGGGAAAAAAAAGCACAAAGTGCATTTTTTTCGTGACACGCGACGTGGGTCAAAAATAGCCGTGGAATAAAAAGGGGGAGGGGGCCAACGATCGTTCAAGGTCATCTGGACAAACAAAGAGATCGCTCGATCGTTTTAAACGTACATAAATTCGAATATAAAAAATGCTGCAAATTTAAATTCTATGGGTCCGCGAAAATTTTTGCTTCACCGTATACGTATGGAGCGTCTCGGACAAGTATTGAACATTTGACGTTTTGCGCGTTTTACTTCCTCGATCTCGAGAGTGTTTTTGCGAGCCGAGCCCACGTTCGTAACGTTCCAACATCGATGAGACATTTTTTTTAACGTTGAAAATTCGCACAAAATACGAATAAAGTCTCGCGAAAAACGAAAAATTCCTGACATAACCTCACTTTTTTTTATTCGCTCAATCTATCGCTACGAATCTCGCGACACGAAACATACATCGTGTTCACGTGGCTTGCGAAATGTCAGTACGCGCAAAAATGTCATCGCGAGTCCCGAAAAAAACGAAGAACAAAAAAAAAAGCAAGGAAAATCGTTATCCGCGGCGCGACCGGTCACTGTTTACCAAAAATTTCTCAATTTTACTCACCGTTGAGGGACCAGATGTGCGAGGGCAAGCTGTGCGCGGCGTAGACCCTACCGCTGTCCTCGTCGCCGTCGTCCGAGTCGAGATTAACGAGACCCAGAGCTTGTCCTACGTTGACGCCTACCGAATTGCCTAAACTGCCCTGTTCGCCGGACGAAAGATCGGGCACTGAGCTCAACGATCTCGCGCGCTGTCTACTGTCCCCCGGTAATCTAGAGGACTGCGATTGTCCGCTCTGTTGATGCTGGAGCATTCCTACGCTGCCCGGCAAAGAGCGTAGAATCGAAAAACCCTGAATCGTTGTTTCGTTCGAGCCATTAGAAGATTGGCCATTGCCGCTCGTTGACTGAGCGACCGTACTCGATTTTGCTCCCATTACAATATAAACTTTTGTGTATATATATATATATATATATATATATATATATATAAATAATTTTAAATAAAATCGGACGATAGCACGGTTATTTATTTTAAAAAATTAAAAAAAAAAACAACGTTGTTGTGATCGTCAATAACCGATTGGCATATATCGCTCTATTTTGCTCTCGTGTTGCCTCCTGACCCCCTGACAGTATCGTGATATCGCACACTTTTTTCTCCCTCGCTATCTCGTTTGTATCCCTTGTATTTTTTTCTCGTTTTTTTTTTTTGTAATATTACTCCGAAAAAAATCACTCTAGACGATACACATCGGGATATCACTCTCGCTCGCTCGCGTGCGATCGTATTATTACGTTTTCAACACACACGTGGAATTTAATTTAGGCCGAAATTTTGAATATTCTCGCCTCGACAAGCAAGTCATTTCGTGAAAAACCATAGCAGCGGCTCATCGCGCAAAACATTCCCCGACATCTTGGGTTAAACTTCCTAGAAGTCAAAGCGGACGATTTTTTTTTCTCTCTTTTTTTCCATGGAAGACATTGCTCTCCCCACTCGGTTATTGGGTTGGCAATCGTTGTTGTCAGCGTGTATAGACGAAAATTCTCTAGAATGGTTCAGGAGGAAGAGGGCGCGGGATATAGTTTCGTAGCCGGAAGCGCCGCAGCTTGAAAAATTCAAATTTGACATATGGTATATTGTATCGGTAGGGTTTTCATGGTATTCGGAAGCGATTTTTGAATAAATAATTTGCATGTGAACGATTTTCACCTTTTTTTTTTATCATTCTGTCATAGTTAAATGTTTTCTGAAGTTAATAAGCATTGCATTAATGGCAGGCAGCCGAGTGACCACGAGCCAACTGGCCACAGCGTCAACTGTACACAACACGGATAGCAAATTTATGAATGTATATGCATACATACATCCAAATAAACTCCTTTTCTGGTGTTTGCTGCAGCTGTGTTTTTGAAAAATGGTACGAAACAATATTTGTACAATTTCTTCGATAGTTCAGGTACATTTCATGCGTTTGAATCCAATTAACAGACCACATGTTTACGAATTACGAAGATTCTTTGGGTTAGGAATGATTCGCTGCTTGAATTTCTTAATTTTATCGCTAGAGACGCTGCTGCGCTGGGGGTGTTGTGACGTCACTGTCATTCAATTTACATTTGAAATGCAACTCAATTTTCAAACTCGTATAATTAATTAAATGATGTCGACTGAAAAACTCATGCAAACGACGTTTTTGAATAATTCAAAAGTTGAAAATAATGCAAGTTCTCTATTGCTTAAAAATGATAATGCGTTGTGTTGATAACTGCAAGAACAAAGGTATGCACTGATTTCCCAAGGATGTTGAAAACAGAATACTGGCAATCTCTGTACTTGCCAAATGAAAATTATTATTCCGATCATAAAGAATAAAACTCAAAAAAATAACAGTTGTAAAAACCTAAAACTGAGTCCATATAACCTCATTTTTATTCCTCCTTACCGATGTTGTAAAACCTTTTTTTTTTCTCCGTTACTTAATATTGCTCCCTGAGGCCCGGTTCCACAACACGACTTTAAACCAGGTTTAAGGGTTAAACTGAGTTTAACTTTGATTTCAGCCAATGTCAGGCGATTTTTAGCGACTTAAACCAGGCTTAAATTTTAAACCACGATTGTGGAACCGGGCCTGAGAACGAATTTATATTTTTAATTGGTCGACAGTCTACTTTTCGTATTTTTCGCCGCTCATTATCACACGTGCGATATATCAGTGCTATTATTTATTGCATTGAAGGTGACGCAAAAAAACCACCAGACATGGTGGCTTCCCTATGCGAGAGAAAAAGGCAGCGAGGATCCTAATTCTTTACTGTATCGCATTTGCACGTGGGCACTGGGAAACTGCGGAAAATCTGGCCAATAAGGCTCGTTTCATCCGACACAGTTTGAACGGCGTTTAATTTTTTCTGTACAAGTTTGATAAGATAGGCTGAACTCAGTTTAAACTTCGATCAACGTTGGAGGAAAGGGCCCAAGGAGATTATGTTTCATTATCGATTGTGTGTATTACCATCAGAAACTCGGAAAAACTGCCTTGTGCTCAGGAATTGGCGCGCAAAAGCCACTGCCATGCCTGAGCTATCCACTCGTCCCAGTATCGATCACGGCCACTTCCGTCGGTTCTGAGACTTTTGTTTTTATTCCTCATTTTCATATGGCAATTAAGCAATATATTTTCCAAAAAGGTCAATTACGCGGTATATATATTTATAAATACAAATTACGTCGAGGTATATACTATATATACAGTCATGTTTCGATATAAAAATATCTAAGAGGATGATTTGTACAAAGGCGAGATGAGTATTCGTTTTTTGTTTTGTTTTCCTTCTCATTGTTTTTTTGTTCTCCGATTGTTGAGGAATGGCACGTAATTGGTAAATTTATAGCTAATTTTGACATAAATTACGTATATCAGACTTTGGATCGGGGCTCATCGAGCTCCATTCGGTTTGAGAGCATTTGCGCTGACTCGACGCATGCCTCGACGTTGCATCAACGGCGCGACAAGTCTCGACGATCTCGTAATAATCATAAACGAGATTGTCTATCCATCGATCCAATTCCGTGCCCACGCGATCCTCGACGTTTTTATTCGTCTCCGAGGCTCCCACGCTCGGCAATTTCTTCAGTACGGAAGACCATTTTTCATGAACATCAGCGGGAACGTTGTACGAGCCCAACGGACCATTGTGAATCTCTTTTGCTTTTCGGGACGTTATTCTCTTGTTTCGCCGATAAGCCAATGGCGTTACGAGAAATTTTAATTTTGCCACGTGCGCGTTATCGGCAACGAGTAAAACTCGCCAAGTACCGATGACCAGAGGCTCCCTGAGTTGCGGTTTCGATGAACCGATCTGAAAGAAAAAAAAGAAAATAATATGCGAAGAAAGTTGATACAAAAATCTCGGGTGAAAATGCAAAAAATCGAAGATTTATTCCGTTTTTTTTTTACTTCCTCGCGGAGGAAGCAAAAAAATTTACGATTTTGATGAACAATGCGCTCGAAACGTCCCAAAACGTCGAGAATTTATAATTAGAAAGAAAAAAAAAAAAGAGATTCCGTCATTCGGGCGTGCGAAAACCTTGCAAAATTCGATCGAAGCAAAACTGCAATAGATGCTAATCGTGGAAAAAAAAAAAACTGCATACGACTTGGACACAAGGTTTCTTCGTTTGTTGAAAAATTTTGTCTACCGTCTATAACGTTTGTACCATGATTCACATAAATTTTTAATTTTTTCCCCAAAAATATCTGTCCGATCGCGCTTTGACTTTCGTAAATTTTTCATTTATCGGCTCGAAATTATTCAACGCAAATAAGTAAGAGCGGGTGCGATGTACGGGGTTGAAATTTGGGGTTGGAGGTAAATAGGCATTTTTGAAAGAATTCAGAGTATATTTTGTAAGATGGCGTTAAGGGTTAAAAGGAACACTCCAAATTACATTTGGAGAAGAGAGCTGGGTGTGCCCGCAATGAAATATCTGATAAGGGAAAGGAGCGATAAGATATATTGTGGAGATCTTAGGAATGGATGAGAAGAGATGGCCAAAAGTGTGCATGATGGAAGAAATAAGGGCGATGGTGAATTGCGTGCCATCAAAGTGGGGGAGAGAATTTAAAGGCTGTTTTAAAAAAGCACGGATGCGCAAGATATTGTTGAGATGATCTGGGAACGAAGAGAGGTGAGAGATATCGAAGCAAGAATAAAGATGGGATTAGAAAAATTGAAGAACGAGACGTTGAAAAAGGGAGGACGAGAGAATAAAGGAATCGACTTGCAATTATAAATATAAGTTTTTGGTGGAGAGTGAGATTGGGCCTTGGAAATACTGGTCCGAGGAAAATGTAAAGGGCAAGGAGATAGAAATGTGGGCCAGGATAAGATGAGGAAATATAGGGAGAGCGGGCAAGAAAGGTGAGAGAGAGATTGGATGCGCAGAATATGCGAGGAGCAGGATGAGACTTTGGAGCATTTGCTGGTGTGTAAGAAAAGTAGAGAGTGCGTGAGTAAGTAAGAAAAAGTAAGAAAAAGTAAAAAAAAAGTAAGAAAAAGACAAGAAACGAAGTGGAAGAATGACTGGAAGGAATTGATGAAATAGCGATCGTGGGAGAGGTAATAAATATGCTTCAGGGAAAAATACAAAAAGGAATTTGCGCATATTTCAGGAAAATCGAAGAGGTATGGGAAAAAAAGAGTTTGGAGATGGAGAATGGGAGAGCAGAGGAATGAATGGGATGCGGTGTGAGAGTTGATTAGAAATTTAAGACGTATGGATTTAAGGATGCGGGAGGAGTTAAGGAGAGGACAAGGAATGTAAATTATGAGAGAGAGTTTTTACAAGTTTTGTAAAAAGCTTTTTAAAAGTTATGCAAATAAAACTTATTGATTGGTTGATATTCAACGCAAATTGTTTATGGAACAAAGATGCTTTGCATTGAATTTGACAAGTCACTCGAGGGATTCAATTTTCAAAAAAAAAACAAAAAAACAAAAAAAAAATTCCAATAGCTCCAATTTCCGGAAATATTTGTCTATCGGACCAAAAGTTTGTACATCGGTAGGTCATAGAACAAGAACACCTGACATTGCATTTGGCAAGAATCGCTAAGAGGGGTTTGAATTTAAAAAAAATTTTAATAAAAAGAAAAAGAAAAAAAAAATCTGTAATAACACTTGTTTGTCGCAAATTTTACGATATCGGGCTTATATTTTATTATCGGAGGGTGATTGGCGTTAAATTTTGCAGAAATCGGTAAAAAAAATTTCGGCTCGAGTCGAATTTTTCTAATTTCTCAAGCGTTATTGAAAAATTCGTGCTCGTCATTGTATATTACCATTGAAATTTAATTCCGAAAAGTAAAAAAAAAAAAAAAAGAAGCACGCATACGAGAAATTTGCACGTTGCTTTCTCACTGATTCATCTCACTCTCGCAAAGCTTCCTTTACGAGGAAACGAAAATTTGAAGAAAAAAAAATCCACTCGCTCGTACAGAGCCAAATGAGGAAGCGATCTTCAAAAATTGATAAATTTTCTGAGCTTTTATTTTTCCGCTCCTCCCCTTTGATTTTTTTTTTTCAAGTACCGACTGCGAGTCGTCGATTTTTGCTAATTTTCGCGCCATTACCAGAGTCAATTCGTCGATTTGCACGTGACTGACATTGGCGAGACGTTCGAGGGGATCGATCCACAGGATCGTGATGTTTCTCGGTGTAACGAGAGAAATATCGAATTCATAAGCGAGAATCGGACTCGCGAGTGGTCCGATCGAATCGAGCAAATTTCTAAAAGTCTGCTCCTTCAGATCGTAATCCGTGCCAACGGCGAGGCTCTTTATTCTACCGTGCCAAACGCCGTTTGCGGAAAAATTTCTCCGTCCGCGAATCATGGCCTCGAGTCGAACGATACTTTCATTCTGCGGATACGACGAAGTTTCATGATTTCTCGGGACTAGCCACGTCTCGGCCATTATGAGAATTCCACTGAGCTTATTTTCACGAAAATACGCCGTGATCTCGAGTAATTTGATCATTGACGAATTATTTTTCGTGCTCGATAAAGCGATTCGTCTGGCAAGCGAGTGGGCGATCGTGAGAATTGAATCGTCAGCCGCTGGACTGAGATCGGCGTGATGATAAATATTTTGCCAGTACGCATCGCGAGCCTTGTTCAACGAACGATTCGTCGTTTCCGGATACAGCCAATCCTCGATACGGTCGATTATTCTCTGATCTATGCTCGGCTCGAATTTTCGTGCGAAAAATAAATTTCGCCCGGCCGTATTTCGTATCCTCGTGAAATCATCGAGCTTGAAGTCATTGGGACTGCAACCGCACCAATCCACCACCGCTTTGTACTGGCACTGACAGCCCAATTTTCTGTTCCAATTCGTAACGCGCAAATTATTGTCCACGTATGTGTCGCAGAAGCGTGAATTCTTCAGTACCGTGTGAAAAAATGATTCGGCCGGCAGTAGGGTGTATTGAAATATCTTCAAAAGTCCGATTATCAGTGAATCGGGATTCGGATTCGCCGCGTACTCGACGAAATCACGGCTCAGGGCGACCCAGTCGCTTCCACCGTCAATTTGTATACCTGTGAATTTGCAACGTTGAGGCAAATCTAATGACGAAAGAACGAAAAAAATTGCGAAACAAGATCATATTTAAAAAAATTTATATTGAAAACAAAAATGAAATTTTCTGATATGGAATAATTATATTATATATTATAGTTTTTTTTTAATAAATAAATATTTAGATGAAATAATAATTTCAGATAAATTAATATGTATATTAGGGTGTTTCAAAAAAAAAAACTTGGATTTTTCATGCTCCCACCTCTCAAAACTTGAGTTTTGATGGAAAAAAAAACGTCCTCGCGAAGAGGGAGTAAAAGCCACCGCTCATCGGACGTTTCCAATTATAACAGCCAATTAACGTCCATGACGAACTTTTTGGAAGGAAAAATTTGAGACCATAGAGGTTGTATTTCAAATAAAAAGAAACTTCAATGATTTAAAAGTTGTAAACGATATTGCCGAACGAAAAGTAGCTTTGTGCGCGGAATGAATTCATTATTAACTAAGGATAGAGTTCAAGCGCAATATATATTTTTAGTCGCTGATTTCCATCGAAAGACGTATGGCACGTGTAAAAAGGCGCCATTGGCATCGATCTTTATCGAAAATAAATAAATAAATTACATTTTGCGATTTTTTTTGCATAAATTCATAGCGGAAAAATTGTTAAAGGTGAATAAATTTGCTTATATACTATCTTTCCTGAGACTAAAGATTTCCTATTTCAACAAGCGAATAAAGAACCATGGAGTACGTATTTGAGTCGAGAAAAAAAAATTATCACGAAAAAAAAAATCTCACCACCTACGAATCGTTTATGACAATTTATAAACAATTTTTAATCGCAAAATTATTGTTATGAATAAAATCGATCTAAATTTTTATTTAGAACACGGACGGTGTCAGAAAAAGCTGTTCAACTTAGAATTGTTTAGATTTTTTTTTTATAAAAAATTAGAAATTAGGAATAAACAAAATTTTATTTAATGAAATATTTTTTTCTCAATTCGAAATACAATCCTCATGGTCTCAAATTTTTCCTTCCGAAAAGTTTGTCATAGACGTTAATTGGCTGCTATAATTAGGAGTATGAATGAAATTTTTTTTTTCAATCATTGGGGCGCATAATGTAGAGTAAGTAAAAATAATGAGGACGTATTTGTTTATTTTTCGTTAAAAATGACAGATGCACCTGTTATAGGCAATTTAATTTCACGGATTTTGATATATATATAGATATAGCGTAACATGTGTGACGTCATAGTGTTATATTTTTCAATTTGTTATATTAACGGCAATTTTGATTCAAATAAAAAAATAAAAAAATACGTACTAAATATTTTTTCCTAAACTACCAGATTTTTGAATAACAAAAATTTCATTTATACTCCCAATTAGAAACGTCCAATGAGCTGCGGCTTCCACTTGAGCTACGCAGAGCTCCCTCTTCGCGAGGATATTTTTTTCTATCAAAACTGAAGTTTTGAGGGGTGGGAGCATGAAAGATTGAATTTTTTTTTTTTTAACACCCTGATATACATAATATTTCCAGCTCAATTTCATGTCGATCTCATCCGACGTAGATGAAAAAAAAAAAAAAAGATTTAAGGTGAGCAACCACTTTGGATGCTTAAAAAAAATCCATTTTTTTAAATTACAGGACTGCTGGCATGGTGCTGGAATCGCTGATTAATCGTCAAGACACTTTATCGCTTCATTAAGGAGGTTCTTAACATCAATTGGGTGCGGAAAAGGAGAACGTTATGGCGCGGCGCGGGCGACGTGCGGGTTGCGTTCGGCATTTGTTTCACCAAATACGTTTTCATTTTATTAATTTGCCATTATACTCACGCTCAATTCTGTTTACAAGTATATTTTTCACAATCGGCACGGTGAAAAACTTTCTCTATCGGCAAATTATATCTATGAAGGTCTGATCTATCGTTTGAGCGATTCTTCGGGGAAATGTTACCGTTTTTTCACTCCTAAAATAATCTCCAATCATAGCTTCGAATACTTCTCCCATAAGAGCCCACGTATAAGCGGCATATTTAATGTTTTCAGAGCTGGGCAAAGTCCGGAAAGAACTTCAAGTACAAAGTACAAAGTACTCTAAGTATTTGAAGTACTTGTGTATTACAAGTACCAAGTACCGTAAATACTTGAAGTACTCAAGGTTTCCAAGTACTTGAAGTACCGAGTACTTTAAGTACCGAGTACTTGAAGTAAAAGTACTTGAATTACTTAAGGTGCCAGGTACTTGAAGTATTGAGTACTTGAAGTACCAAGTACTTGAAGTAAAAGTACTTGAAGTACTTAATACGACGTTACTTGAAGTACTGAGTACTTGAAGTACCGAGTACTTGGAGTACCGAGTACTTGAAGTACCGAGTACTTGAAGTACCGAGTACTTGAAGTACCGAGTACTTGAAGTACCGAGTACTTGAAGTACCGAGTACTTGAAGTACCGAGTACTTGAAGTACGTCAAAAATAAAGTATCAAATACTTTTCAAGATTTCACGTACATCTCGTAAGTTCTAGTACTTATTTTTGATTTGTTACGTACTCTTTAAACTCATTTGATTTTGATTCGAGTACTTTTTTGTATCAACACATATTTTCATATTGCGCGATTCACTCAGGCTAGGCAGATTTGAACCGAAATATTTAAACGAAGAATTATAAATCAAAGTCAATGCTCAATCTCTAATAGCACTATTTGTCGAATTCTCTCTCTATGTCAAATGGAATATAAGTACATATAAACATGTGACATAAATATAAAATATATTTCACATATCTTTTATAATTACCTTTCCTCTTAAAAGTAGAGTTGGTTTCATTCGATTTCCACATAATTTGGCGTTGTTACACCAATTTTGGCGGTAAAAGTCAATATTTCGACTCTTTTTTTTAATTCCCAGACTTCGATTCCCGGAATAAATAGACTTTTTCGAAAATCGAGTAAAACTAAGCTACCTGTCTCAAAACTTTATATTTTCACTTTATAATGCCGTTGGTTTTGTTCAATTTCGATAAAAATCAACGGAGATATTGCAAATTCAATAAAAAAAAGTCATTTTTACGATTTTTTCATGTTTTTTACCCTTTTACCTCATTTTTGACTAACTTTTCCGGCTTCAAGCAAAATTTCCGTAAGCTCACGTGATTCTGCATTGAAAAACGCAAAGAATGAGCCCAAATTGAACCCTTTTTGTGAAATTTTACCGGAGATATGAATTTTTCAAAATTGGGGTGTTTGGTCACCCCAGGTTACCATAATAGGTAAAAAAAATAAGGTTACCATTCTAGGATTAACTCGATTCGTCTCACGGCATCACTACGCAGAACGTTCCTTAATTATATATTAAAAGGCATATTATACATGCGACCATTAGCAAAACGTATTCAAAAGTACTTGATACTTGGTACTTGAAAAAGTACTTGAAGTACAGAAAAGTACTTGAAATTTTAAGTACAAGTACTCGAAGTACTAGGACTTAAAGTACAAGTACTTTAAGTAGATGTCATGTACTTGAAAATTTAAGTACAAGTACTTTAAGTACATGACATGTACTTGAAATTTTAAGTACAACACTTGAAGTACAGGTCAAGTACTTGAAAATTTAAGTACAGTACTTGAAATACTTTTGAAGTACTTTGTACTTCAAGTACTGTACTTCCAGTACATCGCAAGTACTGGGTACTTGAAGTACTGCCCAGCTCTGAATGTTTTTTTTTTCTCCTCAACTATGCGGTCAAAAAATCTGAAATAATTACGGTGTATTCCTAGTACCAGCACGAAACTCCCCTCAAATTTTAGAATCATTCTTACCCGTTTTTCTCCGGGTTAAGAACCTCCTTAATCACATTCGACTTTCGGGTTTTTTCGCTTGTGAAACTTCAAACGTGTTTTGCTCAAAACGAGATTTTTTTTCAATTTGCGGTAATCATAACTCAAAAACCAAATGATCGATCTTCAAAATTCAGACACGTTTGCATAATATAATTCATTGAAACATGAACCCAAAGCTGGAAAGATTAGATTGTTTATTATTGCAAAAAAACGTAAAAAAAAATATGCTAAAAGTCGATAATTTTTTTTCAAACACGTTCGAACATTCAGTTTTTGATTTTTTTTTTTTTCAAAATGTAGGTTCAAGTACTTAAAAAAACATATCTCAATAATGTAGAAATTTTTTTTTGATGATTCCAGATGCGAATTGCGAGCTGCGCAATTCTCGCACAAATCGGCAACAAGAATGAGGACACGTCAAGGGACACGGCGGATTACGCCTTAATTAATGCGTGAAATAAATTGAAAAAATTACCAAAGATGCATGAAAACATGAATAAATTATTGTCAGAGTTTGGGAAATTTCCGTTGGTTTTTTTCTTTCATATAAAAAAAAAAATCCCAAAAATCACCCAGTTTTCGGTCTCATAAAAGTAGTTGCTCCCCTTAAAACGCTAAATTCATCGTACATTGATACTTCGTTATTTATTTATTTATTTATTTTTTCCTCACCTTTGGGCAATTGTCTGTCACCGAGACGCCACATGTGAGCTTCGCACTCGACGAAACTCTTGTCAAGGCCCTGCTTCGTTATGAAACGTTG
The DNA here is from genome assembly GCA_963564615.1 of Rhorus exstirpatorius. Lineage (NCBI taxonomy): Eukaryota > Metazoa > Arthropoda > Insecta > Hymenoptera > Ichneumonidae > Rhorus > Rhorus exstirpatorius. The sequence goes on from OY751313.1 coordinate 20,179,036, forward strand.
AACATCGCGACCGTGCGATTTAACAAAATTAAGACCTCGATTCCACGTTAAAAAATCCGTCAGTCGATCGTTGCTCTTTATCGGAAAATCGGATTCCGAGAGATTAACGAGAAAGTCCCAGTGATGAGGATGCTCGAGCATCCGCCTTGCCGAGGTCAGCAGAGTCGTGAGCAAACTTGCGCCGCCCCAAATACTCGCGTGACGACTACCGGCACCTTTTGCCACTTTTATATTGTTACCACGGCAGGTCTTCTCGACCTCCAACATTTCACGATACAGATAATCCTGTCTCTGGAAAAAAAAAAAAATGACACGAATTTTCATGGCGCGAATTAAAAATTCGTTTAACTCGAAAAAAAAATGTGAAAAATGTGCCTCGAGGCTCCGTGTGAGCCGGGGGGAAGCTAATTTTCGTACGCAAGAGCTCGATATTTACCGCATCGACGTGAATGTAGTAGAGATGCGACGGATGATAGAGAACGTTTATCAAACGCTTGACTTGCCTGCTCGCTCTTCCGTTTATCGTTAATAGAAATGCGATTCTCACGGGTCGTTCGTTGCCCATTTTTATGCTCGAATTTCTCGCTTCTTGCGCCTTGAATCCTGAATTTTGGCAAAATTACCATTTTTTTTTTTTTTAAATTATATATTTGAAAATTAGAATTCTTCATCTCTCGTCGTTCAATCATCGCTTTTCTCAAAATAATATTTTATTGTATCGTTGCCATAAATTTTACGTAACGATTTTTTTTTTTTTTCTTTTTTTTTTTCGCGAAAATCGGATAATCCATCGGTGGGACGTTTGGAATTTCAATTAAAAAAAAAAAAAAAAACGTAATTAAACAATGGTAGTGAAAAAAAAAAGCAATTACTTTGAATTCCCGTATGGAAGACATTGATGGTAAGATAACCGCCGCAAGATTGTTTCGGATCACCGGGACACTTCATGTTGCAACTCGAATCGGGGAGTCTCTTGACGCGCTGCGGCTCGTCCATTCCGCAGAAACATTCGTATCTATGATTTTACTCGCTTTTAATTGTCGAGTTTTGTCAATATTGTTGTTAATACCATGAATCAATTCGTTCGTTCGCTTTTTATTGGGCGACAAATAATTTATATGAATTTATGGAAAAAAAAACAATAAAATGAATAAAATACGTTTTTTTTTTTTCCTCTAAAATTTGTAATTTCTGAATTTCGATAAATAAACAATGAAATGAAAATGATGAATGGTTTTTTTTTTTTTCAAAGGATGCATAAAATGAGAAAAAAAAAAAATAAACAGCAAAATTTCAATGTCTCTGACCGGACAGTTCCGCGTTCTTTTGAAAAAAATCTCGCAAATGTTTCCTTCGCGCAATATATTTTCTTTTTGCAATTCTTTTTCTATAAAGCCATGAAAAATATTAAAAACTCTTCGAGAATTGAAACTGAATCGAGCATCGGAAAAAATATGTATTTCTGTTTTTTTTTTTTTTTATCGGAGGAAAGATTACAATTCTTCAAGAATCGAAACATAAATAATGATGAAAAAAAGGGAAAAAATGTTGCAGAATATTTATTAAACATTCTCTTTACCGTTCATCAATATCCATTCTAGGAATACACATCCTCGATAATAGTAAAATTAATGAATAATATTAATTAACAATTGATTTATTAATTAATTAACGGTAAAATATTACCATATTTTATTTTAAAACGATTTTTCATCCTTTCTATTTGAATAAATGTTAATTCGAATAAATGAGTTATCTCGCCACGATATTCAGTCGAAAATTCAAATATCCCATCCCCCCCGCCAGAGGAAAAATCGCCCAATAAAAATACCCAAGTCCGATATCGTTACTCACGAATATTCGACTCCGGCGTAAGGATAGCCGGACTGGAGGCAAATAAAAGCGCATCGTTCGGGCGAATTGTCGCTCTTGTAATTGGCGTAATAGCCCGAGAGTAGTCTGAGCGTTTTGTCATCCTTGAAGCAGCCCAGGCTCTTCGGAATATCTCGAAAGCCCGGTGAGTGCGGACACGACGAGCGCAATCTTTCGGGATAAAGCAAACCGCGCTGGCTAAGACAAGACGCGTCGACAATGCGTTTTTTGCAGTTTTGAGTACGAGCTCTCGTAACTGCGCTCACCGCCTCTCTCCCCGTAACATCGCAAATTGGCGTGAAATTCAACGAATTCTTGTCCAATTTTAATCTTACAGTGCGATTCACGTGATTATGAAACATTTTGTCGGGATTCGATCTTTTGTCCGGTGGCAATTTCAGCTGACCGGAAGCTTTTGTCAAGCCGTCGCCTTCCTCAGGCTGCGACGAGCCACCCTTATCGAGGACATTATCGTGTAAATAATTAAACGTTCGAAGAAACGTCGAAGAACCCAATTTCGTACGAGAAATAAATGAGAGTCGACTGTACAGTGGCGGAGAGCAAAAAAAGCAAAAAGAAAAAATGGTCAAAACACTCACCTCGCCGGAGGACGATCGACCGGCTCGACGACTTGCATTCTCCAGTGTGAAGAATTCGTAAGCGAGATAAACTTGTACGCACAATATCGTGAACACGATGATAAAGAATATCCGATATTTTCTTAGACAACTCGAAGAACGTGCGTCGAGCTGACCCCTCATCGTCGCCATCTTTTTTTACCGATGCCAAAATATATAATAGATATATATATATATATACATATATACATGCGCGTTTTTACCCCAAGAATCGAGAATATTTCTATATATATCCTTTGCTCGGTATGGTATCCCAGAATCGGGTAATTAGGGTCATTATTTCGTTGAAGTTAATATACATATATATAGTCATTTCATTTATTAATTCGATCATTCATTTAAAAAAAAAATAGCGTTTTCCACTGGTGCACCGACTCAAGTTGAGTAAGTGCAGAGATGAGTAGGTCTCTGCATGTACCTACTCAGTGCATCTCTGTCTCACTCACTCGCATGTAAAAATCTGCACTGAGTTGCCCAGTGGAAAACGCTATAAGTATAGAGGGCCGTTGAGAGACTGGTCGGGTAATTTCATTGGTTTTTTCAAATTCCAGTATATTGTACGGATTAATTAAATTCGCTTTGACGACTCCCGCCTCGTCAGATTTTTTTAAATGACCCGCATTATCCTACAATGGGCAATCGCCACAAGGGCCCGGGAAAAATCGTTTAGAACTATACATAGACCTGATTTATATGTCCGTAGTTTTTTTTTATCAAATTTTTATCTACGTATATATGCGTAGATCTAAATTTTGGAAAATCTTAAATCTAACTCAATCTCTGCATACATACATACATTTTTCCCCAACAGTGTTCGTTCTGGACTGCAGATGTCGCAACTAGTATATATGCATGTACACGAGTACATATTCTCACTTTCCTGACAGTGTATTAGTGTGCACGGTCCCTATCCGCCGTATCTAACCTCAATATTTACGCTGTATTTATTTCGATTGAGAAACAACATATAATAAACGCCGAGGAATTACCTATGCCCTATTATTTGAGTGCACTATGCATGAAACCAAATAATAGCAGAGCTCGAATAAAAACCTTTATTGTGATAAATCCAAGCAGAGAGCTCGATATATAAACATGAAATGAGTTATTTTGTTCTTTACTTACCTTGGTTAAAATAATCGCGGTAATTGTGTTCGTACTCTCGCGATTTTCCTAATTCAATTCCCGAACGTGTCAATTAAGAAATTTTTTTTTATCAAACGGTATAATTCAAGCCAATGACGGTGTTTTCCTCATGAGGTCACATGGGATTTTCATCCAGTTGCGCAGATTAAAGTGCTGATTTTCCCAAATGGAATTCTTTTTCTTTGCGTTTATTCCGTCTAACCTTCCGGGTTTTCACGACCCTTCTCTCCCTTCTTCAATCGCTTTTCTAACACTTTTTACTAGTTTTACCATTTCCTATACTCAATCCCCCCCCGAATGCAATTGCATATGCAAACGATTTTCTCCATTTTGTTATCATTCTGTCATAGTTAAATATTTTCTAAAGTTAATAAACACTACATTAATTTCTTTAAGCAAATAAATTATGATCTTATGGCGTAAAAATTGTAAGAAATTCACGCGCTCTGTGAGCCGAGTGACGTCACGATGACAATCGGGGTTATACCCGGTTTTTTCACCTAGGGCAACCCTAGGGTTATCTTTCCGGTAGAGTTATCCGACAGATAACTCATGTTAAAAGGATAGGATATCCCATCGGATAACTTTATCCGTCGGTGAAAAAATTTGCGAAAGTAAATCATTAGTGCACGAATGTGTGTGTGTGTGTGTAATATAAATTAGAGTGTATGCGGTAACTTAAAAAAAAAAAAGAATCAAGAGGGTCCATGAAAGCGACATCTACAAATTTTCCAAGAATTTATTTAAAGAGATGTTCCTGACGCAAATAAACTCTTTTGCTGGTGTTGCTACAGCTGTGTGTTTTTTGCAAAATGGTACGAAACAATATTTGTACACTTTCTTCGATTGTTCAGGTACATTGGTCATGCGTTTGAATCCAATTCACAGACCACATATATTTACGAATTACGAAGATTCTTTGGGTTATGAATGATTACCTGTTTGAATTTCTTAATTTTACCGCTAGAGGCGCTGCTGCGCTGGGGTGTTGTGACGTCACCGTCGCGTGATTTACATTTTAAATGCAACTCAATTTTCAAGCTGGTATAATTAATTTAATAATGATGAGCAAATGAAGAAATCTACGCAAAAAATGCTTTTCAATAATTATAGTTCAAATAATTTAAAAGTTGAAAATAATGCAAGTTCAATCAACTTAATGCAATCAAATTTGGCCATACTACTGTATCGCATTTTACACGAGGGCACGGGGAAACTGCGAAAAAACCTGTGCCGATACAGTCGTCTCGTTCGACGGAGTATGCGTTTGTTTCTCGTTCCGAAAACGTCCGGGCAATGCAATATAACAATTTTTTTTTTTTTATCATCATTCGAATATTCATCCACAGTTGAGGACAGTTGTAAGTAGAGCTAGTAGGATTCGCTTAAAAAAAATGGTATACAGAGAAAAGGAGAATCCGTTTTGTTTTTAGCATTTCAACAATTTTATTTTAATCACGATCGAAAGACGATATCGTCGATTATCTAAGGTAGCGGAATAGTAATGAGATATCCAAGTATGAAAAAAAAAAAAAAACACATTTGCTGGGATCGATTCAGGCACACAGGCGAGAGGAAGGATTCGCGTGCTCTCAGGACGGGAGAAGAGCAGGGGCACCGGTTATAAAATTGCCTCGCCAACTAATGCACTAATTCATAATCGTACAGATAATAATTGCATTGTAAAAAAGAAAGAAAGAGGGAAAAAAAAATGAAAGAACCATAATGAAAAAAAAAAAATAAAAAATCATTGCACAGTTTGAAGTTTCGATGAACACGAAAATAGTTTTTTTTTTTTTTCAATTTAGTCGAGGGTATCGTTTCACCCTTGCCCTTCTGTGATTATCGCAGTGTCTCAATAAAAGAACGTTCAATGTGTGTGCCGGCAGGTTGCAGAGGATTAGAGTTTCAGCCATTCGGTTGTAACGATTCGCCCCACGGAGGAAATCAAACGTAGAAGAAGGAAAAAAAAAGGATAGAAACGATTAAGATTGCATTTAGAGTGAAATATTGAGTAGTGGCTCGTTTTTTTTTTTTTCTTTTTTTTTTCCCCCTCTCGTGTCCTGGTGCGCGAAGGAGAGAAGTGGAGATTGAGGAAAAAGTGAGAATAGCGGTTGGTTGTTCCGATCGAGGTAATTCAAAAAATTTTTTTTTTTTCGCTCGCTCGAGAGCTCCGTACGCTCTTCACGGAGTCGTGAGAGCGTTTAGGCGAGTGTTCTCGTTTTTTTTTTTCCTCCCTTCGTTTAGATAGCATCGATGTCGAAATCATCTCCCTCCTCGGATTCGTCCTCGATCGGTTTCTTTGCCGATTGCTTCTGCTGTTGCTGCTGCTGCTGCTTCAGCGGTTCTTTCGCTCTGTCGTCGTACTCGATCTTTCGCGGAGGAGAAAAATTAAAAAAAAATACGGGTATATCCGTGTATGATTTTTACTTCGAGGAAAAAAAAAAAAAAATTTCGTTGTAATCCCTGACTCACCTCCAAATTGTCATCCTCCTCCTCGGACTCGGATTCTTCCTCGTCGGCTTCCTTGAGCCACGTGAGAAACGGCGCTGCCTTGTCATGAATCTCCTGCGACAATTCCTTAGATACGTATCTCTTGCTTGGTTTGCTCGCCCATTCGAACAGAGCCTTCTCATCGAGGATGTCATTGTCGTAGAAGAGCTGAGCGAGGGAAGGCGGAGGATTTATGATAAAAGTGATTTTTTTTTTTTTTTTTAGAAAAATCGTTATGATAATTCAATAATTCGGCAATATAATGGAAAAAAAAAAAAAAATGATAATGAGCGAATAACTTTGAAATGGGAATAAAAATAATTATCGCTGTGAGGTAATCTTGGGTTTGGCAACGAAATATTTTAAAAAAATCAATAATGTTGGATGGAAAGATCGCGAGATTTTCCATTTTTATATCGAAGAATCGTGCTGCTATTTCTTTGATTCGAGTATTGATAGAGTAGCCAAGTCGCAAAATGAGATGGGAAAATTGTGCAATGCTCAAAAAAAAAAAAATAAAAATAAAGGGAATCATTCGATAATAAAAGTAATGCAAATTTTGTAATAATAAAATCAACTGTATCGAAGATATCAAGAATATTGAATTTCGGTAATGATAATCCTTTAAAAGTTATTTAAAAATAAAGGTGAGCGATGTTTTGTTAATCAAATTTTTTGAAAATTTCTCTTTCCTTTCTTTTTCTTCACTGCAATTGAGTCTGTGGCTGCTCCAGCGATTATTATTTTGAGATGGCAGGGTATTATTTCGTTTACATGAATAGACTATCATTGAAGAATGATTCAAATTGAATTTGGAGAAGCGATCCGTGCAAGGAGTTTTAAGAATTTTTGAAATCTCCAAAATTTGATAAATCAAAACAATTAACATTTCATTTTCAATTTTCATTTAAATGAGTTGAAAATTTATGGTTTTAAAAAACAATTCGCAAAAATGACTTTCGTTGATGTGACTTTAGTTCGAGCAACGATTCGGTATATTGAACTTTCGTCAAAATTATGTGATCCCAACAATAGAGAACTTGCATGTAAACGATTTTCTCCTTTTTTTTTATCATTCTGTCAAGGTGAAATATTTCCTGGAGTTAATAAAAATCGCATTAATTTCTTTAAGTAAATTATCATGTATCTTAAGGTGTAAAAATTGTAAAATTGTAAGGTGTAAATTGTTTACGCGTTCTGTGGGCCTAGAGACGTCACAACACCCCTAACAATACTATAGTAAGGTTATGCCCACTTTTTTCACCTAGGATTATCTTCCGTATATAGTTATCCGCTGGATAACTCATGTTAAAAGGATAGGATATCCATCGGTGAAAAAATTCGCGAAAGTAAATCATTAGTGCACGAGTATGTGTGTGTAATATACATTGGAGCGTATGCGGCAACTTAAAAAAAAATGAATCAAGGATACATGAAAAGCTACATCTACAAATTTGCCAAAAATTGATTTAAAGAGATGTTCCTGACGCAAATAAACTCTTTTTCTGGTGTTGATACAGCTGCGTTTTTGCAAAACGGTACGAAACAATATTTGTACACTTTCTTCGATTGTTCAGGTAAATTGGTCATGCGTTTGAACTTAATTCACAGACCATATATTTACGAATTACGAAGATTCTTTGAATTAGGAATGATTAGCTGCTTGAATTTCTTAATTTTGCCGCTAGAGGCGCTGCTGCACTCGGGTGTTGTGACGTCACGTTCGCGCGATATAACTTTTTAAATACAACTGAATTTTCCAAGCTGATATAATCAATTAAATGATGATGAGTAACTGAAAAAAAAACCTGTGCAAATGATGTTTTTTTGAATAATTATCATTGAAATAATTTTAAAGTTGAAAATAATGCAAGTTCTCTATTCGCCATATTTACGAATTACGATGATTCTTTGAGTTAGGAATCATTAGCTGCTTGAATTTCTTAATTTTGCCGCTAGAGGCGCTGCTGCACTCGGGTGTTGTAACGTCACCTTCACGCGATATACTATTTAAATACAACTCAATTTTTCCAAGCTGATATAATCAATTAAATAATGATAAGTAACTGAAAAAAAACCTGTGCAAATGATGTTTTTTGAATAATTATCATTGAAATAATTTTAAAGTTGAAAATAATGCAACTTCTCTATTCGCCATATTTACGAATTACGAAGATTCTTTGAGTTAGGAAGCATTAGCGGCTTGAATTTCTTAATTTTGCCGCAAGAGGCGCTGCTGCACTCGGGTGTTGTGACGTCACGTTCGCGCGATATAACTTTTTAAATACAACTGAATTTTCCAAGCTGATATAATCAATTAAATAATGATAAGTAACTGAAAAAAAACCTGTGCAAATGATGTTTTTTGAATAATTATCATTCAAATAGTTCAAAAGTTGAAAATAATGCAAGTTCTCTATTCGCATCTTACTATTTCATTCATAAAAATCAGTTTTTTTCGTTCCCCGGGCTCACCCGAAAAAACAAAAAACAAAAACAAAAACAAAACAAACAAAAATCATTTCAAGCGAACCTTGAGAATACCGGGTACTTTCGGCATGAGAGAGTCCTTGTGAAGCGCGATAACTTGCTCGATACCCCGCAAAAGATATTTCTGGGCTCTCACGTCCTCGTGAGTGAAGCGCAAAAGCAAGACACGATATTTCTTCGTTTGCGCGGCGATACCCTGATCGAAAAGCAATTCGGCAAGTACGAGGGGTGCTTTTGACTTGATCTCGAGACGCTCGGCCTCGCCAATGAGCTCCTTGTGATTGTCCAATTGTTGGGCATCGCGGCGACACTTGACGAGCTTGTAAAATATATCCATTCGTTCTTTCTCAGTTTTATCGAGATCCTCGCTGATCGTCATGCCTTTGGCGCCGTCCGTAAGATCCTGAAGTCGGGCTCTTACGGCCTCCTCGGAAACGTCAACCGCCCAATTGGCATCGTCGTCGGCGTCGGTGGCGATTTTCAATGGCGCCTCGACGACGATATCCGTGGTACTCGTGTCATTGTCAGGTGAGCCGGAACGATCGCCATTGGCATCGCCGTTCGCACGTTTCGAGCGTTTGCCACGTTTACCCTCGGTAAGCGAGCTACCCTGAGCCGCGGGATTAACGGACGGTGGATTTTTCAGTATATACGTATTGAGCTTGTGATTGCTCTCGAGCATACCGTGATGACCGCATGCCTTGCAGCCCTGCGATATCGTGCCTTTCTTCGCGCTAACTAGCAGCTCCGTTTCCGGATTGTCGCATGCCGGGCAGAGCACGTATTTTCGTATAAAACCATCGAGCAAATCCTGAAGTTTGTTGGCCTCGTGGGAGCCGTTCACGATGAAACGCTCGTTCTTGAATTCGAGCTGTGTCTGGGCGCCGAGCTCACAGCCGAAATACTTGGTCGGATATGTCGCCGGACGTCCGATCGCCTTTGCAACCTCGACCATATTGACGATAACCGTTTTTATACCGTTACCCTTGCCCTCGACTTTCACCTGTATTCGCGGCATTTTGTAACGATAAAATGCATCGCTGACATTGCGATTTACGTTCAAGGAACCCATGACGAAGCTTTACCGGTTTTCCCGTTTTTTATTCACTCTCGAGAGATACTTTTCCCTCCTTTTGTTTTGTTCCTTCTTTTTCTTTTCTCTTTTTTTTTTTTTTTTTTCCGGTCAATCTGATCTCGTTCGCTTATGCGTCTTCGTTATCGTTTTGGTTTCTCTTCAAATCACAATATCAGCTCGAAAAATCTCGAATTCTGTCTCTGTTTGTAACGTCAGTAATGCCCCCTCCACAGTTCTCTCTCGTTCCCCCGTTGCTACGGGGGGTTTTTTTGTTTTTGTTTTTTTAATTAACGTCTCTCGCTCTCTCTCTCTCTCTCTCTCTCGCTTTCTCTCTCTCTCCTTTTCTCAGGTCGGTAACGTTTTAGTCCTCGTTCTTCCGGATCTCCAGGTTACTACGACCCCCGTCAGCGACGACAGTTTGAATGTATTTCGACGACCTTGCACGGTTATTCGCGTCGATGCTACCCGATGGTAGCACGATACGTGTCGAGTCAGGGTGGTTTTCGTTTTTCGCGGTTAGGCGTGACGCGCTACCCCGTGACGACAGTCACGTTTCTCTGAACGCTTGAAGCTTCCGATGCCTGTTACTGGAGACAAAATACAAGAGAAACAAAAAAAGAAGAAAAATTATCAGATTAATTGCCGAAAAAGAAAAGTCAAGAATCGACGAATAAGAGCGCGGAAGATTAGTTAACCTTTATAATCTAGGGTTATGTATTTCGATGCGCTGAATCCGAATTTGAGGTCGATTTAAGGGGTTAGGTACACTCGCAAGGCCAAAAAAACTCTTTTTTTGAGATTTTTTTTCATCATTCATTGATCAATATTTATCAGTTCAAAAGATACACATCTCAAGAAGTTTCAGTAATTTTTTTCATGCCAAAAGAGTGATAAGCAACCGAGTTACAGCCAATCTCCCAGAGGCCCCAAAAAAAAAAGTTGTTTTGCGGTGCGTAACGTAACTCATGACTGGATCATTTGTAACAAACTAAATCGTTGGAATAATAATAATAATCAGCGAATAAGCGCTGAAAATTGCTAAAAAATCGTGTAAAATTGCAATTATGCGAACGAAAAAAAATTTGTTAAACTAAATCAAGTATTTTTCTTATGTATTTTGATGCGCTGAATTCAAATCCGAAGTCAGTTTGGTATTTAAAGTTGGATGGTGTACAAGCCAAACCGACTTCGGATTTGAATTCAGCGCATCAAAATACATAAGAAAAATACTTGATTTAGTTTAACAAATTTTTTTTCGTTCGCATAATTGTAATTTTTCACGATTTTTTAGCAATTTTCAGCAGTTATTCGCAATTTACTCTAATATTGGAGGGTCTACCAGCTAAATCAACTTGTGATTTGGATTCAGCGCAACGAAATACACAAAAAACATACTTGATCTAGTTCGAGAAAATTTTTTTTCGTTTGCATAACTTCAATTTTTACGATTTTTAGCGATTTTCAGCAGTTTTTTGCAATATACTCAAAATTCGGAGGGTTTGCGAGCTAAATCAACTGCAGATTCGGATTCAGCGCATCGAAATACATGATAAACATTGATCTAGTTCGTAAAAAAATTTCTCGCTTGCATTACTGCATTTTTTTGCTATTTTTAGCGATTTTTAGCGGTTTTTTGCAGTTTACTCAAAATTTGGAAGGTTTACGAGCTAAATCAACTTCAGATTCGAATTCAGCGCATCGAAATACATGATAAACATTCATCTAGTTCATAAAAAAATTTCTCGCTTGCATTACTGCATTTTTTTGCTATTTTTAGTGATTTTTAGCGGTTTTTTTGCAGTTTACTGAAAATTTGGAGGATTTACGAGCTAAATCAACCTCGGATTCGGATTCAGCGCATCGAAATACATAACCCTAGATGGGTCTGGTCAAAAGTACAAACCACTTTGTTTTTTTTTGTGTGCCGGTGTAATTTATTCGAAATTTCTTTGCCAAATATCCCTAATTTCTTTTTTTGTTCATGCAATCTATCGTTAGTTCCTAATTTCCCCGAACAAATTGTTCATCAAATTGATCACATCTCTCCGGTATTTAAGTTCATTTTTTTTTTTTCCAATTGAACTCGCAACGAGATATTTTTTTTTTTTTTTCTTCGTATATCCTGCCCTAAAACGACGTATATTTAAAATCGAAATTTCTCGCGGACAAAAATCGTCAACGTGATTTTAAAGAAACTTTGAGCAGAGACTTGAGAGAAAATAATTTTACAGAATTAAAATACTTGCGATTGCACGAAATTCTTCTATAAGCGGCAAAGCGCAATGGAGCGAGTCGTTTGAAAAAAATGAATAGGAATAATTTGTACCTGGAAAATTTTGAAGTCCTGTGCTTGGGCAGGACCAGATGATTCAAGAAACGTTCGGTGGTATCTTGGTGCAGGTTTTGCCTCGATCTCGTGGGCAGAGGGGGGTGGTCTTCAATGATCATACACGCTGCCTGCCCGTAGCTCGTGCCCTCAATTATAATATCCTTATACCAGGCCGGTAACGAATAAAGCGGTGACTCTACGGTCCCACGAAACGAACGATTACACCGAGCGTAAGAGATGATGATGCTGTCGTTTGTACGATGCCTGGACAATGTCCTGCCACCGCCGCCTGTACTGTAGACCGATCCTTTCCCTCTGGATGATATCCTGGATGTTTCTGTAAGACGCAACAACAGCAAACTCTGATCAACCAATCAATTAATTAATTAATAATTTTAATTAATATGAATAATTAATTAATAATTTTAATTAATTAATTATTCATATATTTTTTTAATTTATTAATATCGAAAAATATTGTCCTGTGGGTTTAAAGAAGAAAAATAAAAGAAAAAAAAAAGAACGTACGAAGATAACGATATTTTCAGGGACATTTCAATCATGGGGTATTCGCTCTTCACTGTCCTGAGAGTGCAAGGTGCTTATAATTTCAATTCTTCCTCGCGAAAAGATTGGTATATGTATATATACTTTTTTTTATTTATTATTTATTATTTTATCTTCGAAAACTTTTGGCTTGTTTTATTTTTCTTCCTGTTCGTTACAATCATCGATGGTTTTGCCGATATGATAAAAATATTCTCGCGATATCTAATCATTGGAATTGTAGTCGTATTGACGTCGCTCGCGGACGTGTCCTTCGTTCTTTCTCATTTGTCGACGTTTTTTTTTCTCCTTCTTCGTTGAATTCTGACGACGCGTACACGAGACTTTTTCCTCGTTACCGGGACTACACGACCGAGAATCTCGACGATTCTTTTCGCCCCTTCGCACTCCGGGCACTCTCGATAAATTCGCCCCGTCGATCATTTAGACGATTTACACGTGTACACGACTCTCATTGAGATTGAACAACATCAAGGACCGTTGGTACGCGTCCGCGAGCGAATTTACGAATTTACATCTGTCACATGAAGATTGAATTTTCAGGATGAAAAAAAAAAAAATAAAAAACAAAAACAAAAAAAACAAATGTCAGAGCTTTCCTCGCTCGTCAATTGTCGCATCTCAAAGTCTCGAGTTTTTTTTATTCATTTTATCGTATCGCGGTAATGATTTATAAAATTTTCATTGGTTCGATCAGTTGGGACCTTTTTTTCTTTTTTTAATTTCGTATAAAACGTGCAAATTGAAACTTGCATATCGGTACGTTATAATAAAGTAAGTTCATAATAATTATTGTACAATAATAATAATTCAATAAGTACATAATAATTAGTAGAAAAAAAAACAAAAAAAAATGCAATTAATGTAATTTAATTGCCTTATTTTTTTTTTACATTAAAACGAGCCTTGAAGTGAAACTTCTGAGATTACGAATTTTCCACTGATCATCAAATCCATTTTTTCCAGCTAATCTTTTTTTTATTGTTTGAAAAAGAGGTGGGCAAACAAGTCGGATGAACAAATACATTTACCGAAAAATATTCTCGTGATTGTTCGAGGCTGTATCTACGAAACTGTTCAATTAATGAACTATAAATTTCACGACTTCAACATGTGGACATTCGAAATTCACGAAAATATGTAACCAATACGTCAGAAAATGACAATAAGAAAGAAAATTCGGATTCTTTCGCAAACATTGAGGTAACAGAATAAATGTTTTATTTTCCAATGTTATTTAGTAACTCTTTGACCCGGAGGTTTTTCCCCCAAGCGAGTCCCACTTTCCCTGCTGCACTCGCAACCAGCGACCACTATACTGTATCGCATTTGCACGAGGGCACGGGGAAACTGGTCTAAGCTTTGCCCATACAAGTGTTCTTTATTACTGATTCTTTGGTGTGCGTACAGCACAGACATCAAAGCCTCGAGAACAGTGACCTATCAGTCACCGATCTTAACCCTTTGCGGCATAGTGGGACACCAGAGTCCCACCTTTTTTATTCAAAACTTTCCTCGGTAGATTTAATGCTTTCGAAGTAACATCCACGAATCTTTGTACTATAATAGTAAAAGCATCGTGGAATGTGACGAAAATGATATACATGCAGTTACGCAAAATAACAAACAATTATAAATAAATAAATGTCAAAAATCGTTCATTTTTTAGAAAAAAAAATCATTTTCGAACGAACTTCTGGGTAAATTGCAACCAAATTTGGTACTCGGAGGTTTTTGGGGTCGCTGATTACGAATTTGAGGTCCATTTTTAAAAATTAAAAATGGCGGATTCAATACGGCGGACGAATTTTCGAAAGTTCCTCGGATTCACGTGAAACTAGTTACTCGGGGGTTTTAGGGATCGCTGAATACGAATTCGGAGTTCGTTTTTGAAAATTGAAAATGGCGGATTCAATATGGCAGACGAATCTTCAAAAAATCATCGGATTCACTTGAAACTAGTTACTCGGGGGTTTTAGGGGTCGCTGATTACGTATTTGAAGTCCGTTTTTTTAAATTAAAAATGGCAGATTCAATATGGCGGACGAATTTTCGGAAGTTCATCGGATTCACTTGAAACTAGTTACTCGGGGGTTTTCGGGGTCGCTGATTACGAATTTGGAAACAGTTTATAAAAATTAAAAACAGCGGAACCAATACGTCAAAAGAATTTTCAAAGATAATAGAATTTCAGAGAATTCATCTCTTTGAAAATTCTTTCGACGTATTGGTTCCGCTGTTTTCAATTTTTATAAACTGTTTCCAAATTCGTAATCAGCGACCCCGAAAACCCCCGAGTAACTAGTTTCAATTGAATCCGATGAACTTTGGAAAATTGGTCCGCCATATTGAATCCGCTATTTTTTATTTTCAAAAAACGAACTTCAAATTCGTAATCAGCGACCCCGAAAACCACAAGTTCGATAGTTTTAGTAAAAAACCGTTCGTCTGAAAAATGTATGCCGCAAAGGGTTAATGCCTATCGGTGCACGGCTAAATGATCACCAAACCCAACGATAATGAGATCCGAGCAATTCTGCTTGCGAAAGATCGCCACCAGAGCCACGTTTCAATTTTATTAAATTATGAATTTTTCTAAAATGTTAATTTCATGAATCAAAAACTTTAAGAATGAAAGTAAAGTTTTTAATTTTATTTAAATTATCCATACATTTAAATAATCATTTAAATTATCCGCCGAAAACTCTCGCAGTTCATTTATCGCTAAATCGATGAAAAGATAAGATAGCATTACGGATAGCTCTATCCTAGTCTTCGGCCAGTACTAAGATGGGTGACCGCGTACCTATACACTGGCTTGCTCCCTACCTACTGAGCGGTAGACGGTAATTCTGATGATAATACAACGGAAACTCGCGGATTTATGCAAATCTGGTTTTGGCATATTGGCTGCGGACAACACTTCGAGTGGATCTCGAGGAATGAAATTGAATATGGGATTTCGAAAGGTTAAGGAGATAGGATACTCAAAAGGGGAGGGACACCGTATGATGGGAAAAATTAATAATAAATAAATTAAAAAAAAAAATACTAAGAAAATGAGAATTATTTGACTGCATTATACGTCTGAGCACAGATATGCCTTGCGTTTTCTAATCCCATTCAGAGATTTTTCCTCTTTCGCTTTATTATTCTTTCATCGGGGCTTCGATAAGATCGCCGATACATTGCACAACTACGTCTTACATCGCGTTAGCCGGTATGGGCTACTCACCGATGTACGTGTTGTTATGCAATCTTTCCGGTTGTGAAAACATTGGTAAAGTGGATTAGGCGATCACGAGTAACTCTGGGACTAACTCGGGGCTGCTAAGAGAGCTTTGCATCATGGAATATATCGAGCGAAACGACACACAATATTTATACCGAACTGATATGCTTTATACTCGTTATATATATATATATATATATATATATATATATATATATATATATATATATATATGTATGTTTTTTTTTTTTCAATCGCAATAATCGAATCGAATCTATGAAACACAGAAAAGACGAAAATAGAAGAGTTTTGAGATGACTGGAATCTTTTAATTCAATATAACTATCCATAACGCGCTCGCACTTAAAACTTGTGAACAGTGTGCCTTTGAGGGAACCGTTGAAATTTCAATTTTTCCCGTTTTTCCCACATTTTTGTATAAATTTCAATTTTTATTGAAAAATCTGTTTGACATTTCACTTGACTGGGTTTTGGATAATGTTCTAGGCACTCTGAGAAATGATCATGGTTTTTTCTCGATTTTTTTAAAAGCCCGAAACAATTTTAGAAATTGGAATGTCCCTTAAAGCTTTAGTGTGTTCACACCGAAGGTCTGAAAAACAAGAGTTCACAAGGAGGTTTAATATTTCATTCTATATTTTGGCTTTTACGTTAGGAATGAACAGAACCGAAATACAAGCACAATATTTGGGCTGCGTTTTATTTGCTACCAGAAAGACTAGTCTTCTTGTTTGTTGCCACTTCCAGAAGCTTCCGGAAGCAAAAATATTTTTCGAACGTTATATTTGCCAGCTGAATCATTTCACCTCGGCTAATCTCAAAACTTTTGCACGTCATGTAATAAATATATTGTATGATTACACGACTCTTAATTGATTTTGACAATTAATATAATTTCATCGCGTACGGAAATAATAGGGGCGGATAGTTTGATATAAATAAATACATAAAATTATCATGAATTACTGCAACACTCGTAGCATAGGGCTGTCAACAGATCGATCATATCGTAAACTGACCGAATTGTGCTGATCTTTGATTCGAAATTTCTTTGCCAAAGGTTGCCACGACCTTACTTTTTTTTTTCATGCAATCTATCGAAAGCTGATAATTTCGTGAACAAATTTATTGCCAAATGAATCACTTCTCCAGTATTTGAGTAGATTCATTTATCAATTGAACTTGTGACGAACTGATGTTTTCGTATAAATCGATATTTCTTGCGGCAAAAGTAACGTGATCTGAAACTTTTCAGTCTTAAACGAAAAGCGTTTAGGAATTAAAATATTTCCACTTCATAAAATTCTTTGATAGGCGCTGAAGTGCAAGGACTACCTAGCACTTCATGTAATACCTAGCAATGTAATAACTAGCAAGAAAGAGCTCTTTTGGCTTGCGCTCAAAGTAGCATATTATAGTCAAATAAGAGTTGCATCATGAAAATATTAAAATAATAATGATAATAGTAATAATAACAATTTAGTGAATGTGTTGTAATAAAAATACAAAAAAAATATACATGGTAAATGCATATGTTGCGATACACAAGTACGGTGTTTCTTTGGATAAAGCTTACACGTAGTTTTCCTATGGTCACTCAATGAAATAAAAGGACATAAATAGGATATATATAGGCACTTGTCCGTGCACCCTACATAACTTTTCTAGAAAGTTAAACCAAAATCTTGAAACTTTTCTGCGAAGGCACTTTGGCATTATCGTGTTATTTGTGTTATTGAATTTTTACATTTTCTGGCCATTAGGCTCCGGATAGTGGTCTCCAGAATTACTTTTTCAAGTTTCAAATCACGGAGTTTCATATTTAAGGAATGGCATTGTCCCAAAAAATAACATGCATACTATTTCACCAACAAGAATCGGTTAAGCACAGCTTTGACATGCTCTTGAATCCTCGATACCTCCGGAACATTGTACACTTTTTGTCCCTATGTCCATCTAATCGCGAATTACAAATATAATACCGAACGAAAGCGCGATCAATACTAAATCTGACGACTCTGGGTTTATTTATTTTTTGGACAAATAGGAAGTTATCGCTTTCGAGTTTCTGCACAAATGCTCCTCTGTGTATTACTCATGGTATATCATAAATTCTGCAACCTATCTTCTAATCAAGTTCGTGCTCGTGGAGCGAACACGTTGTTCCTAGTTTAGGAAAATTCTTGACGCATTTATATATATATATATATATATATATCAATCACTAAAACCTCGAAAAATAAACTTCTCCAAGTTGTACATCTGACGAGATTGTAACAAAAAAGAAAAAAAAGAATTTGTTTTAAAGTAACTGAATAATTGAGTCATTGTGAAGATGTGCTCGTGCCAAAAAAAAAATATATACATGGGATTGTTCGTGTCTGAACGATGATTGCGAGACTTTGTAGTCGTTTCTCGACAACGTCTTCGGCCCCTGGGGAAAATCAATTGCAACGTTACTTTAATAATCGCCCTCTCTATACCGTATAGAGGTGTATAGATTTGTTGTGTATATATATATATATACACCGGTCTCTTTCGCTTGTACGACTCGAATTTCGATGCATGTACGATCGATAATAGCGACGATGTGGGGGGAAACTGCATGCAGGGCGTACCTTGCACCGATCGTAACGTCTTTTTACGACGACGTCTCTCTATGCACGTGCATGCGGAGCAAAATTTTAAAGCGCAAAAACTTATGAAAATTGAAAATCGTTGGTAAAATAGCTCGACCATCAGGTTGCACCACTCGATCGTAATTATTGAATCAGATGTAGCACAAAAAATACGAGTGTGTATTAAAATTTGCTAAATTACATTTGAAGCCGACTATTTTAGCATTAAAATTGTTGGAGAGAGCTATAAAATCTGAGAAAAACGTAAAAGTAGCTGCCAGGGTTTACAACTGCGGAGGTGTCTTTTGACGCTTGAATTAACTTTTTTTTTTTTTGAGTAATTTCGATTTTTTGTCATCCATTTCACTAGTTTGGTGAATCATTTCGACTCGACTACGCTCAAAACTGTTCGAAGTTTTGTAATAAATATATTGTATCATTGCATAACTCTTAATTGATTTTCATAATTAATAGAATTTCATCGCGTACGGAAATGTTAGGGAGTGGATAGTTCCATATTGATAAATAATTCAAATTCGCATGAATTACTGCAACACTCGTGGCAGATGGCTATCAGCTGATCGGGGAGATCGTAAAACTGACTGCAGTTGTACCGATCATTAATTCGAAATAATCTTTTTTTTTTTCTTCAATATAATCTATCAAAAGCTCATAATTTCGTGATTAAATCGATTAACAAATGAATCATTTCTCCGATATAGGTTCATTTTTTAATTGAAAACCGAAGCATTGAATTGCTACAGAGTAAATGATATCTCGAGTCGCTACCACGACTCTTGATATAAAAAGTGTGTCTTCGTTTCATGCAGCTTTATGTGCATTTCAGCAATAAAAATTATTATTAAAATTTTACTGATTCTCAACGAATTGTTAACCATATAAGATAGTGATGAAATCAGATAAAGAAATTTGTTTCAGGATTAAAATATTTCCACATCGAGAAAAACCAAAATTTAATTTTTTTATCAATGCACCAAATATATGGCACGCTAGGCAATAAAGGGTTAAAATCGAAATTTCTTGTGGAAAAGAGCCGGCAACATGATTTGAAACTTTGCAGTTTTGAAGTTTGGTTTAAAACTGCAATAAATAAATATAAAATAAGGGAAAAATAACAATATTTCCAAATCCCAAAATTCTTCAATAGGTACGAAAGTACAAGAATATTATATTTTGAATATTATATTTTGAATACTATATTTTAAAGAAAAGGCCCATTCACACTTGAAGAACGTGCACTACCAAAGTATATTTTTGGAAAAGAAAAAAAAAAATTTCGTGCGATAGCACTGTAGTGTGCAGGACACTGTAAGAAATAAAAATTCGACAAGTTCCCACGTATCTCGAGAGTTATTACGAGTTGAGTAAGTTTTAAAATCCATGTAAGTATATGAATATTTATGTAGTTTTTTTTTTTTAATTAAAATTTACTTCCATAATGACATTTGCTATTGCAAATCATTCTAACTATGTTCGTTTATCCTCGATGGGTTCGAAAAATAATAAATCAATAAGTGCCCACGTTTTTTAAGACTTGCTACGTGTTCAATGAGTTAATTTTAAAATCTATATATGTATATATCTTAGCCCAACCTGAAACAAACCAAAACCAAAATCAGTCATTCATTTGGATTGAGTTGGTTTGGGGTCCCAATTCTTGTACAGAGCAGTTTCGAAATTATTTTATACAACTAGAGATACACACATCTGGACATATGCCAGGTGCAGTGTTACCAGCTTTAATACATTTCAAGATTATGTCGTTTATTATTTTTTTTTTAAATAAAAATTTGCTTCCATATCGACATCATTATCGCGAGAACTCTCAAGAATAAAACATTATTTTTATTCTTAAGAGTTCTCGCCAGGTAAAGTCTATGTCGAATTAGTAATTAAATCTTCAATAAAAATCGATAAGTGAACTGTCTAAGGCATTTAAAAATTTTTCTTTTTCACTTTGCAGCATACCGAGTCTTCTTTTAAGTCTCGGTGGATACTAAATTAATTTTAATTAGCTTTTAAATACAATATTCGCGAATGGAGACTTTCGTTGTGTAATAACTCAACAATACCTGACTCACATCCTTAAATCAGTACATTTTTCATCGATTTTCCGAAAATAAACGACCTCTATTCGCGCAATTACGATCTCGAACGTGCAAAAAAAGAAGAATTTAATATTAAAAAAAAAAAAAAAAAAAGAGTAATCAAATGGCTTTTTGTTGTAAAATTATGAACGGGCAATATTTAATGAGTGGAGCAAATAAGAGCGAGAAAATTGTGTCCTCGACGAGGTTCTTATCGTCCAATTTCACACGTGAAAATTAAATGTCAACGCGCGTGTAATGTATCCATCGAGGGTTATACTCGTGCATGTACGAAGTTTCTATATCGATCATTTCCAGGCGTGTAGCTCGGCCACCACCCTATGTAACTTTTTTTTTTTTTATGAAAATTAAAGAGGATGGGGCAATAAAATTTCATTGTAAATTTAATGTTTCAGTGATGAGCTCTGATTAATTATTTCGAGATTTTTTTTTTCGTCGACGTTGGAGGAGAAAATTTGTACGAGGATTTGAGACCACATGGATTGAGCGTTTCGACACGTGTATGGATAATTTTTTTACGATTTAAAAGCACTCGAGATAACGATTGAGCTTTGAAAATTTTTCGTCGTTATAATTAGTTTGCAAATCACTTTTTTTGCTAATTGACTTCGAAACTCGTAATTTCTTTTTAATTAATTTTTTTTTATTCACGCTTCGAGTAATTAATTAATGTTGATCTAGCTTCATTTTAGGGTTATCAAAATTTTTATTTCCGTCTCAAGACTCGGTTAACTTTACCATATGTCTTAGCCGAGAATTTGCCAAGGTACTCGATGATTATTTTTTTTTTTTTTAATTTCAAAATCTCACCATATGGATAAACTCGCGAGGATAAAAATGAAATTTTCGTTTCAATTTTTGTGAATTGACTCTATTAAATTTATGATTTTAATGAATTTTTCGTTAATCGACCTGCCTTGTCATTCGATGAAATTTCACGAAATTTTTTTTTTTTGTTGTTGAAAATTTTAAACTCAATTCACAGTGAAATTTTTCGTTGGTTCAATTTTATATTTTCTTAAAATTTTAATCACATTAGTGTATTCGGATAATTAATCCCCGGAGTGAAAAATAATTTTCTTTTTTCGAAAATCGAATTCTTTGCTAGAAATTTTTTATAGCGCTCGATTAATTATTATTTTTTTTTCTCGATTTCAAAATTCGAGTATCCGTAAAAGAGAAAAAATGGCTCTCGAATCCAGTGAAATTTCTTATAATTTTCAAATTAAAAAAAATCTTATTCCCAAGAGATTGAAAATGTCACGGAGCTTGCATTTTAATTTTTCTATCCAAATTTCATTTACCAAAATTCAAGAATTCAACTATTCATCTCATTCACAAATTTCCATATGTTTTCTTCGCCATCGGTGTTCTGAGAAGATTTTATCTCAAATCAGGCATTAAATTATTCTCACGTTAATGCATAACGAGCCTAAAAATCGAATATTTTTTACTCACACATTTTCGTGGAAATTTACTCCAATTTGTAATTCTTTCTTTTCGCAAATTTTTCGTCTCGTTCTCAAGTCTCAAAATAATTTTCCAAAATTGGAAATCAATGAATTCAGAGAATTCAAAATCAAAGAAATGTCAGAATTAAAAATCCAATAATCCAATAATCGCTCACAGATCCAAAGAGAATTTTGAAAAAAAAAAAATTCCCCAATCCCAAAGATCATACAAAAATCGAAGAAAAAAAAAAAAGTCTAAAGGGCAATTCTAAAGGGATCGAAGAAGATATCAGAGGGTGTGTGTGAGTGTATGGGTCGTTCGCGAAAATTTACCTGCTCGGCGCTGACGCATAAGTCGTGCTTTTATCTGGTTGACGATGCCTCGGGCTGCAAGCTACTTTTTTAAAAATATTTTTCGTTTCTTGTTTTTCCCTCGAAACTTTTACGCGTATTTTCAGTTGTATTTTTCGTTTTTTTTTTTCGTCTCAAATCCCTTGTACGCGAGAAAAATTAAATTGTAAAAAGAGCAGGGTCACGGAATGACGAGCGAGGGGACGAAATAACAAAAATTCACTCTTTCTTTCAACCCGATTGATGTATTAAAGTCGTAAATCAAATGTGATTTAACTCTATCTCTATCTCTCTCTCTCTCTCTCTCTCTCTCTCGATTTATACACGACACGTCGAAGAGTCTCGTGCACAGTTTTACGAAGGGTGGAAAGTTCGATCCGTAAAAAAATGAATTAATAAATTAATTTCTTCGACGATCGGTTCAACACGATTTGAGGCGAAACAAAACGAAAAAGGCAAAAAAGAGGTGAAATTATTATTTTTTTTTTTTAGAATGAATTTTTGGACAAAAGTCAGTGAACATTCATTCGAGTTCTCGTTTTGTCCGGGGTTCTGTCGCAACTGGTCTAGCTCGAGCATTACCGAGCACGGGTATGTCGCAAAAGAGGGGTGCAAGAGAGAGAGAGAGAGAAAGAGAGGGAGGAAGAGAGAGAGAGAGAGAGAGAGAGAGAGAGAGAGAAATTTCACCGAATCCGGGGGTTACTTCGACGAGCCCCCGTTTGTCAGTTTTTTTTTTAGTCTCAATGGCGCAGGCGTAGGCCACTGTTAATCGCGGAGTTAGTCACGATAGCGCATGTTTCCGCGACTACGACTCCCGGAGCACCCACCGCCGCAGTCTAAAATACATATGGGGTATTTCATGTTTAGTGGAACTTTTTTTTTTGCCCCTCTCGAGTGAATCAGCGAATTATTTCGCGAGTCTAGAATTAAATGGGGGCGAGAACTTTGATATCCCCCCCCCCCCCTGAAATGAAATTTTCAATTTTTTTTTTTTTTATGAATTGAAGCAATTACAGACCTTTTTTTTCGAAAATTTCAACACCTCAAGCGATTATTGCCAATTTTATAAGCATTTTCGTCTCCTGAGCTATATGTGTAAAATTTTTTCATTCGATAGCCTCGAATTTACAACAGCTGGAGATATTGCAGACATTTTTCTTTTTCGAAAATTTCAATTTGTTGTTTTTTTTTTTTTTTTTGTAAAATCTGAACCCCTTGAGCAATTATGGCCAATTTTGATAAAATGCTTGTTCCACTGAGCTATTTCAGTGAACAGTTTCGAACTGATAGCCTCGAATTTACGGCAAGCGAAGCTATTGCAGAATTTTTTTTGAAAATTTCAAAATTAAAAAAAAAAAATCCGAACCCCTTAAGCTTTTCTCGCCAAATTCGATATCCGACATCCTCGTCTCTAGAACGATTTTTGTAAAAAAAATAATCGACTCGATAGCATTATATTTACGATAGTTGAAGCGAGCACATGCGTTTTTTTTGGAAATTTTCAAAATTTTCTAAAATCTTAACCCCTTAAGGAATTCAGGGGAAAAAATGCAACAAACAAAGGGGGTTCGATGCTGATAATGTGGGAAAAGTTTGAGCGAGATCGGTCGAGCTGTTTTCGAGATACAGTCATTCGAATGTTGCGAGCTCATTGAGCGCGCACGTGTACTTTCTTTTTTTTTTTTTTTAATTTGACATGATTTTTCGACAAAACAAAGCTTTCGCCATACGAAAGCAAAAAATGGCACTGAAACGGGCACAAGATGGCAGAATGTCGAAAATAAAAATTATAATTGTCTCATTGACAGCATAATTCAATTTCTGTTTAATGAATCGACAGGAAATTTTTGTCACAGATAAAATTTCCTTTTCGACTTGTCCTTTTTTTTCATTTGCCAAGGGAGTTTACCATTTTTGATAATTCTACAAAACTTGACAGTCAAAACTGTTGCCAGATACTTCTGAACTTACCAAGGGAATTTACCATTTTTGATAATTCTACAAAACTTGACAGTCAAAACTGTTGCCAGATACTTCTGAACTTTGAAAAAAACACTCCATGATGTTTTGCGTTAAAGGTGTTGTGGGCAAGTTCATGATAAAAGTTCGAGTTTCACTTCTCGGATGAATAAAGTTACGCTGTCAGCGAGGCAGCTTGGATTATTTTTCCAAACGTTCCCTTGCGCCTGTATTTCCGCTATTTTGCAATATTTTATAACAAAAAAAAGCTAAGCTCTTCAAGATACGTGTGAAATATTTTAAAAACTGAAAATTCCATATGCGAGCGCTTTATCTCCCTCAGAGGATTCGGAGTCATCGAAATTCATGAAAATTTAACTGTGATGCAGATCATGGAACTTGTTAAAGTTCCAAGTTAAAGTACACTAAGATAGTGAAAAATTTTGATCATTGAAACAATGTTGTCGCAGCACAACTTGTCGGTGGAAATATTGTTCCATTTTTTTCTTGTCGCAAGATTCAAGATGCACCGCGGTACGAAATTTCCTTCGCAAAGACTAATTCTCTTTGTAAGAAGATTCCTTCTTCTGCGAATGTAGGAATCTCCATTTGAAACTCTTCCTCAAAAAAAAATCTCACTTTTGCAGTAAATTTTTCTCTGCGCAGTGACATTTCAACAAATTGACTGTGCAACCTTTGCAAGAGCTTCGAATGGAAAGTTCTCTTTTCGCATTGAAAATAATGTTTTTACAAAGATTTACAAGCAGGACCTTGCAATGACAATTTGGTTTATCGGTGCAACCTGAACTTCACGAGGAATTAAACAAACGATATTTGCCCGGTTAAACATTACTGCGAATAAATTGTTTAAATTATGAAAATATTTCATTAACTTGGAGTAGATTGGTTCGTGGCTTTTGCAAAGTTTTATTTCCATCTCCCCGAAGCTTTTTTTTTATGGGGAAAAAAATTTTTGTGGCCTCAGTGGAAAACATGCGCGGAACGTTCACATCGGTGAACGGTTGTAAATTTATCAAATTTTGAATTTTTTGAAATTGCATCGTTTACAAATTAAAAAAAAAGATCACCGTTCCATTTAAACCAAAACATGTGTGCTCTTTTCAAATGGAACAGGGGTGGAAAAGTTTCACAAGTTATACTTCCATTCTTTAAATTAATGGATCAATTTTCGATTAAAAAAAAAACAAAAAGAAGGCTAATAAATAAAAATTTGATGAGCTTTCTTTCCATTTTAGACAATTCTCAGGTTCATTTCGACAAAAATAAAATAGCCCCTTCCCACCCGTTCACGGTAAGAGAAAAATTGAATTTTTTTTTTGTTTTTTCAATTTTCGGAATTTTCCGGATTCCAGTCTAGTCCCACGAAAAATTAACATACACCATATACATATTTATATCCCAAGGGTCATTCAGTGTCAGATTAGCGCCACCGTAGTCGGGAAAATTTCCTCTTTTACGTACGAATTTTGATACTTTTATCATTCTCGTTTAATTTTTTTTTAAATTACAATTTTAGCTAAGACAAAATTCGACCAAGTAACCAATTTCTTTAGGAAATTTATAGTCAGTTCAACGAAACAGTAAAAAAAAAAATTCATTTCATTTTTATGAAATTTGACGAGCTTATCCCATAAAATGGAGTGAAACAGTTTTTCCTCTCATTATAAATCCAATCCATTATTTTAAGAAAATCGAGAGTAATTTTGTTTCTCGCGGAGTCTCTTAAATTTCTCATTGATTTTTTTTTGTTAACTGTCTGAGCATGGGATGACCCATACGTTCGTACATATATATATATAAATATATATATTTATATATATATACATTGTATATGGTAGTCGGAGCATTGGGTGGTTGGTCGTATGCGTACTGTGGGAATAAACCCTCCCCGGTTATTGATCGTTCTAGTCGGGTGGACTTGTCGTAGCGTGGGGAGCAGGTTGCCCCAATAGCAGGGCAAAATTCACAGTGTCGAGGCCCTCCTCGCCGGCGTTACGAGACCGGAAAATGGCAAAAACAAAAAAAAAAATTCTCGACCCCGCTCAATCTTTTGGTAGTCGAAATTCCAATTGTGGAAAATTTCGCAAAATTTTCTAATGTCTCCAGCGACTCTCAACCACGTGCCCATATCGTATAATGACTCTGGCTATCATTTCCGCGAGATTAAATTCGATTTTTCATGGATTTTTCTTGAATCCGTACTTCCGGTTGTACCCAGGTGTTTTAGGGTAGTCGCGATGGAGGAGGAAGAACGGGGTTAAACCCCACTCTACGTCGTGTCATAGGTCAGGGTTACCCGACGATCCTGCGAAAATGCAGCACAACCCAGAGATGCAGAAATCATAAACACGTGCTGCGTGGCAAGAATGATCATTTTTTTTAATTTAAATTTTTTTTTTTTTTTATTAAGGGGAAACCTGGCTTAGGATTCTAGAAAAAAAACTTGATTTTCAGCAATTTTTTTAAGAACAAAAAATACTTCAAGAGGTGATTTATCATACATTTGAACGATACGAAATAAATGTTTTTTTTTTTTATAATAATCTTTAATGCGTTTTTTCTCATAAAATCAATGTCCGCGCTCTAACTTTCGTAAATCCGATGCTATCGAGTTGAAACTTTTGACAAAAATAGTCCGGCGAGGGTCAAGAATGATTGACATTGAATTTGCAAAATTGTGACATTGATTTTGCAAAATTTTTAATTTTTTGAAAAATGTTTGGGCGTGCTTTGAATTTCGCAAATTTGACGCCTATCGAGAGAAATATTCTTGCTCCAATAGTTTAAGAGACAAAGATACTCGATATCCAATTTGGCGAGAATCTCACGAGGGCTTTTAAGATTTTGACGGAAATTTTGAAATTTTCTTTGCGCCTGAGATAAAACGATGAGGAATACAAGGTGAAAATTTCCAACGTTTCTTAGTTCATCGATTATAAAATTATATGAAAATAAAAAATATATATATATGGTTAATTTGCTTCACATTTCCCACCAATTCACAACTCTTGGTATGGCACGACGATAACTCCTAAATAATTTAATATCAAAATTAGGAATTTTTTTAATAATAAAAAAAAATATTTCCCATCGTTCAAGAGCTCAGCCTCGGAGTTTCGGAAGATTCTATTGTAGTTTTAGTTCGTAGAAAAAAAAATTCTAAAAATCATCTTTTTTTGCAGGGTCCTAAACCGCGATTTCTGAGCCACTTCCGGTGTCAGAGTCGGTGTCCAAAAGTGTTTGGTCTGGCGATTAATTTCAAGTTTGGAATTCCATCATTATTTCCGGGGGAGGGACTGTGCATTCATGAGAATTTCAGAGGATACTGCGTAAGGGTGTTTTGGTTTGTTGGGAATGCAATGAAAGACTTTTAGTATTATCGAAAAACACAAGAAAACGTACAAGGACTTTTTTTCTGAAAATTTCTCAAGTATCAGGAAACAAAAAATGCGTTGTATTTAAAGGAATAAAAAAAAAGGGTATTTTTACTGTTCGGCCATTTTGAAAAAACCGTCTCTTTCGAAATATCTAAGGAACGGTTGCTCCTGCGACAAAAATCATTCGAACCTTTTTTGTAGAGTAAAAAATACTCTATTCAAAGGAAAAACTTGTTTTTCCGTCGAATCGGTATTTACCGAGTTACAGCGCGGCAAAATTAGTATGAGATGTGACCCAGTCACGAGATATTTTACGAAAATCTTCGAAAAAAACTTTAACGCTCTGTAACTCAGTAAATATGAATCCCGGAGGAAAAAGGTTCCGATGAAAGAATTATAGGAAATTTTATGCTCAGCAAAAATGGTTATGACCAATTTTCTTAAAGGAACAACCGTTTCTGAGATATTTCGAGAAAAAAAAAACCTGTTTTTCAAAATAACGGCTCCAGTTTCATAATTTTTCCCCCACTAATTTACCTCTTATCATTCAATTCGAATGAACCTTTTACTTTAGACGAAGTAATCGCAAAGTGGTACGAATTTACTATTGATCATAAAAATCCAAAGTCAAGTCAGCAAGTAAATTTGCAGCAAAATAAAATCAAAATGTATGTAATTATCATGCGGTGTTTTTTATATCGCAGCATACCAAGACCTCTTTTTAAGGTTGTCGTGGGGTCTAGCCGTCGGGGGTGAAGCACGAGGGGAGCACCCTATGCTTATACATGGGGCCGATTGGTTGTTACCAACTTTTCGCTATAAAATAATCGTCATATTAAACATACGTTTTGGAACGATTTTTTTCTACGTGTCTATAAAAACACATTCATTTTTGACCAATTGATGATTATAAGGAAATGTTTTAATTACTTTATGAAAGTATTTTTTATAATTTGTTATCGCTCAAGTAACGCGAGACGATATGGCAACGTTGTATATCGAAATATATGATAATGCTCCGATTGGTAGCAGTTTCACGAAGCTTGAAACACGAGCGCTCCATTCATAAACTTAAAAACGATTGCTCAACAGTGTCAACAATGAATATCGGTCCGGACAAAAAATATTCTTTCGTTGCGAAGGAAAAGTGTGTAGCGAAGCTACTTATGAAATAATCATTATTGATCAGGAGAATAAAAATAAATAATATACTTTTTTGATTATCTTGAAGAAGTCATTTGAGATCTCTGTGCATGCCTATACCGAATGTGGGTAAGATTAGGCAGCACTTGTGCCGTATACGCGTTGCCATGTTTTTCACAGCCTAATCATTTGTGTGCTTTATTTTCGAGCAAATTCGCGATTGAAAATATGAATAATTTTATAACGGTGCTGTAAATTCTCATTCTCTAAGCTACAATAAGTTAGTTCGATAGTTAGTCGAGCTGTATCTATTTTTTCAACTTCTCGGTAGCATTTTTTTAGCAGTTATGTCTAATATACTGCAAAACGATCGGAACGTTTCCATAAGTGTAATTGTGACGAGGACACTAAACACGTTGAGTTTCTGAATTTTTTTCAAAAAAAAAAAAAAAAAAAAAAAAAACTATGCTGTAGATCACTCTTAAACTGCACAGGATGATCAAGAGAAGGGTTATAAAGAGCTAGAAAAAAAAAATCAGCTCAATTGTAGCATTCTGACCTGGCCCCATACAACCTCAAGCCTCGGTAAACACCAAATTCACTTTACCCAGTTTTTGAATTGAAATATTCACGAAAAGAACTTTTCTTAAGGCAAAGTCGCACATGTACCATGTGACACGTGAGTGCGAGTGAAATAGCTGAAAATCCTTAAACGTACTTTCTCCCAAACGATGCAACTGATCGCAATAAAAAAAAAAGCTCAGTCACTTTTTGCCAACATACTGCGGCAGCTAAGCTTATTTCATCCTGATCACTTGTATCATCTCGGAGAAAGTAGAATTCGCGTTTTCGAAGTGTTCGGAGGGTGTTATACATTGCCTGAAGCCTCAAACGTGGGCTTAAATGATTTTAAAAAGCATCTTTAACCCTTAGTGTGCACACCTTCACAGCGAAACGTTTCGTGCGCATGGGGTCAATTTGACCCCAGGCCATTTATTGACCTCGAATATCTCGGTAACTATGCGCTTTTCGGAAAAAAAAGGTTCAGTCACTTTTTGCAGTGAATTGATCAAACTTTAAGGCTGCGAAGTTAGATTTCCAAAAAAATCTTTTATAATTGTTCAAAAACGTGCTTAAAGTTGATGGTACGCAAAAAAAAAAAAGCACTACAGTCCGACCTCCAAATAAGAAACCCGGCAATAAAAAACCTTCCCCAGTTTCGCGCTCAAGCACTTCCCCCACTACGACTCGAGCTCCGAGCTCGAGAATTTTGTGCTCGAACCTCTGGTGAAGAAACCAGCCTGGGAGAGATTATTCGGGCAAAATAGAGTTAACATTGGCCGGGTTCCATTATTCGCTCAAAGCGCTTTGCTTAAAAGGCCCGACCTCCCGAGCATGGGCAAATGAAGCGTTTTGAGCGATTTGAACGAATAATGGAACGCACCCTATGTAGTGTAAATTAATGTGTACGTGCGTGCGTGCGTGTGTGTGTGCGCGTTTTTGCATGGGCGATGTAAACAAATTGGAACTCTTTCGAGAGTTTCTTATCGAGAGGATCGCATGGGGAAAAGAGTGAGAGAGACAGACAGAAGGTAGTGAGCGCGCAGCGCGCGCCTGATGGGAGTTTCCGAATTCTTAGGAAAAACTCTGCCCCTTGGGGGCTTTTGGTTTATTATTTGGAGGTCGGACTGTATTTCGGTAAAATTTTTTTTAAAAACTTCAACTTTGAGTTTTGAAAGAAAACCTTTTAGGGTTTTGCAGACAAGGGTCCATATGTTTTGAGGAAAAAATAGTCCGCTTTGCAGCCGTTCCAAAAAGTATATTTATTTTACCTGTAAACGCTATTCACGTGAGAAAAAATTTTTGACGTCAGCCTGACCCCAGATGCACACTAAGGGTTAATTATTTTCATCGTCGCTCATAATGTCGCGTGTGTTTCCACGACGCAACGAACGACTTTTTTTGTTTGCCCCCATCCCGCCCCCCTGGAAGTTTCGTTTGAGCGACACTGTCGTCGATCGCTATAGAGCAAGGGATGTTTGAACTACATAAATTATTATCGCGCGACAGCCGAGCAATAGAGCGAAGAGGTTAGCCATCTTCGCTCGCGTAGATAAAGCTCCCCGCGGGAGAGCAAAGCGAAAAGAAAAAAAGAAAAAAAAAAGTTCAATATTGCGTTGTTCCGGGATCGAGAATGACACGGTCGAAAGGAGCAAAGTGACGAAAGATCCGGGAGGGAGGGAAGGTGTGGGGGTCGCTTGTTTTTTCCCAATCGTAATATTTGATTAGACACGAAAACGTGTTTAGCAAACCGCAGTTTCCCCATCTGTCGACGTCTCGTAAGATTCGCCAAGGAGTCTTCGAGAAGGCTCGTAAAAAAAAAATAATAGGTTGAGAGCCTCTGCCCTCTGGTCTCGACCCCCACCCCGCGCGTTGTGCTACGTTCACGGTTCACGAGAAGAGTTGTACAATTCCAGACTGATTGAGACGAAGTATATCCGTTTTCGAAAAATTAACTTTTTTTTTTAAGCCCAAGGAAACACCGATTAGAAAATTGACTAATTGTCAAGAAGGCAACTTTGCTCATAGAGGTAACTTATTTATATCGCATCTTATTACTGTTATTATTATTAATAATTGTTATTAGTTATCATTATTATTGTACGTTGAAGAATTTTATCGGGGAGGGGGGATCTGCGATCGCACTTTGGCGAAAATGCCCGAATAATTATTCGTAAAGTTTTATTTCATTTTAACAATACATCACGACTATATTAGATAAGGATACGAGTTAAATCTTATTCTTCGCATTCTGGATGTTTGAGGCTCAACGGAATTGGTGGCCACGTGTACGAAAGATCGCGTGCGTCGAAAGCTTCGAGGTTATCATTATTCTTTATTTTTTTTTTTTATTATCGTGGCAGCATTGCGTTTACCAGCTGACATTTTTTTTGTAATTTTATCAATTCAATATCGCGTTTTGAGAGAAAAAAAAGGGGGAAATTTGTTTCTCGCTGCGAACTAACGCTATACGAGTCGGTGCAAAAAATAAATGAACAAATAAACACGAAATTCGAAGGGAAATAAGACGAGAGAGCAAGGGAACTGATTTCCGTGGTTATAAACGCGCAGCGAGCGAGCGAGTCAAGAAGTTCGCGAACTTGTACGCACGCACGTTTCCAAAATGGCGGTTTGGCTAAAATTAGCCTCGATTCGTGTATAACGAGACGAACGTAAAAAAGAAAAAAAAAAACTGGAGTAACCGAGAAAGGGAGAGGAACTTGGGAAAGTGAGATTGTATATACAGACAAATATAATCATTTTATTTTCGTAAAATTTCGATTAAATGAAGAAAAAAAAAGACTTTTTTTTTTTAAATATACGTTATCAATAAATCTCACTTACCTTGACGTCGAAGAAAAGTCATATAAAATGGTAACGCCCTGCTGGACGGCCGCCTTTTAGCGTTAAAATTCAATGGTAATCCAAGAAAATGTTGAGACAGATGGATGGCTCCCTCGCGAGAGTACCCCGTGCTTGCAATTTGCGGTTCTTCCTTTTTTTTTTCTTCTCTCTCTCAGACTCTGTTTAAACATAGATTTCATGAAAACATGAGCGAAAAGAGAAAAGATTACTTCGCACACGTGTGATGTTTTTTTTTTTAACATTCCGGACTTTAATACCCGATAATTAGTCGGAACAACGCTGTTACGCGATAAATGACGTTTTTTTTTCTTACCTGGCTCTCGATAAAATTTCCGCTATCGTCGATCTCCAAACCGATCGACACTTTTTTTTTATATCCACGCAAACCTTATTGCGCGATTTTTTTCTCCACTCTCGATTAGTCGCGATCTCGGAATTACGACCACGCGAGCAGCGATAACGACGAGTTTGGTTGGAAAAAATTGTTTTTTTTTTGTTTTAATGTAGAAAAAATGTGAACAGCAAGGCGGGCGATATAACGTTCCGGCTGTGACGACGGCTACTGCCTGAATGCAACCGCAAAAAGCGGAACTCAACAGGTCCGTGATACCCGTCACGGAGACCCCGTAGATTTCTCGAGAAGGATATTTCTCGCAATATTTATTTATCTCTCCTCACCGCTATATGTTGTTTTTATTTTTTTTTATGCTTCGCGCAATTATCGCGAATGTACTCTGCGAGCGATCTTTATTCTTTCTTACGTGCGCTAGGAGATTATTATTTTTTCTCGCGCTTTCTTTTTCCCCGAGAGGGACCTTTCGCTCGCGATGGAAAAGCTCGTACAAATGCACGGCCGCCAGCTGTAATCTTCACGATGATAAGGCTTATCGAACAAACAAAACGTGTATTTCTCATCTGCTATGAGAAAACTCTTATCAGTTAATGACGATAAGCTCAAGAATAATTTTTTTTCTCAACGATGTTTTTTTTTTTATTATATATTTGGCCTTGCAAAAACTCACGCTCTATCAATTTCTTAGTACGCCCCTGATGACTATCGAGACACTCTCTCGTATTTTTTTCTTGGAACTCGGGAGAGAGCGCTTCGATCGTTTATATAAAAAAAAAAAAAGAAAAAAAAATATAATAATCTTCGCGTAGATCAAGTTCACGACTTTTGTCACGTTGCGGCGGAATAATTATTTATCAGCAAATTTGAGTTTAAGTATACGATAGAGAATTTTTTTAGTGATCTATCAAAAGTTTCGGTTCAACTTGTACGAACTCGTGGTCGGTCGATTGTATTTTATTCGATTGTTTTGTTTCTTTTTTTTTTGTCCGTTATCGATGCGACATAACACATAACCTCTTTGGTGGTCTGACTTCAGTTACGATGTACGGAATGCGTGCGGTAATGAAAAATCTTTGCGGTTTAAACGCACGTGATGTCAGTCACGCTTATTGAATCATCCTTCCTAAGAAATTCAGCGCTCTCCGAAGTCACGCCAACACACATTTGAGAGGTTATCAAGTACGTTTCTTTTTTTTTTTTTTTTTATTCAAATGTTTGTACTTTGCATTTTTTTCCAGTGTGTTCGCAAGTTGAATCAATTTTTATTAGAATTTTGCAATTTTAACGTTATTTTTTTTCGTGCAAATTATTGCCTAAAACGTTGTAATTTTTTGTGTTTCTTTTTTGTTTTTTTTGTTTTGGTGCTCATTCTTTTTTGTTTTGATTGGTGCTCATTCTTTTTACGCTGATTGTTGCCCCTTTTCCGACAAGTTACAACCGTTGCAATCTTGGAATCGACTTTTTGTTTTTGTTTTTAAATTATCAATTAGAATTGCCATGCATTTTAGCTCTAATTTATCTTTGCTATCCATCCGTACTTCTAATTTGTATACTTTCAATTAAAAATTATAATCATTGTTATAAGTCAATAATACTTATTTTTTGTTCCTTATCGCCTAACGAGCTGGAAATGTGAAAAAATCTTGCAATTTATCTTCTAATAATAATATCATCCATAATGTTGCGATCGGCAATGAAATCATTAATATAATAATATAATAATAATATTTATTTATCATTTATATACATCTCTCCTCACATCCTATACAATATAATATAAACTATAAATATGATCCGGTCAGCCTAGAGGGTCTTCCCTTTCGAATTTGATCACATAGACACCGTTGTGCCTGCTCGTGGCTTCCCCCGGATAGTTTTACAAATCTCGCAGTTTCATAGTGAGCGCGTGGCGTAATCTCGTCACTACTCTCAAGACGTTTTCAGTAGTCCTGCTACCCCATTCGGGCCCTAGTTCTCGTAGCTTTTCGTGAATAATTTCTTCACGTGAGTTTTGCCATAATTGAAGAATCGCATTTCGAATTTCGCACGACATTAGTTTTAAGATCTTTGGAGCTACGTATGCATGACTTTTGCCCCTCGTGGTTCTGATTATCGGCACCGTGACCAAGTTAAGGCGGTTCTTGCAATCTCGTCAAATCTAGATAGACCGATAAAAATACGACAAACGGGAAAGGTCGAGAATTCTGCAGTATGCTTGCAAAGTTTTAGATTTTTTTACCATTCGGTTCAGGAGATACATGCTCGTATAATTTTCCAATTCAGCACAGTGAGCATAGGCCCCAAAGCTACAAACGAAGCTAGAGTGCTTTTTCAAATTTCTAATACATAAAAATTAGATCAGCGGACGAAACTTTGCTTGATCGATGCAACAAACATTATTGAATATTCTGATGAAAACTCAAATTTATTTGCCATACCGTTATAATTAAAGAACGTAATTTTCTAGTCCCCGAGAGCAGACCTACTCTCGCTTGTTTCATGCGTGCCAGCTCCTACGTTCCCGCTTATTTCCCGCCGCCGCTCGCGCGAGAACTACTTTAAGTGCTCGCGACCTTAGCACTCTTTGTCCTACCTCTGCCCCAAAGAGCTTGTATTCTTCGCGTAACATTTCAACATGGTAATACGAAAAAGTTGCCTAACATCTTACGCTTTCGTTTCCACGTGTATCTTCGTGTAAACATTTTTTTTTTTTTTTTTTAATTTCTCAGAATATCCAATACTTTTCCAAGCTCAAGAGTCAGTTCAAAGTTCATAACTATTGCCCAACGATACGACGATGTCGGACGAACAAAATAATCCGTCCGCCTCGCCTTACACGTGCATAACGTGCAGAGTCGCGTTCAGAGATCTCGAGATACAGAGGCAGCACTACAAGTCGGATTGGCACAGATATAATCTCAAGAGAAAAGTAGCGGAATTGCCGCCGGTGGCGGTGGAAGAATTTCAGAAGCGCGTCATAGCGCAGAGAGGAAAGGAAGATCGAATGAGATGCGACGAGGCGACGAGCTGCAAGGTATGCAGAAAGAATTTCAGCACCAAGAATCAATTGGAGAATCACGAGCTCTCCAAAAAGCACAAAGAGAGCATATTGAGAAAAAAGATCGACGACGACGAGGAGGAGGAGGAGGAGGAGGAGGAGGAAGAGGAAGAAGAAGAGGACGAAGACGAGGAGATGAATGAGAAGAAGAAGAAGAAGAAGAAGAAAACAACGAAGAAGGAGTCGACGAGGGATAAGGAGGATCGTTTGGAAGGCGCCAAAGCCTCGGATTCGACGTTAAAATCGTTGGACGACAAGGCGAACAAGAGAAAATCATCGAGCGAAGATATGGAGGTTGATTCGGACGTGGAGACCGTGGATTCGGACGAATGGAATGAATATCGAGTCGCCAACAACGATTGCCTTTTCTGCGACAATCACAGCAAAACCTTTCTGCGAAATCTCAAACACATGACAATCGCTCATTCGTTCTTCATTCCCGATCCCGAATATTGCATCGATCCCAAGGGCCTGATGTCCTATCTGGCGGAAAAAATTTTCTCCGGCTATCTCTGTATCTGGTGCAACGAGACGGGCAAGGCGTTTCACAGCTCGGAAGCTGCGAGGGCGCATATGATAGACAAGGGTCACTGCAAAATGTTGCACGAGGGCGAGTCACTGGTCGAGTATACGGAATTTTACAATTACGAGACGAGCTATCCGGACGAGACAGACGATCCCGACGCCGAGATCGCTATACCCGAGATCGACGACAGCAATTATCAATTGGTATTGCCGTCCGGCAATATCATCGGTCACAGATCGCTGATGAGATATTACAAGCAGAGCTTGGATCCCGATAGGCCGCTGGCCGTGCCTAGGAGCGAAAAATTGCGCAAGGTATTGTGCCAGTATCGGGCCCTCGGCTGGTCGGATACCGAAAAATCGGCCGTCGAGAAGAAAGCGAGGGACATAAGTTATATGCAGAGAATTCAGGCAAAGTACACCACGAAATTGCAATTCAAGGCTAACAAGCTTCAGCATCATTTCCGACAGCAGGTCCCCTTTTGAATGATCTATCATCGATTTTGGGATTTCTTCATTTCTTTCGCTTCGCTTAGATCGAGGAACTCGCTCTCGTGCCTCTCGTGCGCGCCATCTCTCATCGGCTTTGAGATTATAACGTTT
Source organism: Rhorus exstirpatorius (assembly GCA_963564615.1). Classification (NCBI taxonomy): domain Eukaryota; kingdom Metazoa; phylum Arthropoda; class Insecta; order Hymenoptera; family Ichneumonidae; genus Rhorus; species Rhorus exstirpatorius. The sequence continues at coordinate 20,215,912 of OY751313.1, forward strand.
ATTTAAATAAAGAGAAAATAACGAGCTCGATGATTGAAATAATCGATTGTCCTTTGAATTTTTTTTTATTCCTTACAAAATAACGTGTATATATATATATATATATATATACAATAAATTATATAATGTACTTTAGAATATTTACGAGGACAACAAAAATATTCGATAGATACTTTGTGGTAGTTCGTGTCTTTACCGTCCCTCCCCAGGGGGCGCGAGTGGACCCATCATCCAGCGATCAGTTGCAACACTCTTTGGAACTTTTATAAATTTTGATCTCTAGTTTGTTTTTTTTTTCCTGTCATTGGTATAGAAATTTGAATTCTATGCTTTAGTTTCTTGTCGCAAAGGCAAAGGCGAAGGACATAAGTTATATGCAGAGAATTCAGGCAAAGTACACCACAAAATTGGAATTTAAGCCCTAGCAAACACAAGAACCGTCGTTGGTAACCGCATGAAGAACCATACAAGAACCCGTTGCTTTTGGAAAAAAAAAAAGAACTGTAATTAACCGTCAATAGATCGGTTCCTTTTCGCGGTTCTTATTTCGGTTTCAATCCACCTGAACAACAGTTGCTTTTTCGGTTTATGCCCTATTAACAACTACTTTGAAGACGGTTCTTTTAAAGGTTCGTCTTCAGGTTTTTCCTCTATACTGACACACCTCGTTCAGCGGCGGTTCTTTCAGTGGTTACTTTGGCGATTTCTAGCGGTCAACAGGTCCGGTTCTTGGGACAGTATTCTAAGGTTCTTTATTTTCCAAAACGAACGGTTCTGATCATAGTTATAATGACGGTTCTCAAATTGCTAAGGAGGCTAACAAGCTTCAGCCTCATTTCCGACAGCAGGTCCCCTTTTGAAGGTTCTATCATCGATTTTGGGATTTCTTCTTTTCTTTCACTTCGTTTAGATCGTGGAACTCGCTCTCGTGCGCGCCATCTCTCATCGGCTTTGAGATTATAACGTTTAATTAAATAAAGAGAAAATAACGAGCTCGATGATTGAAATAATCGATTGTCCTTTGAATTTTTTTTTATTCCTTACAAAATAACGTATATATATATATATATATATACAATAAATTATATAATGTATTTTAGAATATTTACGAGGACAACAAAAATATTCGATATATACTTTGTGGTAGTTCGTGCGTTTACCGTCCCTCCCCAGGGGGCGCGAGTGGACCCATCATCCAGCGATCAGTCGCAACACTCTTTGGAACTTTTATAAATTTTGATCTCTAGTTTGTTTTTTTTTTCCTGACATTGGTATAGAAATTTGAATTTTATGCTTTAGTTTCTTGTCGCAAAAGCAAAATGACGCTGTCGAGAGGAATTTTTAGCCGTTCGGGGCAAGCGTCGGTCAAAAAATTACGTATTTCTTCCTTTTTTTTTTTTAAATCTTTTCGTCTCAACTTCTGGTTTTTTTTCCCTTTGCTGTTGTTCAACAGTCTAATCTTCTTTAACAACGGATAAATCGTATTGTATACAGTGGGTTTTTTCTTCTTTTGTATTTTTTTTCTTACGGAAGGGCAGTTTATCGATTCTAACGTAGCTAACGATTAATCACATAAAGAACCGAGCCAGCTCTTTCGTTAATTAGAGACACTCGGAGACGCGCGCGTCTGGACACAACGACGACGACGACGACGACGACCACGACGAGTATACTGGATTTCTTTTTTTCTTCATTTTTCAATATTTAATATTTTTTCATTTTCTTCCTTAGTTCGTTTTTTTTTTTTTTTTTTTTTTTCAAACATCTTATTGTCAAACTTTCAACGATACGAGACACATACTTTCCATCTATTAATTTTTCGTTTTTAATTTCTGCTAGCGTCGATAGGATCTTTTTTTTTCGGTCTTTTGTTCTTTTGGACAAAATGTTAATTCGTTGGTTAATTCAAAATTTTAACCATGAGTTTGAGCGCCTTGTGGGGCGGTCCGGGTCTGATCTTCTCGTCGATATCGGAGTACGGTAACTCGGCGACGGTTTCAAAGCCATGCTTGGCAAAGACCTTTTGCGAGAATATCCCAGTTGCGTCGGCCTTGAAGATCTGAAAGAAGACAATGAAAAATCTTCCGAAACAACGGATAGTCCGCGGTAAGCTCATATATTCGCCGTTTGGGACAACGCAGAGATTATACCTTTGAAGATTACAACGAGTGAACATCTAAAAATGTCTTGGAAGACGCGCTATTATATTTCATGCAGTTTAAAACGTAGAGTGCGTGCTGCAACACAAAAAAAAATCAATGGCGAAGAGTGCGTGGTGTATGGATTCGGTCGAGTCAGGATTGAAATACTGAAAATTATTCTTACAGCGATCAGTCGAAATAATTAATGCTGTATTTTTTGTTTGCGTAACATTTTTACGCCTTTTTTTTAAGATTTCACATTAGTAAGAGAAACATTCAATTTTAGCTTGTATAACTCGTTGAAAAGCGCTTTGATATGGCACTTGGTTACGTTTTTTTTTTAATTCGAACTACAGTAAACGCTTCCATTAGTTAAAAAGAGGAGGGGCACATTTATACCACGTAACACACAGACACGGGTGCGAGAGCGAAATAGCTTCAAATCCTTGACGGTCCTTTTTCCCAAATGGCACAACTGATAGGGATAAAATTTACTTGGTCACATTTTGCCACCATACTGTAGTGGCTAAACAAATTTCACCCCGATCGGTTGTGTAATCTAGAAGAAAGTACAATTCGCGTTTTCGAGGTGGCCGGAGCGTATGTGCATGATACATCGCTGTTTCTCCCCACTCCGAACCGCCATCTTACGAAGGGCCAACGTAACCTTATTTGTTCAATTTTTCATGGAGCTATATAATGAATCGAGTGCTTGTGATCAGTCAGAAGGTAATGAATAGTCGTAAATGGATCAGAAAATTCATTTTTCTTGAGAAAAGGAAGAAACTGACGCAGTGAACGTCCTTTAATTCTTGATGCATGAGGGGACATTCAATTCATACGAAATATATATAGAATAAATTACATATATATTATTATCCGAGTTTTGTGAACATAAGAAAAATTTATCTGATTTTGTTCGGGGAAGTAGAAAAAAATAAAAACGTTGCGATACATCGAACGAGCTATCGAGCATGCGCACATATAATTTAATCGAGAAATTCGTCAAAACCGTCGTCTAACCTTAAAACCAGCCTTCTTCGCTGTTTCTACACTGTCCTTCATTAATACATTGGCAAGACCTTTGCCACGAAATTCATCGTCAACGCTCAATATACGACACTCGAAGATCTCGTCGATATCGTATTTCGCGAATAGATCGATTTTTTCGTTGAGCTTGTAGAGAAGGCCGAATATAGTTTTGAACTTGACGTCGTCCATTTCCAACAAACGACGCTCGCACTCCTCACGTTCGCCCTTCTTCTGTATACCATTTAGGGCGAGACCCGCTATCTGATTTAATTTTTTTTTTTATGTAATAAAATAATGGAAATTGTCACACATTAACCCTAGCGCTTTTCCACGCTTAATTTTTTTTTTAAACCTTTAAAATTCACACTGGAGGGTCCCAGCCTTACTGAAAATATTGAGATGAGATTTGATAAAAGATATCAGATGAATTCTGATGTGAGTCTACGCGAGATCTCATGTTGGCCCAAATGAGATCTCTCACCGACGAATTTTAACTGGGACGTGTTCATAAAATCTCATGCGTGATCTTGCAATAGATCTCATATCAAATCTCGTGATTTTGAATTAGATTTTCAATCGAAAATCGAAGAAAATCTTGGACAATTTGGATATTGTTGTTTGTTTTCAATGCAGAGGAACATTACAAGACAAGATTTTATAAAAATTATGACGAGATTTGCCATGAGATACGATTTGAGATCTGCTGCAAAAGATATATAGCACATGAGATTTTATGACCACACGTCCCAGTTCAAATTCTTCAGTCCAACATGAGATCTCGCGTAGACTCACATCAGAGTTCATCTGAGATCTTTTATCAGATATCATCTCAATATTTTCAGTAGGGAAGGGACTCCGTGGTCATATACTCTAGTGAAAAAATGCGTTTATTTTGGTTTCTTTTTCAATCGATCAGGGAATAAGGCATAATTGGAAAGAATCGATAGAATCGAGGAGTTCCGAGATATGAGGGTTTAGAAGAAACAAATAATACCCGGAAACTTGAAAAAATCTCGATTTTGCTTTTTTTTTTTCCAAAAAATCATATATCCTTTTTCATGACTGACCGATTGCGGAAAAACTTTTGAGATTTTGTTCAAGGGTAAATTTGAAACCATATTAGCTTCAGAAATTTGCCCCGGGGACACGATAATGATGCACAATATTTTATGTAAACAAAAGACTTATTCACACTAGTACACTGTCATGGGAAACTTATTTGTTGATAATGTTGTTCTTGACATCAGTATACTGATGTAGCATAGCTGTTTTCGCGCAATGCACGAAGAAAAAGTTTCTATACTTATAGTTATATCACGTGATATAACTATAAGTATAGTAACTTTTTCTTCGTGCATACGAGTCGATACAGGCATCGTTATAAAAAGAGTCGTATGTAAAAATGGAAAGAGCACACACCCATAATGATGAAGTCATTCAAAAGATATGAAACTATATAATGTTGAGCTTTTGTCATTCGCGAACGAGAGACATCGAAATGCATGGATGGGTCCCAATTGGGTAGAACGTGCGCAATAATAAAAAAAAAAAGTATAATAAAAATAAAAACTGCACTGAAAGACGAAGGGAAGCAGACATCAGGAGGAACTGAAACGTGATAATAAGGACATATATATGGACTTCGATCTGTGCTTCCACCAACATATATATCTGTATCGCTGAATTTTTAATATATAGTATATAATATATATATATATTATATAAGTATCTCGCCACCGCCGCTGCCGTGTACAAGAATTCCCGAGGTGGGGTAAAATGGACCCACTGGGTTTTTTGGGGTTGGGCGTTTTGATTGCATTGTATTGGGCATTTGGGTGGCTTATTGTTCAGCTCTATACCTTTCCTGCTACGACTGCTCGAAGCATTCGAGCCGCTGGAGCCCTTAGAAATATTTCATAATATATGTTTGTATATACATATATATACATTTACGTAAGTAGATGTATACATAGAATACAAAAAGGTTGTACGCAAAGTGAAATTGACTAAATTGAAGCGATAATTTATTGCAATGACAATGCGTTGCATAAACATTTATCATTGAAAAATGCAATTTTTATATTTAATTCTAGAAAAAAAAATGTTTCATCGCAAACCATATGTGACAATTTTTCAATATTTTAAAAATAAATTATAAGAAATAAAACATTCACGAGTTTAATCCATAAAACAACTCAACCTAACTTTTACGAGCTTAAATTTTACGAGTGCAATATATTTTGCGTTGATACTGTACAACGAAAAATCGAAAAATCACGAAAAAAAAACGATAAATTCGAAACAAAAAATCATATCTTTTTTCATGAACTGACCGATTGCGGAAAAACTTTTTGAGATTCTTCAAGGGCACCCATTTGAAACTATGTTAGCCTCAGAATATTGTCCTGGGGACAATGATAATATGATGCACGATATTTTATGCAAGTAAAAGACTTATTCACACTACACACTGCACCGTCATATGGGAAACTTTTGTTCATAATGTACTTATTCGTGACTTCAGCTGTTTTCGCGCAAAATGCACACAAAGAAAAAGATATACTATTTAGGCGAGGAGAGCTATCACGAATCGATACAGGTATCGTTGTAAAAGAGTCGTATGTAAAAATGGAAAGCACACCCAGTTATTGAGTCATTCCAAAAGATATGAAACTACAGTGTCGAGCTTTTGTCATTCGAACGAGAGTCATCGAAATGCATGGAGGGGCCCCATAATTGGGTAGATCGTGCGCAAAAATTTAAAAATCAGTGTGTAATAAAAATAAAAACTGCACTGAAAGACAAAAAGGAAGCACAGACAGGAAAAACTGAAACGTGATAATAAGGACATATATATATGGACTTTGATCTGTGCTGCCACCGACATATATATCTGTTTATGTGTATCGGTGAATTTTTAATATCGTATTATAAAAATAAATTATAAAATAAAGTATAATAAAAATAAAAACTGCACTGAAAGACAAAGGAAGCAGACATCAGGAGGAACTGAAACGTTGATAATAAGGACATATATATGGACTTTGATCTGTGCTTCCACCAACATATATATATCTGTATCGCTGAATTTTTAATATATATATTACAAGTATCTCTCGCCACCGCCGCTGCCGTGTACAAGAATTACCGATGTGGGGTAAAATGGAACTACTGGGTTTTTCCGGGTTGGGCATTTTGGTCGCATCGTATTGGATATATGGGTTGGAAATTTGGATTGGGTATTTGGTTTGCGTGCTTATGTTGGGTGTTTGGGTAGTTTATTGTTCAGGTCAGTTTTTCCTGCAACGACTCGAAGCACCCGAGACGCAGGAGTCGTTAGAAATGTTTCATATGTACGTATATACATATGTATGCATCATTACTGCAATCATATATCTAATTATAGTATACATATATATAAATTCATATATATATAATTTGATGTATGTAGAATACGAAAAGGAGGAATTCACTGAATTGAAGCGATATAATTCATTGCAATGATTATGTGTTGCATAAACATTTATGATTGAAAAATGCAATTTTTATGTTTAATTATAGAAAAAACATTGTTATATCGCTAAATATTTGTGACAATTTTTCAATATTCGTTAAATAAATTATATTGAATGAACATTCACGAGTTCAAAGCCATAAACCACGAGTTTAATCCATTAAAAAATCCAATCTAACCTCGAAATTTTACGAGCAGTGTCAATATATTGCGTTGACGGTACAACGAAACATCCAAAAATCACGAAAAAAAATCCTGAAATTCTATTGTTTATAACAATGCATCATAAATATTATAAATATTTTTGTCTCTTTGACGATTAATTTTGAAAAAAAGAAAACGATAAATTCGAAACAAAATGCATATACTCCAATCTCGCAAACGTCTCGAATTCAAATCTTTAGGCGACCATTTTGTTTATTTCGCGATTCGACCACCAGATGGCGCGCATGCATAATCTATCTTCTCAATTCAAAGAACACACAATTACAAATAAAATTGAAATGAAAAAAAAGAAAACATACCGAAGAAATAATACTTAAAAATATCGACCAGTGTCTTGAAACGGAAAGAAACAAAAAAAATGTAAATGAATTTTTTTTTTTTTCCAATTACCGTTCCATCCTCGGTGACGAGCATTCTGCAATAACCCTGTCGTAGGGTCACCAGACAGTGTCTCTCGAGATCATCATGGGGTTCACCCTTGCGACAAAGTCCAACGGCATTGTTGAGCGGTTCGTCCGCGAAAAAATTGTATCTCAGATGCTCGATTACCTCGTCGAAGCGTGACTCCGGTATAGCTTCAACGGTCATTTCGGTGGAAGACATTGTTTTGTTTCTTTCAATTTCTTTTTTTGTAAAATTTTTTTTGCACACCCAAATTTTCACGGATGAATCTCGAGCGACGATTTTCACCCGACTCACTTGTCAATTTGCTTTGGGTCATATGTATATTGCTCCCTGTGCCCCACCGTGACGAGAAATTTTCACGCGCACGTTCCGCAGCACTGAAAGGACGCGTGGTGAGCTCTAGGAGTTATAGTGGGAGAGCGAGAGAGAGAGAGAGAGAGAGAGAGAGAGAGAGAGAGAGAGAAAGATCCGAGAACGCCACCCCATAAGCACACACTATACTGGACTCACTTTGCTCTATATTGATTGACCCAGTTCAAAGAATTCGTAGGATATAATAATAATTATAATACGTTATGTCGAACGTTTTTTTTTCTCCGTACTTACTGACAATCAAAGTGTCACACACGTGTCACGGACATATTTCAAATTTTTCCACGACTCATATACCGTGATTATTGAAAGCTCATTATTCCTCATTCGAGAGATACGCTTCAACCATATCCGCGTATATTATCGCGAAACGATTTTTATATTTCTTTTATTTGATAGATAGAGGGTTCGTGTGCGAGAAAAATTTTAATTCATTTATGGCCGTTGGCATATGAGAAGGGCGCCACTTTGTGGGGGTATGAGTGGTGAACAGCAGAAAGATCGAGATTTCATTTTAGAGACGTTTTTTTTTTTTTTGTGACTTGTAAAAGAATGAATACCGGAAAAGCCTTCCTGTAGTCAATATTTGGTAATTTGGGATCGCAATATGTCTTAAACACAATGGAAAATATGTCTTTTAGCCGCATAAAGAAGTCATTGATTTACGGGGTTATAAAGATCTCGTCCTTATCATTGACGCGTATCCTGACAGTTCGCTAAAAATCCACCAGGTGGCTTCAGACTGAGACCTTTCGCGTGAACCTAGGACGCTTTGTAACGTCTATAAGATTCCCACTCTTTCTACACTTTATATCACTTCGTATCTGCATATTTGTAATTGTCTCTCCTTAAAATTCGAAAATTGAGAAATAAATTATCTTATGACGTGCTGAAAGGCCAGCGATGTCCAAAATTTCAGTAAAATTTCCAGTAATCTACGCTAGAATAATTAATAATAATAATATAATATTTATTTTAATTACTGTCAATATAAATATTATATTAATATTATTAATTAAGTAATATCAATAATAAATGATTATTCAAACGAACGATTCTTCGAATTATTTGACTTTATTAATACACTTTTTTTATTTTTATAATACCTTTTAACGTATCTTACAAGACTTGATTTTTCAGGCTATAATTTCAATTATAGTACAGTATTATTACATGCATAGGCGAGCCGAGGAGACGCGATAAAATTATTTGTTTTTTCTTTCTTTTTTTTTCTCACATCGAGCGACAGACGAAAAAATTGGAATACTCGAAGTACACCGACTCTCTTTCTTAAAAAATATAATCGATTTTTTTGTTTTTTTTTCTTATTTTCCGACAAGAGCACAGCTATGAAACGTTGAATCCTGGGGTACGAATATCCTAGATGTATTTGAGATGGATCGACATCGTTTGTTCAACAAATAAAATTTTACTGAAGCTATTTTTGTTTTCGAAGCGATTTTGGGTTTTTCATTCGCAAACGAGATTTTTTTTTTTTTGCAACCTGAAAATTGTTCGACTGTACAAATTGTTTTCGAATTTTGCGAAATTACGAGTTTGTGACGAAGAGGGCGCTGGAGCTTTCTCGCCTTCTGGGTCAGAGACTCGGTTAGGGGGGTTTTTTTTTCAGGATTTTTCCTGTTTTTACTTCTAAATCTCAATAATTATTAACAATTACATATATTATTTTTTTTTCCCCCACTTATCTTGGGAACATACGTGTTTTCGTTCGTCGTTCCCGAGTCCTCGTTGAACATTAGAGAATGTGCGAATCTGACGACGATTTTTTTTTTTTTTCGACGGGGGAACGTCGCTTAGAAGAGAAGATCGTCATCGCCCTCGTCGAGCATATTCGCGGCGTGCATGTCCTGGCCAGCTGCTATCATTTCCTGGCGACGGGCCTCAGCCTTAAAATGAAAGGAAGAAAAAAAAATGATTTTTTTTTATTGATTAAAATTTTTTTTTTATCATTTGACGTTAGTTTTCGTTTGGAAGCTGAATTTTTGAAATTTGAATTAGACAGTGTATGGATCCGAATTTAAAAATGACGAGGTCTCCGATTTTTTTTTTTTTTTTGCAATTGCCAAAATTGAAAATATCGCAAGTTTGACGAGATTGCCTATAACATTGCTGTAAATTTGGCTTTTCACACGGACAGTTCTATTAATTTTTGGCTTTTTTGGATGCTATATTGATTTTTTGTTCAAAATTAATGAATTAAAAAAAAAAAAGATTTCTCGATACGGCGTGCAAGGGACCATACTAAAAAAAAAGTGTAAAAACGAGAATTTTGAAAAGCTGTTGCTAAATCATTGATCAAGCGCGCGTTATGTTTTCATGAAAAATCGAGCTAGTCAGATTCGCGATGTCTTCAATTTTGGAAAAATGAAAAAAAAAAAAAAATCATGCATCGTTGGAGAATTTTTTTTTTTTTTTCGTCCGAGTCTGTACGGGGCTCAAGTCCCAAGAAAACTGAACAGCTCTCTGCTAACGCTATTATCGGTAAATATTTCCAGGGTAATTTTCTCCAAATTTTTTCCTCACTCACAGAGGAAGCTTTTGGTTTCGTGGATTTTTTTTTCTTCGTTTCTTTAAGTTTGGCACGCTATCAGAGCTGGGCACCTCCCCTTTCTGATATAATTTTCACGATGATTCAACAAGACGTTCGAGTTTTATGGGATTTTGAATTTTTTTTTTTCAAAAATATCCGCTAAGAGCGTAACTCGTGAAATTTTCGGGCTAACTGGCTGAAACTTTGCATACAAGTAGACCATCAATGAATAATGCTCGTTATTGAAATCGAAGATAATCGACGATTGCGTTTGGAAAATATGAATTTTTTCCGATTTTTTCGAAAAAATCATCACTTTTGAATAATTATTAATTATTCAAAACCAGACAGAGGCAGAGAGAGACAAGCGTTGAGGAAGAACCGCGTCCGTCATTGAATTTGAGAAGATTCGGTAAAAGGGGTTCGGATTTTATTAAAAAAAAAAAAAAAAACAAAACAAAACGAATAATTTAAAAATTGGAAAAACTAAACAAAAATCGTTGAAAATTAGAAACTTGCGCACTGCTTTCTCCATGAGTAAGCCAAATTTGAAGAGCCAGCTTGCTCATGGAGAGAGCTTTTGTGCCCAAGATAAAATAATGAGAAAGAAATGTGCGAGTTTCTGATTTTTTTTTTAACCCTTAGTTGCCACACTGGGTCAAATTGACCCCGCGAATCAATGTATTTCTTATGGGACACAAAATAGGTGCGTCAACGAAGGATTAATTTAAGAATTTTTTTTCAATTAATCGAGTACAACGAATATTAACGTACCTTGGCTTTGATCGCCTTCTTCTTGTCCTGAATCTTCTTCAAGCGATAAAATTCCTCTCGCTCGAGCTCATCGAGCTCGGATATTATATAAGCGAGGGTTTTCTCGATTCGGGGAATGATAACGTGCTCGATAGCGTTGACACGGCGATTCGTGATTTTTATGACCTCGTCGAGGGTAACGAAGCTCGTTTGCAGCGATGCCAATACAACGAGCAGCTTAACGCCGCTCTGATAATTCTTCTTGAGCTTGGCTAGCTGCTGTCCTCCTCTCGCCAATCCGGCCAACTCGTACGTGTCCGTGCCGTCCTGATAAGACTCGAATACCGGCAAATTCACCCCGGCAACGTTGTCCTTCTTCGAGCGAATTTTTATCTGCGCCTTCGTAACATTCTGCAGGACAACCTGATTGAAATCGCCGGTGGCGAATTTTGCCTCGGCGAGAGAAAAAGCCGCTTCCTTCATTACCTCCCCCATCAGAGTTTTCGTCTGCGACAATTAATTTACCGAAAATTCATTTTCCTCATTATCATTTATCATGCATTTACGTGAATTATTCATGGCGAAAGGATTATGCTGAAAAAAAAAATGCAATTGAGACTTGCGTGCGTATTGAAAAATTTCTGTGCGGTTCCGCGATAGCTAAAATTAGATTTTTCGTATTTCGAATTCTCTTATTTGGCACTGAATTTCGAGTATAACGATGAAACGGTTGATTGTTTTATGAAATTTTGAGATTTTTTTTTTTTTCGAAAAAATCCGCTTCGGCGAGTTTTTAGCTGTCGAATTGAATTTTTTACGCGGAATATCGGCGAATGATCGGTCCGTATCGAGTGCGGCGGGAAACGGTGCAAATTTTTGGATTTTATTATTGAAATTTCTCTATGCTCGACACATTATGGTCGCTTTGAGTCCGTGCAACATAAATTCTTAAGAGCCGCTGCCTACAAAATGGGAACAAGTTCCCATTCATGCCCCTGGAAAACCGGGCAGAATTGTAGGCGTCATCTGCGCGCCTACAGCGAGAAATGTCTTTTCATCTAGGTCAGCTGTACGTGGGATGACCACAATAGCGAATGGCATAAATGGCCTTAATATTTTTGGTATATCAAGAAGGATTCTTCGCTCATCAGTCTCAAATCTACTGCAACAGTTCGGCTAGCTTAAGGAGGTTCTTAACATCAATTTGGTGCGGCAAGGGGAACGCGATGGCGCTGCTTGGGCGACGTGCGGGGCAGGTTGCGTTCGGCATTTGTTTCACCAAGCCATTACTCACCCTCAATTCTGTTTACAAGCTATATTTCACAATCGGAACGGTGAAAAACTTTTTTTATGGGCAAATTATATCTATGAAGGTCTAATCTGTCGTTTGAGCGGTTCTTCGGGGAAATGTTACCGTTTTTTCACTCCTAAAATAATCTCCGATCACAACTTCGAATACTTCTCCCATAAGAGCTCATGTATAAGCGGCATATTCAATGTTTTTTTTTCTTCTCAACTACGCGGTCAAAAAATCTGAAATAATTACGGTGTATTCCTAGTACCAGCAAAAACCTCCCCTCAAATTTTAGAATCATTCTTACCGTTTTTCTCTGGGTTAAGAACCTCCTTAATCCTGCTCTATACTTCTCTACTTTCACATACCACTTCATCGTACCGCAGCCCTTGCTAATTCTTTTAGTATTGCTGGAGCTCAATTCTGGCATACTCTTCCCTCTCCCATCACCTCTGCTAGTTCTATAGAGGTCTCAAAGTATCTCCTTTTCTCCCACTTATTTGATAGTGAGTCTAGATAGTGAATATTTTCTGTATATTCTATTGTTGCATTCTTTTTAGGTATTGCATGTATTCTTTACTTGAAACTTAGCTTTAATGGTCAATTCTGACCAGCGTTGATAATTGTACAGTGCGTACGAATTTAGTTTTAGTTTTAGTTTATTCTGTCGTAGTCTCAAGTCCTTGCTTGTAATCTTTAAACTTACATTCATCAACGCTATTCTTGTGTACTATTTTGCTTAATTTTTACCATATTCACTTGTAATCTTTTTCATGTGCTTATTCACTATTGTTCTCGGTGTATTACTTCGTCTAACATTGTAATTAGTTTGCCCCACGGTTAAACTAGGGCATAAAATAAATATCAATCAATCAATCAATCAATCAATCTACTTTTCTAGCTGTTTAACTTTAAATTTTGTGCAATTAAAAGAGATCACTCTACTTCTACACTTCTAGTTGTGTACTGTAAGGATATTATTGTTATTATTATTATTTGTCTTTATTAATTTTCACTAACCAAGCGTTCCACCTGTATATAATGTATTAATGTAAAAGGGTTTTTCCCGTTGAATAAATCAATAAATAAATAAATTTTAAAAAAATATATATATATTTCAAAGGCAAGATTATTCGGACTTGGTAAAATTTTGAATTTTATTTCTTCAAAATTTAAAAAAGTAAACGAAAAACCTTGCAAGATAGATACTCGCGCATCGCTTGCTCATTATTTTATCTTGCGCGCAAATCTTCCTTCGTGAAAAGCTAAAAATTGAAAAACTCATTTGCTGGGAAGCGGGAGCTTTATCCGCGAGGTTGAATAATGAAGAAACAGCGCGAAAGTTTCTAATTTTGCACGGTGTCTTTTTTTTTTTTTATGCATTTACAAAACGCATAAGGCTAAATTTACTTTGAAGGCATAAAAAATTATTTGGTATATCGAGAGGGAGAAAAGTTTGCGAATTATTTAAATTGACGAAAGCAATGAGTATCGGCGGTTAATTTTTTTTTCAGAGGATTATTATTCAATCATTGAGTCGCATTTTTTTCATTCGATCAGAAAAATGGAAAAACTTTTTTTTTTTTTTTTCAAATGTAAATATCTCTTCAAGATCGTTTGATGATCGGTACGGGGCGGGATAAATTTTTTTTGAACAAATAAAATGATGAATTAAAGAATTCGCCTGAAATTCGTTATTTTCTGTTAGATAATTAATCAATCAATCGACGACGAACTTACCTCGATGATCTTTCCAAGAATCATCCTGAAACGCATTTGCAGGGCGTCCGCTTTTTTCTTGAGCAAACCATGGCCCTTGGTTGCTCCCTGAAGCCTGGACTTCATCAACATTTGAGCACTAAATGAAAAAAGGAAGAAAAAAAAAAGTTGCATCTCCCTCAACTTTTTGCAAACCCAAAATAACTCTCCCCGTGTTAATGGAATCGCTAGATCGATCCAAACAGAAATATGTCTCCGGATCGTTTGACATGCAATTACGACGATGGGAGAATTAAAAAAAAAACGATAATGAATTTAGTGTAAAAAAAAAACGTTTTTCCTTCGGTAAAGGAAATTTTTACGGATAAAAATTGTAAATTTTTTCCAGATAGGGTTACACCCAGTTTTCGAAAAAACATGAAATTTTGCAAAACTTCAAAGAGCATAGACGTAAAATTGTTGACACAATGTTTGTCGATCATCCGGAAAAATAATGACGATTAATTAGGGTAAAATTAGTCCTTTACTTACCCCCGGGAGGGGAAAATTGGAAGCCTGTCTTTTCCCGACATATTCGCTGTTACAGGACAAGCAGACAGGAATGAAGGAAGATCAGCTGACTCGAAGCGCGAGAACTAAAGTTCGCGGTTTCAGCGCCAGAGTGCGCGATGGCGCCCCCTTTCATTTTGAGCGCGAGTTTCAGTTCGAAATTCAAAAGCAACGTCAGGAAAACGAATTGGGCAAGTAAAAGTATCGATTTCTCAGTCAAATACGGATGAAGTTGAAAGGTGAATGATTTTTCAAAGGATTTCATGAAATGAAAAAATTATTAGTAGAGGGTTTCGTGGTTGGGTTGATGAAACGATTCCAATATTTATGAAATTTTTTAATTTTTTTTTTTAATCTGTGTTACCACAGACTAGCCGAAATTTTGAGATATCACCCTAAAGTTTTGCGCCGATAAATAAAGTATAATTAGAGGACGGCTGCTGCTGAATATCCGCGAGATTCGATTGAACGGTTTAGATTTAATGAAATTTCGAAAATTTCGCGATCGCTCGAACTTCTGAAATCGAGAGACAACAAAATGGCGGTGCCAACGGTCACTTTTCGAGTTATTCGAGATTCGATTGGACCAAGTTGAACCATGCATATGCTAGTCAAACTGATGGAAAAATGTATTTTATGAAAGGAAACTTGACAATGGCGTTTCGATTAACTATACGTCTCGAACTACGAATAAATTTTTATATAAATTTTAATCGTAAATTTGATCAAAAATATATGTATTCTCGATTCAAAAATCTCTTTCTTTGATAATCATAAAATATTGACTTGTGATGCGATTTTCAAAATGTTTCTTTTTCAAAAATCGTGACGTAACCTTCAAATATAAATTTTCGAACGTCGTTCCATGCGACGCCGACGATGCCAGCGCCAATATTTCTTTGCGCCCAAATGATCACGTGACATTTAAAAAACAAAACAAAACAAAAAAGTATCGTAACAAAATTTCACGGTTTTTGACACAACTCGTCACAAATCTTTCGGCTTCTAAATCCTAAATTTCGCATTTAAAAATTTCGCTAAATTTTAATACTCGTAACGATAAATTATCAAGTAACAAAAAATGAATCCTGCGTGCAATACTTGCGATGAAAATGAAAAGAATATCGCCAAAATTTTGACAATGAGAAATCCATGTACGAGCGTCGAAGATAACGAGAAAAAAAATGATCATTACCGGCAACCCGGAATAATTCGTAACGCCTGTGACGAAATTCTCGTTCGAATGAATATCTCACCGAGAACGAGAAAGATTCACGTGTATCAAAGGTTTTTCATGGAATCGTTGAATATTACTTTGGTAAATATGCATTAGAACGATCATCCTCGTTCGTTTCAGTGATTTATCGTCCGCTTAGTACGCCGCCTCATTCGGAGGAGAAAGAAGCTACCCGATCAGGAAAAAAAAAAAAAAAAAAACGATTAAAAATTATCAAAAGAAGCTTTTTTTTTCATCTGTGCAGGATTATTAGTATGGAAATTTCCCAATTAATGTTTCCGCAGCAACGATTTCATCGATCTACGAAGAAATTTACAAAAAAAAAAAAAATATATTTCATGGTTCTCCGTACAAGCGTAATTTCTTTACTTCCGCCTAAAGTATCGTTTGTCCGGCTTTCAATACTTGTCGAACGTTGATATTGATTCTAGCTTGGGAAATAAAAATTCTTGCTTTTTCCCAATCCTCGAAATGGCTCGATTCATCGCCTGTACCGTCGTTCGAATCCCACGGCGAAAAGTCAGCCGGTAAAATCTTTGGTATTCCATGAAATTTGAGTCGCGATTCGCCGGTCATAGCGACGACGTCGCCGCTGCGCAGTAAGAGAGCTCTTGCCGGTTCTACACGGGTCGATCCGCCGATGAGAAAAATCGCCGATTGTCCGAAGCTTGTTGAGAAAAGCGGCGCGCCAATATCAATCTCGGATCGATCCGTGTGACCCGCGAGAGTCGAATTCATGCGATAATAATTTATTATCGCCGCTTCTGCCTTGAATTCGTCGAATCTCAATACTTTGGCAAGAGCCACCGTCATTTCTGACAATTCGAGCGGCATGTCGGCTCTCGTATCTTCGGAATACATTTTCGTGTCCCAATTATGATGATAGCCCAGCGTGGCCCATCTGAGCTTCGACGCGAGCTCTTTGCCTCTCTCCGTATCGCTGGGACAATCATAAACGAGTCGCGGAAATGGATGAAAACGTTTCAAAGTACGAATTGGCAATTTTTTCGAAGAAAAAATCTCAAGTTTGAAGTTGAAAATTTGAATTTGAGTTTCTATAAATGCGCCAGAGGATATAGCGTGAAATACGATATTTGGGCGATCAAAATTTAAATTTCCATTTTAAAATTTATTATCGGAAGCGGACAATAAATATCAACATTATTTGGAAATAAAAAAATTTATATCTAGTTGCTATAGCGGCCAAAAGTTTTTGATCCGAGTATTTTGATTATGGCATTTAATGGCGAATGAATTATTCATAATTTTATTTGAATAATCCTCAACTCGTTTTTTCTACAAGGATAGATAAACAATAGCATAATGTATATGAAAAAAAAGGAGGGGGGGGGGGGGGGGGAAGGGAAATCGTTTCCTTTCACACCAACTACTAAAAATATTGCGTAATAGAAATTACTCAAACCTTAGGTGCGGGCAAGGGCTCCATGCGCTTATGCAGCTATAGTGGTTCGGGATTTTTATTAAATTGTATCTCTTGTTTGTAAAATCCCAATTTACTCATGCAATGATAAATAATAATAAATATTTCGATAAGAAATTTGTATATTTACTGAAACGGATATAGTTACCTCATATACAAAAAATTTATTAAAATATTTAAAAATAAAATTTCGAAAAATACTTGTTTACACAAAATGAGATAGAAAAATATTCTTACTTTGTGCAAACGTCCCACCAGTTCTCTCCCTTTCTGAGTAAATCGTGAGCATCGATATTGAGTTTGTACGGTTTTCGTGAATAATCCTTCAAGCATTTTTTAATCCAGAATCGTTGTCCGTACGTAGTAAATGGATTTTTTATGAATACGAGACCGGGAATGTCATTGAATTCGAAAATTTCCCAACTCTTTGGCGATCTTAAACCCAAACCCTCGTTCGTTACGATACCCTCATCGTTGCTCACTGCTACACGTTTAACCTAAAAACGGATGGGCGTACTGGAGCCCTTTAAAAAAATTAAGCTTTTTCCATTTTTCACTCACTTTGCTTAAATTGAGATTTTCCAAGTCTATCACATTGCTAAGATCCGGAGGTGGCACACGGCTCTTGTAATACTTGAAACTATCTCGAAACATATGTGCTAATCATGAATCATGGGCGCCGCCATCTTTGTTTCCACCCCGCAAATCAGGTCCCTGGCACTCGGCTCCAGCCGTGTCCCCGTAACGTAGCCAGCCGCTACGTGGCGCTGGCAGTATTCCGCGCGGCTGTAGCTTCGGCTGTCATCGCTACCGCTTACGGTAACGACGATAGCCGAAGCAAACCGAATTTTTATATTTGTATTTTATTATTTATATTTTATTGTATATATATATACATATATATATATGTAAAGTATTGTTATTAATAATAAAATGTTATAAAGAAATACGGGATTATTTTGGACTATTATAGCGTAGCTAGAACGTTTTATTACCGGTATCATTACTATTATTATTAATTACTTTTACTAAATTATTTTCCCGTATTTTTATCTGCATTTTATGATAACATTATCAGTTACATTATGTATATACTCATCGGCCGATAGTAGGGAATAAACGAAACGCAAGGGTATTTTATATTACCAAAAGTATATTTGTTATATTTCATTTACATTTCACCGAATTACCCTCCCGTTTGTCATGAATCAATTTTGGTTTTCAAGACTCAAACGTTATATCGAACGTAGCAGATTTTTCAAAAATGATCTCATCGATAACGTTGATTATTGTATCATTATTTTCTTTCTTTCTTTATTTTTTTTATGTATATTCAAGGTATTCCGAATTCGTTTTACAATCGATGCTACAATTAATTATAAGTAATAATAAAAAAAGCGAGGGAAATCAAATCAAGACGTTTACACACACCACTTTCACATTGTCTCAATTTTTTTTTGTTCGCACACCGTTGATTGATTATTTCGCGTTCATCTTCATCACTTTTTTTTCCTTTTTCATCTTATTTCTTTCGTTTTTTTTTTTTTTTTCTTTAAATAATTTGTACTTCTCTTGGCGCGAAATCTCTCTCTCTCTTTCTCTGTAGGCTTCTGAGAAACCAAAACCTCACAAATCATCACTTATCAACGCCAATATCATTTTCTTTTCGTTTTTTTTTTCGTTCTTTCTGCTCTTTTCGCGAGGTTCAACTACGTTTCTGGCTTTTTTCTTCCTTCTTTAATTTTGAAAACTTTTTCACGACGATAATGCTACTCGGGAACGATGCCACCGGTTTCACATTTTTTTTTGTTTTTAAGCTCGATATTAACAACGATAGGCCAACTGGACACATAATATTATATTATAACGTAATATTATATTAATATAATATATATATGATATAATATAATATATATAATATATGGGGCATTCCATGCCAACTCAACCTACTATCGAAATTGACATTTTTGATTTGGTCTTAATTTTTTTATCTTTTTGTACTCTATGAAAAAGAGCTCCATGATTTTTTTTCGAATTTTTTTATCCAGCCGTTCACGAGATATGAATTTTTCAAAATTTCAGATGTTTTTTTTTTGAATGCTAATAACTTTTTCAAAAATGCATCAATATGAATGTTTTTTTTTTCAAATTGTGTGTTTTTCAATGAATTTTTAAAAAATTTGACGCAAAAAATTAAAACAAAATTATTTGCTTGTTTTTTTCAATTCATAGATTAAAATCTGATTTTGAATATTGTTTATATCCTTCGATTTTTTTTTGAAAATTCTCAAAAAAACTAGTTCTTATTTAACAAATTTTAAGCCTGGTCGCGTCGTGGGAAAACGATTCTTTCTATTTGTTCAGAATTTTTTAAAATTATCCAAATTTTTTTTTTTATAAAAGAACTTCATATGATATGATAATATGGTATGATTTTTAATGTCTTATAAAATAAAATATCAATAAAAAATTACAAATGGAGGTAATCGGAAATCATGACAATGATAAGTCTGTATTAAGAACAAAATTTTTGTTTTTAAATATTTTTGTTTCACTTTTGTTGTCGTTTAAATATTTTACATGAGTAATTCTTGTTTGAGCTAGAAGTCACTCTCATCGTTAGAGATCCATCTGTGTTTGGAATAACACAATGGAATTTTTAAGTGCCTGTTATAGTTTTAGCCTTTGAATATCGAATATTAAGAGCGTCGGTTGTTTTTTTATAATCTTCAATTGTTGAAAACTTAACTTCGATGTTCAGTAAATTAGTTCGTTTTATAGCCCATTCGTATAACTCTTTAGAGGTTGAAATTTGTTCATTAAATGGCAGCTGAAGACTAGCTCGTGCTGCTGCTCTTTTTATCGTACCTCTAACGCCATCGCGAGGTCCTTTACCATGATAGCTCGCGAAAAATGCCATTCGGCATTTATTTTAAAGTCTTCTTTATGATAATAAAGGTTGATAAGGTTTTCGTAGTTTTTAAATTGTTGTGACGCTCCATCCGAAAAGTAATATGTATATAACCTTATCAACCTTTATTATCATAAAGAAGACTTTAAAATAAATGCCGAATGGAATTTTTTCGCGAGCTATCATGGTAAAGGACCTCGCGATGGCGTTAGAGGTACGATAAAAAGAGCAGCAGCACGAGCTGGTCTTCAGCTGCCATTTAATGAACAAATTTCAACCTCTAAAGAGTTATACGAATGGGCTATAAAACGAACTAATTTACTGAACATCGAAGTTAAGTTTTCAACAATTGAAGATTATAAAAAAACAACCGACGCTCTTAATATTCGATATTCAAAGGCTAAAACTATAACAGGCACTTAAAAATTCCATTGTGTTATTCCAAACACAGATGGATCTCTAACGATGAGAGTGACTTCTAGCTCAAACAAGAATTACTCATGTAACATATTTAAACGACAACAAAAGTGAAACAAAAATATTTAAAAACAAAAATTTTGTTCTTAATACAGACTTATCATTGTCATGATTTCCGATTACCTCCATTTGTAATTTTTTATTGATATTTTATTTTATAAGACATTAAAAATCATACCATATTATCATATCATATGAAGTTCTTTTATAAAAAAAAAAAAATTTGGATAATTTTAAAAAATTCTGAAAAAATAGAAAGAATCGTTTTCCCACGACGCGACCAGGCTTAAAATTTGTTAAATAAGAACTAGTTTTTTTGAGAATTTTCAAAAAAAAATCGAAGGATATAAACAATATTCAAAATCAGATTTTAATCTATGAATTGAAAAAAACAAGCAAATAATTTCGTTCTAATTTTTTGCGTCAAATGTTTTAAAAATTCATTGAAAAACACACAATTTGAAAAAAAAACATTCATATTCATGCATTTTTGAAAAAGTTATGAGCATTCAAAAAAAAACATACGAAATTTTGAAAAATTCATATCTTGTGAACGGCTGGATAAAAAAATTCGAATAAAATCATGGAGCTCTTTTTCATAGAGTACAAGAAGATAAAAAAATTAAGACCAAATAAAAATGTCAATTTCGATAGTAGGTTGAGTTGGCATGGAATGCCCCATATACTATAATTATAATATATATAATATATATATATATTATAATATAATATTATATTATAACGTAGGCATTTCGGAATTTATATTATGAAAAAACCGATATTTAAGGTTAAAAATGGTTGGGATGGTCGGGATATATAAATACGATGATTGCGAAGATTGCGCGTCACATGTCAGGCGGCGGTGCGCGGGAGAGGGGTAGGCGCGCGGAAGCATGCCAGCGCCACGCAGTACGAACTAAATACGGCGATCATAGCGGAGACACAGGTTTGTCTCCGCTAATAAATAGCCTGACCTGCAGCGCCATCACGTGATGCTTGCGGCTGCTGAATGCGATTTTATCTCATCGAATTTGCATGTAAATTGCGTTATACCGGGAACAATTTGCGAATTTGCAATAGTTTTCGATATCCTGAAAAGCAGTTTACTCTAAACTTATAGATTCGTTCCGATAGATTGAAACGCGTGATAAACTCCCACGCGATTCTAGCTATAGCCATATATTTAACACTTACGTATATATACAAGTGTATAATATATATGCGTTGATTTAAGAATATAATAGTTTATATCTCGACGAAAAAAATTAAATACGCACGGAAAAGCATAAACTAGTGTCGAATTAAGATTTACGTGTGTATACGTTGGGAATCTCCGATCTCCGAGTGCATATGACCGTGAACTATAAACAACAAGAGAAAAGAACCGATCGATTGTGGTTTTGCAATATGTGTATTACTGTGTAATACTCATGTATACCAACGAGTAAAGTCAACAGGGCGTATCCCACAATTTTTTCGTGTTAAATTATGTATGATACGCCCTTCTGACTACCAAAGCGCGATATTTCAATATGTGCATAGTACATTGAACATTTAACAAGTACACAATCCTATATGTACATTCATTTTGCAGAGTCTATCTCGCAGCATAGTAACCCAGTGGGCATCTATTATTATCCTCTATTGTTTCATTTTCATACGATGTCTCATAAAGCGCGTCGCCCGTTGGGCAAATGTTTCTCGTAGATTTTTCACGGATTGTTTTTATACCCCCCGACCCATCCCATATCCACACGAGAGAATGAAGAGAAGAGCGCGACGGAGATGCAATCTCTTACGCTCGCGGCTGCAAGATCATTAACTAAGTTTAAGTTTACGGTCCTGCAGGCTCTCGTTACGAGAGACACACTCGGCTGGTCACTCTATCTTGCGGTTAATTCGCTCACTATAAAGCTTTCGCAGAGCAAATAACATAATAGAGATCTGCTAATTCGTAGAAAGACGTATTAGAGTCCATCACTCCGAGAGTGTCCAAATCTTGTGCCGGTTAAGCCTTTTTTGTTTACCATCAGCCGAGATTTATAAATTCATATATAAATACATGTAAATTTTATCTATGTACAGGGTTGTTCAGAAAGGTAAACACCTCATTTTTTTAAATTGTTATTTAATTCATAATGATTGACCAATGGATCAATCGGGTCTGGAAAAACGATAATGCTTTGCTAGTCAGAAGCAAAAGTTTCGCGAACATTCGATGATTCGGCAAATACATAGATGAGTATAAGTTGGGTTTATGTTATTAGATTGAATGCAGACTTTGAATAAATTGAGTACAAATTTGTGGATGAGTGGCGGAATGATCCAAATTGGGGGAAAAAAATTGAGTAAAATTTGTGCTACAACCAAAACCACCATTTCAAGTTAACAATGTACATACAAAAGAAATAATATTTTTTGACGCCGGTTGCGCTTTGTTACCAGCAATTTTCCTCAGTTTTGAATAATTCTGTATGTGTACACGTGAATTCTAGCAACACGTGTATATTGATGGTCAAATTCCAGAAGGGCGTAAATGCTGCCTTCCTATCATATTTAATACGCCTATGTATATACATATCTGCTTTATCGCTAGAGCTCAAGGCTTTTTGTGAAAGCTCCAGCGAGCAAATTACATGCAAATTAAACTGGTAGTGCGCTCTCTGGCCACCGGACGTTCCCGGCGTTGGCTCCGCGGACGAATAACATATGAGGAGCGAACGATGATAAGAGGATGAGAGTGTCGCGCGCACTAAACAATAATTTTTTCTCGTGGCTAACGAGCGTAAAAGCGCACACGATGAGACTCAACGTTTCGTATAATTATCGCCCAAGGAGTTCGCTTGTAATCATTTATATACAGAAATCCGGACAGCTTGAAAGGAGAGCAAAGTCTGTTTGATCTTCTAATTTCGTGCGACTGTCGAGGAAGAAATTTTTCGATAGATCTTCAACGGAGATATTTATATATGATTCATGGCGAGACGAGACATCGAATTTAATATCGTACACCGGTAAAAAAAGGGGGGGGGGGGTCGTTCCCAGCGAGCATTCGAGTCACTCAAGGTGTATTTCGCATATTCTGTTCTCTAGTATGCGATTATATATATTTATCACCCATTATATTTCATAAGATATGCAACGCCCACGTTTAGTCTAAGCGCATCTCTTTCTCACAATATCTAGTTGTATCGCCTGATATATGTAGCGTCGTATACAGCTCACATGCATATACACACATATTAAAACGTTTCGATATTTTAATAAATATAACTCGTTCCAATAGCGAAATAAGGGTTTTTCGAGATCCTCTTTCTCCGTCCGGAGTGAATAGAGTTTTTTTTCAATTTCTCCATGTGGATAAAAGTTTCCCAATCGGCCGCTAGGTGGCGAGTGTCACGGGTCTTTCGCGTCTGTGAACGCTGACTCGCGGGGTGATAAGAATCAGGATAGCCGAAAAATAATTTGATTCCCATTTGGGGCCTCGGGATGAGTTGAGTATCATACAACTATGACAGTTTATTAACGGTTTAAGGTGCCATTTCATGGGCAGTGAGCAGCAGCAGCAGTTTAGTAACTTACTAGATGTTACTAACATCAGTCTAGTGATTTGACGCAACAGTAGCGCTGCTCAGGTGCCATTTAAGCTCACATTATGGAATATGGAAATGGGAACAAAGGTTAGTAAAAATATATAAGCTGTAGACCATGGACCATTAATATTATTTTAGATTAAATTTAACGTTGTAAAAAAGCTCTGAATTTAGTTTAAAAAAAATCGGCTTCTAGATAATCAACTTAAAAAAAAGACAAAAGTCCAGACTTTTGTCTTTCGCGGCTATTTATGTATTCGTTATGAATTCGTCGCGTTTAAGATTTATTTCAGCAGAAATATCGCCTATTGATGAATTCTTCGACAAATTGGCTCGGCTGGAGGATCGAAAAACGGAATGAAACGTCATAAAATTAGTCTTTTCAATTGAAACGACCATCAATTTATTGATTCAAAGATATATTTTATAAAAAAGATTAATGCTTTTTTTTCCAGTGAGCGAGCAACGAAAGGTATGCTAAAAAATATGAAATATGTACATTTGCGGAACATGAAACCTGCGAGACGACACGAAAAATCTGAAAACATCTGTCGGTCGATGCCTTGAGGTCTTTTATTACCAATGTGCAGGTAGTTCTCATGTTAGCTTTGATAAAACGAACAGAATTCGGTTCTTCCTATCACATCTCCATTTTATTCTGGAATCACGTCACGATGAATTTTTTTTTTTTTTAATAAATTTTGACCCATTGTTTCTTTGAAGTTTAATGGAAAAAAATGAGCGAGCTACGATGAGAGAACGTACAAGTGAATTTTAGCATTATATCGCTCATTCGATGGAAAATCATAACGTGAAAAGTATCGTATTAAAATTTTTTGTTCGATCGTGGATATAGTTTTTGACGAAAACGTGAATTTTACAGCATATAAGCTGTATCTATCAGCGGCCTTATAAGAGAGTCAAGAAAATTATGCTAATTTGCCGAAAGGTGGCTCTGTAATGAAAAAAAAAATGTCCATAAATTTAAAGCGTGCAAATTATCAGCTCTCGCACCCTTATTGCTTCGACAAACCGCAGTGTTTTCATCGGGGAGTGCTTTGTATTATTCGAGGAAAAGAGTCTTTCTTTCATAGAAAAAAAAATACGGTCTATTTCTAAGAAAAAAAAAATTTACGCTGAACGAAAAATGTCTCCCTCGTGGCGCGTGTATTTACCTGACAGTCTCTCGCGTCAACAAATGAGAGAGTAAGCGAGAGTTCCAGCATCTCTCTCTCTCTCTCTCTCTCTCTCTCTTACTCTCTCTCTTACTCTCTCTCTCTCTCTCTCTCTCTCTCTCTCTCTCTCTCTCTCTCTCTCTCTCTCTCTTCTCTCTCGTTCGCACACGAGTCGAGAGACGCACCCATCAATTTGACATATGCATACTTTTAATATTTTTTTTTCTCTTTGTACGTACACGTATATACGTATTAGGTTATGTGACACGAGCGTAAAAGTATTACACGAGTGTGTATAACGTAATGGTAGCGAGCGCATATGCACACATGAGTGAGAGTGTGTGAGTGAGAGAGAGAGAGAATCGACGAAGCCTCAGCCTCAGGGTATACTACCTCGTTTTCATCGAGCTCCGACCAATCAACGTTCACCATCACGTCATTATCCGCCAATCGCCGCGCGACGCAGTGACGACAAGCGCTAAAAATAGCTCTTACATATCTAGGCCGGTGGCGGCCGCGAAATGTCCACAGTCGTGCGCCGGCAGCCGACGTTGCTGGGAACTTAACGGTCGTTCGCGAGGCAACGTTGCTGCTCGGTCGCTTATTTTCTTCTTTTTTTCTTCCGTTCGCTTTTTTGGCGCGCGTCATAAATCGTAAACACAAAAACACACACGAGTTTATGTGTACACACGCGAGGACGCTTCTGTCAGTTTTTTTTCCGTTCCCCCGTTAATCGAGAGTGGATACGTGCACTGATACATTACATTTCGTGAAGGTAGGATGAATGAAGAACCAAAAATTTGACGATAAGACGTCAAACATGTTTTTTTTTTCTTTTCTGAACGTTGAGTAAACGACAGTGCGAGATTTTTGTGAACCTTGGAAAAGGCAGAATTTAACGACACGATTTTTCACTATAGCATATATTTATGTATACATAATGTGCATATATATATATAATGTACATTCGTATAATTAGAAAAACAGATGTACTGCATACTGCTGCTTTTCCTGCCTCACGATTTCGGCTTTGTTTTTCTTTTCTTTCATTTTTGAAATAAAATCGTTTTTTTCAATGTCCAGTAAGGATTTAAAAAAAATGAATTGAAGTTTCATAAATTTACTTTTCGCCCATTGAATTTTGCCACAAAACTCAACCTTGAGATTATAAAAAAAAATACCAGTTTTTTTCCACCCCCACCCCCCCACTTTTTGACGTGAAATCCCCTATGTGCGTAAAGCTAACGTTTAACAATGTCTCGAGTCAAAAGTACGAATATATTGGCGCGTGGTATCCTTATCGCGGATTCTCGTGAACCGGAAATTTATGGGTTATAGGTATTCCCGCATGAACAGGGAAAAAGTTTCTAGTGTATTATTCACATGTATATATGTATATATAAACAAGCCTAAATAATTCGATCGTTTGGGGACTGGAGGAAGCATATGAAAGTAAAAGGCGGGCCAGACGACGCACGTGCTGCTGCTGCTGCGCCCCCTCCATAGCTATGTATATGCCGCTTTTCATTAATGTTATTCGTCAATCGAAACCCTTTGAAGCTAGTGTCGATGCGATTAAAACTTGATATTTAAAAAAATCATCTGACTTCCCGTCTTATTTGGTCTTGTTTGGAAAAGTGCTTCGTAGGTAAATGTATACCAGTGGCCGCATACGTCCCAGTGGTCGCACACCACCACAAACAATTACATTTATTAAGCATTTCATGAATAATATTGAAATTCTAATAATTGCACGGTAATCGACAAATACTTCACTAACGTGTAAGAAAAAAATCAACTAGCGTCTTACGTGGAATATAAATTATTTTCATGTGTTTATTCCGGCCCGCGTGTTATGGAGGCCGTACAACGGATTTCTTATCGAATATGCTAAGGAATAATGAAAGATTTTTAACGCCCATCGTTCAGATAGTACGCGCATTCGAGATAAACTATAGCTCATTTTATTCAGGAAAAAGTAGGGTTTTCCATGCGGCAGTTAAACTTCTCCGTAAAACTCAATTGAACCATGTAATCTTCGTGTTTCATTATTGGGACAAGCAAATCATAAGCTGCACCCCCGTCAAGACCACCGTTCGGTGACTGCGGTACAGACGCACGCGTAGTTCGATAGACCCATAGTAGCCGCACGGTACGATATTCAGCTGTTTCGCGATCGGTGTCGTTACTTATACACATCGCATGTCGGGCCGGTGACATATGTCAAAATTTAATCCTTGACTTTCCTGACCAAATTGAAGTTTTGTATTTCGAATTAATCGGTATCCATTTTATCGTGACGCACTACTGACGATGAGTTCCGAAAGCTGATTCTATCGAGATTTGAGAATCGATGCTCATTAACTCGGGCTTTTAGTGTTCGAATATCGTATTGTGCGGACACTGGTTCTTCTCCTGTCCGAACACTGGGACATAGCGAATAAGCGCTGTGCGGACACTGGTACATTCCAGCTTTCCACCTTTCTCGCGGTATAAGTAACAAGTTACGCAATACTTTAATGAACATTGCATGTGTTTTAGAATCTAGAAATCATAAGCTTCAAGGTGTTTGAAGTCATTGATAGAATGCATGAGACTTTACGTCCTAAATTTAGGACGTAACGTAAGTGGCCGCACGCCTTAGGCGTGCGGCCACTGGTACATTTAACTCATGAAAATAAAAAAATTCAAAGTCTTTCACCGACCGAAATTATGGATAATTTTGAGAAAGTTGTAATTTTTTTTTTAATCGCGATGATTTTGAAAGAATTATCCTTTTATAATTAATAAAAAATTGAAATATTATTTTGATAATGTTATAATTATTTCGATTATATTACGAAATTTAAATACTTGAAAAATATTAAATTTTTTTTTTAACAATACGTACACTTTTTTTTAAAACGATTCGTTTTTTTCGTTCGATTTTTCATTCGTGGCTACACGTATAATTTTTAGAATTGAATAGCTCCGAGCTATTTCTTTTCGACTATGTTTTTTTTATTTTTTATTTATCATTTGTCACGTACCGCTGTATATCATGCATGGCTCGGTACATAGAGAGCCGAAAACATTCGAATAAAAACGCGACGTTGAATCCGATCCCGGACTCCAAGGTTCCGGGCGTTGAATGGCCTTCTGTACGGTATACGTAATTTGTCAATTAGTCCAAAAATTCGCTTATGTGATTTATTTATTAAAAATAAAAATAACAAACCAACGGGGGGTTTTTTTGCTTCTTTATTTCATTCGATATGCACCTTAAGGCATCTCGATACCACTTATCTGATCAAGAGATCTACAGAAAAACCCAATGCTTTTCTGCAAGATTGCAACTGGTGCTCGCTAAATTTTTTTTCCACAAAATGACCTTAAATCGATACAATTTTTCGGGTACATATTTTTATATTACAATAGTACAATGAGATTTTTCTTCTATCACCGAGCTCTTTTATATTAAAAATTACGACTTCAATTATTGACGCGTGTCATGGCAACAACATTGATTGGATGTTTTACTGTTGACCAACCTGTCAGATTCGCGCGTGTCCAATAACTTCACAACTATACATTTATCTTTCCTTTTTAGTACGTTTAAAATTTCGCGCTCTCGTGAATGCTTCCGACATTACCAAGTACGTATTCACTCGCTTTATTCCGAAAATATTTATTTTCATGCGTGAGCTTAAGGCCGTCCTCTAGTTTCTCGGCTGTTTTTTTTATGGCTTTTTCAATAATTTTTTTACGGGCAAAGCATCGAAATAATCAATCTCATTATTTTTGCATAATCTTTATTAACATTTAAATAAGCTTTACAAATTTTTTGAAGTCAAAATATATAATAGAATAGCAGTTATAGTGGCCGACAGGAAGACATCAAGTAAAAGAGGTGCTTGACGGTGACCAAGATTGCGGCTGTTCTGCTTATCTGAAATCAAAAAACCAAACGGCATTTTAATCTTCATATTCAAAACTAGCGATTGAACTAGAGTGAATTCTAAATTACAAAAATTGACTTTTTTATACACTTTTGAAAATTACATTCTATTTTTTACTCATTTTTTCTTAAGTTTTTCGCTCGTACGAAAAAAACTATCGAAGCAATCATGATAATCCTAGTTCAATCGCTGGCTTATAACATATTAAAGATGCTGTATAAATTTGAACAAGATCGGTGCAATAGTTTCTGAAATATCGTGGTTACCGTTTCGAAAAATGGTGTTTCGAGAAAAACGCGTTTGAAAGTTCGCGCATGTGATTTATACTAAAAATTTCATCTCACCGTCAATCTGCTATGCCTGGACCATACAATAGGCCTTCCTCTTCTTCTTGGAAGTCACGCAGAGCTGTCTACTTGGAAGTCACCCGAGAAACTAGAGGACGGCCTTAAGTTTTGGCTTGTAACTAATAAACCAAATGCAGGAACCTTTTCAAATTTGTTGACAGACATTTTAAAAATCTAATAAAGATCTGACATAAATTTTATGCGGGCGGTAATATTTTATGGAATTGACAGCTCAAACAAATATTTTGCTCCCATTTACTCTCGTCTATAAGCCAAATTTTTGTAAATTATTTTTACAAAAACGACATGGTGGATCGACTTGAAACTTGAGCAGTTCACGTTTTATATATTTGTCATTTATATAAAAAAAAAAAAAACAAAATTGAGTTGATGGCAACATTTTCAAAAGTGGTATCGGAAGCGCTATCGCTTCGTAGAGCGATATAGCGGCATGCTCCACGGCTGTGTCTATACACGCATGTTAAACACGCATCCAATGTTCGGAGAGTCTGGCAAAAAAAATTCCTTTCGATGAATTTTTCTATCTTTCACATTTTCGTATAAATTATTGTACGTTTTTTACAAATATATGTCTTTTTGATGTCTTAAGATTAAAAGGGAACATGTGAGATTTTTTTTCACTACCTGCGTCATCAACGTTAAAAATTCTTTATTCATTTCGAGGAAGCTTTGTTTTCGTGAAAAAAAAACAAAAATTTCAAATCTTTTTATGCCCGGTGTGCCCAAGCTGCTTCGAGTAGACGGAAAATAGAATCCCCCCCCCCTATTTGTTATAATTTTTTTCTTAATTACCTCGGATTTTCACATTTGATAGGATTTCGAACTTTTTGAAAAAAATTTTTGATCGTTCCAAGTTTTGAATTCCGTTATATTGGAGTAAAATTTTGTAGACAAATTTTTAAGGGGTGCTTCACGTATACATTCTCAATCAAAAGTTTGATTCTATTAGAATCTCAGTAGTTTGCTACAAAAATCTGAAAAAAAATCAACGATATTTAAGATGTTTAAAACATTGATTTTCAACGATAATGCCAACAAGTTGTAAACAAATTCCCTTAAAACAAAATTTTTCAACAGATCATCTGTAAAATTTCTTTTTTGTCATATAAAACGAATTTGGTGTTCTTTTTTTGTTTTTTAAAAAACGTATGAATTTTGTCAGTTTTCTCTTTTTTCGATTTTTTTTTTAATTCTGAGAAGTGGATGAAAAGTCTTAAACTTTGGATACGTTTTCGTATAAAGTTTCCGTGTCATTTATCGAATAGTTTCATCCATACAGCTTTCAAAAACTTTTCGAAAACAGGAATTTAAAATAAAAACAGGGAAAATTCTAAAAAAAGGTTTACACGTATTCAAAAAAATCTACGAATTCATTTGATCCAAGAAAAAAAAATCCCCGGTGATTTGTTTAAATTTTTTTCCAACCAAATTGTTAATTACTTTTGGGTATTATTATTGTTCAAGATCAAAGTTTTTAAGATCTCCTAGATGATCTTTTTTTTCAGATTTTTATTCCATGGCGAACTTTTTAAAATTCTCATCAAATTTCACTTTTGGCTGGAAAGCATCCTTGACGTACGATACTGATTGATATCGAATTTCTCGTGAATCGACGATGAATTTCAGTTTTTTATGTAATTATAAATTTTTGTAGAACTGTTTGCGGCTAATTCCATCTCAAAATTCGGACCCCATATACATAACTGCCGATTTATTTAAATAACTGATACTTTCCAGGACACGGTCCCTAACGTCAAAACGTTAAGAAATTGTTTAAATTTATAGAGGATAATCGTCTATGGAAATCACGCGTCTGTGCAAAATTTCAAGTCGGTCATGCGCGTGGTTGTCGAGTAATTAATTATTGAATTTGCACTTTTATACACGGGCCGCATAGCCAAAATCATACAATATATCATGCAACTCTTTAATAACTATAGGAGAAATTTTAAGTATTTGATGAAAATGGGATCCAAATAAGTCGCTTCACATCTTTGGAAATAAGTTTACGAAGAGCAAAATACTTCATGTATTTAAGAAATTATTAAAATAAGAAATTGTTATATTTGGATTCAAATTATATTTACACGTACAGCGAGTATTGGTGAATGCATTTATTTTGTTCATATTAAAGCTGTTCTTTTCTCGCAGTCTCCTTTAACGCTTTTTCGACCCTGACCTTAGAGCAAACATTTTTATTTTCACCCTGTTTTTTTTTTTTTTTCAATACCCGTTCCAGCGCATTGAAGACTCGCAACATTTATCGTTCGAAAGTCGTAAAAAAAAAACGGACTCGTCTATACACAACGCAATATTAGTATCGTAGAAATGACGAGAAAGAGCACAAGCGAGCTGTATAGTTTATGACGCCACCACGTGGCGGCGCTCACCGGTGAAAAGTTCTCTCTACGCTTCTTTGTTTGTGTATACGTCGCGAAACTACAAACTGCCTCATTAATGCAAATGAAGCTGAAGCGGTGGTCGCCTCCAATACAATTATATATATATATATATGTATAAATTTCGGCTCCGTGTGCTTGTTTGCCATTTTCATGAAAATTTTCAGGGCGTAAAGAGTTGGATTATGAAAAAAAAAATCATATTAACGGACGATCCAATATGGCCGAACAAAAAACACATAAGTCATCCGATCTTAGTGAAAAATGAAATGGAGCCTCAGGCTTTTTGAGCGCTGATATTACGTTCAATGCAAAAAAAAATTAAAATCCAAAATGGCCGAGTCAGTATGATCGAAAAAAAAAAAACAAAAATTACGTAAATCGAAGCCTGCACATTTTGCTTCGTCATAATTTATGCGCATTCACAAATTCTCCTCTGTATGCACTGTAAAAAATGTTCGTAAATTCATAGCACAACTTAATATTAAAATTTAGAACCGGGTGTATGAAAGTAAAATTAATATAAACGGCATTGTAAATTTCATAAACTTATATGAAATTTATTTAGTCAGGTTTGAAAAATATCATACTGGTGTATTAATTTCTTCGTCGATATACTGGTGTATGAAAATCAATACACAGTTTTG
Source organism: Rhorus exstirpatorius (assembly GCA_963564615.1). Classification (NCBI taxonomy): domain Eukaryota; kingdom Metazoa; phylum Arthropoda; class Insecta; order Hymenoptera; family Ichneumonidae; genus Rhorus; species Rhorus exstirpatorius. The sequence continues at coordinate 20,248,653 of OY751313.1, forward strand.
TAAATACAAAGACCGAATAAGGTTTGTAAGATCTTTCTTGATATTGAAAATAGTGGTCAAAGTTGTTGAAAATTAAGTTAAGGCACTTGAAAAATCAGGCAACAGTGTCTTGTCAATTCTCCCCACACTGGTGCATTAAAATCCATAGATCGATTGAGAATTATAAAATACTGGATTGGAATTTAAGGTACCGTTCTGGAAAAATGATAGCAGAGATAATTTATTTAGCACACTGGTATTTTCTGTTTACAACACGTGATAGAGATTTACTATACCCGTGTATGAGTTTCGTCATTAATGGATTTGCGTATGAAAATCATTATACAGTTTTGTAAATACAAAGACCGAATTAGGTTTTTAAGATCTTTCTTTATATTGAAAGTAGCGGTCAAAGTTGTTGAAAATTAAGTTAAGGCACTTAAAACATGAAGCAACGGTGTCTTGTTAATTCTCCCGACACTGGTGTATTAAAATCCATAGATTGACTGAGAATTATAAAATACTGGATTGGAATTTAAGGTATCGTTCTGGAAAAAATGATAGCAGAGATAATTTATTTAGCACACTGGTATTTTCTGCTTTCAACACGTGATAGAAATTTACTATACACGTGTATGAGTTTCCTTAAAAATCCTCGAGAACAATGTTCAAGTGAATTCTGTATAACCCTTTGCGGCATAGTGGGACATACCAGAGTCCCACCTTTTTGATTCACAACTTTCCTCGGTAGATTTAATGCTTTCGAAGTAACATCCACGAATCTTTGTACTATAATAGTAGAAGCATCGTGGAATGTGACAAAAATGATGATACATGCAGTTACGCAAAATTACAAACAATTATAAATAAATAAATGTCAAAAATCGTTCATTTTTTAGAGAAAAAATAATTTCCGAACGAACTTTTGGGTAAATTGCAACCAAATTTGGTACTCTGGGGTTTTGGGGGTCGCTGATTACGAATCTGAGGTCCATTTTTTAAATTAAAAATGGCGGATTCAATATGGCGGACGAATTTTCGAAAGTTCATCAGATTCACGTGAAACTAGTTACTCGGGGGTTTTAAGGGTCGCTGATTACGAATTTGAAGTCCGTTTTTGGAAATTAAAAATGGCGGATTCAATATGGCGGACGAATATTCAAAAATTCATCAGATTCATTTGAAACTAGTTACTCGGGGGTTTTCGGGGTCGCTGATTACGAATTTGGAAACAGTTTATAAAAATTGAAAACAGCAGAACCAATACGTCCCAAACGTTCCGCTGTTTTCAATTTTTATAAACTGTTTCCAAATTCGTAATCAGCGACCCCGAAAACCCCCGGGTAACTAGTTTCAAGTGAATCCGATGAACTTTCGAAAATTCGTCCGCCATATTGAATCCGCCATTTTTTATTTTCAAAAACGGACTTCGAATTCGTAATCAGCGACCCCTAAAACCCCCGAGTAACTAGTTTCAAGTGAATCCGATAAACTTTCGAAAATTCGTCCGCCATATTAGATCCGCCATTTTTTTTCAAAAACAGACTTCAAATTCGTAATCAGCGACCCCGAAAACCCCCGAGTAACTAGTTTCAAGTGAATCCGATGAACTTTCGAAAATTCGTCCGCCATATTGAATCCGCCATTTTTTATTTTCAAAAACGGACTTCAAATTCGTAATCAGCGACCCCGAAAACCACAAGTTCGATAGTTTTCGTAAAAAACCGTTCGTCTGAAAAATGTATGCCTCAAAGGGTTAATTTTAATGGATCCGCAATTCTGAATTCTGAAAACCTGACTGTCGATTCGAAATTAATAAAATTTTTCCCGTATAAAGAAGCTCTATTTCGTTTATATGCTTCAAAATCTTTTCGTCAAATGATAATATTAAATTTTTTATAAGTGTGAGTCAGCATGCAACTTATATCTCGAATTTGATGCAACGAAATTAAGTAGTAGTCAATAGCGTAATAGGTAGCGTCCCGGGTTAGTAAGCAGGCATTAGGTAGGAAACTTGTGGGTAGGCGGTTCGAATCCCGCTTCAGACCGAAATTGTGTAGTGAGTGAATATCGACGCAGAACTTTTTTTTTTTTGTTATATTATTTCTGATATCATAATAGGTGCATTATAGTTTATTACTAATTTTTTAGCTTGAAATTTAAAAAACGATTTATGCACAAAAATGGGTATATTAATTTTAGAGCACTTTTTTTCTTGAAATTTCATGTACCTTCTTTATAAAATTTCAGCGATTGTATAGTAAATTTCAAGTACCTAATTATTGTAATCCTACGTTACCGTCATGATTTTTGATATACCGGCACATTAAAATTCCAACGTACATGCGCTTGAAATTACATGTACCTTCGCCATAAGATTTAAGTGACTGTTTGGTAGATTTCAAGTACACGGTTATTGTGATCGTGCATTACCGTCTTACTTTTTCGTAAAACGGTACATTAAAAATCAAATACGGTCTTCTATTAATGTCAACAAATTTTTTCCTTAATAGTAGTACACCAGCACTGTAAATATACAATATGTATGCATATAAAAATTAATATACGGTATATGCATCCGAGCTTTGTATACCGGTATACTAATTTTCGCACAAAAATTTTTTACAGTGTGAGCTAGTTCGGGCCAAGATAAGGCTTTCTCACGGGAAAACTTTTGCGAATCCGCATAAGAAACCTCTGCGAATCATCAGCAAGTAATGTGCAAGTTTAAATTTGCATGTTTTTTTGTAATTATGTAACATATTCGCAAACACATCCGTTTTGGACAACAGAGGGTCAGACCAATTATCGGCACTTGGAGAAAAACAAATAGAAAAAACGAAATCTCATAATGTTTTAATTTCCGGATTAATTTCAACAGACATCCATTACTGAGATAGAAGAACAGCTGTTTTAATAGCGCTAAAAAGTTTTAGCTCGTTGATGCAAGCGATTTTACCATTATATAGAGATTGAATTTTGTTTTATTTCTTCATATTCAAAATTCTAGAAATATTTTAAATCCCTATGTCAATTTTCGCCCCCATTCAATGTCAAACATTCTTGTTCTGTCTTCAAAAAAAAATGTCTACCGCCCTCGTGGGGATATATCTAATTTAAAATATATCGAAAAATATATTTTTATGAATAAAAAATGTCCGCGCTTCTCCGGATTCGGTTCTAAATTTTTCTATATGATTGTACAAGCACACAAATTGACTCTACATTTATTTTTAATTTATTTCCTAATTAATTCTCGAGGTATTGATATTTAAAAAAAAAACATCACATTTGTAATATTCAACTTTTTCTATTGGGCGCACTGCAAAAACTGTGTTGCACTTATAAAAAAAAAGTGTGTTGGAGAGCTAATGTACCGTTTGGATCCACTAAAGATATTTTTTTTGTCCATAAAGTCGAAAAAAAATGATTTTTCGTCAAGCACGTCGGAATTTATTTGACTGTTGATTTTTTTTTGTTCGATCTTGAATATCGTTCTTATAGACTTTTCATTTATGAGCTATGATTATTCGAAGACAATTTAGGAAGCAAATTTTTAAGGATTCGAGACCCAAATTGCCTTCAATTTCGTCGCTGGCTGAGGCCATAGCCGCGTGCACGCTATAGTCCGGGAGCCCACTGCAAATTTTCGAGTCGATCGCTTTTATGGCTGATTTTTATCGAGAAAGATAGGTGATATATTGTCGAATACCAATCGCCTTTCAGCCAAACCCGTACCCCCTGCGTTATATGTTATAACAAATAATTAACAAATAAAATTGTGTGCCGTGCTTCACCCATCGCTTTTATTGAAATTTTCCGTTTCGATCGTTAGTAGGCAATTAATTAGATTTTTTGGTACCCGGCTGCCGCCCTTCATCCCCTGCGCTAAGGGTGGCTGCTAGCATCAAATATGACTACATAAACTTATCCGCCTACACCCATCGCTTTTATGGACGAAACCTACGTCGTTGGAAAGGTCGTGAAATTTCCCTCAAGAAAATACCCGGCTGCCGCACCTCTGTCCCTGTAAACCTCAGGCTGCCGAGCTTTTAACTCGACGCGCGAGTCCGTTCGAGGGGCCCGCGCAGGGCGTCACCCGTGGAGCTAAAACCCCGTACCGTGACACAAGAAAAGCCGTGAGCCACCGGTCGAGCTAAAACTCCGTACCGTGACACAAGAAAAGCCGTGAGCCGTGTTCTGCCACACACATGGCAGGCGCTATGTGTTGGTGTATGGACGCGGGCCTCTCGAACGGACTCGCGCGTCGAGTTAAAAAGCTCGGCAGCCTGAGGTTTACAGGGACAGAGGTGCGGCAGCCGGGTATTTTCTTGAGGGAAATTTCACGACCTTTCCAACGACGTAGGTTTCGTCCATAAAAGCGATGGGTGTAGGCGGATAAGTTTATGTAGTCATATTTGATGCTAGCAGCCACCCTTAGCGCAGGGGATGAAGGGCGGCAGCCGGGTACCAAAAAATCTAATTAATTGCCTACTAACGATCGAAACGGAAAATTTCAATAAAAGCGATGGGTGAAGCACGGCACACAATTTTATTTGTTAATTATTTGTTATAACATATAACGCAGGGGGTACGGGTTTGGCTGAAAGGCGATTGGTATTCGACAATATATCACCTATCTTTCTCGATAAAAATCAGCCATAAAAGCGATCGACTCGAAAATTTGCAGTGGGCTCCCGCACTACTACAAGTGTAGTTATCCTCGCCTGCCGTTAGGTGGCTCATCGAGGGTCTTTTCTCGCAAGCGAAGAAGCCTATACCCGTGTTCATTAAACAAACGACTGGATTTTATGCGCTCACAACTAACGACTCCTAGAATTAATTTCCAGATGTTTTTGCAATTATATCGCAATTGTATATTGCAGCAGTTACTTATATTATTACGAAAAGTTGGATATTTCGAAAGTATGAAAGTGAGTATAAAGGGGGAAAAAATTAATTTTTTGTCTTCTAAAAATATCGTTTAGACACAAAAAATGGTCAAAATGTAATATAAACTCATGCTAATTCTTCTTTGTGATCATATTCACGATATTTAACACTCTGAAACCCTTAAAACTATTATAATTGTTGCTATTGTTCGTTTTTATTCATATTTATTAACAGTATTTTTTTCGCTTCGTCTCTTTCGCCCGGTTCTCGTCCGGTCTTAAAACCCACCGCGATTACATAAGTTCTCGGGGAATTGTATAGTCCGTTATATGCTCTCTTGGCAGACACCCGACTCTCCTGTGTATCTCGGCGGCTTGGCAAATTCGCAAAACATACCCAGTACCGTGTGATTTTTCGATACAGAAGATATAGAACGATTGAGAATCAATCCTTTGCCTCATCATTAGACATTCTATATAGGGTCTCAGGAACACCTTTAGACATTGTAGAAGCTTTTTTTTTAATAATTTTTATTTTTTTTCCCATTTTCCAACATCGTAAAGATATTATAATTTTTAAACGTATCCGCGTAATCCTCAAACAATGCTCGGATGAAAAAAAAGTTACAAAAATATTTATTTTTGTCCGCAAGAAATAATGACTTCTCTGTATTTTTTTTTCTTTTCACTGTCAGATCTTTAATCCACATGAATTGTGTATCTTTGATTCTACACTAAAAATATGACTAAACATTTTTTTTTTCGCCAAACCTTTCGTTTTTTTTATCGTTCTCATCTGCTCGAGTCGTCAGTTTTTTTTCGGTATTTTTTTATTATGCTGTATGTACCGAAGATGCCACGTATCTGTGGCTAATTTTGTGAGAAACGACCGCAAAGTCTCTCAAACTTTTGTCAATTTTCGAGGATCCAAGATTTTTCATCTCCCAAGTTGATTTTTTACGTCCAACGGACCGGAGCTATTGGCTCAGAGTTTAGAGTATATCTTATGCACCTTAAAACACAACAAATACTACGTGCAATGCTTTACGAACTATTATTTTTTTTTCCGAAGTACTTGAATCAAAATTCTTCAGTCAACAAAATTATTTTTAATATTTCCTTAAATCGAGATATGGCTCTTTTTATTTTGCTTCGAGTTTGTTTGTCCCGTGTTATTATGGTCGAATGTGTAAACTCATTTTCCTGAAACTTTGCATAATTAATTTTTAATTCCGGGCTCATTGAGAGACTGACCAAGCATCAAAACGAGTGTTCGATTTTTTTAAAAATGAATATCGGTACCCTTAGATTATTGATATCGTTATTTTTTAATTCTATGTAAAATTTGAAAACTTAAAATGGCGAAGTTTCTAAGCAGGGTCCAAAAACGGAGAAAGAGAGAGAGAGAGAGAGAGAGAGAGAGAGAGAGAGAGAGAGAGAGAGAGAGAGAGAGAGAGAGAGAGAGAGAGAGAGAACTTGGATTTTTCTGGACGTTAGTACTCGACCGTTATCGAGGTCACTAATGGCGAATCAAGTCGAAATTTAAACATTAATATTGCATTGAGTATGATTAACAAAAAAAATGATTCCCAGTGCTAAAAATTGGTACCTGCCGAAATAATTAAAATCCCTAATTTTGAGTACGAAGTAAAAACATCGAAATTCAAAATGGCGGATTGATGTGGCCTACCAAAAGAACAAAAGATTATCTTATTTTGCTGAAAATTGTTGAGAATTCAATTTCGTTTGTAGATTTCGAATTCAATAACCAAAAATTTAATAACTAGAGTGTCCAGAAACAAATCTTATAAAAAATCGATCTCTAAAGTAAAAATTTAAAGCATTCAAGCATTGGGTTTAAAAAAATTACTTTTACCGAGCTTAATGAAATTTGAAAAAAAATGTTATCGGTATCCTCTGCAATGCTTTGAGACCTCTCTCAGAGTGTGTCTTCTTCCCTCGAACGCAAGGACACCTAAAAACATCTCTCTCACGCTCTCGATAAAGTTTAAAATCGTCTTAAGGGGGGAAATCACAGTAGCACACAAAAAAATAGGCATATTTTCGGGAATTAATTTTGGCTGAATAAAAGTATCAATCGAAAATCTGTAAAGTAGGTTTTATAGCAATACTAAAAAAGTACAAAATGTAATTTTTTCAATAAAAAATACTTAAAAATGGCGGCTGCGCAGCAAATGCCCCAAGGCGCCTATTTTTGAAAGCGTGTCGATGGCGGAAGACGTAGACTCCTTAATTTTTGACCTGGAAGAAAAAACCGAAATTTTTAGTTTCCATATAACAGCTAGCGAGCTACGTAGGATTTTTTTTCGATATATTGATTTTTCGCAAAATGGTGCATGTTTGAAAATAAAGTTAAATTTTTGACAAAAAAAACGCCATAAAATCGTCGATAAAAAAAACTAAGCCATATAAAATAAAAAATCCTACGTAGCTCCGTGGAGAAAGATATTTCGAAGCTACTGTCAAAATTTCAAGTCGATCGGTAAAGATTTGCTCGAGTTATGTCTTCGGCGAGCTCAAAAAAGTGGTTTCGAGAAAAACGCGTTTAAAGTTTTAAGTACTGAGAAACCATACCTGATTCTGAGAAGCATACCTGAGAGGCGTTACCGCAGAATGGAAAATTTGGGCACTCAGACACTTTTGCCGTATTCCATCATTTGGTATATTATTTTTAAGACCCTAAAGCACCTTTTAAGCGAAAATTTTTTTTTTCGAAAAATTGAAAATTTTACTGTGATTTCTCCCCTTAAGAAAATCCTTATTGGATAAAACCTCTCAAAGCTTTGATAGTTCTTACACCAGACTGTACATACACACCAGCATAGTGTAGTGTATATATACATTTCTTTATAGCACTTTTTTGCTTATACACACATGTGTTATATGACTTTATTTATATATGTGTATAATGCATGTATAGCGTTACACTGCACGGAGTGCGAGAACTCGAAAATTTCTTTCACTCTCTTAACCTTGTGGAATGAGAGAGAGAGAGAGAGAGAGAGAGAGAGAGAGAGAGAGAGAGAGAGAGAGAGAGAGAGAGAGAGAGAGAGAGAGAGAGAGAGAGAGAGAGAGAGAGAGAGAGAGAGAGAGAGAGAGAGAGAGAGAGAGAGAGAGAGAGAGAGAGAGAAATCGAGATGGTTTCTCCAGCGTTCATATACTGCTTCTTCCCCCACCCGTATCCCATATGCATTACAAAAGAGCAGAGAAGAATTTGCCAGTTCAATGTACAAGGTGACACAAAACTAAGGCAGCTGCTTGAGCTTGAATCATGCTGTACACGATAAACTTTAGGTAAAAAATCTAGAACTTTGGTTTTTTCCAGTATTATAACGGCATCTATAGCTTCTTACGTATCCCATCTTACCCCCTACCTCTTCCAATTTTCATTTCATTCCTTGAGAGCCCCCGCCCCCTTCCCCCAAAGTGCTGCGAGCCTCAACTCTTTTCTACTGCATCAACTGCATTGCATTTGTACGAGGGTACAGGGAAACTACGTAAAACACGGCCGATACAGTTGCGGCTATGATTTTACTGAGTTTCAGTTGTATTGCCGCCAGAAACTCAGAAAAAATGCCCAAAGGGCGCAAGCCACCAGTGCACTGCTGAGCCGTCATCAATCGCAGTAATGGCCGTGGCCAATATTGCTTGAACGCTTGAAAACGCCCAAGAAGCACACCGTAATCTCGCGTCCCCACTCCTGTCGATTGAGAACTCGAGTTTTTATTTTTATTTTGGGATGAGTACTCGTAGGAAAACCAATTGATCAATCCAATTTGAGAAATCAGAGCACTTGGAGAGCGTGTCCCAACAATTTTTGGTAACGATCGATTTATAAGCTCAACTCGTAAAGAAAGCCTTGCGATGCTGAAGTACAAATACTGCAAAAGTTGAGTTCAAATTGCGTGATGGTTGATTGCAAATTGTGCAAGTTGATAACACGACGATGTGCATAAATTTAGTAAAAAATCATGCAGAAGTTGGGTATAAACCGTGCTAAAGTTGAGTACAAATTGTGCAGAAGTTGAGTATAAACCGTGATAAAGTTATATAAGTACAAATTGTGGAAAAGTTGAGTGCATAAATCGAGTACAAATTATGCACAAGTCGAGTACAAATTTTGTAACAATTGAATGCAAATTATGGATTGCGAGTAGTCCTAAAATTGAGTACAAATTGTACGATAGTTGAGTGCAAACCGTGCATCGATTGCGAGTCAAGATTGTGCATAAGTTGAGAACAAATCATACATAAGTTGAGTACAAATCGTGCATAGCTTGAGTCCATAATTGTACATAAGTTGAGTACAAATCGTGCATAGCTTGAGTCCATAATTGTGCATAAGTTGAGTACAGATTGGACATAAGTTGAGCGCGGGCAAATTTTTGTTTTTTGTTTTGCACTCAAGAACCACGCAATTGAACACTTCTAATTCCAATTGCGTCCTTTTGTTTGTCATTAGTCGATACACATATATCGTAACGAAATAGCGCATATCCCTGCTAATTTTTCGCAGTATGCCAGAAATCTACTATATCAGGTTGCTCTGGTTGTAAAATTCTATAGACCCCCCCCCCCCCCCTTAAAACCGTACAACCCGATTGAATTTATCAATGGATCTGAATTGGATTTGTGTCCAACGGAGTCGTAATGATTTACGAGTAAGTCCTATATCAACTCCGATTGGACGGTTCGCCGTTCGTCATTATATAGATTCCGGTTGATTAAAATTCCGTCAATAGGACAAAGTCCATTTGAATCCAATCAATGTGGCCCTGAAATTTGCCTGCTATGAGGTATATTTACTGGAAACCTACTGATACATTCCATTCGGTACAAATTTTATCGAAAAATACTCTGCGAATCGATAATATCCTGGAACAGAAAATTTATTCTATCCTACAGAATTTTTCGTATCTGTCTCAATAAGATTTTTTTTAAGCAGGGTGGAGAAGTCTCTCGTCGAAGAACTTTCACTCGTACGCTTATAAAGCTTATACACCTTTCCCATCATCCTGATTCTTATTCCCAAATGTTTAGCCCGAATATCGAAATTTTTCAATACTGCTCAGATTAATGCAAGTAATACTAATGGCCATTTGTTGCTCTCTTGTTTACGCGCATACATCCAATTTTAATCTCGAGACTCGTTTGCACTGTATCATGACTGAATTCACGAACTCCTCGTAGGATTTTTTTTTAACGGATCTTTTGCGAGAGCTCTCTCACTGTTTATGTTGGCTTTTATCGTTCGAGTGTTGCTGCGGACCTTTTTTGGACGGAGCACGATGTTTTTCGCTCTCTTTCTCTCTCTCTCTCTCTCTCTCTCTCTCTCTCTCTCTCTCTCTCTCTCTCTCTCTCTCTCTCTATCTGTCTGTTTTTTTCTTTGGCTCAGACTCGTTCTTATTTCCAGTACCAGCAGACAAAATGGCGTATCCCACCTTACTTTACATATCAAATAGTGTGAGTTACGTCTTTTAGCATGACAACAGTGGATATGACCCCCAAAAAAAAACTTTAAGTGGTGCAAAAAACAAGTACATTTACCTGCATTGTTTTGTCCATCCTTACAAAAAGTTTTAAAATAAATTGAAATCATCCAACCCCCAGATTGTCAAGTACATCTATAGATGTACTTTACAATCTGTGAGCAGTCAATCTCTCGGCGAAGTGGTTGGACGTCGTAAAAAAAATAAACAAAACATGATATCTTCCATATATTCCAATAGCTGGAGCGTTGATTTGGGTACCGATCGGAAGAGAAAAGAAAACAAAACAAACGTATCTTCCTTAAATTCGCCTAGCTCCCATAATTATTTAATTATCAAGAAAATAATTTTTTTTTTGCATAGATATAAATTCCTCTGTACAAGCAATTTGGGTGGGCGTATATAAGAATCTACGGAGCTTTCCCGATATGTCGGTATAGTAGGAAATGTACTTGTTTCGAGTCGCTACCGTGACTCTTGATCCTGCATTGTATTCCGTGGGCCAAAAAATACGTGGGGGGAATAGTCTCAAACGACAGCTACGTCCTGCCATCATTGATGATCATGATTATCGTTCCATATTTTGCTTCACTACGAAATTCCGTTCTCGGGGACTCTCGGGGGAACTGGGAGAATCAAATTACGACTCACACAAGCACTCGGCGACTAATTGATGCTTATCTATACATATATATATACCTGTATGCATGTAGAAATGCATCCAAGGCTATGACCTACACCCTAAGGATACAGTCCTTATTCGGAGCAAGCGCCAATGCAGAATTTTCTGGATATATAGGTTTCTTCGAATTAGCTACGACAGCTTGATGCAGCAGGCAAATTAAAAAAAAAATCGTTTTTAGAATTTATCGATTAATCGACAGTCGCAGTGCCTCATATGCCATATCGTAATCGTGGCAACTGATTTATTAGCTGACTAGGTTAACTTCATCAATGAATGAACGACGCCCCCAGTAAATGAACGCGTGCGCAAAAAGTATATATCTGTATACAACGATTTTCACATAGGTATACCCATTCAATGGGGACCATTCACTGATGGATTTATATCCTACACTAATTTCGGTAATCTTTAGGATTCCGTACTGAAAAATTGGAGCCCTTAAGGATGTATGAGCACAAGGTGGCGGGAAATAAACGGAAACGTGGGCGCGGGTGAGCGCGGTGAGCGAGGGGCACGCATGAAACAAGAGAGAGTCGGACCGCTCATTATGCGACGCACGCGAAAAATTTCCTTAAAATCGATAATTGTATGTCAAAAGGTTCGTTAACCCCCATTTTTTATGGAACGTATGTAATCGTGATAGTTTTCTGAACATTTAACAGTTTTAATATTGATCGTATCTGATCGTGAAAGATACGAATATCTGTTTCAAAGTTGCGTCAGCCCAGAATTCGTATATGGCGTGGGATAAATATCTTGATTTCACTCATTAATTACTCGCGTAAAGAGTCGTTGACCCACTTTGAAATTTTGCAGGTTTTATCATATACACTTCTGCTACACCATATAAAAAATTCAGATTTTTATATGATCGTGAAGCTAGTGCTCATACATCCTTAATGTGTTTATGAGCCGGAGTTGTGAATTGGTGAGAAAACCCAAAGTCTCTGGAACTTGCTTGAAACGAGGGAACAAAACTAAATGAAAAATTATTACTAAAATTGTTCTTCTTCATCTTTATATAGCTTTGAATGAACATTTCTTTAGTGCCATGCACATTATCATACTATCGCTATCGAGCTTTTTCCTTTATCGCGAGATATTTATACGGATTGCAAGTTGGCTCCGAGTAACCGAGGGGGCTGAACCTCTGACCACGAAATGTCGTGCCCTTATATATATATACATATATGTATACAATATGTACAGTAAAAGTGGTATAATATTATGTTTAATGCCCGGAGGCAGAACAGACAGAGAGCAGGCCAGATATATGCGGGACCCGCTCATCTCGCATCAATCTCTATTAATTTTCGTCGTTTTCGTCCAATTTCGAAAGGCCAGTATTTCGTCTGCGTCTGTACATATCTGTATGTCTATAGGGAACGTCTCCTGCCGATTGCTCGAGCAATTCTCCAGACTAGCTCGACAAAAAAAAAAAAACAAAGATCGAAAAATACAAAGAAACAATATAAAGCAGCATCGGAGAGTTAAAACGAAACGCATGTATGTGTATTTATGGTGTTGAGAATATAAGAGGGAACACAAAACAAACAACACGTATCCAGCTAAAAGTCTCTCCTTCACAATGAACACGCTCACGGACTCACTCCCATTCAGCATGCGCTAAACAGCTCGCGCCACGAGAGTTCTCGACTCCGGGGCTCAATACTGTGAGAGCCCATATTGTGCTGTGGACAGGAAGCATAAATTTCACGAACACCAAACATAGAAATGGGCAAACGAGCAAGGGAGCGCGGGAGGAAGGGACCGCGACGTTAGGAAACTCGAGCCGGCAGTAAAAAATAAAACAAAACAAAAAAATACAAAGCCACTTTCGAGAAGGAGCGTAATGCGGTTCGGAAGTCGTAAGACCAAATTTGGAGGAAATTACAAATGTGAGAATTTTAGTTTTTTTTTTTCAACGAAATTACGAGATTTCAGCAGTTTAAGGATATAAAATCATGTTTTCCTGTCGGATAAAGGAAGCTTTCATAAGCGTGGGGGAGCTGATTTTTTTCGAAAAAATAATTTTTAAAAATGTTCAATATTTTTCCGTGGAGGTGGGACCCTTGGGATCTCGTGACGCGGACCTCTCGTTCGCACATGGCCGACCCGGCAACCAGCGCCATGTGACCTACCCCTATCATTGAGAAGTGCTCTAACCTAACATAGTAAATTTTCCTCTGACTAGGAATCTAAGAAATTTTGATTCAAATCTTGGTGAATTGTAGGAAAAACCCTGCAAGTCGAAAGCTGCAAAGTTTTTCCACAAAATATCATACGATTGTCAATCTTAGCTTCGTCATCGAGAAACCCGTTCTACCATCGCTTTAATTTTTCGCTGTTTTCCCGGCCCTTTGGTCCCATATATGTGGTTTCAATTTTTTTCTAATTTCAAGGTTGCTTACTTTTTTTTTAAATTACATTCTCCGATTGTATGGCATCCTTGTTTATACTTATCCCATCCCCTTGATCCTTAGCCTGTAGCCCTTTCAATTTCTGCATTCCAATACATTCATTCATTAATTCATTCATTCCAATTGCGAAAATTATAAATTTTGAGATTTCTTTGTGCTTTTTCCCCTCTCGAATGAATGATAATTAGCTCGATTGCCTCTGTTCCATTGTACAATTGCACACTTCCGTGATGGCCCAACTTCGAATTAATTTGCGGTATAATTAGTCGTCGCGTAATTGGGACAGATAAAAACGTTTTTATCTGGGATCGTTTTAATTCCGCAAGGTATTTTTTATTCTCTATTTATCTCACGTACATACGGAAGTATATATATATATATATATGTATATACCCTTCGGCACGCAAGGCACATACATTTTTGTTGCTCGTTCGTTTCTCTCTCTCAATCTCTCGTCTTTCTCCGTTCGGCAGCGGACAGCAAAGAGGAATTTTTATTTTGTTCTCGAGCGCTCGTTTGTGCTCTATCGCCTTTTTTCCAACTATACAACGACGATTCCCCTGCTCATGTGTCTATTCCTTTTTTTTTCTCTCCGTCAATGGCCTTGTTCCACGGAATCTACTCTCATGAATGATTGTTCGGGGCAAAAGTATTGGCAGTAGGGATAATAGAGAAAAAAAAACCGTGGGAGTCTCGAGAGTCTGGAGAGCAACGGCAAAGGACACTTTCTAAATATATAATAGTTATTTTTAGACTGCACGTCCGAAAAAAACAAAAAAAAAACTGCAATTTGCACTTTCTTCATTGATCTCTCTGTTTAAAAAAAAAATTCTCCCGAATATACAAAAATATAATAGATAAAAAAGTATATCTTGTTATTATAGTAGAAAAATAAATTTAATCGCTTCATAATGTTTTTTTTTCTCATTATCCAAAAGCGAATGCATTTATAATGTATTTGAATTAAAAATAATAATAAAAAAAAATTTCGATCTCTGCTGCGCTGAAACGAAGTTTGGGATGGAGTTTAAATTTTTTCTGATCTCGAGGGCCCTCAACGAAAAAGTACGAGAACGGAAATTTTGCTGCGAGTTTGTCGAGGGTCACAGGGCAAAATACGTGAATTCGTTTACGTTGGGGCCCACATGGGAACGCGAAGAGCCAAACGCGTTGTACCAAAAAAGATGAGTAAAAAAAATGCTGTGTAAAGACCTTCCATCACTCCGCAGATGGACTTGTGTTGCGTAAGAGACTCGGTGAGACTTCGAGTTCAATGATAGTTGCACGTGTTCTTAAAAATATACATATATACATGTATATATGAAAGAAATCACCACTTTAAGGACTTTGAAAAAAAAGAAGATTTTACGACAAAGTAAATGTGAATTATTGCAAAAAAAAAAAGACAAGTGTTCGTTATTAATTGAGAATACCTGCAAGCAATTTATCCGTAATGAAGATTAATATTTTTCGAGAATAGTTATTTCGAATTATATTCTTGAAGTCGCGATTTTATTTATTTTTTTTTTTGCTTACTCGTGGAGAAAGTTTTTTGTTGATTTTTTTTTCCAATGCCCTTTCGAAAAAAGCTGAATCTAAGATGTGGTGTGGGAGTATAGTGCAAAAATATAAACTAAAAGTTTGTTTTTTTATTAGACCGATTTTAAATTAGAAAAAATAATGTTTGTATGATTACCTATTAAAAACGATATAATTCGTTATTAGTTTTTAAATAATCGTAAACTTAAATATAAAAATTTTCATTCTTATCCATTTCACAAAAAAAAATTTAGATCCCTTAAAAAAAATTGATTATTTATGACCAAAACTATCAAACATATTCTTGCAAATATGTTTTTGTTTTTCCAAGTCGAGTGAAAAATCGAATCTATCTCTCGAATATAACCCCCGTCGTAGAGGCTGGGTACGAGCCATACGTCAAAATCAAATGATTTTCTATTTATAAACTCAACCGCGCGGAGTGCCGATGGGCGCGAGCAAACTCCACGGGTCTTGTTCCCGAAAACAAATATACTCGGTGTTTGAACGAATTGTAGTTGACGATTCGACGATTTTGTATTCGCTATTTCGAAGCTTTGTAAAATATTCGAAATATTTTCGAATCAATCGCTGGTAAGCGAAAGAGAGAGAGAGAGAGAGAGGAGAGAGTGAGAGACGTAAATAAGACGGCGAGGAAAAAAAAGAGTAAACAAAGAAATGGAAAAAAATCTGGAATAAAAAAAAACTTAAAAAAAAATATTGGTGTAGCTCGCGAGAAACATCCTCGAGTACGAATACCTTTTCTGTTTATAGGTCACTGGGGATAATGTGTTGGTGCTATGTGAATACATTCGACGTTTCGAAGAAGCCCTTTATCATTTTCTTTACTACACAACGTGCTTTTTTCCCCCTTTTTTCTACAACCACACACTTGAATCTTTGTCCTATAATGTGACTCCCCACGTTGAGAGAACGAAACAAAGAAAGAAAGACGAGCGAGCCACAGCACAGATGGACACCATACGAATAAAAGACCATTTTTCATTAAAGTTAATTACGAATTATTATAAATGAAATGACTATGTATTATCATAAATATTGATGTTTTATTTTCAATTGTTCCGATTGATAAATTATGTACTCTTGAAAAATAATTCTTCAATGTTGCTATTGTTTTTTCAATCAAAATTGTGTCTGTCCTTTCACACATAAGTTTGAACAAAAAAAAATACATTTTCGTATATTTTTTATCTGCTATTTTGTCACAATAGCTGTTCATAATTACTTTTTTGTTAAAATTATTGTTTCATCTCATTCGAATTTTAAAACTCAGAGTATTCGAGAGGTTCGAGAAGTTGGCGAAAGGATGGAGGACTGGGCATTAAAAAAAAAAAAGGAGACGATAAAAATTCTGACAAAGTTTTTTTCCATGCACGAAAAAGAAAAGATAAAGAACTGCGGTTGAGCAACATTGGCGTATTCTTCGCTTCTCGTCTCGATGTATTCACGACGCTCTTGACTTTCTATCGTAAATAACCGAATAATCCTTGACCGTGGCTACTTTTAAATTTCGTAGGAAAACCAAGATAACCGAGTTATACGTTCCTTGTTTTTTCTTCTCATTGGAAATATATTTTGTGATATTTTAGGGTTAAGAACTCGATATACCGGGTCCTCGATTAAAGAAACAGCTACCACTCTGCGGCGTATATCGATTGGCGAAGCGTATAGTGGGGAGGGGGGGGAGGAAGCGCTGCGCCTATCGCGACTCCGCTACCTTCAAGGTCACCTGCGCACAATAAACTGCGCAGCGTTGACTTTTTTCACGAAATCAAGATCGCAGTATATTTGGAGAGAGCTGGTTGGATCATTGACAAATATTGTGGCATTAATGATTGATTACCTAATTGGTCACTTTAATTCAAAGAAAGTCACGTGTCAATTCGAACAGTTCCAGAGCTCGGAATACTTTTATTTCTCCTATTTCAACGGACTTTCTCGATCTAAATGAAATTTGTTATTCTCTCAATGCGAATTTCGTCGAATTTTTGTTTGGCACTAAATAAATTCGTATGAATAATTAAGGGAGATCCGAAATTTGACGGTTTTCGTTGATTTTTTTTGTTAGCACGATTCATCGTGACGCAGATAATTTGTTCGTCAGATTTTTAATCTGCGGAAAATTTCTGAGTTTTCCGAGCGATAAAAAGGTGGTGCGTTCAGTAACTTGGCTGATTTATTCTTTTTTTTCAACTCAATTTATTTAAGAAATGCTCTTTCAACGACGAAAGCTCCTGAAAAATAGTTTTGACGAGCATTGACAACCTTTTAGCGTCCGTGCAGACCACCCGTGCGTGATTGCTTATACACGAATTTCCTCGTCTCCCGTTGACACTGGCAATTTACTCATGTATGGGGCATTTCACGCGAAGTGGAACGATTAAAAAAAAGACTTTAATTTTTTTTTTTTTAAATACGACTTTAGAAAATGTTAATTATTTTTTTTCCGCAGCCACATCACGAATTGAGAATGCAGTGTTAAAAAAAAAAAAGCGAAAGTCGTAACTCTGCATATGATGCTGAAGAAATTTTATGTTACACTGAAAAAATTTGCAATATTTTTTACAGAGTAATTTGGCGAAATAAATAATAAAAATTGTCAAAAATTCGTTAAGATCCCTTATTTTTTAAAGAAGAATTTTCAAATTGATCACAATACAAATTTATAACAGTACTTTAAATTATAAATTATGACTACTGGGTGAGAATAAAAACTATCAAAAAAAGATCGATTGTAATATTTATTGTAATGGAAAATGAAAAACATTGATGCTTGATTGAAAACCATTTTTTTTTATTGTTCACTTGTAGACTTTGTAAAATTATTTCGCTCGAAAATCAATGATGTTGGCGTCTTAAGCATACGAGTACATTTTATTCCAGATTTTTATTTCATTAGGAGCGATTTCGAAAAAATTTTCTCGTTCCATAATCAGCCCACTACGCACGAACAACAACACATTACCTTTGGTAGTCTCAAGCTTCCTATCCGATATAACCTATAAAATGTTCGTACACTCGCTATCTATAGGCTTTTAATTGATATTTTCACTTCGTTGCATACTTTCAATAATACAACTGTTTCGGGATAACCAGCGGATAGTCTTGCTGGATTAATCGTAAAAAATGAAAAAAGCTAATAAAAAGAACCGAAAGTATCGCGATATTTCATTTCCTACATTAGCATAAAAAAATCATTGATATGAAATTTGAATATTTTTAAAAAATTTCCCCCCATTTAACCCTGCGCGGTCCCACTGGGTCGTTTGTGACCAGAGCGAAATTTCACTTGGGATTTCAAACAGCTCAAATAGCTATTTACAGCGTAAAAAATAATAACTTTTGGGCTTTGATAACTATTGATGCTTATTGTATAAACATTGAGGAGTACTCAGGAATTTTTTTAGATTTTTTAAGGCGTTTCAACCCGTTGAAAATTGCACGCGGACACAAACGACCCTGTGGGACCGCCGAGCCAGTCAAAATATAGTGGGACCGCGCAGGGTTAATGAAGTATTTCGAAATTTTGTCAGTTATATATACGAAAATTTTTTGGAATACGAAATCATTTGGAAAATTTTTCTAGAAGCCAGACTCAAAGGATACTGAATAATTAAAAAAAAAAAAAGAAAAATTCGAATTAAAAAGTCAAGTATACAAATATGCAAGGTCTTTTTTCTCCTCCAAGCTAAGTGATAGTGAGAGAATAGTGATAGTAGCCTATATCAGCCGGATTATTCGAACTTTCCCAATGCCCTCGTGTAAATACGAGAGTTTTTAAAATTATCGTCGCAGTAAAAGTTCAAGATTTTACGACCCTTCCCCTCACCACGCTTTGATTTTTCTTTCCAATTCCAGTGATCTAATTGTATGCCTTCTTCCAACTGTATCGTATTTCCCACGAGGGCACAGGGAAACTGCGAAAAAAAAACCCCAATACAGACGATCCTTTGGCGCAGAGCTCGTGCTCCTACGAGAAATTTCTTCCCAAAAAAATAATTCTAGCAAATTAATTTTACGAAGAATAACTTAAAGCAAAATCAATATCGATACATCGTTTTGGAGAAATTATTCGCACTTATATTACGTTCGTAAAATGATTACAGGTACTTCTCCCTTGACAAATCTCTTAGTTTGCAAAAATGTATCGTTCTCAAGCCGGCACATCCGTTAATTAAACTCCTAAAAGCGTTTTTTTTTCCTTCCGTTAAGCACTATAATATATCAGGAGCCGTGAAGAAACTCAAACGCGAGAGAGAGAGAGAGAGAGAAATAGATTTATTCAGAGATACATGCACAGAAAAAAGGTTGGGAGAGCAGGCCTTCGTATGAAAAATAAAAAAAAAATGAAAAAAAACAACGGCCTCGTTATATCATAGGAACTACGCACACCTTTCCTCTCCGCGAAGGTCAAAAGAGAAGCGCTCGAGAGAAGGCACAGTTAACTCTGGCATAGTCCCTTTGTGTTTCCCTCCTCGTTTCATTCGTGTTCCAGATGGCGCAGCGAAACACGATAATATATATCATGAAATCTTAATCGAGCGGGAGATAAATTTTTTTTTTAAGCCCTTTTTTTTCTTCTTAACCGACTTTTCGTAAATGATATTTCCATTGTTTTCGTTATAATCTGTCTCCTCGCAGATTAAATGATAAGGATCGAGAATGTACAATCTGAACGTGAACGTGAATCCTAGCCCTATGGCTGCCGCGGGTCTTCTCGGCGTCGCGGCGGCCGAGGTCACACCGAGGACACCGGATATCGTGAATTCCCTAATAGCAATGACCAATCCCTTCGATGGTTATGCGAACGAGAGAAGTCGCGACAGAACGGACTCGACGAGTAGCGGGGAGCCTAGTCCACCGAGTGTTCAGCACACTTGTAGTCAACTCATCAAAGAAGGTGAGATCAAGTATATATAAGTATATGCCATCATAACAAACACAACGAATCCCCCCTGTGCCCCGATCGAATTGAGGCACTAACACATCCTTAAGGTATAGTCCTGTCGTGAAAGAGTTTCAAAGTGCGAAGCTTGAATTCTCAACCTTTACAATCCTGGAAGCCACTATAGTGGCGCGAGGGATGAAAAAGTTCCAGCAATAAAAACAAAAAAAGTTGGTCAAAAATATGCCGGGTTTGTGAAGGTTAATTAAAAATTTCTTTCTCGAAAATTTCGCGATCCTAATTAAAAAAAAAAAGTTTTTATGTAATTCATCAAAAGCTCATAAGATTGTGAAAAAATCGATCATCAAATGAATCATTTCTCCGGTATTCGAGTTCACTTTTTTTTTACAATTGAACTTGTGGCCACCTGATTTTTTTTTTAAATTGACCACGTGATCTGAAACTTTGCAATCTTTAAAAAAAAAGTGTTTCAGGATTAAAATATTTTCAATTCACACAAAATTCTTGAATAAGTGCCAAAGTTCAAGGACTACCTTAATCCGCGCTTACTCGCACTATTATGTGCAATTGTGGGAAATCTTTCAGTTGCCACAGCCATTGCTATAAGACGGGTTTTTTTTACATCGAATCAGCTAAAGCTTAAAAAAACATTACCAATAACTCGGAGAACGATGTTACTGGATGCTGCCTCATGAGAAACTTATTTCGAGCAA
Organism: Rhorus exstirpatorius; assembly: GCA_963564615.1. NCBI lineage: Eukaryota > Metazoa > Arthropoda > Insecta > Hymenoptera > Ichneumonidae > Rhorus > Rhorus exstirpatorius. The sequence goes on from OY751313.1 coordinate 20,269,318, forward strand.
CTATTTTTTGATAAAAATTTTTTTTTCGGAAGTTTAATATTTTTTTTCTTCATTGAATCATTTAATGCAAAAATATCCCAATAGCAATGATACTTACGATCATGAGATCTTTAAGATATGAATTTTGGTAATTTTACGACTCGCATATTTGAAAATTTCTACCTCACAATCCTGGGATGCTGAGACATGACACTTTTTCCATGAAATTTTCTCAAGTTTCGGAAAAAACAAAAATACCAGTGATCGATACAACCGAAAAAATTCAACAGCCCGTACTTTGAAGTAAAACTAGCTGGTACAATTTTCGATATTTTTTTACCAAAAATTGGAAAACTTGCTCGATCTGCCATTCGCAAAAACCTGTCATCGTGGCGGAAATTTTTAATATTCGTAATTTTGAAAAATAAAAATTTCGGATCGTCTTGAGAATTTTTTTTTTGCCGGTCGATCCAGCATTTTATTTGCGTTTCAATTTTTGATGCCCCAGTAAAAATTGGCGATCCTCTGCTAACGATATTATCGTTGGCTGTGGATACATTTCTCAGTGTACCCCCACCCCTTAAGAAGACATATGAAGACTGTTTTGATGAGATCTGTTAATTCTTCAAAATAATTGCTAATCTTTCATGTATATACCGTATGTATGTGTAATTCCTCGAATCGGAAGGTTTGAAGCTGACGCTGCAGACGAAGAGAAGAGTAAACTGTAGCGGCGACGAGTCGATGAAAAGGTCAAAAAAGGAGGACAATAGCGCTGACGACGAGGAGGAGGAGGATGGTGACTCGAGCAATAACAACAGTCGCACCGGTGTAAGAGACAAATTTTTATTATTTTTTAAAAATTATTTCGAGTTTAATCCCGTCTGTTTTGCTTGCGCAATTTTACATTGCTGCATGCGAGGAATTTTTTATGTCAACACGGCCATTTTTTTTTCCCCGGAATCTTTCACATTTTTTTTTTCATAATTCAAAAGTGATTTATTGACATTTTTTTAGAATTTCCCAATCCGACCATACGATAGTTGCATTCCCTCCATTTTGTAAGTTATTTTGAAATTATCGGCAATCCGAAGTTATGCGGATGAACAAAATCCGAGCACGACATCGACAGCCAATGAAAATCCGTGTCTCTAGCGAGCTTTGAACTCGCAACCAGTGATGGGCAAAAAAAAAAAAATTTCTGCTTTTATTTTCTAAAGATTTGAGCAATTTGAATAAATATTCAAAAATATTTATTATTGCAGAAAAATGAAAAATTATTCGCATTTGTATTTTTAGTTATACGAAAAATATCATTTTGACCTCAAAGAATTATAATTTCTTTTGAATTATAACTTCGCGGAGGTCAAGTTCTAAATTCTTTCAATGATTAGTAATTATTGATGGTAATATCGCTAATTTTTTCAAAAATTAATAATTTTCCGATACTAATTACTAAATTGGAAAAAAAAATTTAGTAATCATTTTCCCAATATTCTTAGATTTTCCAAAAATAAGTAATTGTTCTTCGAATATTCTTAATTTTTTGTTTTTGAATTTGTAATCATTCTGTCGATATTTTCAATTTTTTACCTTAGCCATTTATTTTTAAAAATCTTGCAATAAATCAGTAATTTTTGAAGAAAAATAAGAAGATTTTTTTTCGATATTATTATTAATTAGATAGAAAATGCAATCAATGCTTGCGGCTGGCATTGAAAAATCGTCCAAAAATATTCTATTTATATTTTCGAGCTCGAAAATTCTGTACGTTTTGTACAAAGCACATCATTTGTCCGACGTTATCTCTGAATTGCGGGTCAAACGATTGAGACTAATTTTTTGTGGACGAAAAAAAATAATTTCACTGATATATGAATATACTTTGGGTATTGATAAAATGCATGAGTTTTAGCTTTTTTCCAAAAAATCTAAAGTTAATTTTTTTCAAATTGTGTATTCGCGAGATATCATTGGCCGTAGAAATAATTACATACATTCATGCATATATCCATACAAACATACATGCGTAGATGCATACATACGCTAACTTATTGGAAACTTCTAAGAAAATTAAAAAATATTGTTTTAATAAATACTGATTTTACGGAAAATTCGAAATAATTTTTCAATAAATACTAATTTTTCAGAAAATTAGAAATATATATGATATGATTTTTATTTTTTCGGTAAATAAGAAACTCTTTTGAAGTAACAACGAATTTTTCGATAAATTAGAAATATTTTTTTCGAGAATCACGGATTATATTAATAATTTCAAATATTCATCTAAGAATGAATAATTTGAATCGTGTATACACATTGATCGGAATATTTTTTTGTTTCGAATAATTACAATTATTTTGTCGATTAGTTTTTTATTTTTTCAATAATTGACAATAAGAAAAATTAAAAATTTCATTTTTTCGGGCGATTGGAAATATTTAGCAAAATCGTGGCTGAAAAAATAATTTTTGCCGATCGCTGCTCACAACTCGATGTACAGAATTCGGTTACATATGCCTCGGATCAATAGTTCGATATCATAGCATACATTTCCGTTGAAATTGCATTGAATACGATAATATTTTTGAAAAAAAAAAAAAAAAAACGTATTTATCGATGCATGAATGAAAATATAATTTTTTCGAGACTTTCGTTTGACTCAAGGTGTATGTCGTGCTTCGGGCTGTATAAAAAAAATGGCGTAACCCCATTGAAATAAAATTGGTCTCCTTCATGAAATATGTCCGGTAAATGCTTGAAAATTTACTAAATTATCTTTTGGTATTTCAACTACCGAGGGAAAAGTCAAATAAAAAATGTATAACCCTTTTATTATAATCGATTTTTGTAATTCTCGGTCGTGTACGGCCCTGGCTGAAGCACACGCCCCTATACGAAAATGCACACACTACTGTACGCCAGTACATGGTGACCCGTACCCGGTTAAAACTTAATTTTATAACTTTTTTCTCCCAAGCTATACGGTAAAAGCTATTATTATTTTTTTGTTTGTTTAAATCCCGTTTTGGAGTGATATATATTTAAAAAAAAATCATTCCACATGACCATTATCGTTGTTGCAGATAGGAAAAAACATCAAACTTCAATTGTAAATAATAAAAAGTTTAAAAGAATTACTCCCGCAAAAAGGCTCAGTGAAATGACTTTTTGTTTCTCCATTTTTAACTGTAAATTTAGTTGCTAATTTGACTTACACTTGGAATTTGCAACGGTCAGTAATTAAGGAATTTCGGTACACCTATTGAAAATGCTGCCATTAACTCAATTTTTTTTTTTTTTAATAAGTGACAAATATATCAAACGTGAACTGCTCAAATTTAAAGTCGATCCTCCATGTCGTTTTTGTACAAAATAATTTTCGAAAATTTGGCTTATACACGAGAGTAAATATGGGAGCAATATTTTTTTGAGCTGTCAATTCCATTGAAATACTACCACCCGCATAAAATTTATGTCAGATCTTTATTAGATCTTTAAATATGACTGTCAACAAATTTGAATAGGTTCGTCCATCTGGTTTATTAGTTACAAGCCAAAACATAAGCTCACTATCCAACGGGTATAGCGCATGAACGGTCGGACTCTCTTTTGTTTTATGCATGCCCCGCTCACCGCGCGCCGCCGCACCCTCGTTTCCGCTTATTCCCCGTCACCGGTCTGTACCGAAACTTCTTAAGTAGATTTTCATTGAAAATAAACGAACGCAACCACAAAAAGAATGAAAGTTGATAATCCTGTGCCTTGGATAACACGAATCGTCTCGAGTATCCGAAAGCGAGAAAGTGATTTCTTTTTCTCCCGCAGAGGGCGCCACTATCTCCAAACTTAGAGATTTATATATTCAAATTATCCCAATGAACTTGTATCCTACAATCTCAACTCTCTCTCTCTCTCTCAACTTCCTGCTCGTTTTACGGGGGAAAAAAAATAAAAAAAAAATTACGACGCAACTATTTATGCGGGCCTGACATTGAGCTCGGTGACCCTGAATTTCCGAGACGATTAGCCAACTTCTCGATTCACCTTTCTCAAATATTCTTCATTCCCAAGGATAGCAAAACAAAACGAAAACCTTTGGATATGAATATCCATGAAATGTTTAGCGTGCTGAATTCCCCCCCCCCCCCCCTCCCTCCCCCCAAACAGAGATAAAATTTTTATGAAAAAAAAAAACGTTTTTCCTTTATTTTTCAATTGATAAAAAAAATTCAATAAAAATCTGCGACCGATAAAATTGATTCTCAGACTTTTGACAATCGTAATAATTACATAATTTTTCTACGTTTATTGATATTGCGAAAAAAAAAAAATTTCCACTCTTCCCCAGTGAAATTCCGCGATACGAATAAAAAAAAATTCCCACCCAAACAAACTCGTGCCAAAAGCGAAAGAAAAAAAAAAATAAAATAAACAACGTTCTCTTTTCGTATCGTTCGCAGTTGACGCCGGAGGACGAGGAGCGTCGTCGACGTAGACGAGAGCGTAACAAAATCGCCGCGACGAAGTGCCGTCTCAAGAAACGAGAAAAAACTGTGATACTCGTTCAAGAATCGGAAATTCTCGAGACCCAAAATCACGATCTCAAGTCGGAGATACAAAAATTGGAGACGCAGAGACGACGCCTCGTCGATATGCTGAGCCTTCATGGTCCATCGTGCATAAAACAGGGAGGAGGCGGCGGTACGAACAACGAGACGGCTTATCGACAATATGCCGAGCCATTGCCGAGTTACGAGGAAAACTTTGGCAATTCGTCGTCGTCGCAACCGCCGCCACCTGCGCTCAATCAGCCGCAAAACTGCGTCACGGATTATCCGGTAAAGGTCGAGGGTTATGATTCAGGAAGGCAGGATTTTTATCGACAGGAGAACAGTCCTTATGTGCCAACGTCGGATTCCGGTTGTACGGTGTAGCGGTTTTTTTTTTTTTTTTTTTTTTTTCTTATTAAAACATAGAACACGAGAGAACAAAGTGAAAAAACAAGAAATCTAATATTTATATACGTATATATTAATGTAAAAACGAACATCCGAGAGCCAAAAGGGCGTATATAACATCGTGTTATGCGTAAAATTATTATGCACATGCGCCTTTAACTCTCGAAAGTCGTTATACACGTGTAGAGAGCCGATTGGGGGCAAAATGGACCACCGCGAGGGGGGAAAAAAAAGTTAATTCGGAGAATGTAAAAATTCAACTGCAATCTGAGAGAACGAAATGATTCCTCGAAACGATGCCCATCGTCCATGGCAGGGGGGGGGGGGGGCAGTGATGCGGGAGAAAAGTTTACACGACTCATTTGCCACGATAATTGATAAAATGACAACGATCTTTGTCCACGATCGAGGAGCGTTCCATTTTTTTCGAGAGTCGAAAAAGCGTTTGGCACGCGTTGTGACGCGTAAAAAGAGGTCACGCATACGCCCTTTTGACTTTCCACAGTCGATGTACACGTGTACAGAGGGCAAAATGGACCACCAGGGGGGGGGGGGGGTAATTCGGAGAATGTGAAAATTCAACTGCGATCTGTACGAAAGAAATAATTTCTCGTAACGACGCATCATCTTCTGTGACAGGAGGACAGTGATGCAAAGGAAAAATTTACATGGCTCATTTGCCACGATAATTGAAAAAAAAAAATTACAAATTTACGATTTATCACATTCAACGATACCCCAGACTTTCGAGGTCCGAAAAAGCCTTTGGCTCGCAATGTGACGCGTAAAAGGATCACGCATACGCTTTTGTGACTCTTCACAATCGATATAGACGTGCGCAGAGCCGATCAGAGGGTAAAATGAACCACCGAGCATGAAAAAAATCCTCTCGTGCGTCCGAGCAAAGAAAGAATTTCTCGCAGCAATGTTCCGTATCGGAGATGATGTAACGATCTCGGAGAGAACATCACGCGTCTCGGATGCAACGAGATTCGTGAAAATCGCAACGTTATGAATTTTCATCGACTCCGAAGGTGGTCCATATTGCCCCCTTTTTTTCCTCTCCGCGCTCGTTTTTTCCGATTATCGATTTTTGCGTCGTTCATGGGATCACCGGAACGCGCTTGGACTCTCCTTCGCTCGTGCCTCGAGGGATTTGCGGCAATATGCAAAAGCCTCAGTGTGAGATATAAATATATATATATATATATAGAGAGAGAGAGAGAAAGGAAAATAAATTAAAAGAAAAAAAAAAAAGAGTGCCTCGCTGTGCGGGACATGTGCCGATGGACACTCCGTCGCTGCTTCGACGTTTTCCCCGCGACAAAGTGTCCCAACGGAGGTGCGCCGAGAGAAAGAGCGTCGATCAATCGCGAAGGACTTATGCATTCCACGAACGAGAGATCGAAAAGATATATATAATCGTATATATATATATATATATATATATACACGTTTTAAGCGAGATCGAATCAAAATATTTAATCGCACGTAATTTCACGATTTACACACGGCTGTTGCGTGTAAAATCGTGAAGCATCGAGAAAAATGAATATAGTTTGTGAAAAAAAACCCTTACTCGAGTTAAAAATTTGTTTTCTAAAAATTGAATCGATATATATATATATATTTTTTTTTTTAATTAAAACGACAAATAAACCGTATCCATTTTTCTCATTGCCAAAGCATCGTCAGGATGTCCACTATAACCCCAAATCCAGCGTGCAAGCTGCCCTGGACTCTTCCAAATCTTCATTTTGCTTTTTTTTTTTTTCACTCGAATTTCAACAGAGCAATCAAAATTAAACTAGCTCTCCTTTCTTTTCGCGTACATATTGTTAAAAAAAAAAACAAATGCTCTCTTTTTTTCCTCTTTCAATCTTTGAAATATCGGGGGAAAAAAAAAAATCTTTTTTATATAATAATCATCTCTTTAGCTCGTAAAACGACTAATCGAAACGTTCGAGGAAGAACAAGCCCGAGACATTCCTTTCGCAATAACTCTTCTGTGACATTCTTCGTAATAAGGCCTTGATCGTTAATGTTAATGAATCGTTGAAGCGAGTAGGAGAAACGAAAAGCTTTTTTTAATTTTTTTGCCAACCGAGTGAGAGTGCAGGACATTGTAACTCGGAAGTCGTTTTTTTTTTTATTGTTTTTTTCCCCTCCAAACATTCGGTCAATGCTACGTTTTATCTCCTAAAAGCTGTTTTAACCCCAGTACAATGCGAGAATATTTTCTGTTGATATTTTATTATTATTGCGATTGATGAAAAAAAAAAGAGCGATCGGATTATACTTATAAAAATAAGTATTTCGATATTCAATATTATTATTATTATTATTATTATTATTATTATTATTATTATTGCGTACGTAAGGATATATTTTATATATACACACCATAAAAAAAGCACAGAAAGAAAAAATGCTAACGATTTAACGTTACGATATACAAGAGTTATTATTATTGTTATTTAATAATGAAAAAAAAAGAATTACCATTTTTTAAGGAAAAAAAAAGAACAAACAAGTGCCTAACGACATACCTCAGTGCAACTAGTGGGTACAGTTACCCATTTGGAATGAGTTAACGACCGATTGCTTTTTTTCTTTTTTGCTTCACAGCCGAAGTTCTGTTTTTTTTTTATTTTTTTATTTTTTTTTAACGATTTTCTCGTTTCCCCCGTTGTCGAGGTGGCCTGAAAGCTCGCGAGGTTTGGGCTGGTGCTAAAAGCCTCTTGGGCGAGGGGTTTAAAGAACGAGCGAGTTGTAAATGAGCGTCAAATTCACTTTTTTTTCTCATTATTTTCGTTTGTTGTACAGTATATATATATATATATATATTTCGAGTATCATGTCGGTCGTTAACGCGGAAAAAGATGCCATTATCCAACCAGAGATTTTCAGGATTCGAATTGAAAAAAAAAAAGAATTTCAATTGAAAATTGATCCTATGCATGAATATTTTCATTTTTCTAAAAATTCGAAATTATTGTAAACGATGATTATTATGAAAATGATTGATATCGAATGTAAGAGAATGAATATTCTCGATTATATTGACAATTTGAAAAAGCTTTTATTTGTTTTTCTATTTCTTGACGATATCTTTTCATAATGTAAAATCGGATGTTTTTTTTTTTTAATCGAATCACTGTAAATTACTATCATCGAATGACGCGTCTCCGCAATTAACCGTGAGCGTTAATTTTGTCAGCGGAGATCGCGACAAAGTCATTAAAAAAAAAACGCTTTTTACACGAAATTAAAAAAAAAAAAAAAAAAATAATTAATAAAAGTTCACGAAAAGTTTATTGAGCAATGAAATAAGGGGATGACGCGAATTGCGAAAAAAATAAATGCCTCATCGTTTAGCGCTAATGTCTACGTACGTTATTTTGATATATATATAGCCCTCCGAAAAATTGTAGTCTCGAGTGAAAATCGGGTGAGGGTTGATAACGTTTTTAGCGCCTCTTGGACTTGTTTCTACGTGATTATTATTATTATTTTTTTCTTTATTGATACTTATGCGCTAATATTATCGCAAACTTCCAGCTTAACGACGCCGTGTATAATTTTTTTTTTTCTTTCACGATCGTCGAAAAATTTCGTCACCAAAACTGCCATAGTCTTCCTGTAAAATAAAAAAAATATATATATTTATATATATTATATATATCAATATTTTGAAATACAATTTTGTCTTAATGTGTTTTTTTTTTTTTTGCAAGAGCTCAAGCTATATTTTATCGCATAATTAGATTGCACTTTGACATAATATGAACACCCACATGCGTATTATTATAATTAAGCCACCGGAAATGGCGGCGTGATTATAAATCTGAGACTGATGTTCGTTCGATTAGAATCCAATCCCGATTTTCACCGTCAAAATTTCGGTGCTTAGGCTCATTATTATTTACCTACGAAAAAAATATGTACGCATAAATATATAATATATATTTATATGTATGTATATGTATAATTTTCTATACTCAGTACCTGGCAAAATTGTTTGCCACGCGATAGTCGACAATTCTTTTTCCACGCGTAAAACGTTTGAAAAAAAAAAAAAATATCTTTGTCGACTCAAATATATTTGACCGTTGTAATGCTGAAGAAATTTCTTCGTCGAATAAAAGTGCCTTGAATGCTAAAACGTCTGTGTTTTGTTGTCGAAGAAAAAGAAAAAGGGGGGGAAAAATGCGAATGCTCAACGTCCACATTCGTGAAAATAAAATAATAAGAGTATTCAACATTAATAACGCCAAAAAGATAGTAAAAAAAAAACAGTTTGAATCGTTGTCTGTTGACCAAACATTGAGATTTTAGAATAAATTTTATTTATGAAGATGTGAAAGCTCGATTTTATCGACGCTGGGGCTAAAACAAGAGTGCGTGTTAATTTTTGGGACGATGCAATTCCCCCAGAAATATAAAGCCCAATGATTTGAAACTCGAGCACGTAATTCTCGAGACCTCTTTCCAGGTGCTAATGGGCGGAAAATGTAAAAATGTAATGTTAAAATGTGCGTTTTTGGCTAAAATCTTAAATTTCTAAAACGGAAATACGATGCAATAGTTATTGTACAGCTCAATTTCCACAAATCTGGCTCTTTATTTTTTGGCTTTAGATGGATACAAAAACCTATCCAACGAGCATTTTTTATTTGAAACTTGAGCACGTAATTCTCGAGATCTCCTTCCAGATGCTAATGGCCGAAAAATGTAAAAATTTAATACTAAAATATACGTTTTTGGCTAAAATCCTAAATTTCTAAAATGTAAATACGATGTAATAATTATTGTATAGCTAAATTTCGATCTTTTAGGATCTAAACGGATGAAAAACTTATCCAACGAGCATTTTTTTGTTTCTGTACGTGGAAAATTAGAGAAATGGCATTGTTTCGAAAATTTAAATGCCTATCGTGAATGATTTTTCGGGAAGATAGTTCGCAAATATTCCACTGGCGCCACTTTCAAGCCCCGGCGCTCTACTTTTTCCCGTCTAGTTCATCAATTTTCCGAAGATTTTCATGAGAATTTTCGAGGTGTCGACTGGTAAATTGGGATTTGGATCCGACACGTAGGCGAGGCCTATAGCAGAGAAGTTCCAGTGATATACACAATCCCTATGTTCAGTATTAGTTTTTTGCCAAAATGTTAATAAATATAGAAAATATATGCGATTGGGCCGGTACAAATCCTGCCCAACGCAATTCGCTGTGATTGGTCGGTTTTCGAGCGAATTGGTCGATTTGTCGAAAAATTCATGGATAGAAAATTGCCTCGTCTACACAAACTGACTGACAGCAGTGTCGAGTTTGAACAGCAGTTGATATATCGGGTTATACCCACTCCCTGTTTTTGTCGATTGACCGCGACAATGAGTGTATTTTTTACGTATATTACGCGATGGTGCGTACATAAAAAATCTGCCAAGTGTAAATGAAAAACGATAAATATACTCGCGATGTCGGATGCGACAGTTTTTTCGATGTTTATAACCCCGCGTATGCGCGATGTGTATTTCCTTACTTCTCGCTCCGTGTGTCATTGAATTATCATTTATCGATGATTTTTTCGCTGAAACGATGCGTTCAATATACTATAAGTGTGTTTCAAATGTAAGAAAAAAAAATATGCCCTCCATGTGAAATGCATTTTTGCAAAGTGTAATGCACACACTCTTATTTGTCTCTTTATTTGCTCAATTTTGTAAAGCCCTTGTCCATGCTTTAAAACGGTCAATTGTCTCAACGCGGCGAATATTTTGCGGGGTGCATGATTGCAATTTACAAAAATTGTATTGCAATTGATCAAATCCATATGAACACGTATATTAACTGACTGCTCTTATTCCTCCTCTTTCTGTTTTTACTTTCGGCCACCAGATGTCATGTCTCCCTATGTTGGATCCCAATTTTAGAAAAAGAAAAAAAAAAAAATTGTTTCACCTACTGTACCGTGGCCATCGGAGTTCCTTCGTCGCTTTTTCCACAAGATCTTAATCGCAAGTAACGAATTAACGAATGAAGCACTTGAAATATTTTTTTTCGATTTTATTAAAAAAATTCATTATGCACACATCTTGCTCTCATCTATTTCAATCACAACTCAAAAAACATGATATATCATTTTTCGCCGTATAAATAAATCTCCGTGTCCGGGGTGCGGGTGAGGATAGGGACGTATCGAGGGTCGGGCAAGGAAAGGAAGTAGACATTGGGATCCCTTAACAATAAATATTATCTCCGAAACTCGACCTTATGAGCCCCTGTGGAAAAAAAAAAAATAATAATTGAATCAGCGTGTGAATCATCGAATCGGAGTAATTGAGCAAAGAAATTTGTGAGAAAAAAAAAAAATAATGCTTACACAATGATATTGTTGATCGGGATATGGATCAACTTCACGAAGAAACCAATGAATCCCATTATGCAAAAGCCGATAGCCGTTGCGATAGCAATTTTTTGGAATTCTGGCGAAAAAAGGAAAATTTCATTTGTTCAGCGAATATAAATTTTCGGAAGGAATCAAGTTAATCTGCGATGCAATTGTGGGTTTTGATGAAAATTATTTGAAAACCGTTTAAGTGGAGGGAGAAGCCATATTAAATATTTGTCAGAAGAAAATCAAATTCATAACTTGGACGAAAAATAAAAAAATAATTATTTCAAGGTGAATTTTGGATTTTTTTAACTTTGGTTTTTTTGTTTTCCGTTGCTACAAATCCGAATTTAATCGAATATCGAATCGGGTTGGGCTTTGCAAGAGTATTTAATTTTATGAAAATCGAAGGAGGGAGCTCGTTTCAACCAGATGCGGCGTATTTTAGAAAATTTTAGTAATTTAAAAAAAGCTGCGAGCTGAAACTTGGAAGGTTCGTTGAAATTTTAGACAATGATCTTGGCTTTCTTTAGCAGGAAGCCAAAATTGAGAAAAGTCATTACTCCCGGAGCGTTATCCCTCGCTCTAATTAGGCAGACAATTTGAGTACTATGCGTGCTTTTTTTACTTCAAATTTCGTAAAAAAAAGTTCGAGGAGTCCAAATTTTATGGGACTTTTGGTTTTACGAATAAATGCTCCGATCCGGTTCCAGTTTTTGCAATTTTCGCAGATATTTGGATAAAGCGTGATAAATAAGTCAAAGGGCAAATTTTGAATATTCAATTTCGCGAAAATCGATCAAAACCCTTGAGAATTTACAAAATCGGATTTGAGTCGAAAATTATGTGCGCAAATGGTCAAGCGAACAAAACATGTTTGGCAATGAATTTTTCCTGAATCGACCAAAGATTGAGATTTTGTAGAATTTTAGATTTTTTGAAAATTTCATTTTTTAAATTTTAATAATTTTTCTTTTGTCAACAAATTGTTTTAAAAATTTTTAAGTTTCAATTTGAACGTTTTAATTTTTTATTTTCATTCATGCAGGTCTGTGTAAGTAAAAGTTGTTAAATTTTACCTTTGCGATCGGGCTTGGTGCATCTCTTGACGAGGCGAATACTGTCCTTGGTGAATTGACGGCTGGGTTCAGTGAGCTTCTTGATTTGATCCATGATTATTTATTGGATTTTTTTTAAGAATCTGCAAATTTCAAGTCAAACAGATCGACTTTGCGAGAATTCTGTTTCGAAGAATTTTGCAATATTGGGTCGAATCGTTTACTCAAAAGGAGGTTATGTCCGTACTTCGTCGAGTTTATAATTATTCCCGAAAACGAGAATATCACGTTGAAATTTTTGACAAATGTCTATTTCACGACTATTTCGTTCAGCGAGCAAGAATATTGTTGGCATCGAACGCAAAAGTTGGCAGACACACACACGAATAATATCAAGCAGACGCGATATAATATATCGTTGGAATTAAAAAAATATATATATACATAACAGGCAATTAGAATTACGAAAGAAAAAAATAGCTATTCGAGTTGCGCGATAAAATTGTTAATAAATAATTCCTGTAAACGAAAAAAAATGTTACTCACGTTGCGTATGCCTTGGTTAAACTTTACCAAGTGTTTTTTTTTCTTGTTTGACGGATGAGAGACGAATGATTTGAGATTTGTTCACACGAGTTAACACCGCGCGAGCTACGTGGACGATGGGTGACGTAGACGTCACTTCCGTTGGACTGACGTTGGAACGCACCACGACGCTCACGCGGTCAAACGTCGAACTATGAATCCAACATGGCCACCGTTTGAATTCGTCGCGCCAAGTTCATTATGAAAATTTTCGTCCATCGCTCGATGATAAATTTATAAGACTATCCCGTGACCCAGAAAGCCATAAATACGTTGATGGAATATATAAATTTGAATTATTGATATTTTTATGATTTTTAATCGTTAGAATAAGTCAATTATCAATATTTACGTTTAAAAATCGCTATTTTCGTGAAAATAACGATGATTAAATTTTTTGAATAGATTTATTGAACAATCCAATTCTGTCAGTAGTGTAAAAGTACCCAAAAAATTATATTCGCTAGAAATCGCGAAGAATGTTTTTTTTTTAAATTTATTATTAAATTTGAAATGATGAAAGATTTCAAATTCCAAAGACTACGTACATACGAGATTAGTTTCATTTAGCATAGATCGCAAAAAATTGCAAAATAAAAAGAAAACGCTTACTCATCGGAATATCAGCTTTTTTGCTGTTCGAAAATGATGAGGAAGCAAAATGTATATAAGTAGACACCACTTATAAATCATAATAAGAAAAAAAAGTTGAGGATTTGAAGAAAAAATGACGAAATGAGCGCAGTAAAAGTTGTAGCCCAGAGAAAAATAATTTTTTTTACATCGATGAAAGGTCTCGGATAACGAAGAGATCACGATAATACGAGTCGACTATATATAACCAAACACGTGTTGTTTGGTGTAGTGTATGGAGGGCACTATTCGGACTTCTACGAATCACCCTATCGCTCTTTCTCGCCCTCTCTCTCTCTCTCTCTCTCTCTCTCTCTCTCTCTCTCTCTCTCTCTCTCTCTCTCTCTCTCTCTCGCATTATTTGTATCGCGTGCGTCAAAGAGGCCCTCAACCACGAGCACGGAACGGAGAGGCAGTGATCAATTCACGAACCAACGTCCAGCCACAAACATGTATCGAATCTTTTGTGTCTTTTTACTCTGCACGTGTGCTCTACAAGTCCAAACTGCTTTTATATATTGCGGTAAGTTTTTTTTTTTTTTTTCTAATACTCAATTACCAGATCCTAAGAATCTTACTTAAATATGACGGATCATGAAAATTCAAAAAGTTTTTTTTTTATTTAGAAGAAATAATAGCGCTCTCAATTTATGCATACGATCGCGGATAAAATACTCAACGAACTGTTTTTATTTTTTTTATTTACACTATATTTGGCATTCGGCCATTATCTTCGCGATTTTTTTTTCAATTGACATTTTGAATTATCGTTATTTCGTAATAAAAATTGTGATCAATAATTATATAAAATAATACGAATAAAAAAAAATAGTTTTTGAAAAAAAAATCCTGATCGAATGTCCCATCGAAGTGTCTGGTCGTCCGGCAATTAATCAATATATTTTTATTTTATTTATATAATTATATCTAGCCTATTTATAGCTATACTATGGTTTCAAAAATGATGTTTTCTCAATGCGTTGCTTCATAATTTTTTGGTTAAAATTTCATGACAGCAGCGCTAGACGTCTTTTGTAGCCGTGATCGTGTTTTTATTTTTTGTACGGATAGTTTGGCTAGTCTCCCCGCGAGTTAAATCTATAGCTATATAAGGTAAATGTACCAGTGGCCGCACACGTCCCGGTGGTCGCACACCACCACAAACAATTGCATTTATTAAGCATTTCATGATTAATATTGAAATTCTAATAATTGCACGGTGATCGACACTTCACTAACGTATAAGAAAAAAATCAACTAGCGTCTTGCGCGGAATATAAATTATTTTCATGTGTTTATTCCGGTCCGCGTATTATGGAGGCCGCGCGTATCAACGGATTTCTTCTCAAATATGCTGAGGAATAATGCAAGATTTTTAACATCATCATCAAGAATAGATAGATAGATGTTTATTCCAGTGTACAGCATTTGCTTTTTACATTTCTCCTTACTGACTAAATGGCACACATTAGTACTTATTAATAGTAATAATAATAAAAATTAAACCGTCTCTGGCGGGCGAGCTATCGTTAAATTCTAACTTGTTACACAGCCCTCCTATCCGCTTTGGCAGTTGTTTTTGTCTCTTATTATTGATTCTTTTTTTATTTTATTAAAACTTCTTACATACTCACAAATTTCTTTATTAATTCTACCCCTTAATGTTTCGATTGTCCAGATTTCCAGGTCCCTTCCTGACCTTCCATTCCTCCAACTGTCTACTGCTTCTACCCATTCTTTTTTTATTTCCTCTCTCGCTGTTGCACAAACCCAAATATGTTCTAGATTCTCCTCTTCCTCTTTACACAGATCACACGTCCAGTCCACAAAGCCTTTTTTCCCAACTTTTCCCACGTTTCCACATCGTAGCCGCGCCCATTCCTCCTTAAGATGCCCTTTTATTTCTGGCTCTTCTTCCCAATATTTTTCTCTCCCGATTTCTTTTTTTATTTCTTTGTACCAATTTGCAAAGGTCGATTTGTCAATTCCTGCCCAGTCTTTTTGGACATCTTGATCTTTTTTTGTCTCCAGGCCCTTCTTTAACAGTTTCCCAATCTCTTCCGCTCGCCCACCGCCTCGGACCAAGTTCCATAACCTTCCTTCGCCCACCTCCCTCATTGCCTCCTCCAAATCTTTGCCCCACGCCGATGGATTTCCGTTCACAATGTTTCTCACTTCCTCTTTGAGGCATATATTTGGCCAGCGACTATCCTCCATCTCCAGGACTTCCAGTAAGTAGTTTCCTGCTCTTCTCCTGGCCTCTATTTCTACACTACCCCTCCCCGCTTCCATCTTCCAAAGATAATTTGGCGTATTCCTGGCTAATCCTAGTGCCATTTTGACAAAACGGCCCTGTATTTTCTCAACTTCTTCTCTTCTCTTCCAACCCCATATTTCCACTCCGTATAGCGCCCCTGATTTTACTATTGAGTCCATAAGTTGAAGCCTCTTGCTCAGCTTGTCTACTCGCGCACGTTTCATGATACCCCACACCGTATTGGCTGCCTTCCTCGCCTTCCCCGCTACCAGGCGGAGGTGTTTTTTAAATGTGTTCCTCGTCGAGAAATTAAATCCCAAATATTTAAATTCATTAACCACCTCTATTTTTCCTCCTTTAAATTCCCATACTTCTCCTCTTTTCCTTCTACCCCCCCTTCTAAACACCATTATTTTTGTCTTCTTGACATTGACCTCCATTTTCATTTTCCCCACATATTTTTCCAGCATTTTTAACATTTTTGTCAGCTCGCCCGCCTCCTCTGCCAGAACTGCAATGTCGTCGGCATATTTCAGGGCATAAAATTTACCGCAGCCCATCACGGTGCCCCCTATCCCTCTTCTCTCCCATTCCTCATCCACATCGTCCAAGACAATCCCGAATAACGTTGGGCTCAACGGGCACCCCTGTCTCACCCCCTTCTGTGTTTCAAAGCTTTCCGTTATTCCCTCCCCCGCGATTATTTCGTTCACTGTTTTCCCATAAATCCCCCTTAACATTCTATGCATCTTACCCCTCACTCCCTTGTCCCATAGTTTCTTGAGCAGTAGTTCCCTGTCGACTTTGTCGAAGGCAGCCTTGAAATCCACGAAAGCCACATACAGTTTCCCCCCCTTTTGTCTCAGTCTGTTATTTACGAGAGAATTCAACACAAAAATGTGATCTCTGGTTCCTCTTTTTGGCCTGAAACCAGCCTGGCTTTCTTTTATAATTCCCTCTTGCTCCACCCAGTCTCTTATTCTGCGGGCCATTATATTTGTAAGTATTTTGTAACCCAGATTCAGCAGTGCAATTCCCCTGTAATTTTTTACATCATTTTCATCCCCTGCTTTGTGAATCGGAAAGATTCTCGCTATTTCCCAATTTTTTGGCAATTCCCCTTCGTCCCAAATCTTGTTCAAAATTGCCCTTAGTTCTTCCCGTGCCACTTTCGGAAGATTTTTCAAAAACTCCCCTGTGATTCCGTCCTCCCCAGCTGCCTTTCTATTCTTTAGTCTCTCAAGTGTTCTCGCATATTCCTCTGGTCCAATCTCTCTGTCCAGTGCGGCCTGCACTGAGTCCATTTCACTGTCCCATTCTCCCGCCTGGTTTTCTCGTCCAATTTCCCCCTCTCCTCCGTTCAGGAGCTCTTTAAAGTGCTTCACCCAGTCTTCTTTGTCGATATTTACGTCTGTGTTGTTTCTTTTAACCCTAAATTTCCCTATAGCCCTCCACCATTCCGCCATATCTTTGCTCTCTGTAACCGCTTTCCATCTTTCTTCGAACCATTCTTTTTGTTTTGCCTCTCTAATTTCTCTCCATTTCTTCCTCTCCACCCCCAGGTCTCTTTTGTCACTAGTTGACTTCGACCTCAAGTATTTTTTCAGTTTGCCCCAAACTTTTTTCCTCTGGAGGGTCTCCTCTTTGCTCAATCGGGGACCATTTCCCCCTCCCCCTTCATAACTTTTGACAAGGCCTGTATTCCTCGCTGCTGTCCACACCGTTTGTTTTAGTTTGGCCCATCTCTCATTCGTTGATAGAGCCTCCGCATTCGACCCTTCCCCCCATTCCTTTTTTATTTCTTCCTCGTAGTCGGAGCAAGCTTCATCTTCCCACCTCAATTTTGTTATCTTTGTCTTCCGGTTTTTTCTTCTATTACTTATGTTTGAACCCTGATCTGTGTGCCCCCCAATACTCCGAACCGTAAAACTAATTGGGAGGTGGTCTGACTCCGTTCTCGGCAACACCTCCAGCGAGGTAACCTGATCCTCGTGTTCGTTTTCCAGCCATATTACCAGGTCCAGTACTGAACTCCCACCTCCACCTCCAACAAAGGTGACTTTACCCTCTTCGTCCCCCTTTGTTCTCCCGTTCATTATAGCAAGCCCCAGTTTATCGCAAAAACCCAGTAATTTTCTCCCCTCTGAATTTACAACATTGTCCTCGGATTTCCTTGCCCAGGCGACTCCTCCCGATTTTTCACATTCTACTATCCCACTTTCTCTCCCGATTCTGGCATTCAGGTCCCCAGCAATCACTATGCTGGCTCCCTGCTCCATTCCATCCTCCACCTGTCGTTCCAGTGCGCCCTGAATGGCACTGAACCCCACTGAGTTGTAAATTTCTATTATCCATATCCATTTTCCTCTTTCCTCGCTCCGAAACTTGATTATTATTCCGTATTCCCATTCCTCCGCTTCGTACTTTCCTCTAAGCCCTTCTTTTATTCCTATTAAATGTCCCCCGCTCGCTCTACCTCTTCCTTTACTCCTTTCGGCTATTTTCTGGTGCCACGTAAACCCCTTAACGGTTTTGTTTAGAGACTTTTCATCCCACTTTTTCTCTAGCCACGTCTCCTGCAGCAATACAATTTCGAAGGACTCTAAGAAATCGCTCGCTCCCCTCATGTTTTTCCACCCCGCTATATTCCAAGATAAGATTCTACATTCTTCTTGCGTTGTACGAGCGAAAGGAATTATTCCTTTCCTCTACCATTTCCCCGCGAAGTTCATCCCAGCGCCACCATATTCCCTCGACACACATTTTCATAAACCCTTTTTTCACATTCCTGCCATCCCTTTCAATTCTGTCCGCCTCCTTGCCGATCCATCTGTTGACCGCACTTTCCCTCGTCGTTAGATCGTCCTCCAGGCGGATTCCAAGGTTGCCGAGCTCCTTTCTTCTTCTCATTATTCTTTTTTTATCTTCCATCGAGTCCACCGTCACCACCGGCCCACCTCCCAGTAGAAGGACTTCGTTGATCTGTGGGCGCATTCCCAAATTCGCTCCCCATATTTGTCGTACTTCTCTTGCCACTTCGTGCTTGCTTCCTCTGTTGCTCACACCCCATACCTTGATGTTTTTCTTTCTTCTCCTTCTTTCCTCTAGTTCCCATTTCCATTCTTCCTGGGTTAAAGGGTCCGGCGCTGCCTCCTTTTTCTGCCCTTTCCCTCTTCTCCTTCCCACTCTCACAAACTCGTGTCTCTCGCTCTCCAGGTTTTCCTCTAGTGCTGCTAGATTTCGGTCTTGCGATCTTGTTCCTCTCTCCTCCCTCCTTCTTTGGTCGCGTTCAGGACACTCTGTTTCTTCAAATCTTCGTTCCTCCTGCGTCTCAGAGTACTCCGAGTTGTTGTTCTTGTCGTACCAACTTTCATGAAGAGGCAGGTCGCGTGTTTCTTCCTCTCCGACTCTCTCAGACTCCTGCCTGAGTGATTCCATCTCTTCCACTGTTTTGTCCCGCTCACTCCGCTCAATCAGCAGGTCCCTGATTTCCTTCTCTAGCACTTCTTTCTCTTCTTGCCATTGGATAGCCTCTTTGTATTGGAGCATCTTCCACTGGTCCGCTTCCTTCAGCAGATTCTCGATTATTATGCTCATATTCTCACACCTGCACGGCACGGGCGCAGTTTGTTCTCTGAGCTTCCTTATTTCCTCTCTCATTCCTTCCATACATTCCATCACTCTCTGCTCCATTCCCTTTGCCAGCTGTTCAGCAGCCTCCAGCCACGTCACTCGCCCCGTTTCCCCCCCTTTCTTTCCCCTGGACGGCGTTCCTCGCGGGACCTCTATCGCTCGCAAGCTCGGAGAGGTACTCGATCCCCCCTCCTTGCCCGCTCCAGTCTCACCGCCGTCGCCTTCTTGCTTGTGCCCCTCGCCAAGTCCTCTGTCGTCCACCGCATCCGGCTCGTCTACCTCCTCTTCCACCATATTCACGTCGATTCTCCTTGCCGGTTTTTTCTTCCAGGCCGCCGGTCGCGCCGGGGGTGTTGGTGGCGTATGCAATATTTTTGTTTTTGCCGCCAACCCTCTTATTCCGAAATATCCCCTCACATCCCTGTTTCCTACCACTTTCTTCCTCGTCACCGGGCGCCCTCTCTTTTTCCTTGCTGGCTCTTGTATGCCTGCCACTGTCGTACCGACCGTTTCAGTCACGGAGTTCCGTGGCTCGCCGTCGCGCTGCTGCGCCTCAGCGTTTCCGTCTTTATCCCCACTTTTCTCTACTCCACACATAACCTTATCCTCTTCACAGCCACCCGTTTCACTCTTTTTCGCCCTTTCCGCACTTATTCTCTTGCTGCCTATTACTTCCCCTTGCTCTTTTCCCTTCACTGATTCTTCGACACTACTTTATCGCCCTTCTTCCATACTATTTCAACTCTTTTTATTCCAAAAACCTCAGCTACTCTAGCACGCGTCCGTTCCGAAAGTTCGCCACACCGGAAGTCCCATCATCAAGAATATTTTATTTTATTTTGCGGACAAAATCCTCAAACAAATATCCTCTTGTGAAAAAATGCAAAAAGTGTTTGTTGTTCAGGTTTTTTAATAAATGTTTCATTGTCGCTTTTATCGTTTCACTCTTAAGCTAAGAAAAAAAAAGTTTCACAAGAAAAAACTATTTTTTTTGTTTTTCGTCCGCAAAATAAAATAAAATATTCTTGAAAAAAAAAAAAAAAAAAAATCAACAATGCTAGTTCTCGGCCCACTTTCGGACTAGGATGAAAAATTATGTTTTGGGTCCTCTAGTTTCTGTGAAAAAAAATCATCAATTTAAAAACGATCCCTCTTCATGTTTTCTTACAATTTTATGATTTTTGAGCTCGTGCAACCCCTTAAAAATGAAATAAAAATTTCCAAAAATTTGAGGTCGTATTTTGGGCCAAACATAACCCAAAATAAATTGGACATCAAAATCGGAAGGGGTCAGGCCAATGGCCCGGCGAATTGACATGGAATGCCCCATATACTTTTGAGCATAGAAAGAAGACATAACAAACGAGCAGCCGGATAGCGTCGATTAGTGAAGTTGCAATTTTCCACGAAATATATACTCTTCGATATAAACACATATTTTAGGCTTCCGGATGCAATTATTGCATAACGAGACGATGTATATATACTTATGCAAGAGACATATTCTTGTTTTTTTGTCACTGTAGTATTTATTACACCGAGACCAAATATTTTGGCGATTATTAATTTTTAGTGTAAATGCTACAGAAGAATAATGATGATTTTTTTCTCGATATATTTTCGTCATGATATCTAATTAATAAACTTTTTCACGACGGAAAAAGGACTAAAGTGCTCAACAATTTTTGTTCAAATAAAAAAATCGTTAAAAATATATTTCTGGCTCAATACAAATTAAAAAAAAAATAAAAAACATTAATTCATTGTATTACAAAACTATCCGTTATCGATTTTATAGCAAGTTTATTAAGTTTAAGTAAAAATCGTTTTATTCTATTTCTGTAATACAATTATTTACGAAATAATAAATAATTCCATTATTTCACGAATTATTTGAATTAAAAAAAAATGCTTTAGAATTGATGTAAAAAAGTTAATCTAAATGAATTTTTCAAAAAATTTTTAAATCAGTGAGGTATGAACTATTCGGGTTGACCTAAAATGTACTAAAAAAATAAATTTGAAAAAATCGTATGAAGATCATGGATCATGCGGTTTCAGACTGGAACATTTTTTATGCTTGATCGCAAAACGTGCGCAATTTCGGAAGCTTCTTGAAAATCAAATGTCGTTACCATACGGTATAAATATTTATTTGAAAAAAAATCCGAATATTTTACTCGCTAAATTGATAATGTATCTCAGACATTAATTTAAGCGTCAAAGTCTTTACATTTGACTAGATGATTGACTAAATTGATAGACTTACGTAATCAGTTGTATCCCAGACAGCAGTAAGACATCTTAAAGAGATCTTAAAGTACTCTCCGTTGGGAGTTGGACTTCTCAAAGTAATGTAAGAAAGAACACATAAAGAGCTCAGAAAGAACTCTAATGCGTCGATAAAAGACGTAGTCAAGACTTCTTTAAAATGATGTCAGAAAGATAACATTTTTGAGACATCTTTTTCCGGAGTTCAGAAAGTCGTCTTATTTAAGACTTCTTGCATGAGATATCCAAAAGTCATCTTATTTAAGACTTCTTGCATGAGATATCCAAAAGCCATCTTATTTATATAAGGAGGTACGACTAGTTCTTTGGAGTCAAAAAAAAGTCTAAATTTATTTTACCCACAGCTGTTCTGATTTATGTTTATTTGCATTGATTATTCATATTATCGATTATAATGTGAAAAATTTTGTGGTAAATGATTAATTTATTGCGCATGAACTAATAAAAACTGAAAAATTAGATTGTCAACGACTCGATAGTAGTCTCCATCATAATAATAATGACATGTCTACCACAAAAACGGACTAAAAAACATTTTAAAAAATCAGCCTAAAACCTATTAAAATAGACTTGAATTACCTCAGTGGAATTAATATGATCGGTAGAATGATAATTATACATATAATTGATACGTGATAAATAATAAAACTCCATAAATAACATGATGGAATTTGAAGTGAACACTTGGCAACGTCGCATTGGCGATGCTATAAGTTGGTATATGTGACCAACGAAGATGACTCTATCTTCGTTGCTAACATCAAAACAAAGCTAGGTTATGTTTGCCGAAACCCATCAGCTGTTACTCGCGACGTTGCTAAGTCTGTGGGTGCTATTTGATCGTTCTGACCATTTACAACCGGAAATTGAAACTTTTTTATGATGTAGTGCCAGAACTACACGGTGAAGAGTAATTTTTCAATTTTTTACAATATCTATTATATCTAATCTATCAAGTTTCAGTTTTTCAACGGGTGTAGTTGGATACGTGAGCAGCAAAACCGTGATCACAGCACTTCCGGTTAACCGTCTCCATAAGACGACGTGCAGTAACTCAAACTGCTCGACTTTGCAATTTTATTACGAATAAACTAAACGGTCAATATAGCTCAAATTTTGGCAATAGGCGCATAAAGTATTCGGCAAAAACATATAAAAATTTCAAGTCCGTCAGTTGGATTCTTCATACTAGTCGTACCTCCTTAAGACTTCTTGCATGAGATACACGCCATAATATATATATTTTTTGCAGTGTAGTATGCAACGGATCACGTGCTAAACATAACCTATTAAATGATGAACATATCATTTATACTTTCATCAAGTATATTTCAATCTTTAGTTGTTTTACTCGAGTATAATAACTAAAACGATCAATATATTAGTTTAAAGGATATATATTTACCTGATAGCGCTTTCCACTGGGGAACTCAGTGCAGATTTTTACATGCGAGTGAGTGAGAGAGAGATGCACTGAGTACATATGTGTCTCACTTACTCTCATCCGAAAAACTTGAGTCGGTGCGCACTCGGTGCACCAGTGGAAAGCGTTGCTTCAACATATAAATGTCGTGATACGTTTTATATATGGTAACAGAAAATCATAACCTCACTAAAAAGCAACAACTCTCTAAATTATGCATTACATGTTGCGAAAAGTTTTAGTATATTAGTATTATATTACTAATAAAAAAAAATAATTGATTACATATGGACTAATTAGAATAATTTTTTACTTACCCATAAATAATTTGCAATGCACTCAAATAACTGCACTATTTCTGATACTATATTTTATTATATCGTCCTCTCATTTCGAGGTTATACCCAGCCAGACGCGTCCTCGTCTTAGATCGCGTGTACTGTCAATTGCGCAAGTGCGGACATTTGAGTCTTAAAAAAGATGACTCTCTGATGTCAAATTTCAGAGAATTGAAAGATATCTCCTAATAGAAATCTATAAGATCTCTTATTTAGGAACTTCTAAAAAATGACATCTTTTGGACTTCTCAAAGTAGACTTCTTCAGTCGGATATCTTGAAGATATCTTTTTTATAATTCCAGAGGTTATCTTTGAAAAGAATTCTTGAGGATAACTTTCTGATTTTCATGTTGTCTGGGATGTGACTCAACCTGAACCTATCTCTCTCTCTCTCTCTCTCTCTCTCTCTCGTTCATCGCCGGCTGTAAATATGTTGTGGTGACGATGGTACATTCTTTGGTTTGTTTCGCTGCTCCGTAATAATAATTTACGAAAAATCGTTTTTTCTCTCGTATTTCGTAGGTTCGAAAGGCAGTAATGTGAACGTTACTGTCACGAATTGTAAGGAGACTGAACATGAGTGCATACTTAAACGAGGTACTGATGCGACGATCGGAATAAAATTCGCAATCGGTGAGTAATTTTCTGTTTACACAAGCTGAGTTGGGCGCTCTCGCGCACCCATCAGCCCAAACCTAACCTAAACATCTAATTGGCAACTTTTTTTTAGTCACCGCTCGAACCCAAAAGCCCAATCGAAACCATATCTCTCTAGAAACAGTTGCTGGGCACCATTCAAATCCAAACACCCAGCCCTAACAGTCTCCCTAGGTATCAGGTTGCTAGACGGGTGTCGAACCCAAAAAATTCATCTCTGACAAACTCCCCAGCAACTATTGCTTGGAACTGATCGAACCGAAACGCCCAACCGAAAAAATGTCCCTAACAACTGTTGTTAAGTACCGGCAAATTTTTTTAGGAACGGATGCTATAGACATCGGTTTAATCCAAACTCCCAACCGGAATGATTTAATTTCCCTAGCAACGGTTCATTGGAACCGGCAAAATCCCAAACACTCAAGCCAAACTGTGTCCCAAGCAACAGTTGCTTTGCATCGGCTAAACCCAAAAACCCAACTTAAAGTATTAATATCCCTAGCAACAGTTTCTTCGCACCGATCGGATCCGCACACCCAATTCGAACAATGTCCCTTGGAAAGATTGCTTGGGCACCGGTTGAACACCCAAAAAACCGAACCCAACCAATCTCCTTACTAAGCATCAGCACAAAAGTCAGAAATACATCTAACAAGACGCCTTAAAGTCGTTCCTGATATAACTGACGACTAGAAGAGATGTCGTTAAGACCTCTTTCTAGCTTTGGCTTGGAACTGGCAGAACCCAAACACCCAAACCAAACTGTGTTCCAAGCAACGGTTGCTTCGCACCGGCTGAACCCAAAAACCCAATTCGAAGAATTAATATCCCTAGCAACATTTGCTTCGCACCAATCGGACCTGCAGACCAATCCAAACAATTTCCCTTGGAAAGATTGCTTGGGCACCGGTTGAACACCCAAAAACCGAACTCAAGCAATCTCCCTACCCAGCAGGCAGTACAAAAGTCAGAAAGACATCTAACAGCAGACGTGTTAAAGTCGTTCCTGATAGAGCTATGATGACTGCAAGAGGTGTCTTTAAGACGTCTTTCTGACTTTTGCGCTGTCTGTGTGGCAACGGTATCAGAGAAGATATTTCGTAAATTTCGAGTCTAATCTGCAATTTTTTAAAAAGTGTCCCTAGTTTTCGTATCTCCAGCCTTTCGCAAGTATTTTAATTATTAGTTTCGATCAGTGTTTTTTTTTAATCGCACGGTGTCCTTCGTCTTTTACGTATCCAAAGTCCCGTTTAACCTTCTCAACACCCTTCAGATTTCCATATTCCATTTAATTTCTTGTGCCCCCCCCCCCCCCCCTCCAATCATACACTTTCCTTGTTATTTCATATTCTCATTGGGATATGTTCCGTCAAAAATTTATTGATTATCGCAGATTATGAGGTGACAAACGTGACAGCTGTCGTGCATGGTGTAGTAAGCGGCTTGCCCGTGCCTTTTGCGATCTCACATCCGTATGCTTGCGATGACCCGAATTCCGGCCTCGAGTGTCCACTCCAGAAGCGCGACGAACTTTACGCTTACACCAGCACGCTGTCCATCGACAAAATATATCCAAAGGTCAGGAAACCATGACAATTGTTACTATTTTTTTTACTCTCGCTTGTCAGAGCTGTCTATATTCAGAGTCGTCATGTACGCACGATTGCCATCGCAATAAGTACGAGGTAAAACTTTAAGCTTCGCATTCTCAGACGAAATTAGGGATTTGCGCCTTTTGCAAAGTGCTTATCTCACAAGCCTTTTGACATCTAAGGTGGGCCCAAAAGTGCTCATCAAGCACATAGGGTTAAGCGAACTTTGCCCCTTTACAAAAATGTTATGTGGCATACAACACCGCTATATAAGGATGATACACCAGATGCTACCTTTCGTTTACGAAAGGGCCTTCAATTTTAAAGACTTTTTTCGGAAAACTCTACTCCCTTATATGGTCATTTTCGCGTCACTTTTCGTAAAAGCGACACTTCTGGCGCCATTATAAAGGTACGGTGCAGTTGGCGCTTCGTAATGCTCCGAACGTCAATGACTACGTTTCTATCGAGGGTTAGAATCGAGTCAGAGTCGGGTTTCGCGTGCGTGGTTTAGCGATGGAAACGCCTCGGGTCTACCCAAACTCTGCCCAAAAAAAATTTAGGGCAGGGTATAAACAAACTCCGGTGGTGACTCTGACCCTCGATGGAAACGTAGTCAATGCTCGTAGCACCACGGTTTTTTCGGTCCACTAGCGTTAAGATTCATTCACAATCGACTTAGTGCAGTGGTAGGGGCAGTGGTAGTGCGGCGTGTAGTGGTAGTGCAGAATAGCGTTTACAATTGATCAGTATTGCAGTGTAGAAAAAGACGCGTCATTTTTTATTTTTGACAGATTAAATTAACGAACTTTGTCGAAAAATGAACTTATGATAAAAAATAGTGTTGTGTACTGCCGCAATATTATTGAAAATGCAAAAGCAAAGAAGGAAACAAAAAATCGAATTTTCAAAGCGTCTGTTTTGATTGGTCGCTGCAGTGGTTTGATTCGTGGTGTAGTGCAGAAGCTTGGAGATTGAAAGCTTCTGCCACTACCAACTACCACTGCCACCTACACTAATTTACTGTGAACCATACAATGGAATCCAACGTTTCAATCTTCTACACCGCACTAACTTCTGCACTACCACTGCACTATCACTACACTACGTCGATTCTGAATGAAGCTTTACGCTTGCTACCACCGCTATGCAAATGGACCGGCTTGTAGCAAAAAAAAATCCGGGTGAAAAATGACGCGGTCTTCTCGCAAAAACTACGGTCCACCTGGCGCTTCAAACGCTACGGATCATTCGCAGCGCTGCTATGGCCGGTCCACTCTTTGCATAGCCAAAATCGATCGCGCTTTCAATGCGCGCTCCAAACGCCTCACCTCGGAAGGTGAGGCCGCGGGAGCGTTGGCGTTGCAAAGTGCTGCGCAGCGTTTGAAGCGCCATAAGTGGCCCGTCCATGACTACGTTTCCACCGTAGGGTCAGAGTTGGGTTGGGTTGAAATTTAAGCCAATGAGAAATGAGGTTAGAGAGGAAGGAAATAATTTCTCGTGAAATATAATTTATCATTGAGTACGTTTACACGCCGCTCCAAATCCGGTGTTACGAAAACCGGCGTAGCTAAATCAGGCGTTAAAGTGCGTGTAAACGGGTCCTAACACCCGCTTTACGAGGTAAAGCGGGTGTTAGGTACCGTGTAAACGCCTGGTTTAACTAAACCGGTTTTCATAACACCGGAATTGAAGTGTCGTGTAAACGTACTCATTGAGTACGTTTACACGACACTTCAATTCCGGTGTTACGAAAACCGGTGTAGCTAAATCAGGCGTTAAAGTGCGTGTAAACGGGTCCTAACACCCGCTTTAGACGTAAAGCGGGCGTTATGTACCGTGTAAACGCCTGGTTTAACTAAACCAGTTTTCGTAACACCTGATTTGGAGCGTCGTGTAAACGTACTCATTGGCTCAAATATGGACCCAACCCGACTCTGACCATACGGTGGAAACGTAGTCCATATAGCGGCGCTGCAAATGATCCGTAGCGTTTGAAGCGCCAAGTGGACCGTAGTTTTGGCGAGAATTAGACCGCGCTAGTGTGGACCGCAAAATAGTGGCGCTCCGAGGATTGACATTCTCGGGAACATTACGAAGCGCCAACTGGACCGTACCCTTTGTCGCGTTGTTCGTTGGGTGAGGCACCGACACAACTGCGAAAGAAGCCGACGCTTTTTGGCGTCGCATGGTCCGCATATATCATTTGAGAGGCTGCTTTCGATATTGCTCTAGAAACGATTTTCTGGAAATGAAACATTTTCTAGATCAATCGGTCGCGTCGTCTCAAGTGATACGCGGGATACCGAATATAATTTTGCGGAGTGACGCCAAAAGAGCTTCGAAAACCCTTCACGTAATTTTGAATGTTGATGCCTCTACCCCATGCTCTACCACCTTGTCAAAAAAAAAAATTCGCTCGACCCTAAGGCCGCGGTCCGAATTGCGCTTACAAAGCTTAAGGCCTATGCTGAAGCACGCGCGTTGGCACTCTAAGCGCAATTCGGACCGCGGCCTAAATTAGCAACTTCAGTTGGCACAACGGTTGCTCATGGAATTGCCGCGAACGACCGCATAATTTGAATATTCGTTACAGATATCTGTCAAAGTCAAATGGGAACTTCGTGATCAGAATGATGATGACATCGCTTGCGTTGAAATCCCGGCGAAGATCAAATAAATAAGCTGAAACGGGATTGTCATCGACAAAAAAAAAAAAAAAAATGAAAACAAAAATTTGGATGACAATGTAAAAAAAAAAAAGTCAACGAAGACAAAGAACTGAACGAGGGCTATTATAATGATAACAGCACAATGATGTTAAAAAAAAACCACTTTTAGTTGAAAAAACGTCAAAGGTTACCTCGAGATATGAGATACGATATGCAATGGAGCATGACGAATAAAGACTCGAGGAACGAAGCAACTTAAAAATATCGCATGTATTTCTCTTTTTTTTTTCTTCTCGTCTCTTTACAATTGTGTAACAACAGTTAAAAACAACTTAAATGCGTAATAAATAAAAAAAAAAATAGGCTACTCAGGAAGATTTGTTTGTTTGTTTTTTTTTTTTCTTTCTTTACGGCGGACTTGGGGATATTCAGGAAATGAGGAAACGGGCGAAAGGATTGTTTTTAAAAATTAAATAAATTCATACTACATGAACACCTTTTACTTTTTTTTTTTTCCTCGCAGCGATTAAACGCTTAGTTACACACCACGCGGGTCCGGGGGTGTACCGAATTGATCTAAAAATCGATCTTAATGACATAGAAACCCGTTGATTCGAGCGAATCTCATCGTTGTCGTGCAATTTCATTCTTTGCGTTTATAGAAAAATATCAAAAAACAAAAAAACAAAAAAAACATTTCGACGCAAAAATGTCATCGATAGCGTAAAAAATTGATTCCCCTTACAAAATTATCGATTTATCGATCGGACGACCCCCGATCCCCCTCGAATGCGAATTAAACAACGATTTAGTTATTCAGCAACGACTTCGAGTACGCGCGCACGCGGGGCTTTGACGCTAAGCAAACGGAAAAAAAACTCGTTCGTCTATTACGAGCAAGTTTTTTTTCAATTTTTTTTTTTTTTTTCTCTCTACACAAGGAAGTATACAGCCTTATATCAGTCAGCCTAGGATCAATGAAACGGGTCTGAAGCGTAATTTAATCGTACCTCGTCGTGGTTAGACGGGGTTTTTTTTTCTTTTTTTTTTTTCATTCGTTTTGTCTTTTTCAGTTTCTCGATAAAGCGTGGTTTTTTTTTTTTTTTCAGAACCCAAAGATTCCACTTTCACGAAACGGGATTTGACACAATTTGCGAGAATATCGCAAAGTGCGAAATTTTCGAATCGATCTAGGGCTCGAAAGTAAAAAACCAATGAAAACAATTTTACAAATTTATCGTGAATGTTTTTGTAAAAAAAAAAAAAAAAATTACATTCATCGTTGATGAATGTTTCGAATTATTTTCAATTTTACGAAGATTACTCCCCCCCCTCCGCTCAGCGATAAATAATTTTGTCGTAAAAGCATTTCGAATGTTTCTCGGTTCTGAATAATCGTCATTTCCGGTCTTCGCTGTAGATTCGAAAGAT
This sequence comes from Rhorus exstirpatorius, assembly GCA_963564615.1. Taxonomy (NCBI): domain Eukaryota; kingdom Metazoa; phylum Arthropoda; class Insecta; order Hymenoptera; family Ichneumonidae; genus Rhorus; species Rhorus exstirpatorius. The sequence continues at coordinate 20,299,232 of OY751313.1, forward strand.
AGGAAAAGCCAGATCAGGGAGGAAAACAAAATCGATTCAGAGTATCAGCGGTTGGTCTCTCTCTCTCTCTCTCTCTCTCGTAATTTTCTCACGTTCGATTAGCGACTCTTTGAGTTCGCTATAAGCATCGCACCGTCTCATCGAGTCTTTTGGCAAATTTTTAATAGATAGCTCAACCGCTATCAACTGTCCATTGCGTCGGATCTCTCGTCGTGCCGCTCGATGTCCATGTGTTGTATTTTTCTTTTGCTGCGTTGTCTCGCAGCGCTCTGCTGGCCATTTTTCAGGGTTTCCTGGGCCTGATAAATCGGTTCGTATTCTCTCAGCTGAGCCCTGAAGCCCTCGTTGGGATTTATGCAGAATCTTCTCTGTGAAACTATCGAGTAGGCATCACTGGGGGAAAAAAAATTAAAAAAAAAAAAAAAAAAGAAAAAATACGAATTTTACCAAATAATTTTACAATTGCGTTATTTCATAATAATAATAACGATAATAATGATGATGAGACTTACACTTCCGTGAGACCGTGAGTTTCCATAACGTAGGCGACTACCAGCGCCGCCGAACGTGAGATTCCCGCGTTACCGTGAACCAAAACGCGACCAGCGGTGGTCAGGCCTTCGTCAATGAAAGCCTTGACTCGTTGAAAGTGCTGAATTATATTTTCCGTTGCCGTATCTGCTATGTCCAGTACGAGATATCTGATGACAATAATAAAAAATGAATTTTTTTCAAGCGTTGATAAGGGAGAAAAATGTTGAAATACGGTAAAATGGAAAAAAAATTTATATCCGAAATGATTGAAATTGGAGAAAAAAAAACCATCAAATCCCATTTCCGGTATGGTTTTGAATGAAAAAAAAAAAAAAAAACAATATTAATTGACTCGAGAGAATTCTGAGAAGAAATATTCTAACGAGGAATATATATAGTAGGGTGTTTCGCATTTAAAAAATTTTCGATTTATTTACGGGCAGACGCGAAAAATGCTTGCTCCTGGTCTAAAAAGAAGCCTCCAAAAGAGTGAGCACTGTAGCACTAGTTTTAGGGTATTCGAAAACGATTTTTCTAAAAAAAATAAGTGAAAAATCGACATTAGCACCCCTTTAATATTTACTGTTTCTTTTATGTTTTACAAACAATGAATTATGACCAAAAAAGAACATTTAAAGTGCATTACAGAGAAATGCTGACATGGAATTTCCAAAACCAGTGTCATAAGGTGTTAGGCGCACGGTTGATCCAATTCAACCTTTCGAAGTCTCACGCTGTTCGGGCAGCACTTCCACATCTTTTGAACGTGGGGATCTGAAAAAAAAAATAATTATGTGAAAAGTTACAGTCAATTATACGAAATTTTCCAAATTTGAGGCACTATTTTGCAAAAAACTTGGTAAAAAAAATTTTTTGCAAAATAGTGCCTCAAATTTGGAAAATTTCGTGTAATTAACTGTAACTTTTCACATAATTATTTTTTTTCAGATCCCCACGTTCAAAAGATGTGGAAGTGCTGCCCGAACAGGGTGAGACTTCGAAAGGTTGAATTGGACCAATCGTGCGCCTAACACCTTACGACGCTGGTTTCGGAAATTCCATGTCAGCATTTCTCTATAACGCACTTTAGATGTTCTTTTTTGGTCATATCTTTTTTGGTCATAATTCATTGTTTGTAAAACATAAAAGAAACAGTAAATATTAAAGGGGTGCTAATATCGATTTTTCACTTATTTTTTTTAGGAAAATCGTTTTCGGAGACCCTAAAACTAGTGCTACAGCGCTCACTCTTTTGGAGGCTTCTTTTTAGACCAGGAGCAAGCATTTTTTGCGTCTGCCCGTAAAAAAATCGAAAATTTTTCAAATGTGAAACACCCTAATATATATGCATAAACACCGATGCGAATACATATTTTTTAGTGCACTCGCTTAATCAAGTTAAAGTGTGATAATTCCTATTGATTGTTGTAACGATTTTTCGTATAGCTTTACGAATAAAAGTGACAAACATCAATTTAACAATACGTTAATGAATTAATATCGAAGAGATAATGGACGAATACTCACTTGAATTTATCGGGAAAATTGGGCCTTATAAAGTGCGCTTCTATATTCTGCCTTACGCATACTATGTGAGTTATACCGAGCTCCAGGAGAGATTCGAATTTTGATCGGCTGGCTGAGCTATAAGGGCCGAGATATAGACCGGGAACGATTTCCTGTCGGACGAAGGGGAAAAAAAAAAAAGAAAAAAAAAAAAAAAGAAAATTTCGTCAGTGGGTGGGTAAAAAAAAACTTGCTCGCTGCGACGCTCGTTTTTGTTTATGTTTTTCAAAGAATATTTTACGAACGTACTTGCATGCTCCTTCTCATTGTGTAGGTCCATTCTTCGTGATGCTTCAACAAGGGCACTAATATTCTGGGATGATCCTCCGATTTATTGTCACTCGAATTATCCTTTGGATAAAAAAAAGTTTATTTTTTACAAAATTTCCTTTATTGCACAATGTTGCCTCGCAAGGATCATTTCGGAGCATTTAATCGCTGGTTGGGCGACCTTGATTCGGAGCTAAGAACGACAGACAGCGCTCACAGTGGCGAAATCTCGCGAACTCGGAGGTGATCCCTTTTAGGATTATAGGCTTTTGATATTGAAAAATAACGTTGCGGTAGGAAAAATTCATTTTTTTTTCTCGAAATTTCGAGTACGGTCATCTATTTCGATTGAATGATTAATTTATATACCGAATTTGGTAAATTACTCCGTGTGAAATTTTGCTCGAGATTATGAGATTTTCGTAATGATGGGGGGGATATAAAAAAGTTGAAGTGAAAACGTAACCTTCGATACGATCATGGTCGTTTCAGTGGCTGAAATGACTTATTTTTTTATTATTTGTTATTATCTACAAAAGTAAATGAACAACCCATAAATACGGACCGAACATACAAGATAATTGGATCTCGATTCTTTTTTGTGAATTAAAAAAAAAAAATTCATTTAAACCTATTTTGAGGTCCATTGGTTTCATAATAACTAAAAGAACTCATATGAAATATATTTAATCCGTAAGAGCCTTCTCCGGTACAAGTATGCCAGAATTGGCCACAAGAGGCTTGTCTTCGCGCATACAGCGTATAAGATTGATAATGTCAACAAAATAGTGCGAAAATTATTTTGCAAAGATCTCCTTTATTATTATTTTGAAACAATTGAAAAATATTAATTACCCGCAAATCAACGGTCAATCTATCAAAAATAAATGTCGTTGGTAAGTAAAATTTCTACTAACGCAATATAGCGCGAAACGGCGGCTTAAAAAAAAATTATAATAATGCAAAGAGAAAAATTGAGATTCACAATTTTATGCGCAATTGAAGAAACGTATTTTTGCTAATTTTCAAAGATTCACAAATGTTGACGAAATCGTGCAGCAATCATTTTCTGGAGATGTGAAAATTTTAATCTCAGTTATCTTTGAAAATTGTGAATTAAAAAAAAAAGAATGAATCGTTGGGGTAGGTTATAATTCTAAATGTAATATGGTAAGAAATGTAAATTTGAAGAAAAAATTAAATGAACGATAAAAATAAAGATTTTGATTTTTCGCATTTAGTCGGCTCGAACTTATTTCGCGGTCGGAATCAAAGACAATTGACCGGAGCTTTTTTCTCGCGATATTAATTTAATATTTAATTAATTTAATATTAATATTAATATTAATTTGATATTAATTTACCGCAAATTTAAGGCAGATAAACAAAGTTTCCTCCATAAATCTTTTTAATTTAACGAATAATCAGTAGTGAAAAATACCGCATGGCAAAATAAGCAAGGGTGTACTGAAATTTGAAAAAAAAATGATTTTTCTAATCTTCACTAAATTCTTATACCCGTGCTCCGGGCTAATACTTCAAAAATTCGAAATTTTTCTCAGTAATTTCTAAAATTGTTCTTATTATTATTACTATTCGCTTGCCCAGAATTGTATCTCAGGACAAAATTTTAAATAATTTTTATCCTCTTGGTCGAACAAATGTTGCAACAAAGATGAATGAGGCAAAAAGAAGATCGGGAATCCTTAGAAGGAAATATTTGCGAAATTATTCAGCGAATTATCTTGAAATTTTTCACGTGTAAAGGAGAATCCCTCTATTACTCAAAATGAATTACATTCTAAGCTTTTTTTTTTATGATTCACGTAAAAGTACATTCTTCACTGAGCAGTGTGAAAATTAATAATTCACGATAATGATTATTAACATCCGTTAAAGCCATCAATCAATGACGTTGAAATTTCGAAATTCCAATTATTTAAATTATATATTATAGTAAACTATTGATAAATCAAGATTTTTTTTGTCATTAATTTAATCTGTCATCCTCACGATTTTTTTTTTTTTCAGATGAAACTAGAAAAATAATATTTTTCTCATCGCTGTTTTATCGGTGCAACGATGTTTTTATTTGTCAATGAATTTTTGTGCCGAAATACTCGAAATTTGTATTCGTACGCGAAGGAGGCGGTCTTATATATCACGAAATGAAAACATAAATAAAGGGGCCATGACCGTAACCTAAAAATTCTTGGATAATCTGGATGGCATTAGAAAAAATACTCTTCCCGTGCTCACCTCATCTCGAATACCTATGTTGTTATCTACGGACAACATAACGACAATTTTTAAGTTCCAATGTATAACGAAAGTTTTTCTTTTCTGAAATACGCACGTAAATACCAAAACTTTTTATGGCTATGCAATGTATTAACGTAGCGGCCATTTGCGATTTTCACACAGCACGAGAGACATCCCGCGGGGAATTTTTCGAACCAACTGCGGGGGGCGGGGAGATTTTTCATAACAACTTCGCGCGAACATGTGAATATTTGTTTTTGGGTCACCTCTGTGAAATTGGCCGAGCAATATTAACTTTTTGATGGATTACATAATCAGAACGTTTATCGGCTAATTCGTTCTTGAGATATAACAAAAGAAAAGTTTTATGGACATATGGCCGATTTTTTTTTACCATTTTTATTAAATATTAAAAATACACCGTTCGGCCAAGTTTAAATTTCTTCTGCAGATTCGCCAACATGACAAAACTGTCTGATTCTTCTCTCTCTCTCTCTCGTGTGACGCATGCGCACATGAAACTCGTAATTTTTTTCTTGTACCTCCGATGTATATTTTGCTGGTGCGCTTTTTTCCGTGCGGGTCCAGTGTCCAGTATACAGGCATATTCCATGTCAAGTGCAGTGTGAGGAAAATAATATTTTGGCTTTCGGGGGCCTAAAATTCAATTGAAAATGGTAAGTTCTTAATGAATTTTTTGAGGACATAGTGTCATCACTTGCGCGAAGAACGAGCGTAACAAAATCAGCTGTGTTTTTTTTTTTTTTCCTCGATCATACCACTCGACATTCTTTTTTTTGTTTTTTTTTTTACGTTCACCAAAGTTAACCTATCGTTGTTGTTACCAGCACGCATAGTTTTTCTTTTTCTTTGTTTCTTCACCGATTTTGTGTTTTTTTTTTGGTGAACGTATGACCAACTCGAATCGTAATTTCATTCGATTATTGTGCCTCTAATACCGTCGGTATGTTTATTGTTATTTTTCATCACGAAATATTCTGTTATAATAACGCATTTGCCGTTATTATTTGCGACACTGAATTTTTATCGCAATATATTCACGATTTCGGTAAAGCCAAATTTATCGCAAATCGAGACGCAGCGGTGACGATTTTCATTTGTTTATTTTTCATTTTTCCGCCAAGAGATACAAAATTTCTATTGTTTGACGCTCGATCGTCTTGTTTTTAGCATAAACTGAAACACTCGCAAAGAGATAAAGTACAAAAATTCGTAATGTTCACGCAAACGGGAGAGGAAACGGCGATATATTGCTTGACTCAGAACGATTGGAAGCTCGATCTGGCGACGGACAATTATTTTCAAAATCCCGATGCTTATTACAAAGAGTCCAAGAGTACCGCAGACGAGAAGAAATTGGATGTACTCTTTGGTCGTTACAGAGGTAAGTTTTACGATATTCCGGTTAACTGGGAGACATCGCGACATCCCGAATCAAAGATTGTTGCCAAAAGAAAAAAAAAAAAAAAAAGTAACTTCGACCCGCCGTTGGTCGAGGAAAGAAAATTTTTTTCAATTTTTTTTGCTCGATTTCACCAAAGACCGATAATAATATTACCTTTTTTGCTAAAATTATTTCTAAAACACGTTTCAACGAAGATTTCGAAGAATTTTTACATAATTTCTTTGCAATGTTCGGAGAAAGAATCGCTTTGGTCAACCTAACGCATAACGATAAGAATCGGTTCAAATTTATTGAGGATACTCGCCGAATAGGTATAACGACTCTGTGCAAAATTTCAAGTCATTCCTCCGCATAGTTTCCCTGCGATTAATTGTCGAAGTTGTACTCTTGTACATGGGTGACCGTAGCAAAATCGTACGTATCTCATGAGATACTTCGTAAAAACGTTAAAAAAGATAAGAATTTAATGAAAAACAGATCCAGATAATCATCGCGTCTTTGGGAAGAAGTTCGCAAAGAGCGAAATGCTTCGTGTGCATAGTTATTGAGAAATTCTAAAAAATAAAACAACTTTCGTTGTATTACAATGTTGGCTCGGGAACTTGCGACGCGCGGACCTCTCTTTCGCGCGCTGCCCGCGCACAAGCGGCCGTTCCCCGATTTTCCCTTCCCCCACGGCGGTGACCGCCCTCCTTAACGTTTAGGCAGTCGTCCGGTGTAGATGCCTAAAAAATGGTGATTTTTGATGATTTTTTTTTTAATAAGGAAAGAAACAACGGACTTTCTTAAAAATTTTATTGTACCTTAACACACATAAAAAATTTTATCAACTAATTTTCGCAAAATGGGGGAGTAATGGATTGACCATAGAATCGCCTCGCCGCTGGAGTCTCGAACTGGCGAGAAAGATGGTGCGTTTGTCTGTAACACAAAAACCGCAAATATTTTTAATTCACATATATTTTTATCGTCGATGAACTAAAAAAAATCCAGAAAAAACCGTGAAACCATATTAATTTTCGAGCTTGAACAAAACAGTGACGATTTTTACAATTTTTTTCTTCTTGTCATAACAATAGTATAAAATGACTTTTTTTTATTAATGTTATTAGTTCATTTAGGATGGTTTTTAATAATCTAGAGAATGAACTTTGGTTTGGGTCGACAAATAGTTTTTTTTGCTATCACGCCCGCCAGTTTGAGACTCCAGCGGCGAGGCGCTTCTATGGTCAATCAAATACTCCACCATTTTGCGACAATTAGTTGATAAAAGACTTTTTTTATACTCTTCAAATGTGTGTTAAAGTACAATAAAATTTTCAAGAACGTCCGTTGTTTCTTTCCTTATAAAAAAAGAATCACCAAAAATCACCATTTTTTTTAGACGACTGCCTTAATCATTTAGAGATGTTTGTGGAAAATTTTGGTAGAATACGATTGAAAAAAAAATTCTTTCGATAAGCTTTGTCATTGAGATAAAAATGATCCATTCGGGAGTATACTTGAGATTTCATTGGTATAGACCTTGCGACGCGATCATTTCTTTTTTTTTTTTTTTTCGTAACATTTTGTTAATTTTTGTATTATCGGGTGAGGATTATCCGATAATATGAATTTGGAAGAATATTAGTTAAGCTAGTTATGAACGTATTTCGGGTACTGTTGAGTCGTCGAACAACTCAACGCTCCATTCGTGAATCTCATATTTAAAGGGTAATCAAAAAGAATTTAGTATTAACCGAAGCATAAAAGAAGGTGTGGTATGTCGGGTAGTAAAAAAAAAAGCACAGAAATAATATTTTACGATTTTATACCGTAAATTTGATTGCTGATTTGACTCAAAACGCTATCCTACCGAAAAGTGTTTTGGGAATAAACATGATTTTTGCCACGGGATGTGTAAAGTAAAATTTTGATTCGATCGTCAATAAAAAAGTGGCGCCGAATTTACTTTTGTTCGGTATTGTCATAGGTATTGTATATGCTACTTGATTTCCATTAATTAAAATAATAAAAAAAAAGAACAGTTACAAATGGCGCCCGAATAATAAAAATTACGAAAAAAAAAGTATTGCCGAAAGAAATCGGGATATACTGATATGTGCGGTACTTCTAGTAGTACTTCTAGATTCAGTTTTATTTATCGCATGAATCACCACATGGTATGAATCAAATCTGGCAAAGTACGATGTAACTTGGGGATTCCCCCATTTTTTAAATTCCGGTGGAATCGATGTAAGCGTAATTTGTGCGTAATTTCGTTCAGTGAATCTATTTTTTGGGGCCCTTGAGCGTAAAATACGAAAATTAGTAGCTAATAACGGGTAACCTAGTGCACGTAAACGTTTTATAATATGTTATACAAATGAATCACTTTGAATGAATCACATCTGGCAAAGGACGCCATGAACTGGGGATTCCCGCGTTTTCAATCGATCATAATCTAAATAGATTTTTATGAAATAAATCATACATGACCTTAAGATGCATGAAAGTTTGTTATTCCCACACTTAAAATGAATCACTTTGAATGAATCACATCTGGCGAAGGACGCCATAAACTGGGGATTCCCGCGTTTTCAATCGATCGTAATCGAAGTAAATCTTTATGAAATAAATCATACGTGACCTTAAGATGCATGAAAGTTTGTATCCCCACACATTAATATCTATATACGATTTATATCTATATACTCATTCAACTCGTAATAATTCCTAAAATATGTGGGCACTTTTTGACAATTTTTTAAAATTTTTACGTCTCACATATACTACAGCGCTATCATACAAAAGTTTCTTTTTTTTTTTCCAAAAAAGTACTTTGGGTGTACACTTCAAAGGCGAACAGCACTTTTTCGCTCACCGGCCCTATATATCCCATGCTAAATTATAAATTACTCAATTTTGAGCTTGCATGACTCAGCATCCACGTGGGCATAATTTTTTTTTTTTAATTCTCAAAAAAAGCCAAATACATTTCTTTATAACATTTGCCAATTTCTGCTAGAAAAGTCAAAAACGCCTAAACTGACGTACGTCGTTAGATGATCAAGGAATATGTTGTAACGAAAGAAAAATTTCAGTGAAAATGTTTGTTCTTGAGTAATCGTCGGTTGAAACAGTTTTTTCGTTCTTACAAGACGGCAAAACTTGAAACAATGTATTTAGAACTGGCTGCTCGAACAAATGATGGGATATTCTTTGCTTCTGATTGAGAATTTTCAAGTTGCTTATACCCAAATTTTCATTTCCAATCATGCCGAATAAGACCTTTTACTTCACGTGCAGTGTATCGGAAGATTGCCTGAGAGTCTCACGGTGAACGATGATATCCCGTAGATAATTAAGGTTTTCGATCGAAACAAAAATAGAGTATTAACATTGCGCTAACGTTTTAGACCTTCAGGGTCAATTAGCTTTCGTTTCATATGTGCCGCTGGTCATTCAACGGTGATCTTGATTTATCGGACTAGTTTCCTTTTATATTATCGTTACAATTTTATCCTCGTATTGCGCAACGACTGTTCGTAACACCAGATTCTTCGACTTTACGAGTCAACATATGGACTCAAGTCCATTTTCGAGTCGGCATATGAAAACAAGGCAGAGAAAAATTTTCCTATCAAATTGACTCCGTCAATTTTTTCTTTCTTCGGATAGCAATTTTGGTTCGATGATACATTCACGATGGCATATTCAATACTCGCTTGAGTGAACTAATTTTTTTTTATCACGCTATTACGTCAATACGTTGAAAAATTGTAATAAAATGGCTGACCTGACTTTATCAATGAAACGCGATGTAGAATTTTTATCGTTTGCAATATTTTATTTTTCTAAAAGCCTCAATAAAGATTTCAAGTTACAAAGAACCTCAACTATGGTAATTTAATGCGCCAGTGTTACATACTGTCCATCTAGCGGCTAAGCTTGAAAAATCGTTCACGCAAACATATATCGACCAATTGACGGTAATGCTTTATAATTTGTAAAAAAAAATTATAGCAATTTATTCGATTTATTATTCAGTCACGCAGAATTATAACCAATCATGAAAAGTCAAATTTTTCGTTCAGTTTTTACAAATTGTCCCTTGCTGTAATTGATTCATTGTAATATTAATTGGCGAGCTAATTGATTGTCTTTCAATGAATTAAAAGTATTATCGAAAATGAAATTTGACTGGTAAATTACTTTGTCGGAATTTGACACAGCTCGCTATAAATCGATCTGAAAATAATTTTTCAATTTCCTATTTCGAATTAAGCACTCATTCGGCTAACCAGCCGCCACTTTGACGCCTCAAAAATTTTCGTAATTCAACGTTTTTCGAATTACGCTTTTAATTTTTAGATCCCATCGAACCAAACAAAATAACAGCGGATGGTATTATGAAATTTCTGGATGATCTGGGACTTAGCCCTGAGAGCAAATTAGTTTTAATAATAGCCTGGAAATTTCGGGCTGAGACGCAGTGCGAATTCACCAGAGATGAATTCATCACCGGCATGACGAACTTGGGGTGAGCTAATTCTGTTTTTTTTTTTTTTTTTTTTTCCTTTCATATTTATTCATTTTCGCAAATATTATCATGTCAAAATTGCTTTGCGCTAATTTGAATTTTGCCACAGGGTCGACAGCGTAGACAAGCTTAAGACGAGATTAACCAATTTGGAGGGCGAGCTCAGAGATACGCAAAAATTCAAGGATTTTTATCATTTCACATTTAACTATGCGAAAAATACCGGGCAAAAGGGTCTGGATCTCGATATGGCCATAGCTTACTGGAATATTGTTCTCGATGACAAATTCAAGTTTTTACAATTGTGGTGTCAATTTTTACAGGTAAATTTAATTTTCAATAATAATAAATTGAATTACAGTAATAATAGTTTAAATGATAATAAAATTTCCATAACGATAATAATTAACTCTGCACATTTTCGTAGAAGCTTCGTGATGGTGAAAGAAATTTTTTTCGCGATTTTCGTGCCAAAATTCTTGCGAATTATGACAAAAATTCAAAAATTAATATTTAAAGAGGAAAAAAAAAGCCTTTTTTCGTCACGAATGCTGGCATTGACATAAAAAAAAAAAATATTCTACAAAAATAGACAGCGAATGCTCTCACTCGTGCAATTTTCGTGACATCATCTGAAATTTGTCACGAAACTTGATAGGAAAATTTAATTTGCACAAAATCGATGAAACGTTTTAGATTTCATGAAATTTCGTTTTTAATTTTTCAAATTCGTAATTCCAACTCGCTATACACATTGCTTTCTCGTAATTTTTCGCGAATTCTCGATGACTCTCCGTCGTCGAGGAAGAGAGCGAAAATTGAGAAAACTCATAGCTCTGGCTTTCGTTGAATTGTTTTAAATCGTAAAATCGTCATTTCTTTTTTTTTTTCCTTTTTTTTTTTTCGTTCCCAGGAAAACCACAAAAGATCAATTCCAAAAGATACGTGGAATTTGCTTCTGGATTTTGCCCTGATGATTAATCCGGACATGACGAATTACGACGAGGAAGGAGCCTGGCCCGTTTTGATCGACGATTTCGTCGAGTGGGCGCAACCACGGGTTCGTCAGTCTCTATAACATCATTCTCTCGCTTCACGATTCTCGTCGCTAAAATAACGTAATATCCTTTTTTTTTTTTTTTTTTTTTATTATTTTTATTTATTCGACGCATAAAAAGATCGTGCTATTTCCTCGAGTGATATTGTACGACTGAAACGCGTATCTCGGCCTTTCCGAGCAGGAAATAACCGCGAACAAACTTTTTGCACGGTCGATCTCGAAAAAAAAAGAGGGGAAAAAAAGAAAAAAAGAAAAAAAAAAAGAAAATCGTTTAAATTTAACGATAAAAATTCATCGTCGTGCGACGAAGGACCGTGCTCCGAATTTTCACGTTTCGTCACAGCATAAAGGATTGCTCAATTTACCTAAGGTATTTATCCGGAAAACGTCAACGTGAATCATCGGAAAAACAATAAATGAAAGGGAAAAAGAGAGAGAGAGAGAGAGAGAGAGAGAGAAAAAAAAGAGCGAAAAATCGGGTTTCGCGAACTTTTGGAAGTTTCGTCGGCGCGAAAAGCGAGAAAATTTATTTGAAAAACTTCATGTAGATAGCGATCGGCTGTTAATTATGTTAAGAGACAAAAAAAAAAATTATTACTCGAGCATGAGACACCACAGACACACTCGCCACACTACACTTGTAAAATATACACAGCAATAACAATTTTTTTTTTTTTTTTTTTAAATCTCAGAATCCACAGTGACTGAGACATTATTGTGTAAATTTACGTTTTATAAATTTGAAAAAAAAAAGTCGATTAAGCGTTTGTAATCGGAAAGAATTGTTTTCTTTTTTTTTTTGCCTAATTTCATTAATTTTTGCACAAAAATGTTGAATTTTTATTTAGGCAGATTGTTTTTTTCTATTTTTTTTTTTTTTTTTTTTTTTTTTTTTTTTTTCTATCAATACGTAACGGAATAATTGATTCTTCAATTTTCTCTCGTCGGTGTGTCCGAGATTGTGAATAACGAAGCCCGCATGGTATACGAGGTGAGTGTGAGAGTTCGTGCGTCCGCGAAGAGATGAAAAATATTTGAAGATACGAAACAATGGTTGAGATTTTTCTTTTTTTTTTGACAGAGCTGACACGTTGATTGTTTGACGATAAGGAGTTTGGAGAATAAAGAAAAAAATTATCGATCGCGCTTAGATAAATTTAAAGGGGGGGGGGTTGGAGAAAAAAAAAACTTTTTCGATAGTCTCTCGATTGTAGGAGGACGTTAAATTTTTTTAAGTAGCACAATGAGATGAGAATTCGCTTGTAAAAGAGTGCTCTCGTATATGAGGGGTGTATCGAAAAGAAAAAAAAAAAGAAATTAGATTTTCCCTCTCCTGTTGGATGAAACTTTATAGTTTTTGTTTTTTTTTTACCTCAAAATATGTTCTGCTGTAGCGAAGCCACGTCGCGTGGAGCTGAAATTCGGAAAGATCGAGAAAAGCGAGAGTTTTCTACTTATACTTTTGATCATTAATTATTCCACGAGCACTGGTGTGGCATTTTATACAAAAATCTAAAACGCAAAATTTTCTCGTCGTAACAGAATCCACTTTGCTGAATTTTTTTTCGTAATTTTTTAGAGAAACCTCGAAGCAGCCTCGAATTGCTTCAATCAGATTTTTGTATTTTGCCATTTGGATTATCATTTTTTTTTTTTTTCGTTTCTCTAAAATCCTGCATTTTATGTAAAAATGATTGAGACAAAATTTTTTGTCGGTTTAACAAAATCGACGTTGCTGAATTACATTATCCATTTTCCGCTTGGATCATGAATTATTTCGAAAATCTTGCATTTCATATAAAAAAAAAATATCATGAAATACCAATCTCATTCGGCATTATCAAAATTGCCCGGCTGAGATTTTTCGTAATTTTTTAGAGACCGCACGAAAGGCCTCTCCGTGCAATTTAAAGTATTTCGACATCCCCTCAAGCGGTATATAAAAATTACAAAACAAAAGGAAAAAAAAAACAGCAAGCTAGATTTAGTTATGCTAAACAACTTATCTCGTTCATTATTCCAATATAAAAAATAAAAAGCAAAGTTTGAGAAATAATGATCCAAGCGAAAATACAAAATGTTTTATTACCAGCGGTCTTGACGGCATGTTCTTTAAAAACTACGAAAACATTCGGCTTTGTTTCCGTTGGGCGTTATACAACTTTTTTTTCACTCGTGATTATCTTATGCGATGCAGAATTTTCGAAATAATTAATAATCAAAAATGAAAGTACGAAAAATCGTTTTCCCGTCCTTTTGAAATTTAGTTGCATGGCTTTTCTTTCGCAAAACTCCATATTAGGCCAAAAACTAAAGTTTCCCCTAGCGGCAGATCGAAAAAAAAAAAAAAAAAGAAATAAAGTTTGTTTTCGATATACCTTATTACATATATAAATATATATTTATATATAATTATAATAATAATTATTATTATAATTATAAAATATATATAATATAAAATGAAAAGTTAACGTTTTCCCCCTGTGCACTTTGAGAAAAAGAGAAGAAAAATTACGATACAATAGAGTAAATTCAATTATCAGTGTCCACTAATGATATATTTTCAATGGACGTATATTTTCTAATGAAAGAGTAAAGAAAAGAAAAAAAAAAAAAAAAAAATTACACACGATTAAGCGAGAACTTCAGTATATGTATTTACCATAAGATCGGGAGAAGAAATATTTGCTAAAGTTGCGCGATGCTTTGAGCTTCAGGAAAAAAAAAAAAAGATCCGAGCCCTTTGGAAAAATAAATAAATGAACAATAAAAAATGAAAATGAAGGAAAAGTAAAATGAGTAACGAGGAGAGACGCGTGTTCTCGTTTGCAAAAGTTTTTAAGCATCGAGCAAGAGATATAGAATTCTAACGTATTTAGAAAAAAAAATTTGTATATAATGTAAATAAATGTGTCATAATTTAAATATACACATACACACACACACACATATATATAAATACTTTAATTTTTGCTGGTTCAAATAAAAGATAAAGAAAGAAGAAAAAAAAGATCCACAGTCACTCGTGAATAAAAAATGATAATGCAAAAATAATTTGGTGTTGTCTAAATTCATATTGTTTTTATTTTTCTAAATTTTCGTTGAAAAGTCAATGGCTCAAAATACACTGATATTTGATTCTTCGATTAAGAATTTAACCATCGAGACAGCCACAATCGCACGAGATATTATTGTTGCAGCATGATGGTCGACATTTTTCGTACAAAAATGCCAACTCGTACTGATCGGCTTGAACGTTGAAGCAATTGTATAAAACAGCCTCGATATACCAGTCGCAAAGATGTTGCAATTTTTCCATTGTCGTCTGCGTCATAAATTTCAATTATAATATCATTGTTGTTTTTATTTTGCCATTATTGCCGATAAAAATGAAAAAAAAAAACAAATTATCGTTATTTCATATATTTTTGCTCTTGGTTCAATTGGTGAAAAAAAAAAATATTGAGTTTTTCTATCAATATTGAGGTTTTCCATTGAGCATGGAAAAAAAAAAAAGAATATATACAGCGTTTTATTATCAAATTACACTGGCTCGAGCAAATTTTTAATAGGGCAATTCCCATCATGCATATGCATAATTAAATTAGTATGCAAATTTTTTACCTGGGCAATAACTAATCCTCGATTATTGTTTCTGGGAGTACTGTGCCCATGGGAGTCGAAAAGGGTAACCTCGATTACAAAAACACAAAAAAAAAAAAATATATCATTCGAAATAATGGAGAGTCTTTTAAAATATATGCAAGCGACAATTGGTACCTTGTACGTTTGCTCCTGAAATATAAAGAGTACAGTACGACCGCATGTTATGAGCAACATAAAGAGCGTTTCAGCTTTAGGCTTTTCGTACCATTCGCGCAAGAAGCTCTCGATGTTATGGCACAAAGCTTTTTCTATGCTCTGTCGATAAACTCGAAATTTCTGTTATAATAAGAACGATAAACGCGATTCATTGGGAAGAAGGATGGTATTTTTTATGGTGTTTTTTGTTTTTGTTTTAATTTTATTATACGACGATCTATAGTTATACCCATTCTTTCAGTGTACTGAGACTTCTACCGCCGAATCTTAATGCCTCGTCCGTATTGAGATACGGATGAGGTATGAGGCCATTTCTGATAATCCATGCGTGTGTTCTGTTGCCCTCGACTATGGCCTCGGCTATTAAAATATTCAGATTTTGACAGTGCTTCAAGTTCCAAATGACAAGCCCCGTTCGGCATATCCGTTGAGCAACGAGGAGACATATGAGGGTGCATGCTTCGCTGACTTTTTTTCGCAAAAACGCGGGGAGAACGGAACGATATGTATTGCCAAAGAAAAATGAAGGCAGCCGTCTGGTGTAGAGGCCTCGAAAAAAGGTGATTTTTTGTGACTTTTTTTTTATAAGGAAAGAAACAACGGACCTTCTGGAAAATTTTATTGTACTTTAGCACACATTTGAAGAGTATAAAAAAAAAAATTTTATCAACTAATTGTCGCAAAATGGCGGAGTATTTGATTGACCATAGAAGCGCCTCGCGCTGGAGTCTCAAACTGGCGGGCATGATGGCAAAAAAACTATTTGACCTATCGACCCAAACCAAAGTTCATTCTCTGGATTATTAAAAACCATCCTAAATGAACTAATAACATTCATAAAAAAGTCATTTTATACTATTTTTATTGCACGAAGGGAGAAAAAAAATTTGTAAAAATCGTCACTTTTTTGTTCAAGCTCGAAAATTAATATGGTTTCACGGTTTTTTCTAGTTCATCGACAATAAAAATATGTGTCAATTAAAAATAATTATGGTTTTTGCGTGCCAGACAAGAATTGAGCACACCATCTTTCCCGTCAGTTCGAGACTTCAGCGGCGATGCGCTTCTATGGCCATTCAAATACTCCGCCATTTTGCGACAATTAGTTAATAAATTTTTTTTTTATACTACTCTTCAAATGTGTGTCAAAGTACAATAAAATTTTCAAGAAGGTCCGTTGTTTCTTTCCTTATAAAAAAAAATCACCTTCTTTTTGGACTCTACACCAGACGACTGCCTTGAGGAGTACACCACTGTAAAAACAAAAGAAAAGCGCTTTTTTGACCATTTCTTTTTAGATGGAAGAAAAGGTAGTAGGATAATAATATTTAAGGAAGTTATTAGGCATATATTTAAGTATAATACAAAAATTTATTATCAACAAATATTCAAAAATGGCGGCACTGGAGCCATTCTCGCGAGATTGCCCCCATGAAAAAAAAAAGTATACTTTAGATATATAAAAAATATATCTCTATATATAGCGGCAATAAGTTCTATATCTCTTATATATCTTGGATATATCCAGGAGGATATATAACAGATATATAATAGATATATTACGGAGTTATAAAAATATACTTTGTGGCAATAAGTTCGATATCTCTTATATATCTCGTATATATCTTGTAATATACTTCTTTTTCATATGGGTGAATGAATTCTGCGGCATGCAGTGTCGCAGACCAAAGAGACCAAAGAGAGGGCTTTTCGACCAAAGAGAGGGCACTTATTTGTTGGTAAATAATGTTTAAATTAACTTCTCGAGAATCCCCTGAGGATTTCTGTAGCTATGAATGTATATGTTGTGTTTTTTTTTTTCAAACTCAAATTTGTGACAGTTACTTACACAGCGTGCCACGTGTCTCGCGAGAATGGCTCCAGTGTCGCCATATTTGAATATGTGTTGATAATAATTTTTTGTGTTATACTTAAATATATGCCTCATAACTTCCTCAAATATTATTATCTTATTACCTTTTCTTCCATCCCAAAAAAAAATTTCACATTTTTAGGTTTTTGCAGTGGTGTTACCCCTTAAGGAAATCCGTGATAATCGAAGATTGGTTCCTTATAATAATATTTAGACATTCACGAAGCGATCTCTAGGAGTCTGAGACTTTTCCCAATTTTGGCTCCCTCATAGAGGAAGCTTTTGTAAATTTTGTTTTTCAATATTTTGCATTATTCTAACAAATATGCGTTTCGTTTATTAATAAAAAATATTAATTTAATTGTTGAATAATAAACATATTGAGTAATATTTAAATAATAATGACAATCATTTCTGCGGATTTACTTTTTTTTTGTTGAAAAAAATATTTTTAATAAACTGAAAAATTTTCCATATCCCAAGTGTTTGAACGATCGTAGAAAAACTTAGTATCGAACATGATCATCCGCTTGAACATTCATGCAACAAAATTTCGCTTCTACGTTTCAGTATTTGGGAAAGAGGGAAATTAAGGTTTTTTTTTCATAAAATAAAAAATTTCATGAAATTTTAATCCCTCAAGCTTTTCTACGAAATTTGCAATTACTTTAAATATTCGTCAATCAAATAATCTTGTGTGAATTTTCAAAATATAAAGAAATGTTTTTTTTGACACTGATTTGAATTGGGAACTGACTGAAGTCATACTTTCATCCAGCACTAGATGACTGCGAATAAATTACTTTTTTTAAATAAAAAAATAAACGCAAATAACCATGGTAGAAAGAATAATAGTAATTACTTTGTTGTCCCGGGGGATAACGGCTTTGTGTGAAATTTTGATTATACCAGTAAACTTCGACTTGATCATCTAGAGGATCTCGTACGGACGTTGGAAAGTCGTTACCGAATAACGGCGGTAGTGTCATTACTTTTCAACGATCATATCAAATTACATCAAATTTTGTGTGTACTTGTGATTTTGAATCTGATAAGGGTATCCATTATGTTGATTTTGCTTGTTTCTTTACGAAATTAGCTTTCACGGAAAATTTTGACGAGAATATATTTTTTTTTTGTCCGATGGTCGGAACAAACGAAGAAAGACTGTTCACTTCCGGTTGTCAAGACAGGAAGTACCGATAGGCGCTAGTGCTGCCACCGGTGGCGGCAAACCGTAGCTGTCATTGCGTGAGAAATTGAAAAAAAAAAAACAAGAATTACCAAAATGGCTGCGATAAAATTTGGTTCGCATATCAAAGAATTGCGAATTTTGTTGTGTCAGACGTCAAAATCGAGTCAGGGTGCTAGGTAATGTAGTGAAATTAGATGTAAAATTAAAAATTTTTCTCGGTGGATTACGATTTACGAGTGTCATTCGGAAAAAATAAAAACAAAAATAAATTTCAACCATCGATTTTGAGGTTACGTCGAGCTTCAAAATATTCTCGTCTCGTATTTATATTCTCCCTTTTTGCAGAGATTTTATCGAGAAACAGTACGTTCCTCTAAAATTAAATAATCCAAAATTTCCAGTCTTGATAAGAGAGTGTTCGTCGATCGAGCCGAAGCTTTACGCGCGATATGGTACGTATATTATTACATCATGAGCGTCGGACTTTTATTTTTCTTTCGTGATAGTCGATAACAGCATTCAGGTAAATGTCTCGAATCTTGCGAATCGAAAATGCTGGATATGTTTTTCGTTATTTTAGTTACAGCCACACAATATCTCTCTGTAAAATTCTGATTTTTTAAAAATATTTCGTATTTATTCATGTAAATAAACAATACCCCTTTCGCATGTACATTAGGGTATTAAAAAAAAAAAAAAATTTTGAATTTTTCATGCTCCCACCCCTCATAACTTGAGTTTTGATAGAAAAAAAATATCTTCGCGAAGAGGGAGCTCTGTAGCTCGATTGGAAGCCGCCGCTCATTGGAGGTTTCTAATTATAACAGCCGATTAACGTCCATGACGAACTTTTTGGAAGGAAAAATTTGAGACCATGGGGATTGTATTTCAAATAAAAAGAACCTTTAATGATTTGAAAGTTGTAAACAATATCGCTGAACGAAAAGTATCTTTGTCGCTGGGAATTTAATTCATTATTAACTTCAAGGAGAGAGATCAAGCGCAATATATACTTTTAGTCGCTGATTTCCACCAAAAGACGTATGCTACGTGTAAAAAGGGCGTCGTTGGCATCGATCTTTACCGAAAATAAATAAATGATATTTTGCATAAAGTCATAGCGGAAAAGTTGTTAAAGGTGAATAAATTTGCAATTTATAAACAATTTTTAATCGCAAAGTTATTGTTACAAATAAAATTTATCTAAATTTTTATTTAGAACCCGATGGTGTCAGAAAAAAATGTTAAACTTAAAATTGTTTAGAATTTATTATAAAAAATTATAAATTATGAATAAAAAAAAATTTGATTCAATGAAATATTTTTTTCTCAATTCGAAATGCAATCCTCATGGTCTCAAATTTTTCCTACCAAAAAGTTCGTCATAGACGTTAATTGGCAGTTATAATGAGAAACGTCCAATGAGCGGCGACTTCCACTTGAGCCACAGAGCTTCCTCTTCGCGAGGATTTTTTTTCCCATCAAAACTCAAATTTTGAGAGGTGGGAGGATGAAAAATCAAATTTTTTTTTTTAACACCCCAATGTGCATATATAGGCCTGTGAAAAATTACACAGTATGGAAATTAATTATTAAATTTTAGTAAAATTACACATAAAATTCAAAAAAATTTGAAATTAAATGTTTTTTTTTTTAATCCGTATACAAAATTGTACTTTCAAAATTCTGTACCGATCGTCAGTGAGAACGAATTATAAGTATATCGTATCGAGTGTTTGTTTTACCCAAAATTTAAACTTCTTCAATCAAAATAAAAAATTTCGCATACAGCGAATCTACCTGAAATTCCTTTATTTTTTTGAACATTCGATCGCCGCAAGCAAGTTGCGATAATTCTCCCTGTGTCTTGCGCATGAGTTTTGATTCAAATTTAGAAAAAAATTATTCTCGTCGAAACATCTCTCCAGTTCTTTAAATTTCAGCCGCGACTCGTAATGATACATAAAAATTATTTATCGACAATCGAACGATTGAAACTTGCGACATTACGACAAACTTCAACATTGTTCTCCCCCGAATTTCCAAATAATAAAATTAATTTTTCTCTGAAAATAGTTATCCATAAATATTTTAAGGCACTACTCATGAAAAATAATTGTTCATAATAATTAAAAAAAAAAAAAACATTTATTTACGCAAAATCAAGATTTGAAGATTTTTTTTCAAATCGAAAAATCGTTCGGCATAATTTTTGGGACGTTTACCTTATCGTCGATTCGGCTGATCGTCGATTTAAAAAAACATTTCAGAATTCGGCAAGGAAACGTGCGTGCCGCTGGCGAATTTGAAGTCCGAGGATATTCTAGGAAAAATTCAACAGCTCGCCTCTTCGAAATCATAAAAAAAATTAAAAGAAAAAAATGATTCACCTCAGCTGACTATTATGTATTATAATTAAATTAGTCTTAAAAGAATAATATTAAAAATAAAGAAAATAGGTAGAAAATGAAATGACTTTTTACTTTTTTTTTTCATTTTTCACATCTTTATTCGACCATTTTTTTCCTGGGATACAGTCATGGACAAAATTGAGTGGACACATGAAAACTGAAGAGTCACATCTAATATGTTGATATTTATAAATAGATTTTGTCGAGAGTATTTTCACAATGCTGCGTTTGAATCATTTACGAGGATTGTAACCTTGGGAAAGTTGTTTATTTTCGTTTATACTTGTTATTATAATTTTATTGATGACAAAAGTAAGTGGACACTAGAATTTAGCATTCGCACGCTCACAATAACAGAGAACAATGAGTATTACCGAGTCTTCTTAGACTCGTTCGAGTCTAAGAAGATAGTCAGTACGCTCATAACAGCGATAGAACAACTTTCATCGGAAAACAGCGATGCCGACGAAAAGACAAGTAATTCCGGTTCACATCCGTAAATTGATTGTTTCGGATTACAATAATGGTTTGTCATGTAGAAAAATCGCCGAAAAATACAACGTATCTAAAAGTGCAGTGAGTAAAATTGAAATAAAGTTTAAAAAATTGAAAACAGTCGAAAATTCGCGTCGTACCGGCCGGCGACGCGTGACCACGGATTACGAGGATAGGAGAATCGTCAGATATGCTCGCAAAAATCCAACCTCGAGTTCGCGAAATCTTATGGAAGATATGGATTTGAAAATTTCATCAAGAACAGTGAGACGACGATTGAATGAAGTTGGTCTTCATAACTATAGGGCCATAGCGAAACCGTACATTAACGAGAAGAACCGAAAGAAACGCTTGGCTTTCGCGAAAAAGTTCGTGAACCACCCAATTTCTTTTTGGAAAAAAATAATTTGGAGTGATGAAAGCAAATTTGAGTTGAAAAATACAAAAAAAAAAAGCCTAGAGTATGGCGTCAGCCGAAAGAAAGCTTCAAAAAACAGTTTATCGTGCCTACTGTGAAGTTTGGTGGAGGGTCAGTAATGGTCTGGGGGTGTTTTTCTTGACATGCTACGGGGAATCTTGTACCAATTGAAGGAATAATGAATACTGACAAGTACATCGCAATTTTGAATGAAAATTTGGAAGAATCATGCCTCAAGATGTCCCTGGAGAATGATTTCACCTTCCAACAAGACAACGACCCAAAGCACACAGCGAAGAAAACCAAACAATTTTTCATCGATTCTTGCATTGAAGTTCTTGAGTGGCCAGCGCAAAGTCCTGACTTGAATCCGATTGAAAATCTGTGGAGCATCTTAGATTCTGTGATACCTCTTGATAAACGTAACAACAAAATGGCATTCCTAACTGAGTTACAAAAGAAGTTCGCTGAAATCGACAAGAAATACCTCGAACATCTTGTTGAAAGTATGCCCCGGCGTCTAGAAGCAGTAATAAAGGCCAAAGGAGGCAACACAAAGTATTGATACAAGTTTCACGGTCATGTTGCGACGTGTCCACTCAATTGTGACCATGGTGAAACCGTTATTTTTGGCATTATTGTTGGAAGATGTTAAAAATTGTTAAAATTCTTGTTCGAATATGTTTATTGTTTATAAAGTTAAATATTAAGAAGGGTTTCAAGCTCGTTATATTGAATAAAAGTTTTTTTTCATCAAAAAATTGCGTGTCCACTCAATTTTGTCCATGACTGTATTCCTGGGATATTAATAGATATATATTCCTGGGATATATAATTTTTTTCCTGGGATAGAAAATAGGTAGAAAATGAAATGACTTTTACTTTTTTTTTCATTTTTCACATCTTTATTCGACCATTTTTTTCCTGGGATATATATTATATCACGCAGTCGTTAACTTTGGTTTAGGATATAATGTATTGTTAGTAATACAGGTTCTTAGATATCAACTATTTATCAAAATATAGGGGGATAATCATTTGTGAAACTAAAAATTGAAATAGTTTGCGGTTGCACATTTTTGTATATCTCTTTTTGTGAGGCACCGAACTCTATAAACGCTGCTCGCAGCATTTTTCCCTTTCTCTCTCTCTCTCTCCTTTTCCGTTTAATTACAATAATCTGTGATTGTCGCTAATTTTTGAACGGCGGTAGGCCAAATTTTTCCGGCTCAAAGTCCTCGAGGCTCTTCAATACTAGCGTCGCTTTTTCGGTCAATTGTCTCGGTAGATTCTCGTCCGGTACCATTACCACTTGCATTCCAGCGTTAACAGCAGCTTGAACCCCGTTCGGAGCATCCTCGAAGACCAAGCACTGAAGAAAACAATAGAAAAATTCGTTATTTTTTCAAAATATTCAATTTTTACATTTTATCCATTCATTATATTTGCCTATCGTAGATTTAAACGAACCATGGACGGATCTGGCTTATCGAGAAATCGTTTGGCCGCTACTAAAAATATGTCCGGGCTTGGTTTGCCTTTTTTCACCTCAAGATCCGAACCGCCGAGTACACGATGATGAAAGAGAGCAAAAATTTCCTTCGATTTTTGAGTTTTTAATTCGTAACTCTTTTCGGTGGAGCTCGTCGCCAGTGCTATCGGTATACCGTTATCTTTCAGATGTCGCAAAATTCTTTCAGCTCCTGTTATTGAGACATTTTAAAATATGATACTCGTCGTGACTCGTTAATTCGTATCGTACATTGATCCAATTTTTTTTTTTTTTTTTTCTTTTTTTTTTTATCAGTATGAACATCGATGAGTGCGACACTATCGATGATGCGATCTGCGTGTGCACAATTTTCTATGAATAAAATGAGACCTAATAGTCACAAACGTTCTCGGACGAAAAAAAAATAAAAAAAAAACAAAACAAAAAAATCATACACGTTTGAGATCCAACAATCCACAAATTGACTTGTAGACAGGCTAAAATCACAATTTCCTCATTACATTGATAAAACTGCAATTTTTAATTTTATTTTATGTTTGAAATGACAATTTCAGTTGTTATTTGCAATTGGGATAATTAAATTTTGCCCACATTCAAATGGACTAGAATGGCAAGAAAGGTCGAAACACGTTTTTGTTGTTGTTGAAATTAGCACTCAATTTAGAAGGGATGTGGTAATTCGTCGTTTGTAAATTAGACCATCATTTTGTGAAAGGTGATTCGTGCTTATGAATCACGAGAACGAATATCACGATCAATAATATAATCATTAGCAACTATTCACATTCCATTGTTAAGGGCACTCCTCTTTTGTCCAAGGACAATTATTATTTACCATTCACAATTTATCATGCTTCACAAAGTTGTAACACGTGAATTATTTAAGGGGAGAGTTCCACCCTTTTTGGGTCGATTTTTTTTTTTTTTTCTTTCATTCTCGAAAAGTTCATATAGTCTTGAAAATATTTTCCCCGAAATGTCATTGAGAAATTCACAAAATTGTCGTAATTATTGAGATTTGAAGCGAGAAATTTCAAACGTGAGGCCAAGAGCATCGAATGAGAGTTCTATTTTGGGATAAAGGTTTGCTCAAATTGCTGTTTGAGTGTAAGGTGCGGAAATAAATTATTATCCCAATCGAGAATGCACGAAAAACTTGAAACGCATTTTTTTCTTTCTTTTTTTCGAAACTTGGGATAACTCAGCAACCAATGGACCGATTGACTTCAAATTTTGAGGGCTCATTAAAAACGCATCTCGCCAACGTCCCCCCACTGCGGGCAAGTGAAAAATTCGATATTCGATATTCTGTCGCCATTTTTTAAAAGTACTTTCATTCCTCGAATGCGACCGTAGTAGAGATTATAGGGACTTATCTTTTGGTTAATAAATATGCCCGAATTTTCTCTTTTTGTATCATTGGAACGGTCACAATCGTGGTCCAGAGGTCGTAGAGCAGTCCGGCACAGTGCATCAATATTTTGCGATAAAAAAAAAAATTCTTACATTTTAAAACATTGATAAAGATATTCAGTCAATTTCATTGAAATGAATCCAAAATTTTTCTGGATAAAAAAAAAACTATATTTAAAATGCATCTGAAACGGGCCGAAAAAGTGGAACTCTTCCCTAAAGGCAAACGAGGCTTTGGGTTCTGGTCCTGAGTGATAAATTATGAAAAAAAAAATTGTTTTACAAACTTTTACAAATGGGACAACAATACCGAGGTACGGTCTGTCCTAAGCCATGTTTTACTTTGGCACACAAAACAATTTAAAAGCACACTATTTCTAAAGAGGTTCTTCGTTTTTTGTCGATTTTTAGCAGTTACATTGGCGTTTAATTTAAAAAAAATATATATATACAATCCACAACATTGGGTCGAATTTTACTTTCGATGGCTCTTTATAATTACCAAAAGATACATTATCAATCCACAAATATATTGATAAAATAATTGATAAGTCATTGCTGATAATGAATTCTTTTCAACAAGAAATTTTTTAATGCTACCGGCAAGTAAACCGAACGAAACATCTCCCCCCATTATCATGAACCTTTGCAGGATTGTAAAATGGGTCAAAACATTCGATGTGTATTTTGTTTTGTAGAAATCCATTTCCATGGAGTGAAATGCGACTTTGAAGATTATTGGTTTTTTTTTATTTTTTATAATTATAACTCGTAAACGAGGCGGGTCGAAAAAAAAAAAGCTAAATAGTAAAATTATTTTATTTTTCAAGTACTATCTGTGATAAAAATGATGGATAAATTTTAAATATTGACTATGATATTTTATAAAAACCTGTTTTTTTTTATTTTTTTATTTTTTTTATTTTTTTTAATGCATATCTTCGAGGGACTTTGTGGATATTGAGAGTTTACGAAAATAGCCGATACGTGTTTTTGAAAATATCCTTTGAAAAAAAAAAAACCTTTAATTCGTCGCTCGTATTGGCCGCAGAGATGCGTAATGCATTTTATGATATTTGCCTTATTCCGTGTCTCACAGTGAAAAATCGCGTTATAATTGAACGTTTATGAAAAAAAATTCATCCCCAATATGGGGGATCCCAAAAAAACACCATGGACGTAAATTGCTTCCTCGTTTTTTTTTTTTTTTTTCATTAAATTTATACTAAAATGTTTTTCCTGCCAATTAGTAGAGCGTTTAAAGAGCCATCGAAAATTATAAATGCATCCAATGGATCATCGGTCCTTTCAAAGCATAAAAGAACAATATATAATTTCAAAAAGTTGCTGTAAGATTATCATTTCATAATAAAATACTATAGTTGTTTTCTCAAAGTTAATAAATTCGCACTTGCGATACATCGCACCTCGCATTACTGTCGATCAAACATTGAGATTTCGTTGAAAGTAATTTTTCAAAAAAGTAATTTTTCAAAAAAATTTTCAAAAAAGTAATTTTTCAAAAAAAATTTCAAAAAAGTAACTTTTCAAAAAAAACTTTTGAGACTCGTTCGACCATTACCCAGTTCCCCCGTCGAATGCCACAATTACGAAAATTTACACGTTGCGAGTGTCTGCGATTAATTGTCTTTCAATATTTTCAATAAACAACCAAAAAAAAATCGATATTGAGACGTTTATATTATAAAATCAATGGTACGTAAAAATCCAGAATGACAATGATGAAAATTCTACGTGATATTTCAGGCATGATTCTATTCGGCCATGATAAATTTTTTTTTTTTTTCTCAAAACGAAATATCATGAAAAAATGAAAAAAAATAAAATTATTCTCGCGAGTGTTGAGAAGCAATGGAAGGCGAATGTGATGTTATTCGACTTGCGATCTAAACGAAAATTGACAAAGCCAACGAAATGCATAACAAGAAAAGAAATTTTTTTTTTTTTTCTTTTGTTTTGTTTTTCTCGACCTGGCATGTATTTAACGTCAGTGAACAAATCGTGCTGCATTCGATGATATTGTTCTTGAAATTCTTCGACGGACAACGGTAGCTTATAGTGATTAATTATAAGTTCAGCTCCTACGAGCTCCGGACGTCCGAGAACTTGATACGCCAAATCGCCGCCGTACGTATGACCGTACTTCGACACTATTTTATGATATATTCTTTTGTAAACGCTCTCCGTATCTGCGGAAAAGATAGAGAGAAAAAAAAAAAAAAAAAAAAAAATATATTTTATTGACTCGTCGGATATTTCGTGTACCTGGAAGAAGTTGTGTCTGAGGAAATAATTCGTCGTATATGGGTACGAGCTGATCGGTCAATTCCTCCGGCTTTAACGGCAGATCTAAAGCATTTACGATAGCGACAGCGCTCTCGTGCCACTGCAGACCCATTATCTGCGCCTTGATCTCCCAAGTGAATCTCTTGCCGTGCTTATTGGCGATACGATTATAAGCCGTCGTGTACAGATGTTCGGTATCTGTCAACAGCACTCATCGTTTTTTCATTCTACACAAGCACACACGCACACACACACATGCGAACAGAGTCCCCGCGACACGTGCCCTCGGGGCAAAGCCTTCTTTCTTCCCTACCCTCTGGACAAACAAAAATTGACGAGGAAAAAAAAAAAAAAATTCCACTAATTACCTGTACTCCTAGAATATACTCGAAAACTCCGAAATATCTGGTAAATGCATTTTTTTTTTTTTAATTCATTTTTCTATTGGTCAATAAAAAGTGATGAAATCGTTGTCATGTTACAATATTGAAGTGTCAAAAAAAAAAAAAAAAAAAAATTAACGAGTGAAATTCACGGGCGATTATTACGCAAGAATTCGAAACAAATATTATTCAATCATATGAATTCATCACGTGAATTCATATGATTGAATCAAATGAATCAATATGAATTAGTCATTGAATGAAGAAGATGATGAAACTTGTTGGAAATCGTTCAAAACAACACGCGATGACAGAAGTGTGACATTCGTATATGTATAGATTTTGAAGCATGCATGTATATATATAGGACTGAAAGATTTTTTTCTAACGTCAATACGATAATTCTCGTGAGACTTTTGATGCCGCACCGTATTTCTCCCGCTCTTATAAAATAATAATCCGAAAATAATTTTTAAGCAGATAATTACTTTAGCAATAAAAATGATTAATAATAAAAATACGTAGTAACAATAATTCTTAGTTATAACGAATGTTAATTTTATTTTGATTAATTTTTAAGGAGATAATTTTCATCGTCACGATACGAGAGTCTGTCATAATGCGAAAGTTACAGGATAGAGATTGAATTGATTCGGGGAACGCGGAAATACACGAGACGCGGATTGTCATGTCACGAGGTGAGCTTGATGATGTATATATTAAAATTGCAATTCGTATGTATAACTTACCGAGGAGGAGACCGTCCATGTCGAAAATGCAGTGTGACACATTATTATATGTTGGACTCGACATTTTTCTTTTGTTAACCGGTTAATTTGGAGGTTAATAGTTTCAAACAAAAAGCGGATGATGTTAGTTAATCAACTGAGCTACGCTAGATGAATGACAGCTTTGCCCTTGGGTTCGGCGGGGGGGCTGATAGCTGATAGATCGAGAAAATAAAGGCTGTTTTCGATGAAGCGAAATTTCTAGGGCTCATTTGAAATATGTGACGGCTCTTGTCAAGTAGTCATATGCGCGAGTGGTTAAATGACCGGTTAGTTCAATTCCGTCGACGGCTGTATATAGATGGCGCTGCGAGAGAACGTCAAACTTGATTTTCAAATTTTGGAGAAAAGAAATAAAACTTCTTGACCGAAAGACGCAAAGGAGAATTAGTACAAAAATTGAATTAAAAAAGAATTAAATAATTAAGAATATTTATAATATCATAATGATTATTTTTATTCAAAATCATTGTTGTCGTAAATATTTTGATCCATTTCGTTCGTTTCGAATCTCGAATCTAACATTATTTACGAAACTTTTCTTGACGTTTTTCACACTGAAATTTTTTTATTTAATTTAAAATCTTAAATTCAAGCTAATATTAAATATTCGGCTACCACACCAAAGTGCTGCACCTTTTGTTTTTGAAACTGCATTTTTTGGATGGGTTTTTGAACCATCGAGGTCGCAGAAAAAGCATACATAGGAAATTTTTCCCAATGGTGCCCGTGGTGGAAATTGAACCAGGGCCCTCTACGCGTGGGTCGAGCACGCTATCACTATACCACTGCTCTCCCTTTTGAAGGGTTATTACTATCGCCTTAAGTTCTTGATAATTTAAGGACTTCAGACTCGAAAGGGTTACAGATAAGTAATGCGACAAAGACGCTGTGAGTCTGGCATAATTAAAGTTACCTTGAACTAACAATTTTGGAAAATATCTCAAGTCAAGAATTTTGTATATTTCATAGCGGGATCGAAACTATAAATTAAAAAAAAAAAAAAAAAACGAATTACATCCTCATCTGACGAAAAAAAAAAAAATTAGAGTTAAAAATAATGAAACAAATTGTATGAGACAAGTCACTGATGGGTCAGAGAATACCCTATCGATCAGTTTAACTCAGCTTCGTATGGGTCATTTTTTCAAAAAAGGGATCAAAAGGGATCTCATAAATTCGCTTCAAATCTCAACAGAATCTTAATATTGATGAATAATGCAGAGGCGACTGCCCTGCACATGGCGTAAAGATTTTTATACCAACAAATACCCATACAGCACGCAAAACATATTGCAGCAAGGTCTCAGCAACGTTGCAACAAGTAAAATTTGTGATCAAGTACTTTCTATCATTACGAATGAATTAATAAAATCATTGACTAAAGAAACGAGAGAAAAAAAAGGAAAAAATTAATTATAGCGTTACATCGTAATTATAATAATTAATGGTAATATAATGATTACAATATATTGATAAATGATTGATGAAAGAAAAGTAATGAAAAAAAAAACAAAAAAGAATGAGAATAAAACGAAAAAAAAAAAATAAAAATAATAACGTTTAATCGACGATTAATAACCCAAGAGCACACGCGTATTTCATGATTCATTTATAGTTCACGACGATAGATCGATTTGTCTCCGTGAAACTAGTGGATCTGTAAAATTTTTGAGGGAAGCAAAAAAAAAAAAAGAATAAGAAACAAAGAGATTAAAAAAAAACGTGCAACACACACACACACAAGTCGGAACTTACAAACTACCGCTAAGAGAAAATATCTCATTATATAAAATTATTAGGTAATAATTGTCCATACATCCTAAAATGTCGAAAAAATAAACTAATATTAAACATGTTTTGCGAGATTTCACCTCTTCCTACGTATGTTCCCAGCCATTTTTTTAAAATTTTTTCTCTATTGTTTATTTGCAAAAGTAGAGAGAAACTTGCTTACTAATAAGGCCCGATTGCACCGCTTGCACTGAGGCTTTAAGTGAGACTTAAAATTTTAAGTTGCGTGATAACGCTCGATAGCACCGCTGCACTTAAAGTTAAGTGCAAGCGGTGCATTCGGGCCTAAGAGATTTGTTGAATTGCATTATAGAGAACTAGCAGTATTTTCAACTTTTAAATTATTTAAAAGATAATTATTCAACATTTTATTTTATTTTGTTTACTTGATTTTCATTAATTTATTTGTTTGTCTGTATATATATATATATATATATATATATATTTTTTTTTTCTTTTGTTTCAGTCAAATTTATTCTAATAAACCATGTTATTGTGCGGGCCAGGAGCCCACATAAATTTATTCTATAACCACCCACGGGCACAGCAAGAGCCTATTCTAATGACTATGGTAAATTAAGGGTTCTCTAATTTTCATGAATAAATCAAATCAAAATAGAAATCATTCACATAGGTTTTGTCAGTTATTCATTATTATTATTATTTGATTGATTATACCAGCTTGAAAATTCAGTTGCATCTCAAACATTTATCACGCGACAGTGACGTCACAACACACGTTAGTGCAGCAATGCCTCTAGCGGTAAAATTAAAAAATTCAAGCAGCCAATCGAAGAAAGTGTACAAATATTGTTTTGTACTATATTGCAAAAGCACGACTGTATCAACACCAGAAAAAGCCTTTATTTGTTGGGAACATCTATAAATCTGTTTTTGGCAAATTTGCTCATGTCGCTTTCATGTATCCTTGATTCTTTTTTTAAGTTACAGCATATATATGCTGTAATTCATATAACACACACCATATGATTTATTTTCGCCAATTTTTTAACCGACGGATAGTTATCCAATTAATATCGTATGCTTTTAACATGGATTATCTATCTGATAACCCATCTATCCGGAAGATAACCCTAGGTGAACAATCCGGGCATAACCTTGCCCTGGTACCGAGGGACGTTGCGACGTCACTCGGCCCGCAGAGCCTGTAAATTTCTTACAATTTTTACACCTTAAGAAATAATAATTTACTTGCTTAAAGAAATTAATGCAATATTTATTAACTTCAGAAAACATTTAATTGTGACAGAATAACAAAAAACAAGGAGAAAATCGTTGACATGCAAGTTCTCTGTTATCGAGTATTGAATTTTGACAATAAAATGCTGAAAAATGTAAATTTGTTTAAATAAATATAATACAGCGAGTTACATATAACCATATGTAATTGACAAAAAAAAAAATTCACACACGATTTTGTAGTAGAAGAACTTTATATTGTAATACATATTTTATTAATAGTAATTTTACGTTCTTATAAGATAAATTCATATCTCATGCATCGTAATGCAAAGCACCTGTAGAGCTAAAATGAAAATTGCGAAACGCTCATTTCCACACCCACCATGAGGTAGAGCAAATTTGGGCGCGTTTTTTTAAAGTGGTATCCCCTGTAGGCCTACTCCACTCTGACTACCTTTACACAGATGGGGTTGTAGCATTAGCATGATTGCTACAGAACACGTACTCCTCCATCATCGAACTGTCGCATTCATGCTAAAGCACAGACCAACTCCATCAATGGAAACGCGGTCTCTACCTATATCTGCCTAATTTTGGAAACTAAAATTAAACGGGATAAAAAAAAACAAAGCGAAAGTAATTAAGAAATTGAGGGTAGCAGAAGCATTTTATATTTTCGAGAAATGTAAAATACCGACAACGACAAAGGGTCTCGTTATAGAGCTGCGCCCCAACAAAATAGTTGAGGATCAAGTGTCCAGAACAATCTCTTCGTCATTGTGCCACGGAGACTAACAAAATAAAGCTTCCGCTTTGTTTAAATACCAACCCTCTCTGTCGACAGAGGGGGTTCGTATTTATATTAAGATATCTTAACCTTATATCTATACCTGCCTATATATGGATAAAAATATTATATTATTCAACTAGAAATCTCAATATTAGCTTAAATTGCGATGAGAATCTCTTAACATTAATACGCAGCGGACTAACTTAGATCTGGGGGGCTGGTATTTTATAACGATTGAAAATCTTAGCCTTATAACGTATACCGGCTTATATTTAAACATGGAAATAATATATTAAACCACGTCAACTACAAAATACGGGCGTGTTTTTTTTCAAGTGGTATCCCATATTGGCCTAAGTCCACTCTGCTTACCTAAAAGCCTGGGGCCAATTAAAAAACAAAGCGCAAGTAATTGCGAAATTGAGGGTAGCAAAGGCATTTTCTATTTTCGCCAAAATACGAAAATACCAGCAATGTCAAAGAGAATCGTTATGAAGGTGGAACTAACCCAATCTTAGCTTCAATGGTCCAGAACAATCTCTTCGTCATTGTGCTACAGAAACTAACAAAAATAAAAAAGCTTCCGCTTTGTTTGAATACCAACCCTCTCCGTTGACGGAGGGGGTTCGTATTTATATTAAGATATCTTAACCTTATATCTATATCTGCCTATATATGGATAAAAATATTATATTATTCAACTAGAAATCTTAATATTAGCTTAAATTGCGATGAGAATCTCTTAACATTAATACGCAGCGGACTAAGTTAGATCTGAGGGGCTGGTATTTTATAACGATTAAAAATCTTAGCCTTATAACGTATACCTGCTTATATTTAAACGTGGAAATAATATATTAAACCACGTCAACTACAAAATACGGGCGTGTTTTTTTTCAAGTGGTATCCCATATTGGCCTAAGTTCATTCTGCTTACCTAAAAGCCTGAGGCCAATTAAAAAACAAAGCGGAAGTAATTGCGAAATTGAGGGTAGCAAAGGCATTTTCTATTTTCGCCAAAATACGAAAATACCAGCAATGTCAAAGAGAATCGTTATGAAGGTGGAACTAACCCAATCTTAGCTTCAATGGTCCAGAACAATCTCTTCGTCATTGTGCTACAGAAACTAACAAAAATAAAAAAGTTTCCGCTTTGTTTGAATACCAACCCTCTCTGTTGACGGAGGGGGTTCGTATTTATATTAAGATATCTTAACCTTATATCTATACCTGCCTATATATGGATAAAAATATTATATTATTCAACTAGAAATCTCAATATTAGCTTAAATTGCGATGAGAATCTCTTAACATTAATACGCAGCGGACTAACTTAGATCTGGGGGGCTGGTATTTTATAACGATTGAAAATCTTAGCCTTATAACGTATACCGGCTTATATTTAAACATGGAAATAATATATTAAACCACGTCAACTACAAAATACGGGCGTGTTTTTTTTTAAGTGGTATTCCATATTAGCCTAAGTCCACCCTGCTTACCTAAAAGCCTGAGGCCAATTAAAAAACAAACCGGAAGTAATTGCAAAATTGAGGGTAGCAAAGGCATTTTCTATTTTCGCCAAAATACGAAAATACCAGCAATGTCAAAGAGAATCGTTATGAAGGTGGAACTAACCCAATCTTAGCTTCAATGGTCCAGAACAATCTCTTCGTCATTGTGCTACAGAAACTAACAAAAATAAAAAAGCTTCCGCTTTGTTTGAATACCAACCCTCTCTGTTGACGGAGGGGGTTCGTATTTATATTAAGATATCTTAACCTTATATCTATATCTGCCTATATATGGATAAAAATATTATATTATTCAACTAGAAATCTTAATTTTAGCTTAAATATACGCATCGAACGTTTTCGAAAGTTATGTTCGAAAAAAATATAAGACACTAAACTTACAAAGAATATTGCCCTAAAAGAACTGCAAAACAAAGCGTCAGTAATTACAGAATTGAGGCTAGCAAAGGCATTTTATATTTTCGAGAAATGTAAAGTACCGACAACGACAAAGAGTCTCGTTATAGAGCTGCGCCCCAACAAAAGAGTCGAGGATCAAGTGTCCAGAACAATCTCTTCGTCATTGTGCTACGGAGACTAACAAAAAGCTTCCGCTTTGTTTAAATACCAACCCCCTCTGTCAACAGAGGGGATTGGTATTTTATATCGAGTGGAAACCTTAACCTTATATCAATACCTGCCTATACATGGATAAAAATATTATATTATTCAATGAGAAATCTCAATTTTAGCTTAAATATACGCATCGAACTTTTTAGAATGTTATGTTTGAATAAAATATAAGATACTAAACTTACAAAGAATATTGCCCTGGAAGAACTGCAAAACAAAAGCGGAAGTAATTACGGAATTGAGGGTAGCAAAGAAATTTTATATTTTCGAGAAATATAAAATACCGACGATGACAAAGAGTCACGTTATAGAGCTGGGACTCGAACTAATTAGGTGAGAATCAATTGTCCAGAACATTCTCTTTGTCATTGTGCCACATAGACTAACAAAAAAGCTTCCGCTTTGTTAGAATACCAACCCCCTCTGTCGACAGAGGGGATTCGTATTTATATTTAGATATCTTAACCTTATATCTATACCTGCCTATATCTGTATAGCAATATTATAGTAAGTCAACTAGAAATCTTAATATTAGCTTAAATTGCGATGAGAATCTCTTGACATTAATATACGCAGCGGACTAACTTAGATCTAGAGGGTTGGTATTTTATACCAATTGAAAATCTTAGCCTTAAACGTATACCTGCTGATATTTAGACATGGAAATATACCTGCCTATATCTGTATAGCAATATTATAGAAAGTCAACTATAAATCTTAATATTAGCTTAAATTTCGATGAGAATGTCTTAAGCAATAGACTTAGATCTAGGGGGTTGGTATTTTATACCGATTGAGAATCGCAACCTTATACCTATACCTGCCTATATCCGGATAGAAATATTATTATATTTAATCAGCCAACGAGAAATCTTAATGTTAGCTTAAATTTAGGTCGCAAACTCTTAACATTATATGGCACAACGGGATAACTTGGATCGAAGAAAAAGTCTCTAGAGCGATGAAAAAACTTGAAAACCTAAAACCTTTTGTTCTGAAGTACATGATCGATGGAAAAATGTTGTATACGTCGTATAATAGTGAAAACATGACATAAATAACCTGTAACCTAAGGAAATAGATGCAACATGGTAATAGTGAAAATTAACCTACAATGCGTGAAACATAACCTGAAAAATAGAATCATTTGCAAATTAACCCCAACGATTCAAGAAATTCACATGGAATATATATATATACATAAAATATCGAGTTTTTTCCGCAGCAAGCATGCAAGAGTCGCATATTGAAATTATTTAATGGTATGATTACCAGCCATTTTAAGGCACAATTTAAAAAAAAAACGCAAATTCAGCCGTTAGCAAATTCATGCTTTTACAATCAATAATATTGTCGAAGCATGAATTCCCCAGGTTCCACCGCGTGAAGGTGGCTGATTTGGAACCCGCTTCGCAAAATTTAAAAAATCATAAAGCATAATAAAGTGAACAATCATTAAAAATTAAATTTTCATTGATTAAATTTCTTATACCTACCTATATCCGGATAGAAATATTATATTAAATCAGTCAACTAGAAATCTTAACGTTAGCTTAAGCTTGGGGAAGAAAACTCTTAACATTAATGTGCAACGGGCTAACTTAAATCTAAGAAAAAGTTCCCAGAGCCGCTAAATATACGATGAGAATCTCTCAACATCAATATGCAAGGGTTCAACTCGGTTCAAAGAAAAAGTCCCTAGAGCAATGAGAATTTCTGAAAACCTAAAAAATTTTGTTTCAACGACGGACATGATTCATGAAAAAAATTTGTGCATCCTGTAATAATGGAAACATTACATATGAACAACCTATAACATGAGAAATACATGTGATATGATAATTGTGAAACTTAAACCTACAATATATATTTGTATATATATATATATCAATGGTTAAATTCCATAGGAGCGTATAAGCTATGCGTATACATAACCGATACGCCTCTTTGGCGTTAGTCCATCGATATTATCAACGCATGTTAAGCATAATCTAGCAAAATGCCCAGAATCACATTATAATATAAAAAAACATAGAAAATGCACAGAAATACGTAATCGTGATAATGTGCTAGCACATCTTTGTCTGAAATAAAAAATGTTAAAAACAGAATACGAATGATACAAAAAATGTGAGTCCTGCTATCAATCAAAATATATCTTAAAGTAGCAAGCGCGCGAGTGCCGCGTAATGAAATTATTTAATGGTACGAGTACCAGGCGCATTCGGGCGCAATTTTTACAAACGCGAATTCAGCCGTCAGCAAATTCATGCTTTGACAATGAAACATTGTCGAAGCATGAATTTCCCAGGTTCCACCGCGCGGAGGTGGCCGATTTGGAACCCGCTTTGTAAAATTTTAAAAACCATCGATCATAATAAAATGAAGAACCATGAACAATTAAATTAATTATTATCGGAATGAATGATAATTAATTTATTACTATCAATTAATTTTTTATGATTATTATTAAAAATAATTCCATCGTAAATTAAGGATGTATGAGCACTAGCTTCACGATCATATAAAAATCTGAATTTTTTATATGGTGTAGCAGAAGTGTATATGATAAAACCTGCAAAATTTCAAAGTGGGTCAACGACTCTTTACGCGAGTAATTAATTCGTGAAATCAAGATATTTATCCCACGCCATATACGAATTCTGGGCTGACGCAACTTTGAAACAGAAATTCGTATCTTTCACGATCAGATACGATCAATATTAAAACTGTTAAATGTTCAGAAAACTATCACGATTACATACGTTCCATAAAAAATGGGGGTTAACGAACCTTTTGACATACAATTATCGATTTTAAGGAAATTTTTCGCGTGTGTCGCATAATGAGCGGTCCGACTCTCTCTTGTTTCATGCGTGCCCCTCGCTCACCGCGCTCACCCGCGCCCACGTTTCCGCTCATTTCCCGCCACCTTGTGCTCATACATCCTTAAAATAGTACAAATTCAA
This sequence comes from Rhorus exstirpatorius, assembly GCA_963564615.1. Taxonomy (NCBI): domain Eukaryota; kingdom Metazoa; phylum Arthropoda; class Insecta; order Hymenoptera; family Ichneumonidae; genus Rhorus; species Rhorus exstirpatorius. The sequence continues at coordinate 20,336,393 of OY751313.1, forward strand.
AATTTCCTTCTCATTATCGCATCTCTCTCGTTTAGTTACAAATTTATGAAAGCTCCACGAATTTTAGTACAAAAAAAAAATTATTAATCCACAAATTCTGGAAAATCTAGACCACATTTTAGTCAGCTTCGATCAAATTCGGTATCAAACATGAGCGTCCGTTTGTCCAATCTGTGTTCGCAAATTTGGAAATTTTTTTTATAAAATTTGGCTCTCTTATTTTCTTGAATATTGAAATATTTTTGTATGAGAAAAATTGAGAATAAGCTAGTAGACGTCATGGAGCAAGTTTTTTGATAATAGTGATGAAATAATTCGCTCCGTTGGAATTTCACCCCGTAGGAAGTTTCTATCGCTTTTGTTCGACAAAGTAGTCACGGAGTAGACGGAGATTAGGCTTTTAGCAGGCTCAAAGACCTATCGTAATTTCTGTAAATTCTTGGGAATGTCCGAAAAAGTTTCCCGCAAAGGGAAAGTATAAAAAACCGAGCCTGCTCCAAATTGTAACGGGGATGATCTCCGTCTCTGGGACTACGAGCGGGAAGAGCGGCGTGAAAGACGCAGAGACAAGGCAAATTAAAAATTTCGAGGGGATCTCGAGAAGTTTAATCTGTTATGGAAATTGAGAGGATCGAGAGAACGCGTAAAAGCCAAAAAAAGTTCCGTACGATTTAAGAGAAAAATAAAATAAAAAAGGATATTTTATAAAATAAATGAATAAATAAATAATAAGAATAATGAAAAGAGCCTTGGAGACGAGATAGTCACTTACCCTGAGCTGTCAATGATAATCCGGCTTATCGTGGGGAGAAAAAAAGGCACGAATAAAGACGTCTCGCAGGTTATGTTCGACGTGTAGTCGATTCACGAGGAAATTTCGTCAGGGCGAAGCACGAGACTGCGGTCCTTCGCGAATTAATATTTCTCGAATAATAACGCACTTTTGTTTACGAGATCACTCGAAATGTTGAGAGGTAAAAGAAAAATTGCGTAAAATCGATGAAACGCGAAAAATACGCATTGTTCGAGTTTCAAGCAACACGTGACGCTCCCTCGCCATCGCCACGTCACTACGCGCGACGCGGCACTGCGCGGCACTACGCGGTACGTACTATCGCCTATCTCTCTCGCCCCTACTGCGCTTAGTGAACTTTAAAATAATTAACGTTAATTATTATTCATATTAATTATTATTAATTTCTAATTATTTGATTATTAATTTTTTTCAATTAGTTATGATTGTTTTATCATGCAATGATCGCGTGTTAAACGTTTTTATTTTTTTCTTTTTTCAACGCTTCGCCATATAGTGGCTTATGTGCGCGAGACGCGACACACCCGACACCCGACACCGGCGACGGACGACGGACGATCCGGAATTGAACGGTTCTCGCTCGCTCTCTCTGCATCCTTTCCCCACTCCCCGCTACTCACCTCGCCAGCGTACGATGACGCGACCCCCCACTTCTCTCTCTCTCACGCGCTCACGCCGTTACTGCCTCGCGCGCTATATTTTTGTTTCACATGAAATTGTAATTAACATGATGTTTACGAATGTTAATTATAATTATCATCGTTATAATTATTGTTAAATATTTAATTCTTCTTTTTGCAACGTCTTAATTATTTTGACTCGAAAAATTAAAAAAAAAAACGATGTCAGATGATTTCTCGATATTGGCTTTCTGACGGTGGGATTTTTTTTTGTAAATTTTCGAAAATTATGATGAATCAACGAACCACCTCTTTCTCTTCTATGACATTTGCCCCAGTTCGAATTATTGTAATTATTATTATCATTTTTTAAATCAATTAATTGGAAATTTCACGACAATTATCATAAATGGTAATAATTAACGAATAAGCAATGATAACGATGATTTTTAGAACAATTATTTATATTACTCCCTCTTCTTTGACATTTGCCTGAGTTCGAATTATTGGAATTATTATTATCATTTTTTTAAATCAATTAATTCGAAATTTCATGACAATTATCATAAATGATAATAATTAACGAATAAGCAATGATAACGATAATATTTTAAATAATTATTTTTATTACTTCTTCTTCTTTGACATTTGCCTGAGTTCGAATCATTGTAATTATTATTATCATTTTTTAAATCAATTAATTCGAAATTTTATGATAATTATCATAAATAATAATAATTAAAAAATAATCGATGATAACGATGATATTTTAAATAATTATTTTTATTACTTCCTCTTATTTGACATTTGCTCGAGCTCGAATTATTGTAAATATTATTATCATTTTTTTTTAAACCAATTAATTCAAAATTACATGAAAATTATCATACATAATAATTAACGAATAATCAATCATAACGATGATACTTGAAATAATTATTTTTATTACTTCCTCTTCTTTGACATTTTCCTGGGTTCGAATTATTGTACATATTATTATATTTTTATTAAATCAATTAAATCGAAATTTTATGACAATTATCATAAATAATAATAATTAACGAATAATCAATGATAACATTTTAAATAATTATTTTTATTACTTCCTCGTCTACTTTTGATATTTGCCTGAGTTTGAATTATTGTAATTATTATTATCATTTTTTAAAATCAATTAATAAGATTATTTAATTATTTTTTAATAAAAAATTTGTACTAATTCTTCTCGACGTCTATATAGTCTGGGAGCTTTATTTTTTTTCCCCAAAATTTGAAAATCAATTTTGGCGTTCAACGGAAACACCTTTGTGGCGCCATCTTGCCATCGTCGAAGTATATATTATATATCCCGCTATCAAGAATATACGAGCGTTGGAGATCTCCTTAATCTCTATGCTCATGACTCATGACTCAAACAACCGGTTATATTACCGATAAAATTGATAAGAAGAGAATATATATTTTCTGTAAATTTGCATGTTGCATGACGCTTTAGCTGTCAAAATAACATTCCGAGTAGAAGCACAAAAGAGAAATAAAAAATAAAAAAAAGGGACTTGCTTGCCTTCAGTAAGAGTTCACACACTTATTCGCCAATCACAGCGTGTTTATCGGGTGGGTCAGTTGTGGATAACGTTTATCGTCATATGATATGCGTTATCACGAAGTTTGGTAGCAAAAGTTTGTCATCATGCGTGTCCGATGTACTGTCGAAGTATGCTGTCGATATTGAAAATTATCGTGAGATATAAAAAAATAAAAATTTTCTCCGTTCATTGTGATACAATTCGTCGAACGATCGTTATTTAAATTTAACGAGCGTATTTTACGACAATAGTGGAGCGTGCCAGGCGCGTGGGATTAAAGATTGTTGTGGAAATCTTTTGTTTATTCGAGAGACATGGTGAGTGAATTGTTAGGAATTTTTTTTTTTTTAATTTTTCATTACGATAAGAAGCGTTGCATTACAGAGTTATTCGTCGTTGAAGGAACGTCCATGAGAATTTTGGAATTTCCTCAAATGTCACGTTGTCCTTTTTTTTTTGTTATCACTAATCCACGTTCTTTCAGGATGACGATGATCAGTATCAAGCGGCTTATGACGTGGGCTCTTTTCCCCAGGATTTTGGTTACACACCGTTCGACGGCGAGGGTGATGGCTCCACGGGCCTTCTCGCCGGCGAACAAAAGCCTAGAATTCTTCTAATGGGCCTGAGAAGGTAACGATCTTGTCAAAGGCCATTGGCCAAATCTATTTTTCCAATTAAGCAAAAAAAAGAAAATTTCTTTAAATTTATTATTATTATTGTTATTATTATTATTTTATATTTACTTCAAGGCATATGCCTGGGTTTGGCACCCGAAAAACAGATCGATTTTCAATATAAAAAAAAAAAAAAATGAAAAAAAAATCTTTTTTTCAATAAATTAACAAAATTATCGAGTTACCGGATACTTTTTCGAAATTTTTATAATTGCGGTAATGGCAGCCTATAAGAAAAAAATGTTCGGCTGTCGAAAATCAAATTTTATTTTTGACAAATTGACATATTTGGAATTTTCAAAATTTCGAAAAATTATCCTGTTGGCGGTGCTTTGTTCAAATAATAACTCCATTATTTATGAAAATTTTTTGATAAGCTCGACATCGTGATTCCGATATTCATGGAAAAGAATTTATTGAAAATTGACCTTTTTTTTGTCCCCCGAACTTATACCTTTCCCTTAATTTAGTACAATCAATTTTTTTCTTAAAAAAAAATCATCGGTATTTCCTATTTTCCTTCGTCATTGGACTCGAATTTAAAATAGTTGCTTTTCAAATTTAATTTGTAAATTCAAATTTATAAAACTCTGAAAGGGAGAAAAAAAAAAGTACTTGGAAGTAAGCACAATTAATCCGACTCAACTTGTAAAAAATTTTAAAAAAAACCCCTTAGCGACGAATTTTGAACTCCAGATTTTTGTGCGTAGTTTGAAAATTTAATTTTTCAAATTACAGCTTGTAATAATCAAAGAATACTCGGGAGGACCCCATAATGCGTTTTTAATCGAAATTTGTCCATTAATAAGACTGGAAATTTGGAATTGATAGATAGATAGAAGTTTTATTTGCACAACCTTTTTTGGCTTTTTACAAACGTTTTATATTTTACATTCATTCATACAAGAGTTCTTACATTTATCTTTCCACTTTCTGTTCCAATCCATGTAATTTTATTTGTACAACTTTTTAAAAGTTTTTTACAAATCTTATAATTTCTTCTGATCTCGTCTACATTCCATTTTTCACTCCTTTTGTTCCTCCCGTATTTTTAACTCTCTCTCTCTTTTTCACGTTACATTTTCTTCTCTCATTCCTGCATTTCCCATTCTTCATCCACATTATTCCCCCATTGCTCCAACTACTCCTTCCTTTCTCTCCATTCTATCCCTGTTTCGCATTATATTTCCTACTTTCCATTTTCTTTTCATCCACTCGTTCCTCTCACCCTCTTGCATTTCTCTTATTTTATTTGTCACATTTCCACTGCCTATCCATTACAGTCCACATTAAATTTTCATCAATACTTTTCGTTATTTCACGCTCTCCTATCTTCTCATATTTATTCACATCCACCATCCGCTCCTTTTTTTTACTTTTCCTCCTACTCTCCTCTTCTTCATTCCTTTTGCGCATACTTCGTTGCCTATACTTATACTACTCTTGTTTTATAACTCCCGCCTTTCAATAAATAACTTCTTTTTGTCTCATCCTACCTCAAGAATTCCCCCTCCCTCTCTTGCTTCCTCCTCCTCTTCCCTGTTACAACCACACTCTTTATCTTTTATCTTTCCGATTTTTTCTTCTTTCACTATTCTACTTCTTCCTTTTCCTATTTCTCATCCCAATCATTTCATTTCCAGCCTTCCCCAATCACTCAAATTCTTCTATTTTCCACCCGCACTTGAAATTTGGAATTGAATTTTCTCAAGCCTGATTGACAAATTTTACGTTGAAATTCTTCCCGATAAATTAAAAAAAATGATTAAAGAGAGATAAAATAATGGTCGCTAATTTAAAATAAATAATTATCTGAAAAATATTATCTTGAATTATCCTTGCTCCCGAGAAATAAAAAAAATGCTCGGAGCGAGGTATGATAATTGTCGTTCAGTTAAAAAAAAAACTATTTATCTCAATGTACGGAGGGCAATGTACAAGGTTTTTTCAAAAACCTTGATTTTTCACATCGCCGCCGGAGCGCGACAATAACAAAGATATTTTTGCAACAATGCAAAGAAATTCATCGTGACTCATTTCACGTCGTATAAGCTCTTTGTCATTGTTTCGTAACGCTTCAGGAGCGGCAAATCGTCGATACAGAAAGTCGTTTTTCACAAAATGTCACCGAACGAGACATTGTTCCTGGAAAGCACGAATAAAATTATCAAAGACGACATCAGCAATTCCAGCTTCGTTCAATTCCAAATATGGGATTTTCCGGGTCAGATAGATTTCTTCGATCCTACTTTCGACAGCGACATGATATTCGGTGGTTGCGGCGCTCTGGTCTTTGTTATCGACGCGCAGGACGATTACATGGAGGCGCTGAACAAACTTCATCTCACGGTCACCAAAGCTTACAAAGTCAATCAGGCCATTAAATTCGAAGTTTTCATACACAAAGTCGATGGCCTATCGGACGATTATAAAATGGAGACCCAGAGGGACATTCATACGAGGGCAAACGACGATTTAGGAGATTCTGGTAAATTTGAAATTTTTCACAAACAATAACTTGTGCCAGTTTCATCAACTTTGCTCTCGCTATCGATCCACTCTCACGCTCAAACCTCAAATCTCATCGGCTCAACCTAAACTCCTTTCCAGCTAATCTCCTAAATCTCAGAATTCTAATTTGCCCTTCGTCCAACGAGCTTTGTTTCTCTGCCTGGCGACAATCCCGGCCATTCTCCGAATTCTCTCCTTCTCGCATCTCATCGGCACTTCCGTTCTCCATCGACTCTTCGATCGCTCAGACGTGCACTCCCTGAATCGATTTAACGATAAAACTTTAACGTACATCCGAGTATCTCACTGAACATCCTGCTCGACCATCACGACGATACATTATATTAATTAATGAAATTCGTTATTTAAAAAAAATTTTTTTTTCGGAAAAATTGTTTGAAGCTTTGAATTTTTTCTTTTATGCGCCATAAAATTTCGGAATATAAAATTCACTTGGACTTGTATTTTTATTATTAGGGTGTTTTATTTGCATAACTTTGTCGAGTTTTTTTTTTTTACAAAATAATATGATGTAATACAGCATATATATATTGGGGTGTGTCGAAAATGGACCTTTTTTTTTTCTCCGCTCCTACCACTCAAAACTTTAGGTTTTGATATTAAAGAGGTCCTCGCTCAAAGAGGGCGCTGTAGCTTGAAGTTTAGGGGTCGTTCAACGAGGATTCAGGTTTCCCATCTAATGAACTCGTAAAAAATATTGTTTTTCATGAAAAATGATGTCAGGCAACCAAAAAATTGGCGATGTCTGTGTTTCTTGGCTTATTTGAAAGCATAACTCATCCCCCAAACGATGACGCATCGTTTTTCGACTTACCTTGTTTCGATTTTTTTTTTACGCCACTTTTCGACCACAATAGTCACTTTTTCAAGTTTTACAAAGTCTCAAAGGTATCAATGAGCCCAAAATAAATTGCTACAAGTATTGATTGTTGATTCGAATATAAATAACCAATTCCAAAAATTGGTAAAACATACAAAATTTCTCAAAATGAACATGGTTTTTTGAATAAAAATGAAGATACGGAAATACGGAATTCAATTTTATTCAAAAAAACCATGTTCATTTTGAGAAAATTTGTATGTTTTACCAATTTTTGGAATTGGTTATTTATATTCGAATCAATAATCAATACTTGTAGCAATTCATTTTGGACTCATTGATACCTTGGAGACTTTGTAAACTTGAAAAAAGTGACTATTGTGGTCGAAAAGTGGCGTAAAAAAAATTGGAACAAGGTACATCGAAAAAAAAAAACCTATCATCGTTTAGGTGATGAGTCATGCTTTCAAATAAGCCAAGAAACACAGACGTCGCCAATTTTTTGGTTGCCTGACATCATTTTGAACGAAAAACAATATTTTTTACGTGTTAATTAGATGGGAAACCTGAATCCTCGTTGAGCGACCTCTAAACTTCAAGCTACAGCGCCCTCCTTGAACGAGGACCTCTTTAATGTCAAAACCTAAAGTTTTGAGGTGGTAGGAGCAAAGAAAAAAAAGTTCATTTTCGACACAGCCTAATATATATTCCTTTATTTATTTTCTAACAATATCCTTAAAATACAGATCGTGCTATCAAACAATTATTATCTTAATCTTCATTTATTCCTCTACTCCGACTCTTTTTCTTCCTCCTTACTCATTTTTTTTTTTCACAAACCTCTATTTCTATGTAGTAATCGCACAGCCCTTTTTATATTTTCCCATACAGCATATTTATCATTTCTTCCTTTATTGTCCATTCATCAATTCCTTCCACCCGCTCCTTTGCATTCTTTCTTGTTTTTTCCGTTACTGACTCTCTACCTTTCTTTACATATCAACAAATGCTCCGTCGTCTCATCCTGTCCTTTACATATCCTGCACTTCCGATCCTTTTCTCCTTTCTTTTCCGCCCTTTCTATGTTTCCACATCCTTAACCTTGCCCAAATTTCTTTGTTCATTCTATTCACCCCCTTTTCAGACCAGTATTTTCATGGAAAATCATTCTTCTCAATAATGTATTTGTACATGGAATTATACGACGATTTTATTATTTTTTCCTCTTAGAATTTCCTTTTTTAAGTTTTCTAGCCCCTCTTCTCATTCTTTTGTCTATTATTTCCACGTTTCTTCACTCCTTTATCATCGTTATTATGTCTTCTATTTTCATATCATTTTAGAACTTTAACAAAATTCTTCCCCCATTTTGATGGTTCACCGTTTTTGAACGCCCTTATATCCTTTCACAAGTAAATTTTTCGCCATCTTATCTCCTCCATTCTTATCACCGCTCTAATTTACTACCTTAACGCTCCTTCTCTTATCCACTTGGACCTGTATTTACAACGTATATTGAATCGAATTTTTGATCGAGGCCGTACAGGCTAATGCCTTAATATTACACGCGATAGCGGGGCACATAATCGTTTTTCATTTTTCATTTGCAAAATTTTCAGTCCCAATTTTTTTTTTTTTTTTTTTTTCTTTTTTTTTCTTTCAGGATACGATCAGATTCACCTGAGCTTTCATCTCACTTCGATCTATGATCACAGCATTTTCGAGGCTTTCAGTAAAGTCGTACAGAAATTGATCCCGCAGCTACCGACGCTGGAGAATCTCTTGAATATTCTCATTTCGGTACGAATACCACGCAGTAAACGAAAATTTTCTAAAATTCTAGAGAAAATTGATAAGAATTTATTTAATTTAAGGGATATTTTATAAAAGTCCATGAATATCGATTAAAATTTATTGCAGTAATGAAATATTTTATAATTTCTATGAAAATTGATAAAACTTGTCTTAAGGGTGGGGGGGGGGGGGGGGTTATTCTACAAAAATCTTTTCGCACAATTCGTGAAACTAAACTGGTTTTTTTTTATTTTAATTTTACTTTATCAGCATCAATTGAATTTTTAAATAATCTTCTGTCCCAGAATTCGGCTATCGAGAAAGCTTTTCTTTTTGACGTTGTTTCGAAGATATACATCGCGACGGATAGTTCGCCGGTGGATATGCAAAGTTACGAGCTCTGTTGCGATATGATCGACGTCGTAATCGATGTCTCATGCATTTATGGGTAATTTGTGAATTATCATGACAGAAAAAAAAAAAATTAAACGCACGCGATTAATGGGGAAAAAAAAACGATTTTCAGGCTCAGGGAAGATTTGGAAGCCGCGGCGTTCGACAATCAGAGCTCGAGTCTCATAAAACTGAACAACGGCACCATACTTTATCTGCGAGAGGTCAACAAATTTTTAGCGCTCGTATGCATCCTCCGCGAGGACAATTTCGATAGACAAGGTCGGATATACATACATACATATATATATTTAATAATTAATAACATTGTTTTAACATATTTTAACAATTTAACATATTTTAACATAATATATAATAGAAAAAAAAAAAAATATATATATATATATATTTCTATTATAAATTATGTTAAAACAATGTTATTAATTATTAATTAATGTCAATTCATGATAATTATAAAATAATTGACAAATTAATGATTCAATGCTACATAATAATTTATTAATATTTAAACAATTAATTGTTAATTAATTAATCATTCGATATTTATTTACATGAAATATTTTGTCATTTTCACAGGAGTCATCGATTACAACTTTCTTTGCTTTCGCAAAGCAATCCAGCAGGTTTTCGAGCTGCGTAACAAAGCTCTTGCCGCCGCTAGCGCCAACAATCATTCGTCATCGCCGGCAAGCGTGAACGAGACAGCGACGACTGTACCGTCCACTCAAGCCGGAACCATCGGTCAAAATGGTACTGTTGTCCTCGCTCAGAGCTAATCAACGACGAGACGTTAGAATTTTCGATGAAAAAAAAAAAAAAGAAATTCATTTTCTTTTTTTTTTCTTCTTTTTTTGTATAACTTGTACAATCCCATTGCGTTTACAGATTATGGGATCCTTTATAAATTTTTGCTTTTCTTTTGCATAGAAACTTAAAAAAAAAAAAAAAACGAGAACAAAACAAAAAACAAAAACGTAAACTCGGTGCCACTTTTAAGTAACGACAAATAATTCTAAATGACAACGAGAAGCTTTTGTGGAGGATTGAAAAAAAAAAAAATTTCTCGCTCTAATTAATGGGTGTACATAAACCCATGATTACGAGCTTGAAAATTAGTAAATGGGAACACAAACAAAAAAAACGTAAAGAACATTAGTTTTTTTTTTTTTTTTCAATTGCACTTGAACATGCCTATTTTTTTAAATTTATTTCTGTGACAATACATTGTCAAATTTTTGTGAGTAAATTAATTTCCCATTTGCATGGAGATTCGATATGAAATGGTGCTGAAAAAAAAAAATTTCTCAATGCGAACGAAAATTTAACTTTTCAAATGTGATTGGAAAAAAAAAATGAGATTTTTGCCAATTTCCGGTTGCGCATGGTTCGGGGCAAAAAATTCATCGATCGTGCTCATTAAAAGCCAAATTATTTCTCTTCCACTAGATAATCTTGATTTATCCTCTCTTTTTTTCTTTCTTCATTTTTCCAAAATCTCAGTCACGCACGTAACGTCGTTGTGTAGCGAGGCAAAAAAAAAAACAACAAAAAAATTAGGTTCGACAACGCGGTCGCTGTAAATGGTGTAAAAGCAAACAATATATTAAAAATTAAGATATTTAAAATAATTTACGTTATTTGATACGCGTGTAAAAAAAAAAAAATTATATATTGTATACTGTACATGTGTTCGCTAGGATCATTTTTTCTCAAATTAATTATCGTCAGTCTCGCTCATAAATTCAGCTAGCTCGTGGCTCAGATCGTGCGTGGAATGATTCAAAGCAAGAAAATATTCCTCATAATGATACCAGCGAATGTACGAAAATGTTTGATCGTACTGACTCAAAGACAGGTATTCCGGCAATTCGCTGGAAAAAAAATTACAAAATTTGAGAAAAATATCCACTGAAATTCGTCCCACTTCGGGATATCTCGTTTTTCATTTAAAAAAAAAAATAAAATAAAATAAACACCAAAAAATTCACGACGATGCAAATTTTCGTTGTCGCGTCGCTGCTGAAATTTTGAGAAAAAAATTTGTTATTTTTTTTTTGAGTTGCACAATTTAGATTTCACGAAATTCTTCGGTGTAAATGCATCTATATTTTTCTCAAACGATTGGAAAGTTTCTGTAAAATCTTGGACCGGTATGATTTTTTTTTTTTTTTTTTTTTTTTTCGTGAGAAATAATCAGTGTTGAAATTTTTATAATACCGATTTTCGAAGCTTTAAGAATTTATGGCTAGCGAGGTAAAAAAAAATTGACACAAAAGTCGTGAAATTTGAAGATTTTTTTCTTCCTCAGGGATTCTCAAGGAATTTTGATATAATTTATTTCGGATGATTTATTTATTATACGGCTTGATTGATGATCATTTATAATTGTCAAAATTTATGGATGTGAAATAATTTTCTTCGGGAATTGACAAAATGTATGCATCAAGGAAGATTATTCGTTGAAATTCATAAAGAAAAGAAAAACTTTATACAAATAAGAAAAATTCCACGTTATTTTATTTCTCTGACGAAAATCCCTCTTCGAGCAAATTGGGGGTTTTTTTTTTAACTTTAGGTTTTCTCATGACGAAATCTTCGTCAGCAAGATAAAATAACCGGAGCAGCGGGCATGATTTTTCAGTATTTATATTTGACAGATTAAAAAAAAAAATTCTGAATTTTATGAAATTTGTACCTTTTCGAACAATTAAAACTCAAAATTAATACCAAACATGTTTCCCAGCTCGTTTGCGTGGCAAGTGCTTGTTACATGTCACGAATGTCACAGCATTTGCCATGAAAATGAAAAATTCCGACAAGAAAAAGAGATAAAAATTTCATAAATCTGAAATCCTTTCGCCGATTCTCCCAAAAATTAAATAACATATTTTCAAGTATACGAAGTGAAACAAGTGCTGCTCTATGCGCGCGAAGCCAAGTGGCGCTATTTGTGGCCAATTGGGAGTATAAATGAATTTTTTTTATTTCAAAATCTGGTAGTTTAGGAAAAAATATTTAGTACGTATTTTTTATTTTTTTATTTGAATCAAAATTGCCGTTAATATAACAAATTGAAAAATATAACATTATAACGTCACACATGTTACGCTATATCTATATATATATCAAAATCCGTGAAATTAAATTGTCTATAACAGGTGCATCTGTCATTTTTAACGAAAAATAAACAAATACGTCCTCATTATTTTTACTTACTCTACATTATGCGCCCCAATGATTGAAAAAAAAAATTTCATTTATACTCCTAATTCGACAAAAATTTGGAGAAAATTGAAGAAAAACAAAAAAAAAAACATGTTCCGAATCACCGAAAAGATGTATAATAATTATACGAGATATCAGGGACGAGAGATCGATGGGTTCGATATTCGTACCCACAGTCGATCCAGTAATTACTTCTTTTCTGTACGAGGGTCGGCACGGGAATGGGAATCCCGGAAGGTGGTAAGCTCTGATGCGCAACTTCCGTCAATAAATCACGGCTCAGATCGGTGACGCGATCGTCGTTAGTCGCAACAGAATTTTCGTTATTTTCGGCTTCGTCGCGAGCGGACGGTGTCAGTTTGCCTGGTGGAAAATAATTAGGAAGGAGAGTGGAGGAGAGGGAAATGCGGGTCATCGGGGAAAACGAATGGCCGTGTCCGTCGGATAAAAGAAAAAAAAAAATTAATTAAAACGATTTGTCCGTTTAACAAAAATTAAATTGGAAAAATTAATTTTTTTTTTCCTGCGGGAAAATGTTATGTGACAATTTTTTTTTTTTTTTTTTTTTTTACACTGACGTATTATTTACAGATGTATGACATGTCGTAATGTAAATCGATGAGAGTTAGGTGCACGGCATACTGCAGTTAAAAGCGGATCTCAAGCCAGTCACTGTAAACAGACAAACAAACGAAAAAAAGAAGAAAAAAAAAAACTTACGTATTTTTGCAATACTCTCGATTGTTTCTACATGCATTTCTCATAGCTTTGGGGGGGCAATTCGTTTTTTTTTTTCCCCTCGCATATATATCGTATGCGGGATAAAAAAATTTATCAACCGCAAAAATGGATTTTTTTTTGTTAATTTTTGCAATTTTTCGATTTTAAGATTGAAAAATTCGATATATTCGATCGAAACATATCGCGCAAATTCATTATCATCGCTGTGATCTCGAACTTACGGTAATCCGCGTCCCTGTGCTGTACAGCGTTGTGCAGAGCGAGAGCTATGTAAGTATGATACTTGGTGTAACTCTTCTCCATCAGATCGAGATCGGTAGCTACGAGGGACGAAGCGCCGCGTTTCCATCGGTCACGAACGTGGACGCACATACCCAGCAACTGTTTTGTCGTTGTTCATTTTAAAAAAAATTAAAAAAAAAAAAAAAACAAAGACATACAATTTGATCGAGAAAAATGAGGAAAAAAAAAAATTACGAAAATAATTATACAATGAGAAATAAATGCAAAAAAAAATGTTTACACTATTATCATAGTGTACAAATTTTTTGTTCTTCAAATATAATTTATTTATTTGTAAATTATCATGAAATTCAAGTGAGCTCTGCATGTCCGGTCAGATTAAAAAATTGCATTTAAATTTAAATACAGCGTAATGGACACAATATTTCGAGACTCGTTTATCATTATTACCATAATTTGATACAATGATAACGAATATCCCAATTTTGTGTGTGTGTTTTTTTTTTATTTTCGATTTCGAAACATTTGGATCTATCTAAGCGAATTAAGTGCAGCAAAATTATATATTTAACGTATAATTGTTTGAAAAAAAATTTCAAAAATTCTCCGCAATCCTCTTTACTGAACGATAAAATCAATTTGTAATCCATAATTGTCGAAAAAAAAAAAAAAAAACAAAAAGTCGAAAATTCTATACTCGTGAGACTGAAAATTTTTTTATCGAGCCTTTTCACGCAATAATATCCAAAAATTTCCCCATCCTTAATTCTCATCGAATCTAACTTTTGAATAAGATGGCTCACGCTAAATATCCACGAAGTTTAAGGGGAGCAACCACTTTGGATGCTCCAAAAAATCGATTTTTTTTTTTCATTTCATAAATCATTATCAAAATATCTCAAGAATAAATTCTGAAAATTAAAAAATGGTACTCGGATTCCTTCTAACGGTATGTACATAAATGGTAACGTCTCTCCGCTTCAAAATTGAAACACGTTTGGATAATATGATTTATTGAAACATGAACCTAAAGTTGGAAAGATTAGACTGTTTAAAACATATTTATTATTGCATAATACCGTAAAAAAGTATGCTAAAATTCGATAATTTTTTTTTTCAAACGCGTTCGAGCATTCAATTTTCGTTTTTTTTTTTTTCAAAATGTCGGTTCATGTTCTTAAAAAAAACATCTCAATAATGTAGACATTTTTTTTGGGTGATTCCAGATGCGAATTGCGAGCTGCACAATTCCCTCAAATCGACAAAAAGGATGAGGACACGGCGGATTACGCCTTAATTAATGCATGAAATAAATTGAAAAAATTACCAGAGATGAATGGACATATGAATGAATTATCGTCAGAGTTTGGGAAATTTCCGCTGTTTTTTTTCTCGCATTAAAAAAAATCCGAAAAATCACCTAATTTTCGATCTTCTAAAGTAGTTGCTCCCCTTAATTTTAAGATGATCACGAAAATAACAGGAGATGAATACGTACATTTTGAATGGTAACCATCAAATCCTCGAATTCACTGGTTTGCAGACAATGCTCGTGAACTTGTTCCAAATATTCATTGTGAACTAGAATTTTTCATAAAAAAAAATAAATAAGCGAAGCTATCCATAGAAATTTTTCTTTTAGATTTATATATATGAGGGATTTCACAAAAAAAAACCGAGAGATCATAGACGATGGTATTTGAAATTTGCCTAAAATATTTTTTTTTTGTGCAGATTTTTATGTAGCGGCGGCTTCCACTTAAACTACAGAGCTCCCTATTCGCGAGGATGTTTTTTTTCTATCAAAACTCTTAAACAGCCGAATATTTGGGTGTGTCGAAAATAAACTTTTTTTTTTCTTCGCTCCTACCACTCAAAACTTTAGGTTCTGACATTCAAGAGGCCCTCGTTCAAGGAGAGCGCTGTAGCTTGAAGTTTAGAGGTCTCTAAACGAGGATTCAGGTTTCCCATTTAATTAACGCGTAAAAAATATTGTTTTTCGTTCAAAACGATGTCAGGCAACCAAAAAATTGGCGATGCCTGTGTTTCTTGGCTTATTTGAAAGCATGACTCATCCCCTAAACGATGATAGGTTTTTTTTTTTTCAATTTACCTTGTTCCAATTTTTTTTACGCCACTTTTCGACCACAATAATCACTTTTTCAAGTTTGCAAAGTCTCCAAGGTATCAATGAGTCCAAAATGAATTGCTACAAGTATTGATTGTTGATTCGAATATAAATAACCAATTCCAAAAATTGGTAAAACATACAAAATTTCTCAAAATGAACATGGTTTTTTTGAATAACATTGAATTCCGTATTTCCGTATCTTCAATTTTATTCAAACAATCATGTTCATTTTGAGAAATTTTGTATGTTTTACCAATTTTTGGAATTGGTTATTTATATTCTAATCAACAATCAATACTTGTAGCAATTCATTTTGGACTCAGTGATACCTTGGAGACTTTGTAAACTTGAAAAAGTGACTATTGTGGTCGAAAAGTGGCGTGAAAAAAAAAATTGGAACAGGATAAGTCGAAAAACGACCTATCATCGTTTAGGGGGATGAGTCATGCTTTCAAATAAGCCAAGAAACACAGACATCGCCAATTTTTTGGTTGCTAGACGTCATTTTTTATGAAAAACAATATTTTTTACGAGTTAATTAGACGAGAAACCTAAATCCTCGCTGAGAGTCCTCTAAACTTCAAGCTACAGCGCCCTCTTTGAGCGAGGATCTCTTTAATATCAAAACCTAAAGTTTTGAGTGGTAAGAGCGAAGAAAAAAAAAGTCCATTTTCGACACACCCTAATATATATATATATATATATATATATATATATATATATATATATACTAGGGGTTCGTATGGCTCGGGCGCTACGCGCCCTCGCAAGTATTGGGTTGCTTAAATGTTTGGTTTGGGTTTGGGTTGGCCATAATTTTCAAATTGGACACCCGGTATAAGCTCAATTCCTGAAACAGCAGCGGCGGCAGCGGCGATATATCTTTATATTATAGAAAGATATATATCTATACATATATATATATTTTTTTTCATTATGTCACATACCCGTTATTATCGTGTCCAAATTGTCGGTTTGAGCCAAGACTTTATCGAGGGCAATACCGAAGCCTTGCAAAACTTGGCCAGCTAGATAAGCGTGAATCGAGCCTATGGCGTGCATGAGCCAGAATCTGATGCTCTCGAGTCTTCTCGCGTAAAAATGTTGTATTTTATCCGACATTGCCGTCGACGCGTCGTTTTCCTCGAGATCGCGAAATCGCAGATTGTTCAATGTCCATAGAGCCCACTTTAATTTCAATTGAAAACGAAATACGGCGTTGTATTTCACGAGTGAATCGTCACTGATGACCATATTGACCGGCCAACCGATCGAATAATGAAGAGTCACGCGATCGGCCGCTTGCAAAACTTGATGGGTTCTCACTCCCTCGACGCTCATCGACCACCGCGAACTCGAGTCCGGCCATTCTTGCGACAATACTTCTTGAAGTATGCACGTCATGGAATACGCGTTGTTCCAGGTTGACGACGTTTCAATCTGACAAAAAAAAAAATCATTTTATTCTCGCTTTCCGTTGCTTCATACATGATTTATTATTATCAACGTTATTATTATTTATAATATTTATCGTTGAATTTTTATTTGCTCATTTAATAAAAGTTTTTTTTTTTTTAATTTTAAACATTCAATATTATATAATAATAAGTATAAATAAATATTGAATATTTGATTAAATGAAAAATATTTGAACGAAGATCCATGATGAACCAGCTTGTCTTTTTTTTTTTCTTCTTCGAACAAAATATTTCACAAATATGTTGGAAAACGGAAATGTAGCTAAAAAAATTCAGATATTTGTCATAAAATAATAGTAATGATGATTAATGATGGATATTTTATTATTATAAATGAAAAAAAAAAAAAATATATATAGTCAAACGAACTTTGGCCAATTATATCGCACAAAAATTTCGATATCCGACGTGCAATTTTTATGATTTTTTTATCGATTTTTCGAATGATGTGTAACATGGAAGAAAAAAAAAAAACAAAACAGAAATATCGGTACGATAAAAAAAAAATGATATTATCGCGAGAGTTACCTCATTGAACATGAGACGATAAAATTGCGTCATAACGTGACCTCGTTCCATCATATAAACCGATCTCATGAGTTTCAAGTGAGCCTCGAGCTTGTACTCCTCGATCAATATGTCCTTGACCAATTTGCTGGCGCAGCTGTAACGCTCCTCGAGAACTTTTTCCAGCGTATTCTCGAGAACTTTGCGAAACGGCAGTACGGCGCTCGGTGAAATTTTTTCGAGCCTTCGAAATATATTTATGCCCCAGCCGATTGTACCAGGGTCATCGGGATCTCCGCCTGCGTCCACGCGATCGATACGCGGATAAAATTCCATCGGCAAATAATCCTCGAAAGCTTTCATCAAAAATGGATTGTCCATTTTTAAAATCTGCTGATTTATATTGTCGTCGATGTCGACGACGTTGAATTCCATCGTCGGGGCTCGTTTGATCGCAGGCACGAGCCCGTCAACGGTGTCCGTGGAAAATGAATTGTTGTATTTTGAAAATTCCCGGGTTACCTCGTTCAGGAATTCGTCGTTCAACGATATTCTCGCGGCTGCAGGTTTCGGCAAAAATTAATCGATCAAATAATTTACGAGCTGTGGGATTGCCGGAAAATTCGTTAAAAATAACAGTTATACGCATAATTATTCGAATTAATCAATTGAATTAATTAAATTGATCGAGTAAAGTAATTATTTTATTTTAATTATTGTAATAATTTAATATTATGGAAAATAATGAATTTGGAGCATATCTACGATTTTTTTTTTTTCAATATTTTTCGTCAATATTCAAACCGATAGGCGTTTGAAATTTTTCTTTCTTTGATTACGAGTCTCTAAATTGAAACAACATTCCTACGACTGTGGACTATGAATTTTAATTTTAAAAAAATTACTAATCGTTGCATAAGAGAACGATTCATCGAATAATTAATTAATGTGAAAATTCGTTGAATGAATTTGTTTTTTTTTTTTTTTATTACTTGCCCTCGCGTTCTGCGTTCATTTTCCACATGTCGGACATTCGATCCAACGTAACCAGCAATTCGATACTACGTCCCATGTGCTTTACTTTGCGACACAAAAGATTTATCACTGGATCCTCGAGACAAGAGTCGTCCAGCTCGCGTATCACGAAACTCTCACTTTTCTCGTAATTATCCGTCGTCTCTATGCGCGCCGATGCCCCGAATTGATAAGTAATTTCCGGTATCCTGTGAAATTTCATTTAAAACTTTTTGGAAATTTTTTTTCTTTTTTTTCTCGGAAAATAAAAGAGGACGCAGCATTCGAAATTGACCATTTTTTCGGTCCTTGATCCTTGAAGAGAATAAATATAATATTTTATCGAATGATATTTATAATTGTAGAAATGACGAAAAAAAAAGGAAGATGTCAATTTTAAAATAGCTAATCTTTGGTAATTATTGCGCAATTAAAAAAATTAAATTGTTTTAAAAAAACGTTGTTTAACAAATCGCCAGAATTTTATTACATTTTGGAGATCTCTTTTGGAAAATTCGTTAATTTTTTTGGATCCATGTGAATTTTTTTTTAGAATTTTCCCTCTTTTTTTTAATTCTTTTTTTCAATTCTTTCAAGGCTGTACGGCCGAGACTGTTCAATAATTCGGATTTTTTTTTTCAATGCAATACGTAACTTTTCCGCGAAACCATTAACAATATTTAAGATGTTTCGTTGACTTCTCAGAATTTCAAAAAAGAGAGAATATTCGGAAAAAAAATCGCATGTATGAAAAAAAAAAATACCAGAAATTCATTTTACACGACACAAAAGAAATTTTACTGATGATTTGTTGAACAAATTTTTTGAGATCAATCTGTCAATAACTTTTTGGCATTATTATTCTTATTAGTGAAAATGAATGTTTCGAAAATCTTCGACATCGTTGATTTTTTTTTTTCGGATTTTTGTCACATAGCGAAGTACCGAAATTTTGATCGGATCAAACTTTTTATCTGGAGTGTGCATGCAATGAAGCATCCTTAAATATGCGTATGAATTTTACAAAATTACACAGTGATAAATAAAAAAAAAAACAAAAAAAAAACAAAAAAACAAAAAAAAACGAAAAACAAAATTTCACCTCGCTATGAGAAATTCCGATCTCCAATCCTCCAGACGTCCCTCACTGAGCCAAGTTGCAATTATATTCAAATAAACCGTGAAACACGATAAATAAAGGCTGGCGCAAAGGTTTGTCCGTTCACGACTACTGGAATTTTGCACTTGTCGATAAAGCCCGGAGAGCAATCTCGTAGCGCACATCCAGTTTGGTGAAACTTTCCAATCGATTATTACCGTTCGATGTATCTCGTGGATCATTCTCACGCTCCTCGTGTATTTTTCCAAGTCTCTCGACAATGTGAGAAACGTGTGACAGTCGTCTGAAAATATATTTGGCAAATTCTTCTTTCATGATGGTATTTTTGGTCGCGATAACGTTTTTTTTTTTTCAATTTTTTTTTTCCCAACGATATTTGAGATAAAGTTCTCGGAAAATGCTCAATAATGAGGCTACTTTTCCGAATTTCCATTTGAAATTTGTGTTTTTTTTTTTTTTTTTTCTTTTCGACAGACACCTCAATTTTAGCACCAAAAATAATAATCAGGCGAGCTTAAAAAAACAAAAAAAAATCAGTAAAAATTAGGATAAAAATCTTTTTTTTATAAATATTTTCACGGATCTATAACTTAATCATGCTTCGTCATTTGATTGTCATTGTTGTTGCTGAAATAAATGGGAAAGAAAATTTAAAAAAATTTATTTTCTTCAAATTTCGATATTCACCCTGTCTCATTATTTTCCTCTCAATCTCTAATAATTCCATTTTCAGTTCAGTGAGATGCTCCGAAACAGCCGCGTAGTATTCCTCGTACGTGAGAGGAGGCAATTTATTAACGCTCGAGAAATCATATCGCTGATACAATTTTTTTCCAAACTCATCGATCTCGCTTATCATCGCGTAGAACTCGCAGAACTGCGACAGAATACTCCGAAAGGCGTTCTAAAATAAATTTAAAAATATTTTTTAACGAGGAATCCCAGCCTAAGAACCTATCAGCCTATCCTCCCCCCTTTTTTTTATAAAAAAAAAAAAAAAAATTATTCAATCGGTAATCACCGGTGTGAGACTCGGTATCGAGATATTCTCGCGAACGCTGAAATTCGACTCGGGATTTTTTTGAAAAACGGCCATCTGCGATGGGACGTGAAACATCCAAAGAATTTCTCTGCACGCCTGATATTCCGTGAGGGTACCCGAAAATTTCGTACCGAGACCGCTTCGGTTCCTGTATTGATACAATTTTACGATTAATCAAAAAAAAAAAATTTTCAATTTCGATCAATTATCGTTTAATTGTTATTATTATCATTATTAGTATTTTTTTTCATTCAATGATTGTTATTTTTATCCAAGTATCGTTTTTGTTACTTTTATGCAATTATTATTATTATTATTATTATTATTATTTTAATTATTATTGTTTCCTCACCACAGATCGCACAGATGAGCGTCTATAAATTGGCTATCGGTATCGCAACAGCGCCATTCCAATTCATTCCACCATGTATTTTGTACATTGGTATCGAGCCAATTTCGAGAGTCCACTTCCTCGGCCAGAAAACGCGATAATTTGTCGAGAGTACTCTGAGTTCTTTTCACAGGCAACAGGCTCGTAGTAGCTCCATCCACCGGAAGTTCGTTTTCCTCCTGGATAATCACCGTTGAATCATCCTTCTCAGACCATTCCTGCAAAAAAAAAAAATTTCAATCGAACAAGACAGCATTTTTTTTTTCATCAAAGATTAATCATTTTCAAGATACTCATTTTTTAAAATGTGAAACGAGATTAGCGCTAAAAATCGACGAATAAAACGGCTTTTAAAGTCTTATTATTTTTCAGTAGTTTTTTAAAATATATAATATATAACAGTAGCTTTTACTTTTCTTATTTCTATTCGCTGTGTGCAGTGCCATACTATAGCGGCTGAGAACGACTCAGAGCGCCCATGGTGGCGAGAATGCACATCTTTTGCTGGAGTCGCGTAGTGCAATTGAGGGCAATATAATAGAGAAGTCGCGGAAAGGAAATTTAAACTGTTGTGTGAAGTCATGTAAGAATGTTTTCTGCTACGCAACTTTGGAAATTAAGTTTTACGCGTTTTCGACAGCAATTTATAAAGTTGATCAGCGCAAAAACTAGATTCGTTGGGTGCAAAAAACAAAAAAAAGTAAAATTCTTGAGGTTAAACGCGCATATTTTGTCTGGTATGAAAAATCCATGTCAGGATATTATAATACAAATAAATTGATTTTTTTTGTTTCCTTTTTAGTAGCTCTCATGATTGGCTACCCGAATATGCGGTGAGCACTTCGTGGATAATCGTTCATCTACGTTAAAATCAAGTCCGAGTTACGTCTTTCTTGTTCTCGATACGAGCCTTGTCGGTTCGTATGACAAGACCGACAAGGTTCATGCCTAGCCTCAAATTGAGAAGGAAAAGTAGCCGTAAACCTATTTTCATTGCATCGTAATACGTCGATTTATTTTTTTTTCAACGCAGTTATAGTCAGGCTCACCTCAAAAAACTCTATGCGGCACGAATACAAACGTTCGTTTATTAAAATTAATCCAACAAGGTTTCGTCTATGCAAATAAATGAGAGCTATTCCAGCAAAATTTGCGAAGTACAGCCGGCCGCGGCGCCACTTGGCTTTCTGCGCACAGCGAATATTGCTTTTATCGCATCTACTGTATTACCGAAGCTTTATTTCATCTTTATTTTGCTTAATTTGTAATTTTAAGTTGATTATGCGCGATGTACTTTTTCATTAGTAATATTATTAGCTACCACTGGCTTGATCTGTACCATGCGACTCGTTTTTTGACTTCTTGTACACAAATTATAATGTTATGTATGATTCCAAGGGTAATTTTCCCGTAAAAATAAATAAATAAATATATAATCGCTGATCTCTCAGAATATGTAATTTTTTTTTTTTTTAATTACGAAAATTAATTTATAAAATAAAATAATATGAAATTTCGACGTTTCTTTCGCCTTTTGAGACTCACGCTGTCGCTGCTGCTCTGATAATCATCGAAAAATTGCTCCTGGCCCTCCTTCAAGTACTTTCCCCAGTCGATCTCCTCCGGTACTTCGCACTCGTTCGTCAGGGTCAAATTGAGACTGTAATCTCCCCTGGTCGCTCTGAGACTCTTTAAATCGGATTTGTTTGTCTCGTTGGATAGATTCAACAATAGGCAGAGCAATGACCATTGTAAATCGTACTGCGGATGATGCTCGAAGTCGAAACTCGTGAGAAACGAATTAACGAGATCGTCGAACTTCTTGGCGACCTCGTACTTTCCGTGAATGAAAAATTTCTTTTTAACATCCTCGAGGGCTCGTTTCGTCGCGTGTCCATCCACCGAGAGATAACGATGATGCTTTATATTCGACACAACGTAACGTTCGCACTGGCGAAAACCCTCATCCGAATCCTGAATTAGAGAGCGAAGGAAAAGACAATTGAAAAAAAAAAAAAATTTAAAGGCTCACTCGAGGCTGCTCCGATTGTTTAAGGTCGTTTAAGGTTGTTTAAAGGTATATTAGGTTGGTGCAAACAGTGATAGAATGAAATTTAGCTGAATGGGGATATTAAATATAAAAATCAAATTGAATGTTCGGAGCTATTGAATTATTTGGAGCTGCGTATATTCGAACCCTTCGAATATTGTTTTATGCCGTGCCGGAAGCTTTGTGAGCGAGATAACGTAATAAGAGAGCAATGTTGAAGTTTATAATTTTTAGGATTTTGTATGTAGTTTTAAAATGTTAAAAACATTTAAAATTTCCAAAATTCTTCCTGAACAACAGATATGATTTAAGAAATATTATTATTATTACTGTTATAATTATTAAGTATTATTATCATTTGAATGGATTCATTCCACCGTAAATAGTCATAATGATAATGATAATAGTAATAAATAGAATTAAAAATGAAAAAAAATCCGAATTCTTTCACCGATTCTCGTGAAATTTAATAGCAATTATCTTTTAACGATGCTGTATCCATGTAAAAAAATATTTCACCTCAAATAAAAAAAAATTGCAATAATTAATGGTTCTTTCGTTTTTAGAGTGTAAACAAAAATGACATGCAGAGTGACAGACACGATTATTCATCGAGCAATTTTTCGACGATTATTCGATTTGTAAAAGCACTTTTTACCATGGATTTATAAATGAATAAATGAAATAATTAATTAATTAATTAATATGATAAATCAAGAAGAAGGTGCCGAATATATCAAATTATTTATGTACATCGATATTCGGAGCAACCTTAACCTTAACAAACCTCGAAACCGGTGATTGCGGTAATAAGCAATTTCAGATCATTATAAATATCATCCAATATTTTCGTGGCCATAATTTCCTTCGATTTACACTTAACGACAGTATGAAAAATCTATAACTCCAATTTGAAAGGTAGAAACCATTTTTTTTTTTTTTTTAATTTTTTTCTTTTTATATTGACATATCAACAGCCCAAACCGCGCTGAATCGCGCGACGAGACACGACGAGTGTGACGAATCCCAACTCGGTACGCGAATTTGCCGCATGAGGCAGCATCTCCTGATCCCCGGGAGATACAATCATGGACCTAGTATATGTCCATGGCGGCGTCCCTTGAGAATTGCTACAATCGATGTTTTTCATTGGCAGAGATTCTTCGGTCTTCGACGAATCGGAGAGCATCACATACCGTTCAGTCCTATTTGAGCAACCAATTCCATTGTAGAATTTTTTTTCACGTGTGGAATCCATACAAGTTCAAATGTGTTTATCGTTGATCGTCCTTCGTCCTTTCTGAAGGTCTTTGTTCGTTTTTCGTTACGATTCGCAACGTTGGCGGCTTCTATTAGAATTATACCTGGGATACACTTAAAGTAGTTCGGCTGTTTGAGCAAGTACGATAAATGTCCATCAATTTTTGCGGTGAATAACAGTTAAAAGTCCCCTGATTACAATAAGCACATTTTGGGGGGCTCTTGCGGGGCAAAATTTTGAATTATTTCATTTTTTAATTTTGATTTTTAACACAGTACCTTATGGAAGAACTCACAATAATGTTAATTGTAAAAAAAGTAATCGATGGTTGAGCCTCAGAAAAGTTTCCACCATAAAGGAAATTTATCGCAGATTCTGTTTATTTCAAAAAAACATGACCTTACGGTGCTTTTCAAAAAGAAAACATAAAAGAACTTTTGTTTTCGACGTGTCGGAAGCGGATGGCAGACATTTACGTTTCACTGCTGGAACAGCTGATTGAAGCTTCGGGCAGAGTCGGTAATCGCGGGAATTTTAAATTCTCGAGAAACTTTAAAAGTGAATAACATTTTTTTTTTATCACGAATAAACTAAATTTTACCAATGAATTTTCATGTATAATCTTTTGAATTATCAATTTTTTAACCATAAAAAGCTGTATCCACAATTCTTCGACCAGTGTTGTTTACGTTTATTTTCACTTTTTGGTCGAGTTTTATAGATTTTTTTAAATTTATTTTTGAGATTAACTCACGCGCTTTAATTCGTCGAATAGCTTCGCTTTTTTTAACGAACTGACCATTTCTTTTTCTCGGTGCCATTACTTCATAACTTTTCTTTCGCGTTATACAAATGTCGCAGCTAGGTTATGTGTAATATGTCACCGGCACTGGCACGGGGGGCGGAGGGGTGAGAGGGGCAGCGAGCCGACTTTACCCGAACATTGGACAATCATGGTGGACTCAATCACTTAACTAGTCAAGTTAAAGTATAAACTTTATCTTTGACGATATTTTTAAAGCATTTCATGACATTTATGTGATAAAAATATTATCAATGCAAGTGTTCATTAATTTTATTAATAATTTAGACGTAAATTTAATCGATATAAATGAGTTGCCAACTTGACTACAGTCATACGACGGCCGAACTACTTTAAAGCATACCATATTATTGAATACTCCTTTCATCGTCTACATGTAGTTCTATATTAAACCGAATAAAACTTTTAACGCCAGTTTTTTTTTCTTTTAACGCCTGTTCTTATATGGTTCATGTGCGTGTCTGTATCGTCGCAAGGCGAAATTTAATGTGTCTTAATTCGCGTGTTATTTTATACAATCAAGAAATCATTGCCAGTTCCATATACAATGGCTCACCAACAGTCGGTGATGGATTCGACGAATTCTCGTAAGTATGTTACAATATAAAAGATAGATATAGCTTTGAAATATAATAGTTATTATAAATGCATTATTAACGTCCAAATAATCGTAGGTTCTATAAACAAAATAATGTTGCATGAACTATATATATATATATATACACTCGACGACTCTGTCTCTCGCTTCTCTCGTTGGAAATGTATATATTGTAATATATATATATATATATATTACACTAAATTATTTCTCGCTATAGCGAGAGAGACAGAGTCGTCGAGTTGTCTCTGTCCTTCTTTCGTGAGCAAAGAGAAATTAATATACTGCTCGCAACGCTGCGGGTAAACGTAAATAAACCCATGGTCGAGTGATAAAACCAATTTAATATTGCTTCTCATTATGGCGTGTAAAGTATAAAATAAAGCCACATGAAAAATTCAGCTCAAAATGATTGTATATGATCACCTCATCGGGAAACACAATTTAATTTCCTTTGAGTGTCTAGTGATAAGTCGAGATGTTTTTCTTTTAATTGGATTGTTTCTGAATGTAAATGCTTTTTTTTTTTGAGGAACTATGATTTTATGATAATTCGTACGTACATACGAAGGCTCAAGGCGCCTCGCATTGTTGCTTATAACTTTAAAAAGTTCAAAATGAACGAGGAAATTTTGAAAACAAATTTCAAAACCCCTGACTGAAAAATGAAAACTATAAAAATTTCAGAATTCAAAAATATTCACAAAAAAGAATTCACAATACTTTTAGTACAATAATAATAATAATAATAATGATTATTAATTCATTAATTAAATGACAAACCGAGATTCTTCACTAGAGTTGGGAGGCATCTCCAATTGATAGTTTTGCCGTCAGTGTTGTATAGATATCGATTATATAGATTTTTTTTTTTCGGGAATTGCGTCTCAAATCTATGTGAATATCACGTTTTGTCATTCAATTAATTAACAGTTATTATTATTATTATTATTATTATTATTGTACTGAAAGTATTGCGAATTATTTCACTCCTTTTTACAACACACATTTATATGAATTATTTTTTGTGAATATATTTTTGCGCTCAGTAATGTTGAAATTTTTTCACCATTTGTTCATGAATGCACATCGCACAATAGTCACATGTACAGCAATTTTAAAAAGTGTACCGCTGGCCCGCGACTAAAACATATGTAATAATGCTGTAGGAACTTTAAAGTAGGACCTCGTCGATGTATGCAATTGCATCTAAGAAATTTTTTACGTTTTCAAATATTTGAGGTACATCGGTCGATTCATGTTTCAACGAAGCTATCCTAATAACATCAACGGATACTTTATCGGATACATTAACGAGCCAGTCGAGTGAATCTCTTTGCTCCGCCATGATGAGAAATCCCGCTGTTACGGATGACGATAATTATTGCTGTGACTCATTCGATGAAGTAATGAATAGAAATATAGAAAAGAGTAATCTCTGGCATATTCTGACGATTCTCCAGAAGAATTATCCGAATTTGAGATCGAACAAGATGACAAATGATGATGAAATTATAAATAATTTATATGAAATATACGATCAAGATCCGATTGACTTTACGCAACATTTGCTCACGATAATTGAAGAATCGAGCAATATTTCGATCTCAGGGATAGACGATCTTTCGAATTACGGTCTGCTGTGCGACAGGGATGATTCGACGCGTTACATGAGCTCGACGAAGCACGTATCGAAAAACCGCGAGAAAGCTGAGAATCGTCAAAAAATTCCAAAAATTCATGTAAACGACGTAACCCCAAGGAAAATAATAACGAAAAAAACACCAAAAGCCGTCAAAGTACCGAGAACACCGGGGATCATACGGAACAATAATAATGTCGAATCGCCGAAAAATTGCAACGACGATGATGATTATTTGACCGCCGAATCGGAGCTCGATGAACCCACGAACGATACGACAGTTATAGAAATTGATGAATCGAAGAATGATACGCTAAACATGAGCAAAGTGGAGTTTCATCATGAGGAATGGTTGAAAACATTTGATAAAGTTTCTCGCTACAACCCAATCGTCAAAAAAGCTTCGTCATCAACGAGGGCCAATAGCAAAATTCCCATTTACGCGTCCAAATTGGAAAATCGCTGGCTCAACGAGCTGTCGAAGAAACGTCAAAAATGCTTCGATACGATAAAACCTTTGGTGAAGAAACATGCTATTACGACGGAATCCCCGGTACTCAATGATGAAACATCACATGGCTGTTCTTGCGAAAATTGCGTACGGCAAATGAAATTTCATGAAACGCTTATGGCTTGCTTGGATTATTAATCGCATGCAAACAAAAAACGTGATTAATTCGGCAGATCGATTAAAACCACGACAATTGGAAATAAAAATCGTCGTTCACTGTTGTCATCGCCAGCGAAAGTCAATAACAAAAAACGTTCACCTCCGAAAGTTCAAAGTTCCGCGATATCGCGAAAATCGTTTGATAGAAAAATAAAACCATCCGGTGAAAAGCGCAAAAGTCCACGACGAAGTATCGTTGTGAAATCAACGAAGAAAAAATCTATGACGATGACGAGGGAAAACATCAGGGTGACGCCGAGAATCGATCGATCTTCGATAAAACCGGTTTCGCAGCTCAGATTGATGTTCTCACCTAGAACAGATATCCCAGGTACGAACAGATATCCCAGGTACACTAGACGAAAAAAAAAAAAAAAACAAAACGAAACAAAATAAAATTAATCCAAATTTTCATATGTATTTTCTAGGGGGTCGATTGTGCAATTTCACTTTTTACATTTTTCATCATCCAAGCATTTCGTATTGGCTAACTTAAGAATGTTTGGATGATGGTAAAAGTTAAAATACACAATGGACCCTCAGTTCTGTATGATTGTGAATGCTTTGGGTGCACGTTCCTTATAAAAAGTTTGATGTCACCAGAATTGCACGAAAAAAACCTGAAAAGAGAGAGAGAGAGAGAGAAAATTCGAAAAAATCATGTTTGTTCGAAAGAATCAAAATGAATTCAATTTTTGCAAGAAGAAAAAAGTTTTCTGATGACTGGTTCATTTTAATCAACTTGTCAATTAACTTTTTTTGGCATTATTATTATATAAGATTGGTGTTCTCAGCAACTGTACCATATATGATTGATTTTTTTTTTAAATTTTTTCTCATTTTCTTTAATCTCACTGTGAAGTACTTAAAGTAGTTATAATAATCGAACATACAAACAATAAACCTATAAAACATCCCATTAACTTTTAACTTACACTATATTTGTTCACTCGATAAATTATTTTATATTAATTTTACGCCATAAATAAACAATTGATTCAAGCTTAAAAGTATAAATGAGATATAGTGTGACCAACAATAATTTTTCGTTGTTTATCAACTACAGAGATTTGAAATTTGTCTAATTTTCTTTATTATCGCGGTGTGCAGGCTCGTCTCAAACGAAAATTCCTTTACCGAAGCACATGGTCCCGAGAATTATTATCTCGGAAGTGTCCGTGAAACCATCGACATCGAAAACCGCCGAGAAGCAACAGGAAAAAATTCCAAAGTTTCTTGGTACCGGGATTAAGCCGCTTAAGAAAGTTAAGTCACCAGTTAGAGAATATATAAGAGGACAAAAGATGTGAGACGGAGGAGAAAATTTCTGTATAATTTTATTTTTCATTCCCGTGCCGTATTTTTTTTTTGTTATTTATTATTATATGCAATGAATTCGACAATTTTTATTAGTGATTATTTAAATAATATATATATTAATGTTTCTTTTATTATTGTTATATTCTACGCAGATGAATGAATTAAACAGAACGGTTTAACTTTATTTTGTTTGTATTGTAAAAATAAAAGAGTTTCCCGTCTCGAAAATTGTACGATTCTTTAAATATTCAAGTATTTCTAAAAGAATACTTCAGCTTCATACGTCCGCACTTCTCCCAACCAATCGCCATCGAAAACCGATCACCATCGATCGAAAACGCGCCTGAACGATACATTGTCTGCTATCTAAACGGCCAATAATTTCCCAATTCAATGAAACAAATTTTTCCAATAACCGAGCGTGTATCGTGATTATTGAACTTTATCATTAATTAACGAGTCGTCGTGATGTATCGTTACTCTTTAATCGAGCTACATTAATCTTACTAAAAGAAGTGGGAGGAAAGCGTTGTTTTCATGAAAGATTTCGCGTCGTTGAAAATTATAGAAAATTCGCGTTTGATTTTTAAGAACACGCATTCGCGACACTCGCAGGAAAATCGGTTGGTAATCATTGACTACGTTTCCACCGTATGGTCAGAGTCGGGTTGGGTCCATATTTGAGCCAATGATAAATTATATTTCACGAGAAATTATTTCCTTCCTCTCTAACCTCATTTCTCATTGGCTTAAATTTCAACCCAACCCAACTCTGACCCTACGGTGGAAACGTAGTCATTTTGATAACCCAATTAAAATGTTGTTAAAATACGGACCGCCAAACACGATGAATAGAATATTCGTGATCCCCAAAAGATTTTGCATCGAACAAGCTCTTAATAAACTGATTCGGCTGCTAATGAAAAAATGTTCGGGCAACTTTACGCTGAAATTTTAATTATTTATTCAAAAACGAACGAAGACATACCAGAGATACACTACGACCTCGATTTAACGGCCAGTGGCGGGACCGGCTCCGCATCGCACCTTGTTAAATCGAGGTAGCGTATGCCCGCCCATGCTGTATCTGCGCATCGGCACTCCGTGCTACGGGCCTGATCGGGGAGACTTTAAGCGTCCCCCACCATCTCCCACCACGCGAAAAATCGATCGATAAGTGCGACATGGTGGGGACTGTCTATTCAATCGAGGACCATTAAATCGAGGTCCTAGTGTAATTTGCACCGAGCATGATATACCTCTGGAAGATTACGAATAAGTTTCTGTGATGATAAATATATATATAATAAAAATAAATATGTATTTACGTGTGAAACGCACAAACGTTAAAAACATTTATAAGAGCGTTTTAATTAAAAAAAAAAAGCATAGAAAAATCTGGTGACTTTTGTTCCCAAATCATGACCTTTTCAGCGCGAGCTAGTGACACGCCGGGATTTTGAGTTGGCAACGCTGGTCGGGTCGCCGGACGGTTTAATGGCGGGGATGGCGGGGCTTTTTCACGATGGCGGGCTATGGCTACCGAAATGTATTGAGGTTATCTCGTCGGTCGTTCGGTTTTAGGCCGGATAATACGATAATGTTTCTGTTATAATTACGATAGATGCAATAATTAAAAACGCGAGGGGGACAAGCGTGTTTCGGAGTGACATTTTTTCGTGACATATGGGTTGCAGTGGCAATAATACGTACAATATGAATGACGGTGATTCAATTTACGGGACGACACTGTCCCAGGAGTCGATGAAAGTTATTGCCGAGAGTATCGGCGTTGGTAATTTGCCGGACGAGGCTGCCAAGGATCTTGCCGAAGACGTGAGCTACAGGCTCAAGGAAATTATTCAGGTGAGACGTTTATTCGAATAATAACCTATAAAGTTTCGTAGAAAAATATTTTTCAAACTATCGCGGGACGGGGGGGGAGACTACTTGCTCCCTCTCCCTTCGCACGCGCTTTATGGGTGTTTGAACGTTGCAAAAGTATTGGCCACTTGACAAATCTTTGTTTCATGAATTCCCTCAGGTTTTTTTCAAACAATTATGTTTATCCTGCCTAGCTGTAGTCCTGAATTGTTGCATTAAGCTTTGATCTTACGGAATTTGAATAAATAAATAAAATTTTTATTCCGAGGGAAGTAGACGAACGATCGGAAAGTGAGTTTGGGTTGTTAAGATTTGGGTTTTTTCGACTGTTTTTCTGGGTTTCCTTAAACCCAGAAAAACAGTCGAAAAAATTCATTACCCCTTGGTAATGAATTTTTTCATTCGAATGCTCTTGGATTTAAGCTTGGAAAATATTACAGCGATCTCCTTTTCGTAGCTAGATATCGTAGATATAAAATATAAATCAAATTGAATATTATAAACGCATCAAGCTCGAATGGACAAAAGTTGCGGTTCAATTTCGCTAAATGCAATTAAAGTTAGACAAAAAATGCAACTAACTGAATTCGAAAATCTGTTTTTGAGTAAAACAGTTGTTCATTTAGAAGAAAAGTTAAATTAACCCTTGAACCCAAAAGGTTGGTCATTTTTGTCCAAGCTGATTTTAATTGTTAATTCAGTTCATTCTCAAATGACGAGTAATCCAAACGACGCGCGGACAAAATTGATCCACCTTTTGGGTAAACGTTAAACTTTAGGGACAGGCACCGACGTATAATGCTCCGTGCAAACTGCTGCTACTAAATTTTAATTTATTTAATTTTGCTACATATTTGCAACTATCCTGTGTAAAATGAATTCTCGATTGGAAAAATAAACAATTTTACATTATTAGACATTTTTTTCAATTCCCTTTTTCTCAAAGCCTCGATACAGTACTATTTGAATGAAGTCTTTCAATAATTGCTGTTGTTGGAAGGCCAGATAATAGTATTTTTGTCATAAAATTTTGTATCTCTTGAATATTAAACAATAAACGTTCCATTTTTTTTTTTTTTTTTCAAATAAGGATTTTTTATTCCAACGAGAAAAATAAAACGTGCGGCATATCAGTGCCGTGAAATTACGATTTTTCATGCGATAGAAATAGCAGCTGGTAACAATTTTCCGAAATGGCTAATCGGTACATTTATTTGTGAAACAACGTGTAACGCCCCGCGCAAACTGCTGCCGCTAAATTTTAATTTATTTCATTTTGCTACATATTTGCAACTATCCTGTGTAAAATGAATTCTCGATTGGAAAAATCAACAATTTTACATTAATAGACATTTTTTTCAATTCCCTTTTTCTCGAAGCCTCGTTATAGTACTGCTTGAATGAAGTCTTTCAATAATTGCTGTTGTTGGAAGGCCAGATAATAGTATTTTTCTCATAAAATTTCGTATCTCTTGAATATTAAACGATAAACGTTCCATTTTTATATATTTTCCGAATAAGGATTTTTTATTCCAACAAGAATAATAAAATGTGCGGCATATCGGTGCCGTAAAATTACGATTTTTCATGCGGTAGAAATAGCAGCTGATAACAATTTCCCGAAACGGCTAATTGATACATTAATTTCTTCATCTCTTACCTCTAACTTCCCTTTTGAGTTTTTATGTTCATACGTTTCGTCATTCGCATCGCACATCCTGTGCGATATATGTACATAAAAAAAAAGATGCTGCAAATAATTATTTCAGATTTTCATTTTCATAGCGTTATAGCGGAAGGTTCAAAGATAGTACATGAATTTTTATAGGTTTTTTATAGCGCGTTAAGTTGGTGGAAAACGAGCCGGACAAAAATAAAAAAAAAAAAAAAAACGTTTTGAGTTTAAGTGTCAATAATGAAAATTAAAAAAAAATGCAATTACTGCAACAAATGTATTTGCAATCGAATCGAAATTGAGAGAAAAGAAGAAAGACATTTATAAAAATTTATCGTCTCTATCGTCATTGATCTCAGGATGCTGCAAAATTCATGAGACACGGAAAGCGTCAGCGTATGACGACGCACGACATAGATCATGCGCTTAAGATAAAAAATATCGAGCCAACTTATGGCTTTTTCTCCAAGGATCACATACCATTTCGTTTTGCCTCCGGCGGCGGCAGAGAATTGCATTTTGTCGAGGAAAAGGAAATTGATCTTAACGAAATGTTGTCCATGTCGGGAAGTCAGAGCTGGCCGAAGTTGCCCCTTGAAATAACCCTGAGAGCTCACTGGCTCTGCATAGACGGAGTTCAGCCCACGATACCGGAAAATCCGCCTCCCGTGTCCAAGGGTAAAGATTTTGAAGTTTCGTTGAAATTTTTTTTTTTTTTCCCCTTTCCCGCTACGATCTCCGTTGTTTCTCTCAGATTCTCAAAAATTGGAGAGCGTCGATCCTACGAGCAAATTATCATCCAAGAATCAGAGTATGGGCGTCGGCAAGCCGGGCGGCGGAGGAAAGAGTCAGAAGCTTCGCAATGTCGAGACGGTTCATGTTAAACAACTCGCTACTCACGAATTGAGCGTCGAACAACAATTGTATTATAAGGAAATAACGGAAGCTTGCGTCGGTGCGGACGAGGCTAGACGCGCCGAGGCGCTGCAATCCCTGTCGGCCGATCCCGGACTGCACGAGATGCTAGCGAGAATGTGTACATTTATCGCCGAGGGAGTTCGCGTCAACGTTGTACAGAACAATCTTGCGCTGCTCATTTATCTTATGAGAATGGTCAAAGCTCTGCTCGACAATCCCAGTCTTTATCTCGAGAAATACGTAAGTTTTCAAAATTCTAAATAAACTCGACTATCGAGCTAATTTTCGAATTAATTATGATCGATTCGAGCATGAATTTCATTGATATCCTCAATTTTTCATAATTCCGAGGATTTACGTCGGGAAGTCGGGAAAAAAAGCGAATTTTTGAGATTTTTTTTTTTTTTGTCCTTTAATCATAAGTATATTCTTGTACGGAAGTTTTGCATTTGAAAAACAATTGGTAATTTTGTTCGTGAAAAAAATATTAATTTATACGAAAGTTATGCAAGGCCCAAGGACCCATTGGCCGTATGAGCGCAGAGCAATTATCGCGCGTGACGCAATTAAAATTTAACGGCATATTCTTGAAACTATATCGCGAAAGTGCTAAAAAAAGAAGCACAGTCTATTTTTTTCGAAAATTCCACGGAGGTCTGGTTTCGTAAATTATAAATTTCATTGGTTTTTTTTTTTCCCAAATTTTCATAATTTAAAATCGTTCTTTTTTTTTTGCGTCAGAGCTAACAACGATTATCGAACGGAAGATCTCGAATTCCAAGTTTCGTTAATAAATATATATGAAAAAATAGAGAAAAATGCGCAGTAATTAGGAGTATGAATGAAATTTTCTTTTTTTCAATCATTGGGGCGCGCATAATGTAGAGTAAGTAAAAATAATGAGGACGTATTTGTTTATTTTTCGTTAAAAATGACAGATGCACCTGTTACAGGCAATTTAATTTCATGGATTTTGATATATATATATAGATATAGCGTAACACGTGTGACGTCATAATATTATATTTTTCAATTTTTTATATCAACGGCAATTTTGATTCAAATAAAAAAATAAAAAATACGTACTAAATATTTTTTTTCCTAAACTACCAGATTTTGAAATAAAAAAAATTTCATTTATACTCCCAATTGAAGAAATTTAAAAGATATAAGACGGCGCTAGCGTACTCTATTAGACGCTAAAGTGCAAAAAATTTCGATATTTCAGACCTTATCGGTCACCGTGTGTCAAAACGCGACGATTAATCAAAAAGAAAAAAAGAAAAAAAACTTCTAACGAGACTAACGAATTATTTTTGTCTTCCGAATGGCTTTTTATTTCGTCTCAATTCGTTAATTAATTATACAGCTACACGAGCTCATACCATCCGTAGCGACGTGCATAGTGTCGCGACAATTGTGCATGAGACCCGAGCTCGATAATCACTGGGCTCTTCGTGACTTTGCCTCGCGTCTAATGGGACAAATCTGCCGTAATTTCAACACATCGACGAACAACGTTCAGACCAGGGTGACTCGTATGTACAGCCAGGCTCTGGCGAAAAATAGTCAAGTAGGTTACGTTCGAATAAATAATATTTACATTTTTCCTTTTTCCTTTTTCTTTTTTCTTTTATTTCAAATTTAATTTTCGCACCGATACTTTTTAACGATCAAAACACCAAATCGCAGACACCTCCAGCCTCGCTTTACGGAGCGATTGGCGGCTTGTGCGAACTCGGACCCGAAGTTATAAAGGCTTTGGTGGTACCGAAGATCAAAGCTATCTCCGAACGCATCGAGGGTTGCGTCGAGGGGGCCACACTCTCGAATGCCGATAAAAATGCCGCCGGACACATTAGAAATGTTTTGCTGGTAAGGAAAAAAAAAAAAAAAAAAACAACAACAATTTGAATTTTTCATCGTAATTTTTTTCATTGCCAATCGAATAAGATACCGCGTAGACCCAGAGAGATTAGATTAGATCGAGTTAGAGTGATATTTATTCGGTCCTGGAGTAAAACTCCCTGAGTACAGTTTCATACAAATAATTGCTCACAAGCTAAACTATATAATAATCACTTTGAAAACAAACAAAAAAAAAAAATTCAATAACGATGAAAATGCTTAATACCAGCCCTGGCAGTACTGAAAGTACATAAATGTGACCAAAGACTGACTCAAATTCACTCATACGGATATCGGTCAAACATTTATCGGTAAGTGCAAGGCACGCACGCCGAGTAAGACTAAAAACTAAGGTTATTTCATACATTTACAAATCAGAGATATAAAAAAAACTGACGTCTATGAGGAAGCGATAGCACAGCTCTCGAAAAGTTGAAAGAGAACTCGAATTGGTGGTTGCGAGAGGCAGTGAATTCCAAAATTTAATATCCGTAAACGAGGAAGGATTTCTGAAAAACCGATGTAACGAGTGTTACGTCCCCGGGAGCTTATCGGAATTTAGATAAGGACGCAACCACGAGAAGGTTGTTATTGACTTCTCTTTCGGGTCAAGACAATTAAGTCCTTTACACCGGGGACGGAAGTCACGTCTTTGATATGGGAAAAACTGGGATGGAGAGACCGTAGAGCCGAATTTGTGATATTAGCAGCTGAGTTTGGCGAAAGTAGTTGTACTCACGCTGATAATGCGCTGGTTAGGTGAAGGTGAGCTTGGTTGAGCTGTAGCAGCGATGCAGTGTCGATATTAATTGCGTTGCAGGATTGGATGATGGAATCGTCCGCCGAAGTGTTGGTTAAGGATGTTCCTCTGTTATATCGATTTAATGTCATCGACTTGAAATTTTTACAGCCTGTTAGTGTTTATCCCCGAAACGTGTGTGCAAAGATTCAATGAGATTAGGAGCCTCGTTTTCGGGATATTAAATGTTTAAAAAAAACATTATTTAACATGCGTTCTTATGGGCGCACACGAAAAACAGGTTCCAATCGTTCTGTAATTCACGAACTCGAAATGCCAGCACCTTTTAAAAATTATATGACCTAGATCTATGTATAATAAAACCGTGTGCGAAAGCTCACCTTAATTAGGAGAATTTTCGTTGAGTAATTTTAAATGTAATATGTTTAAAAATGCTGAAAAAAAAAACGGGCGTTCGCTGTCGATTTTAGACGCGACGGACAATGTTGCCGAACTCAACTTGTCGAATCAGGCTTTTTTTCGGAATAAAATCCTGGAATTTTTTTAGCGTCTTTTCATAGTATATGGCATAAATAATAACTTATAAAATGTGCGTTATTATCCCTCTATACATTTTGGCAAGGGAAAAATAGAAACAATGAAAATTTCGCTCTTTTTGTGCTTCAACTCTAAATGCTGCTCAAACTATACATAATAGAGAAAAATTGCTCATAAATAATTTTATAGGTAATTAAATTCTCTACAAAAAAGTCCACGACGGCATGTATCTAAAGTTAATTATTGAGGCGTGGGAGGCGTCCAAAGTTGTAAAAATAATTTAAAAAAAAAAACCATTTCAAGTAGGTGGCTCTATTTGAATTTAGTTATAAATAAAGTTTTTTTGGCGGTAATGGCTTTCTCGTTGTGCCCAGTTAACGTATGAATTTTTATGCATTTTTAATTCAATGCTAACGCGGTGATATGTAATTTAACATCCAATGGGTCTACTATTCTGCGATTTTACAAAAATCACGCTTCATCGTCACGCCACTTCGGACACCTCTCACTCATCCGCTATTGACTTTTTATGTATACCGTTGCGGACTTTTTTATAGAAAATTTAATTCTCTACAAAATTCTTATTGGGAAATTTTCTCTATCTTGAATAGTTCGGACAGCGTTTGGAGTTGAAGCTGGGAAAACGTGAATTTTTAATTTTTTTTTTTGCAACATGAACGTTAATATTTCAAAAACTTACAGGAGTATATTACTATAATTTTTATACGTTGTTATTAATGCCACTTACTATCGAATAGCATTGAAACGAAACCTCAAAGTTTTAATTTTGATTTCGAGAAAATAAATTAACTGGTCGAGATGAGTGAGGATTTGACGTTGGCACCACTGAGCCCTGCCTGTGTATAAGCATAGGGACCCCCCTCGGACGACTCGTCCCGCAAACAAACAGAGGAACATCCTTAAATATTTTTATTGTTCGATTGCAACGTTGAGAGGATATTATGATTCCTCTAAATGCACTTACAATACCAGAGAAGATTGAAAGTCTCTCCAGTATACAATTAACTACGATTGATTATATAATTTGCTGCACACACGCGCACAATCTGTTCGTCCAATTTGACTATTTGCGAGTACAGTTTGACTTTAAAAATGAAACGCGGCTCTGCTGAGAGAGTTCAATGCTGGATCGACTGTGGTTCAAGATTTGGCTTGGAATTCCCGACTCTGTAATACTCGATTGCAAAGAATTTGGGCTTCGGAACGTGACTCGGCGATGAGCGATTCGACGTTAAGCGCGACTTTGAAGATATTTAATGGTCAAGAGTTTAGAATTGGGGTTGGCACTTCGTCGATAGAATTTCGTTCACAGGTTCTGCTCGATCTGGCTGCTGGCTACCGACTGCTTTTTGGCTGCTGGATGCCTCCTTTATATACCTGATTTCGCTATGATTTTGGCCAAAAAGCCTCCGAAGAAGGGGCGGGTTTATGATTTTTCTTTCCCGTTAGTCATCGCCCGAGTCATCCCTTTGTTGGTTACTCTGGTTGATCACGGCGATTCCCAGTCGCGTTTTTTCCTTTTTTTTGGGTGATTTTATTATCTCTTGTTTCTTTATCTTGAGGTAGGAAATTTTACGAGCTTGTACCGCTGTGTGGTATCTCCCGGTACAGCGTACTTTTGCTTTCGGATTTTATGATCTGTAACTATACATTGAATTTTACGAGTTGCTGGGGTTGGGGTGCGCGCTTGACCAAGCCATCCTATTTTATTGGAAGTAAATTGGGGTTCCCATACTCCCGTGTTTATTCGAGTGTGTTTTTTCCCCGTTATGTCTTCTTATTGGGATTTATTATTGATTTGTTGGATGCTACCTTTGTGCCCACTGGTTTCCTTTGATATAACTACTCTTCTGCAGGATGCTGTCCGCTTGATTTTGCGATGGTAGGTCAGCTCTCTTAGTTGGTACGGTAGGACACGTTTGGGGTGCACGATTATATGATAAGAAGCTGTGAAAGGGTATGTTATCAGAGTAGGATTGTGGATTTTGTCATAGGAGGGTTTAGCTGGGTTGGGTTGGGATGTAACACGAGCGTATGAGGAACGCGAATCGAGTCAGTTCGATGAGCATCAAGCGCGCCTCGCTCGCTGCAACTCCAGATTACCAGCGAATAGGCTTGGCACATTAAAATTCAAAGCTTTGCGCTCAAGTTTCTCGGTCAGATTGGACGGCACTGTCGCACAGTAATCGAAAATAGGAAATACTAGAGCAGTTATGAGACGACGCTTCGCCTGTGTATTGAGGTCATGCGAGTTAATTTTCACCCTGTAAAGTGGCCCAGCTGCCTTCTTCCTAATGGCAGCGACATGATTTGACCATGGCAGCGTGACAGTCCAAAAGGACCCCTGGATATTTGATATACGACACATACCCACCTATTTCAACTACCGGCAGAGAGAGAGAAAATATTAAAGGAGTTCTCTCGGAAACAGAATTAATGGATAAAAATTGATGAAACTTTGTAGAATGTTAGATTAAGGGGTAACACCACTGTAAAAACAAAAGAAAAGCGCTGTTTTTACCATTTTTTTTTTAGATGGAAGAAAAGGTAATGGGATAATAATATTTAAGGAAGTTATTAGGCATATATTTAAGTATAATACAAAAATTTATTATCAAAAAATATTTTAAAATGGCGACACCGGAGCCATTCTCGTGAAACTGAATGAATTCTGCGGCACGCAGTGCTGCAGAGTTTCATATGCAAATTTAAATCTAGAAAAAAAAAACTACTTAATCTACATGTCTACAGCTAAAGAAATACGTAGGGGATTTTAAAAATATTGATTTTTGTGTAATTGGCGAGTATTTGAATGAAAATTTTGAATTTTCGACAAAAGAGAGGGCACTTATTTGTTAATGAATAATGTTTAAATGAACTTCTCGAAAATCTCCTACGTATCTCTGTAGCTATTAATATATCTATAGATTAAGTGCTTTTTTTTTTCAAATTCAAATTTGTGATAGTTACACTGCCTGCCGCATGTCTCGCGAGAATCGCTCCAGTGCTGCCATTTTTGAATATGTTTTGATAATAATTTTTTGTATTATACTTAAATATATGCCTCACAACTTCCTCAAATATTATTATCTTATTACCTTTTCTTCCATCCCAAAAAAAAATTGTGCATTTTTAGATTTTTACAGTGGCGTTATCCCTTAAGGCGTAAAAATAGCTCATACCAATTTCGTGTGTTGAGGGTACCTCTGGAGATATCAGTCATTACGTTTTGAGTCAATAAACATGGGCTCTTAGGCAATCATTATTGGGACTGGGATGAACATATTTAACCGTGCTTTTTTCTGTCTCGCTCACAAAGCTCCCTCTATGAGCAAATGAATTCTTCAACTTTGGCTTTCTCATGGGGGATTCTTTGTGAGCGAGATGCAAGAAATTTTTTTTTGTAAAATTATGAAAATCCCGAGGAAGCAATGTGCAAGTTTCATTTTACACTTTTTTCTTTAACTATGCATAACATATCCACGTGATCCGTTTATGTAGAAAATTTTAGCCGGGTATCCAAAATTTTGAGGAATTTAAGAGTTGTCGCATAAATCCTTCGAAAAAAATTCAAAATTTCACAAAATGTGAATCCCCTCCCATCGATTTTCGCCAAATTTCATTCAATCTAATGATGGAAAAAAAAAATTAAGCACGATATCTCAAAATTTGCGAAAGTTGCAGCGAGCGCACGCATTTTTCGTAAAATTGAAAATGACATAAATTCTGAGCGACTGTACGAATTTTTTATAAAAATTATAAGAAATAAAGGGGTCAGCGTGCTGTACTTGACTGCGAAATTGCAGCACTACAGCTCAATCCGTTGTCGAGTTACGAATTTTGCATAGTGGTTACACACACCGGGCATTTATTCCAAATATGATTTCTCGACATTTTGGGACATTTTTAGCATTGAAAAAAAAACTAAAATTCGCCAAAGTCCTTTTTTGACCTTTTTTTTTTAAAGCGACAACTCTAGGAACCCATGAATTTTTTTTCAAGCTCCCCCGCCTGATTATCACAATTAAGCCCGAAACGAAAATATTGGTGGAAATAACTGCGAAATTCGGAAAAATCGTGAAACCAGACAATTATCATTATCATTACGATTCAATCGGATTATTTTTCCTAAATGTACTTTTCTTCTCGCGAAGAAGTTCCCACGAAAAACAAATCTCAATTCACGATCGAGGCGAAAGATGTTCGTAGAGCGATAACTCGAGGGGATAAAATTTCAGAAATGCGTAGCGCCGGTACTCAGAACAATGAGATCACCGCCGGACTTTGTCGAGGAGTACAAACAGGAGTACGGATACATAGGGCCGATGCTGTGTACGGCGGTTGCAAAAGCTCGAACGCAACCGACCGCGCTGACAACGACACCGTCGACCACCACGACACTGACAACGAGTCAGCAAGCACCCACGACAACAACCGCGAAGAATATCGTTCAAGCGGGTGAGAGAATTTTGCATTTTGAAAAGGGGCCAAAAAAAAAAAAATGAAAAAAAAATTTGAAAAAAAATCGTGAAATTTTGCAAAAGTCTCGTCGAAGACGGAAAAACGCGTACTTAGACACTCTTCGATTAGAAAACATTGCAGTTTCGGCGCCGAGTCCCTCGCAACAGCACACCGGACGTCCCGTGATGCTCGGTACCGGAAGAAATCCCGCTGCGACGCCGGCGCCCGGTGGACAAAAATTCGTCATACTTCAATCGCGCTCGCAGACACCGACGAGCTCCGGAATGCTTGGCAACGCGTTGCCACAGCCGCAAACGCAAAATTTACAACCTCCGACGATATCTCAGCCTCAGCAACAGATCAAGGTGGCTCAAGCAACGACGATTCAACAGACAAAATCGCATCTGATGCAGCAACAGGCAACGACCGTTTCCAAGCGAGTCGTCGTTTGTGTCGCCAACAATAGTCACGTCAATACGACTGTCGTTTCTCAGGTAAACTGTCACGAGTCGCTTGTACGGCTTAAAGAATTTTTGTTTTTTTTTTCCCCAAGAATTTTTCGCGTTTAACCCGTAAACGCCACACTAGTGCAAATTTGCACCACCTAAAATTAATTTTTTGTGAATTTTTGAACGTTTTTGTTCCGATTTTGTCGTATTTTCACTGAATGAATAATATTTATCACATTTGAAATTATGACCTTCGGTTTCCTGAGAAACTATTACCCCAAAAAATACTGGTTATCGAATAGTTTTAGATTATTTATACGAGAATTATAGTACATTGAAAATGCAAAATCCCAAATCGCACTAGTGTGGCATGTATGTATGCTCAATAGAGGTGTGGTTTTTACGGATTAATGGTCTTTTGTCGATAGAACGGGGAAGCGAAAAATGTGAATTTTCAATTAGGGGGAGAAATAGAAAAAAAAATATCCAAACGCATTTAAACAATGCGGGTGAATTACTTTTTTGGAACGGAAAAACAATTTCAATATTTGATAAACAAAGTTATGTTCGAATGCTCATTGGTATTTTCATTTATTTTTTTACTTTTTATATGAATAATAGATTTGGTTTCTCGTCAATATGATTTTTAGAGAATCTTTTTTTTTTTCTTTAACTTCGGTGGACTGAATAAAATTTTACGGTTCGATTGGATTTGTCAGACCGATGAAAAAAATTGGAAACTCAATTGCTTCCGCACTATTTTATCTCCTCCCGTATTTTGGCTTCCTCACAGAGGAAACTTTTTGGTCAAGGAAGAAATGTGCAAGTTTCCAATTTGTACGTTTTTTTTTCCCCGAATTCGATTTCAATGATTCACATCTTTCAACGTTATACTCAAAGTAAGATCATGTTTTCAACTTTAAAACTTAAGAAAAATTTGTCCATAAATCAGTGCCCTTATCGTGACTCAATTTTTTTTTATCTTCACATTTTTTGTCTCATTCCTATATACCCGCGACTTGCCAAATTTTTCGTTGCGACACGTGGCACATTATTACCAGAAAAAAAAAAAAACAACATTTTTGCAATCATCGCTAATCCCCTTATTCTTTTTTTTTTTTTTTCCCCTCGTCAGGCAAACTCGACGATAAAGACGGAAAATATATTCGTAGCTCAACAGCAGAATGTCGAAAATTCTCTGAGTCCGGTCGACGATAACACGTTTTTATGATCGAAAATTTCTTAATCGGTAAGGAACCCAAGTGAGACATAAATTATGGAAGTCGCTAGTAAAAGAAGCTCGATTTCGCGCGTTCCTTCGCTATAGGTAAAATAAATTTCACATGTAAGTTCGTATACTTAAGTATCGTACAATAAATACATTTTGTACAACACGTAATTGTTAATTAAACCTAGTGTATGGAAATAATAATAATAATAATAATAATAATAATTAAGCAAGGAGGAGAAGCATCGTTATATTCTCCCGACAGAGTCGAGCGATTTGTACTTTTTGAATATTTCTCAGGAAGTCCCTCTCCCTCGCCCCGGGGCTTTTTTTACAATCGACAAATGATTTGGGAACGAGCGAGAGATTTATAATTCGGATATGCGATTTCGAGAGTTTCTTCGTCGATGCAAAGTAGCGGCGGTATTTCTTAGATTCTCAGCCATCGAGTCACCGGTCTGACGGATCATCTCGGCAAATTGTCCATTCTCATTCTCGAAAAGAAGCTCGTAAGGAGTACCGTATTCCTGTTACGAGATACAAAACAAAAACAAAGAAAAATTCACAAGGTAAATTACGAATCGGAGCTATTCAACTATCGTATGATCAGCCAATCGATAATTAATCGATTATTCAATGCATATTTCAATATTATTACTATTACTATTTTATTTCATTTTTTTTTTTAATATATATTATTCGTCAAATCATTCGATTAGTGAATTTTTTTTTTTTACTCACGACGATCATTCCATCATTCATAACGAGCACGCGATCGCTATCGATGATCGTGTTCAAGCGATGAGCTATCGTGACGACCGTACAATCGATGAATTTCGTTCTTATAGTTCGCTGTATCAATGCGTCGGTTCTGTGAAAGAACAAAAAAAAAAAAAAAAGAACAAAAATCAAAATCACAGCGAGAATAATTGAAAAAAAAGACGAAAAAAAAAAGAAGAAATAAATTATACCGTGAATCGATGTTGGCCGTTGCCTCGTCGAGAACGAGTACTCGATTATTTCGCAATATAGCGCGCGCCAGACAAATGAGCTGTCGCTGTCCAACGCTAAAATTCGTACCGCCCTCGGTGACTTTGTGATCCAACGCAGCGTCGCCGAGCTCGACCTCCCGCAGAGCGTCCCAGAGCGCCGAATCCGGATATTTGCCAAACGGATCGAGATTGTAGCGCAGACTCTCGGAGAACAGAACGGGCTCTTGCGGTATAATCGATATGCAGGAACGTAGATCCTGCAGGCCGATGCTCGCCGTGTCGCGCTCGTCGATCTTAATCTCGCCCTCCAGACCGTCGCCCGTCAGCCTGAACAGCGCGCCGATTAGAGAAGATTTTCCAGCGCCCGTTCTACCGACTACACCGACTTTCCAGCCTGGCTCTATCGTCACGTTCAAATCCTGGATTCAAGGTGCAAAAATTCGAATTATATTTAAATTAGAATGCGTAAATTGATAAATATCAAGGAAATTCATAAATAATTATAATTATATCTCTGTTAATCAGTATAATATAATTAACCCTTGAACCTAAAAGGTTTTTTTGGGGTTTTTGTCCGG
Organism: Rhorus exstirpatorius; assembly: GCA_963564615.1. Classification (NCBI taxonomy): domain Eukaryota; kingdom Metazoa; phylum Arthropoda; class Insecta; order Hymenoptera; family Ichneumonidae; genus Rhorus; species Rhorus exstirpatorius. The sequence goes on from OY751313.1 coordinate 20,381,317, forward strand.
CTAGTTTTCCACCAACTTGACGTAAAAAATTTACAAAAATTTATGTACCATCTTTTTGAACTTTTCGCTACAACGCTATGAAAAAAGAAAATCTGTTATAATTATTTGCAACAATTTTTATATATTATAATATATTGCACCGGAACAAAAAGGAATTGTCGGCAGAATGTTGAAAACGATAAAGGGTATTTATGAGGAAACAAGAGCGGAAGTGCAAGCGAGAGGAAAAAATCACGGAAAACTTCAGAACAAAGAGGGGGGGGGGGGGTAAAGACAGGGATGTGCATTGAGTGCAGTTCTGTTTGATTTATATATAGATGATTTGGAGGATTTGTGGGAAAAGAAGAATGAAGGTGGGGTTGTCATGGGAAAGGAAAAAATTTTCGCAATAAAATATGTAGATGACGTGGCTGCGATTGCAGAGACGGTGGAGGGATTCAAAAGTATTCTAAGGGACTTGGAAACCGGGCCAGAAGAAAATATAATGGGAGTAAATGCTAAGAAAACGAAAGTAATGATATTTAGAAATGGAGGAAGAATAAAGGATGAAGAGAAATGTAAATATAAAGGGGAAGCGGTACAGATAGTAAACAGTTTTAAATATTTGGGTTACTGGTTTTCGTGGAAAAATTCGATTTGGGTTCATGGGAAAAAGACTGGGGGAAAAGCGCAAAAAGCAATGAATGCGGCGTTGGGGTGTTTGGAGGAGAGCGGGAAGAGATGCGATGGAGGAAAGACTTTATTTACTGAATTATATAGTTAGAGCGGGTGCGATGTACGGGGTGGAAATTTGGGGTTGGGGGTAAATAGGCATTTTTGAAAGAATTCAGAGTAGATTTTGTAAGATGGCTCTAGGGGTTGAAAGGAACACTCCAAATTGCATATGGAGAAGAGAGCTGGGTGTGCCCACAATGAAATATCTGATAAGGGAAAGGAGCGATAAGATATATTGTGGAGATCTTAGGAATTGATGAGAATAGATGGCCAAAAGTGTGCACGATGGAAGAAATAAGGGCGATAGTGAATTGCGTGTCATCAAAGTGGGGGGAGAATTTAAAGGCTGTATTAAGGTGGCTCATCAGTGAATTAAAAAACCAGCGATACGAATGAAACTTCGGGAGAGTGTTATCTAAGATGCAATGAACACTCTCTCAAAATTTCAGGGTATGTTGCCAGGCAAATTATTGCGAACGAGTAATTTAAAATGACCTATTTTAGCATGGGTCTTATGGCAGTTGATTCCATTTTCACCGGAAGTGACATGATACCTTTTGATAAAGACGAGAGTTCTTATTCAAATTTTGAGTATTGAAAGATGAAATCGTGAACTTTCCAATGGTATTTAAAAAAATTGTGTCTTGCCAGGGATTTTCCCGAGAAATTTAATCGCGAAAGTCATCGTGTGTGCAAATCTCGGATACAATATACAGTAGAACCTCGATTATCCGAACTCCCACTATCCGAATCCTCCGTTATCCGAACGTATACTTGCTTTATCCGAACGTTCTATTATCCGAACCATGGCGCAATTTTTTTTTTTACAATGAAAATGCCTTTTTTTTGTTTGTTTTTCGTTCGAAATGCTGCTCGTCCGATGTTTTCGACGTTCGCTCGACAGAAGTACTCTCAAACGAAAAAAAAAACGAGCTCCGTTATGCTCGAAGACAAATTAATTTCGCAAGGGTTAAAAATTGCTACAAAGATACGTATCGTTGATAAAATTTTAAATTTACACGGAATAAAACTTGGCTGAATAATTTATAAAAATTTGCTATTAGAGATAAATACAATGGCATCGTCGTGTTCCATGCAAGACTTCTGATTCTTGTTTTTTTTTTGTCTTCTGTTCAATAATAATTTATCCAAACGACTTTGTCGTTAAAAAGTGAATACTACGAATATTACCCGAGAGCGTTACAAACGTATGAAAAAATATATATTTTAGATTGGTTGAAGAAAAAATAAAATAAACATGATTCCGAGATAATTTGTTGTACGTCCGTAATATCAATTTCTTTTTGAACGAATAAACCGCAAAAAACGCGTAGCTTCCATACGGCAGCCAAAGATTCAGCAATTTATGATAAAAAAAAGCCTGAAATTAAACACTAAATTTTTATGAAGGCGTATATTACTGTTTTGTTTTAAATATATAATTGAAATACACAAGCATAACGTTAAATGGCTCAAAATATCTGCCCGTTTTTCTTATTTTTCCCATATGCAATATGTAAGACCACTATCTACGACAACGCATTTCTATTATCCGAACTTTCGATAATCCGAACTAGGCCCGGTCCCGACGGGTTCGGATAATCGAGGCTCTACTGTATGTCTGTCATTCTGCACGCGAGGAAACATGAATATCAGCTATCGTTTTTTACTTGATCGCTCTGACAGCGTTAAATACTTTTGTCAGTTGAGACTTTATTTATAATATTATTTATAATAAATTATGAATAAAATATCACGGGAAACGTCATCGAAATTCATAAATTTTATTTAGACAGAGTATTTAGAAAATATTACGATAGGTTTTATGATTTTTTTTCACGTCATGATTTTTGACTAGTTTTGTCACTGATGGGCCGCCTTAAAAAGCATGGATGCGCAAGATATTGTTAGGATGATCTGGGAACGAAGAGAGGTGAGAGATATCGAAGCAAGAATAAAGATGGGATTAGAAAAATTAAAGAACGAGACGTTGAAAAAGGAGGAGGAGAGAATAAAGGAATCGACTTACAATTATAAATATAAGTTTTTGGTGGAGAGTTATATTATGCCTTGGAAATACTGGTCCGAGGAAAATGTAAAGGGCAAGGAGAAAGAAATGTGGGCTAGGATAAGATGCGGAAGTGTAGGGAGAGCGGGCAAGAAAGGTGAGAGAGAGAGAGATTGGATGTGCAGAATATGTGAGGAGCAGGATGAGACTTTGGAGCATTTGTTGATGTGTAAGAAAAGTAGAGAGTGCGCGAAGGAAAAGACGAGAAAAGAAGTGGAAGAATGGTTGGAAGGAATTGACGAAGTAGCGATGGTAGGAGAAGTAATAAATATGCTACAGGGAAAAATACAAAAAGGAATTTGCGCATACTTCAGGGAAATTGAAGAGGTATGGGAAAAAAGGAGTCTGGAGATGGAGAGCGGGAGAGCAGAGGAATGAATGGGATGCTGTGTGAGAGTTGGTAGAAATGTAAGATATATAGATTTAAGGATGCGGGAGGAGCAAAAAGGAGTGGACAAGGAATGTAAAATATGAGCGGGAGATTGTATAAGTTTTGTAAAAAGCTTTTATTTATTTTTTGATAGCTTAAATTTATTGATTGATTGATATATTGCACCGGATTATCGACTCATTCGAACAAATAAAATCGGCTCGGACAAAAATGATCAATTTTTTTGTTTTAAGGGTTAATATTAAGAAATATAATGAAATAAATTAGTGAGAAAGCAATCTTCAAGTTTATAATTTGCATACTTTTTTTCTTACAGAATTCGATCTGAATAATTGAAAGATAGCGTTTGAATTCCTCGAGGGTTTCACTCGAAATTCGAAATCAAGTATTCCTGTCCTTTGGGCTATTTGTGAAAAAATGTTTCTGCTCGGTAGCTTCGAATTTGGAAAAGTCAGAGCGAGTATGGACATTTTTTTTCGAAAATAAAAAAAAAAAGTCGAATCCCTTGAGCGATTTTAACGCTTACGAATTAACAGTTACGAAACATCTTTGTTCCCTAGGCTTATTCGCGAAAAAAATGTTTTGGTACGGATAGCTCGAAATTTGCGAAAGCCAGATCGTCACATTTTTCGAAAATTTTGGAAAATCCCAAAAAAAAAAACAGAACCCCTCTAGCGGATTTATAGCGAAGCTCAATACCAAATATTCAAATATCCTCGTTCCTTACCCGATTTATGTAAAGTGTTTTGTCCCGATAGCTTGAAATTTACGAAAGTTTTGGAGCGCGCACACATACACGCACATTTTTCGATAATTTCCATGTCTCTTAAAATCCAAAGAACTTGAAGAATTTCATCGAGAATTGCAACAAAGAAAGGAACTTTGAAGAGTCTTTCTCGAGATATGACTCGATCTCCTCACACAAAACACATTACAGATTTTCTCAATTTGATTGTCCAAAAACAAAGCTTCCTCCACGCGAGGAATCAATATTAATTTTACTAATTTTATTTTATTTTTTCCTCTACGAGAAAGCGAAATAATGGCAACGACTATGATATGAAAAAAAAAAAAATTCAATTATCAAGCACGATTGAAAATAAAAAAAAATATTGATTTTCAGTTGGTCACGTACCTTGAGAACCGGCGGATCATCAGAATTGTATCTCATGAATACATTTTTAAATTCTATACGTCCGCTGTGGGGCCACGTGGGTGGTGGAGGATCGCGAGAAGTCATTGGACTTTCCTTTGGCAAATCCGTGTACTGTAGGACTCTCTCGACCGCGGTCATCTGCGACTGTACGTCGGCGGTTTGTCTTATACCGTACTGGAGCATTCCGGTGAGAATCAACGACTGCGAGATCGCCAGACCAACGTGTCCACCGAAAGTCTCACCTGTTAATAATGACACGGGAAATTTTCGTTTTTTTTTCTCTCTCTCTCTCTCTCTCTTTTTTTTGGGGGAGAAAATTTGTTTATTCGTTATTTTCCGTACGAACCTGAATCGACGAGGATAAATGAGAAACACACGCACGTGACGAAGATGCAGGAAACGAGATCGAGAGCAAGACCGAAAGACGAAGCCGTAGCGATGTATAAAAACCATGCGCCTGTATGTGCGTCCTGACAACGATCGAATTCCTTACGTAAAATTTCCTGAATATCCTTTCCGCTGCTTCTTATCGTCGTAAGACCATTGAGAGTCGCGCTTACGTGAGAAAATACCGGACTTTTGGCTAAAATGTGACAAAATTCGTCAAATTTTTTCGTTTTATCCCATTTTTTTTTCTCTTATTAAAATTTTTTTCGAATTTCCGATCGTTTTTTTTTTTTTTTCACGAACAGAAAACCCGAAAATTCATTGAACTCAATATTGTTAGAGCCAAAAATTAGTTGAACTGAATATTTTTAAACACGAAAACTAATTGGATTGAACATCGTTAAACCGGAAAGGTAATTAAACTAAATATTCTTTAATCCAAAAACTAATAAAACTAAATATATTGTTAAGCAGGGAAACCAATTGAGTTAAATATGTGTATTGAATGTTTATTGTTAAATTACGGTACCCTCGTAAGATAGCTTTGTGAACAGAGCCAAGAAATGAGATTTTTCAGATTATCTTTAAAAAAAACAAAATTAACCAATCCGAGTTCTTTTCTTGATTCTCGCGAAAATTTGATACCAAATATCATTTGTGTAGAAAGTACGGAGATCGCTCAATTTTTGTGACATTTTACATATATTTTTTTTTTCGTCAAATTCATGATCTTTCAAAATCCAAAGACTTTTCCTGATTTCCGTAAAATTCAATGCTGAACACTCCTTATATTACATTCGCACGGACAGATTCTCAGATCGATTGCCAGAAATTTTCACGATTCAGAGCCAATCACAAGCACAAAATTTCTCATTAAATCTGTGCAAAAAAAAAAAATTCACTCCTACAAGTTCTTGTCGCACCCTGCGTATCGTCAATTGAAAAAAAAAAAATCAAAATTTTTGTTTCTCAATCCATCACCGAGCCACTGAAGCTGGTAACTTTTCCGTTTTTTTACAAGCGACAAAAGCATTGCAATGAAAACCCATTTTTAAAATCATCTCATCGAGATACAATTACAAATAATTATTTCGAAAAAAAAAAATCACAACCGTATATCTAACAACGGAAAGTTGATAATTTTTTTTTCAAAAATTCCGCTAAACTTATTTCATTGATAGAAAAAAAAAATCGTTAATAATTTTGTATAACGCTCACCAATTCCCTCGAGGCGTTTTATGTCCTGCGCCGTATTGAGAAAATAAATTCTCAAGATGTAAAAAATAATTGCAATGACGACCATGGGTATGATCATCCAGTGATTAACGACGGCTATCATTACGAGAATTCCAATCAGTACGAGGAATATTTGAAGAGCCTCGAGCATGGCTTTTGGCAATAATTCATCCATCGCGCCAACGTCCTTAGAAAATCTGTTTAAAATTCTTCCTGAAAAAAGAAAAAAGAAAAAACGATTAAGAAAATAATAAAAATGATTCTCGAAAAAAAAAAAAAAATAGATGAATCAATTTTTTTTTTTTTAAATTATTTCAGATCGTCGTTCATTCGTCTCACCGGATGAATTCGTATTGAAGAATCTCATCGTAGCCTGCAGTATATTCGCGAACATGCTGTTGTGAAGAGTACGTCCGGCCTCCATGCAGATCTTCATGAAGAGAAAGCTTCGCGTGAGGGTCAGTATTATGCAGGAAACGATGCAAAAAGTGTAAACATAAATGGCATATGAAGTTGGAAGAAGACCATCGTCATCGAGAATATCGAAGTACGTGAAAAGGGTATCATTGACAATCGCGCGATACTCGATCGATGAAATTGCTATCTCAGGTGAATGTAGACTCGTACGAACGTCTTCCAAATTCGTCCAATAACTCAGCCAATAATCCGTACCGCTCGTCGACAGCTGAGCCAAAAGCATGTTGAGAATCAGCAGTAAAATTATAAATAATCCACCCCCGGAACGGAAGTAACAAGCGTAAATTCGATTGGCCAGTCTTCCGGTTGCCATTGATTCCTCCTGGCCGTTTGTATTACCGTTTCTCTGTGGAATATCCTCGTCGTCGTAGGCCTGAGTCAAGAGAAAACGTCACGAAGAAATGAATTGATATTAATTTTTTGTGAAATTTCCAAAAGATGTAAATCGGGTTCGAATGAAAATCGTTTGAGCTGTTGCACCTTATTGGGAGGCCGGAAAAAAGTTAATTTTTGAGATTTTCTTTTTTTTTATGTAATATGTTTATCAAAGATCTAAAAATCGAAAATTTCGAGATATGGTGGTAAATACTTTTTTTTTTTCATGTATAGAGAATCATTGAAGAATTGTTTCATATCGAATTTTCGGAGAATTCGATGAGAGTTAATACTTTGGGGAAATTTTCAATTTTTCAAAGAATTTCTCCGACAGCTGTGACTCTCGAAAATTTTAAGATATCTTGCTCGAGTTTTTTTTATTTTAAAAAGACCATAGTCGAACAAAAATTGGCATTAAATTTGGCGAGAATCGGTGAAAGGGGTGTGGTATTTTTTTTAAATTTGTAAAATTGAATTTTGAATTTTTTGAAATTTTCAATTTTCCCTGTATGGGACTCTCGAGCTTTTCCAACGAGAATCACGAAATTTTGCAAAGCTGTGCTCGCACTAAATTATTCAGATCGAATTCGGTGAAAAAGCGATTTTTTTAGATTTCTTTTTTATTTTTTATTTTTGAGAAAACACAAGCATATATTTGTACGGATTTTTTTTATTTGAAAACGTAACATTCCGAATAAGTATTTATGATAATTTCATGATCGATTTGTGTATCAAATGGCTTTTTCAATCGTTAAAAATACTTTTTCACGAGACAGCGATTATGAAAAATCTGAAAATAGTTAATCATATTCATTATAAAATTAATAATTATTTCAATTTCTGAATTCGATTTGAATGTTAATTTTTTTTTTAATTTTCTCCAATTCTCATTTTTCAATTGTATTGTGATGAAATAATTTCGCACGATTTTACAATCATAGATGATAAAATCTCGATCTCTGCTGGATGAAGTCTCGCGACGTTACTCACAAAACGAGAGCTGGCCTGCGAACGAACGGAAACTCTTCGCAAAACGTCCGGTGTCGATTGTGGCAATTCTATCGCTGTGGGTGGAACGAATTTTCTGTCTTCCACGATTCCTCTCGGTGATGATTCAACGCTCGTTATTTCATTGGAAATTTCCCGAGAACCACGAAAACTCGTCCATTTTTCCATATTCGATGACATTTTTCTTTCATTCGCCTCATCATCGTTGTTGCTCGATGCCACTTCCGGTATCGGATCGTCTACTAGCTGCGCTTCCTTCTTCTCCTCCTCCAAATGATCGAGCATCTTTTTAAAATCCGGACTCATTTTCGTGAGCTCGTCCCACGAACCTTGATGCTTGGCTGCGCCCTGAAAAAAAAAAAAAGGACGAAGACGTTTAAGGACAACATTTTTTTGTTTTTCATTAAAAATTTTGCGAATTCGGGAAGAAAAAAAAATTGTGACTTTATAAACATTTTTTTTGTTTTGAAAAATCGTTTCTGACATTAAAAATTAAGAGTAACGTGAATGATATCAGGCGAATTGAGATATGAAAGGAACGAAAACGGTGCAGCTCGAATTTTGAACATTACTTCCTCATAATTTTTGAGGATTCACAGAGATTTCTCTATGAGGTAGCCAAAATTGAGAATAAAACGGTTTATGAGAGATTCTCGGATTGGAAATCTTATGCCAATTAAAAGAAACTAATATTATTTCACGATCAATATTTTTTTTTTAAAGCTGAGCTGGTAAAAATAAAGAAAAAAAAATAACCTCGCGTGGTTGAAGTGAAAATTCTTAGCGGCCAATTAAATCCACGACTGAAAAAAAAGGATATGTCTCGTTGCTTGAAACAGAGAATTAGTGATTCTTAAAAATTAAATTCATCGTTTGAGAAATCAATTGGTGGTTGATTTTTACTTAAGGGGATACTTCAACCTCTAAAAAAAAAATTTTTTCCCTATCCGTGCTAAAAATCTGGAAAAATTCATGCATTTACTGTTTTACACTGGAAAACTGATCCGCATCGGATCGATGATAAATTAACAACCATTCCAGAGATAAAAATATTTTTAGGTCCAAAAGTTTGAATTCATCCAAAATCTAACGCTTGTTTTTTCTAAACTGTTTATTGATTTATTTGGAAACATAAAACTGATAATATTCAATTACAGTCGACTCCTCACGGGAAAAAAAAAAATGTTTTCATATGGTCAGATAAAATTTTACAACATTATAGTCTCGAATTTGACCTGATTACACGGAATTATAAAACTTAATAAAATTTTATAAAATAATAATACGAAAATCTGAAATACTGTAACTTTGTTATAATTTCACATGATTTCATAAATTTGAATAAAATATTACAAAATAAATATAAATATAAATTTCATAAAATTTTATCTGATCATATAAAAACATTATCTCCCGAGCTCTGCGTATTGCTCTATGTCACAGTCAAACTGGATACGCATTGGACAAAACGTAAACGGATCTTTCGACCTTTCGACTTTTACGGTCGAAATAACGTTACTATACTTCCGGTACAGAAGAAAAATGTTGATCGCATATTCTGCATGAAAAATGTCGAAAAATTTCATAATTTCTGTCGTGGGCAAATAAAGAATTTCTCGAATATCAAAATCTAAAAAATAGATTAACTCCTGCATCAATCAACAGAGAACCTTGAAAATTTATGTGAGCGTTAAAAAAATACTTTAGAAAAAACGAGCGTTAGATTTTTGATGAATTCAAATTTTTGGACAAAAAAATATTTTTATCTCTGTAATGGTTCTTGGTTTATCATCGATCTAATGTGGATCTGTTTTCTAGCGTGAAACAGTACATGCCTGAATTTTTTCAGATTTTTAGCGTGGATAGGAAAAAAATTTTATTTTTTTTATAAGTATTCCCTTAAACCAAAGTTCAAGTTTGAATCTTCGACGAGGATCATCGATGTTTCGTCAATAATTCAATAATTTTTTTGCACGGTATTTTTCAGGGCGATATAAATCATAACGATGAATGAAGGCTCCTCAAATAAATAAATAAATAAATAAATAAATAAATATGGCTATTTTTATTTATTTATTTATTTATTTAGCACGCAGAGAGGCAATTTTCGTTGCCAAATGTGCACCGTTCAATTCATCGAATTTAATTTTTATTCGCTACTTTATTATCCTCATCGAATCTCTTCATAATTCATTCGCAGCTAAATTTCTTCACGCAGAAATCTCCGAAAAAAAAAAAAAATTACAAAAAAAAAAAAATCAGGCGCATAAAAAATATGACTTACGCGATCCATCATGACAATCGTATCAGCTTGTTTCAGAAATTGAAGCTGATGAGTCACGAGAATACGTGTTTTACCGCGGAGATAATCGAGGATGCAATTTTTGAAGAGATGACGTCCGACGCGAGAATCAACGGCGCTCAGTGGATCATCGAGAAGATACAAATCGGCCTGACGATAAATCGCTCTTGCGAGATTGATGCGGGCTCTCTGGCCGCCCGAGAGGGCCGCTCCGCGCTCACCGACGATCGTCGTGTCACCGTCCGGAAATCGTCGAAAATCACGCAAAAGCGCGCAAACCCTCGTCACATCCTGATAACGCTGCTTCTCGTATTCCTGACCGAAAAGTATATTCTCGCGAATCGTACCGCCGAAAAGCCAGGCATCCTGACTCGCGTACGATAGACGAAAATTCGGATCATCGGTGACGTATCCGCGCTTCCAGCGCGACTCGGATGATTTATCATCGTATCGAAGCAGCCTGATCGTTCCAGCACCGATCGGCAATTCACGCAGCAATATATTGAGAAGCGATGATTTACCAGAGCCAACCGGACCAACGAGGGCACACAATTCACCGCTGGAAACTTTCATGGAAACGTCACAGATGGTCGGTGGTAAGATACCGGTTATCCAATTTGCCGAAACTCTATGAAGCTCCACGCTTATCGATTTTCTTGAATTTTTAATATTCTCCGGATTCGATTTCACGATAATGGAATCCGTCTCGTTCTCCGTTTTTATCACCTCGTCGAGCAACAGAAAATCCTGTAATAAAATTATCATCGTGAATTCCGAAATTAGAGAGGGAATTTTTCTTCATTACGTTGAATTTTTTAATTAAAATTTTTATTTTCCATATATGAAATTTCGTTGAGCCGAAGATTGAAGGATAAAATCAAAATTTTTGGTCAATTTTATAATACTATTTCAACAAAGTTTTGTAGATCGGAAAATTATAATTTATTGGCCGTTGATTCGGCGCGTGCTCTCGTAATTCCCGACAAATTACAGGCGAGTTATTTGTAGATAAATTACGAGAGTTGTGCAAATTTTTTTGGAGCTATAATCTTCATAAGTTTTTTTTTTTTCAAAGATTAATCCACGAACTCGTAGAAAACTTTCGGGGGGGGGGGGGTAGTCGAGATTATCGTTTCTATTATTAATATAAAATATTCATTATTAAATTTGTTTTTCGATTGATTAAAACATTTTTTTGCTACAAAAATGTGCAATCTTGGAGGAAAAAAATATTCAACCGGCATATGATCGGACTGGAAAATTGTAGGAAATTCGAGAAAGTCAATCGACAGGCTTGTAAATAGTGTCAAACGTAATGCGTGAAAATTAGTATAATATCTTTTAACAAAAAAAACACGCGATGTGAAATTAAAATTGCACCAGCACTGTGAATTATTCTTGGAAAAAGCTGAAATATACTTTTTTTTTCTTCATGGAAAATAAAAATAGTGTAGTAAATTGCAAAAAAAAAACGATTATAAAAATGTGTATGGTTGAATCAATGAATCTTTTAGTCGAGAAATTCTAAAGGAAATTGAACCGAGGAAAATAACAGAGACATTTTGAAAAATATAACGTATTTAAATTTTATAAATGCAATGGTTTTTTTTTACATTTTTATTTAAAAAAAATAGCTAACAAAAATTCAAATTGCGACCAAAAAGTCACTATAATTGTTTTTCAATTTTAAGAACACACTCTGAATTTAAAAAAAAAGCTTCAAAAAGATTTTTTTTTTATTTAGCTCACAGCTGACTAGTACTTATTGTTGGAGCTAATTTGAGGATACACTTGACGTAAAATAATGTCCAAAAAGTAATGGATTAAAAAAAAAATTTTTATAAATATTTTTAATTAAATTAAATATCCATTTAGTTTGAATTAAGTTAAATGGAGATTCTAAAAATAAGTTTTTTTTTTACGTTCAATCTTTTGGATATCACTGTATGGCATTAATTTTTCAAAAATTAACGATTGATTCGAAGAAAAATTTCTACTGACATTTTTCAAATATAATTGAAAAAAAAAAAAACAAATTGATTTTTTCCAATGCTCTTGAGGCTCGAAATGAAGGAAAAAAAAAGATAAATGCTTGCCTCCAGTCTCTCGATCGAAATGAGAGTTTCGCCGGTCAGTATCAGAGCTTGCGGGAAGAATATCGCTGTTGACATTTGCAAAATATTGAAATACGTGGCAAGCGCGAATGAGACCTCAGCCGTGAGAGTGTTGCCCATGAGAACGAACGATATCAGGGTCAGGAAGAGCGTTGTTCTCTCGGTAAATACCATTATACCGAGATAGAGAGCACGTATGTACGATGACTTTTTTATAACTTGTATCTCACGTGCTCTCGTGAGAGAAACGATCAGCTCGAATGGTTTTTCCCATGCGTACATTTTAACCACCTGTTGAGAAAAAATGTTTCGATAAATTAAAAACAAAATGTTATGCAAAACACGAGGAGCATTATTCAGCATCGATCGAGTACTGAGACTTGAAAAAAAAAAAGAAAAAGAAAAAATAATCACATATTGATTAATATTCGATGCAATATTTTTGGCAATAATCCACGAGGTATATTGTCTACGCAATTTTATTTAAGTCAAATTCCAACTGGCCAATTAATGATTTGCCTAAATTATCGTCTTCATTTGGAAATTTATTAAAACATTTTTTTTTTCTATGTTGGATAGACAAAGACAAATTTGCTCTTATGGATGCTTACACGTGCTCATATTAACATGGGATACATGGGTGAGCGAGTCGTTACATATCGGACAAGACAATGTTCAATTGCTTGACATACAGTCAATAAGAAAATTAATATCCAGTTTCCCCGTTTCTCGTATTTCAAACAGGTGCTTCAATGCCTCATCATCTTATAAGCCTCGGTTACTCGAACTATGAGGATTTTTCTCAGCCTCGCCTTAATTCCATTGCCATATTTTGCACAAAATAATACAATTTCATTTTTATTAATTTTTTTAATTAGTTTTTTCATCCTACTACTAGCAAAGTAACATCACATTAACGTTTAAGCAACAATATAGTAACAGAACAGTAACAGCACAATAATAGTGCACTAAAAGTACAGCAATAATACAGTAATACAATTGCTATAAACTAATGGCAAAGTAATATCGCATTAACATTCAAGCAACAATATAGTAACAGCACAATAATAGTGCACTAACAGTACAGCAATACTGGAGTAACAGCACAGTCATTGTACAGCAACATAGCACGGTAATCGTACAGTAACACCACAATATCAGTAATAGTAAAGTATCAGTGGTATAGTAACAGTACAGTAACACCACAATAGTAGCAATAGTAAAGTATCGGTGGTATAATAACAGTACAGTAATAGCACAGTAACGGTACGGTAATTAGACAGTAACAGTACAACAATAATACAGTACCACAACAATTGCTGTAAACTAATAGCAAAGTAACATCGCATTAACATTTAAGCAACAATATAGTAACAATACAGTAATAGCACAATAATAGTGCATTAATATTACAGCAATACTGGAGTAATAGCATAGTGATTATACAGCAACATAGCACAGTAATCGTACAGTAACAGTACAGTAACATTGCATAATAATAGTATAGTAAAACTGCCGTAGCTGGATAACATCGGCACAGTAATGTACAGTATAGTAACGGTAAAATAACAGCACAGTAACAGTACAGTAATACCCAGTAACATTGCAGTAGCATTACACCATCAGTTTAGTAACAGTACAGTAACACGACAATAGTTGTAATAGTAAAGTATCAGTGGTATAGTAACAGTAACAATTGCTGTAAACTAATAACAAAGTAACATCGCATTAACATTTAAGCAACAATATAGTAACAGCACAATAATAGTTCACTAACAGTACAGCAATACTGGACTAATAGCATAGTGATTGTACAGCAATATAGCACAGTAATCGTACAGTAACATTACATAATAATATAGTGTAGTAATACTACCGTAGCTGGATAACAACGGCACAGTAATGTACAGTATAGTAAACGGTGAAATAACAGCACAGTAACGGTACAGTAATACCCAGTAACATTGTATTAACATTACACCATTAGTTCAGTAACACCACAATAGTAGCAATAGTAATTTATCAGTGGTATAGTAACAGTACAGTAATAGCACAGTAACGGTACAGCAATAATACAGTAATAAAACAATTGCTGTAAACTAATAGCAAAGTAACATCGCATTAACATTTGAGCAACAATATAGTAACAGCACAATAATAGTGCCCTAACAGTACAGCAATACTGGACTAATAGCATAGTGATTGTACAGCAATATAGCACGGTAATCGTACAGTAACATTGCATAATAATAGTACAGTAAAACTGCCGTAGCTGGATAACATCGGCATAGTTATGTACAGTATAGTAACGGTAAAATAACAGCACAGTAACGGTACAGTAATAAGAAAGTAACAGTACAGCAATAATACAGTAACACAACAATTGCTTTAAACTGATAGCAAAGTAACATCGCATTAACATTTAAGCAACAATATAGTAACAATACAAGAGCGAACAGTGGCCCAGTTGGTCCGACTCTGGACTGCCACGCAGGCGGCCAGGGTTCGATCCCGCGGCCGGCACCAATGGATTTTTCCAGATGCTTTTTCTGCGAGCTCGGTGGTTCGAAACCCACCTTAAATTGTAAGTTCTCACAAATACACTGGGCCAATAGCAATGAGGTTGCAAAAATCGAGGGAGAAAAATAGCTCCGTAAATGAACAGAAAAACTAAAATAGTGGGCCCAGTGTAAGAGTGATTGAGTGTATGAAAGTGTTGTAAAAAGCCGAAAAGGCTATGCAAGTAAAACTTACTACTACTAGTAACAATACAGAAATAGCACAATAATAGTACAGCAATACTGGAGTAATAGCATAATGATTATACAGCAACATAGCACAGTAATCGTACAGTAACAATACCGTAACATTGCATAATAATAGTACAGTAAAACTGCCGTAGCTGGATAACATGGGCACAGTAATGTACAGTATAGTAACGGTAAAATAAAAGCACAGTAACGGTACAGTAATACCCAGTAACATTGTATTAACATTACACCATCAGTTTAGTAACGGTACAGTAACACCGCAATAGTAGCAATAGTAATTTATCAGTGGTATAGTAACAGTACAGTAATAGCATAGTAACGGTACGGCAATAATACAGTAATACAACAATTGCTGTAAACTAATAGCAAAATAACATCGCATTAACATTTAAGCAACAATATAGAAACAGCACAATAATAGTGCAGTAATACTACCGTAGCCGGATAACAACGGCACAGTAATGTACAGTATAGTAACGGTAAAATAACAGCACAGTAACAGTACAGTAATACCCAGTAACATTGCATTAACATTACACCAACACTACAATAGTAGTGCACTAACAGTACAACAACAAGTAATAGTACATTAACATTATATAGTAACAGTACAGTAATACATAGCAGTACACTAAATGCACGTCAACGTAGCATTGCAACACCAACAGTCATAGCACATTATAAGCCAACAAAAGCTCACAGCCGATTTCAGGAATTTACCGTAGAACATGTCATTGTAGGAAACGATTATTACGAAATTATTAACGTTCGAAATAAATTGATCGTTTATGAAATTTTTCTCATACTCATAGTAACATTATTCTGTTTTATTTTATTACAATGAAATAACATAATCTGATCGTTATTTCAATATTTGATTATATTTCTATTGTTCAATTAATATTGTTCAACTATTAATATAGTTTTGTGAAAAATATCATTCGTCTATTTCTGAAATGATAATGATATATTTATGAAAAATATTGTTAATTATATAAATCATGCAAAAGACAGTCCCGCTGCCGGCTTGACGGAAGAAAACATCTCGGCTCTCTATTGTATTGGTTTTCTGTCTTTTGGTCGATAATAAAATATCTTTTCTCACGTTTCAACTAACTCTCGTGCCTTTCGTTCTTCTACTGACAACCCATGATCAGATCCTACACTGCCACTTATTTCAAATACAGTGACATTGAATTTCCAAGTCATCCGCGTATGAAATTTCATATGACTCATCTATGTTTATTTACTTTCAGCATCGGTATGTTAACTTTTATTGAAAAATTTTTCACGGTGTTTTGGAATACGTTGCATTTTCTATTTTTTGCAACAGCACTGAATCAGTCGCGTTAATGGTTCCGCAAGAATTTTCATTAACTATGCATTTTATGCTCAATCCCGCGGTGCATACGCTTTTTAGTCCTCGAGTTTCCTTAAATGACAAATGCTCGAGTGTCCCTACTATCAGCAAAAAAAAAAAATATACGACCCGGTAATACCGCGGTAGATTGTAACGCGTCACAGGAGATAGCTTAATGGTCAATGAATGTGTTTTAACGAAAGGAAAATGATTCGAGTATTTCTGGAGCTCGAAACAAACGGAATTATGAGTGTGAGCAAAATACTCATGTCCGAGAAAAATCGTGACCCAATAAATAAAAAACCTTCATTCATACATATATATATATATTAATTAATCGTTTTCGCATTGTTTCAACATGCCTGAATTCCAGCAATGAGTTCACTCATCAACTGTACTCTCCGATCCGTGAGAAGAGCCGTTTGTCCTCTAAGTCTGCTGCTTACTTTGCTCAGATGACCTTGAGCCGGGATCGCAAGTAAAAGAAGACAACCGATACCTATAACAGCGCTGACTCCGATGCTCCGCCACATAACGTATCCCACAACAACAACCTTAACAAAAGTCGCAAGACAATTCGATCAGTAAACGAGACGTGTGTGAGTAAAATTGAAATTAAAGTACAAGCATATATTTGGAATTATTTTTCATGAGCAGCTCTACGATTTTATGATATTTTTCCTGCTGCATACTTGTATCGGCATGATCCATATGTAATTGAGGAAAAGAGGAAGAGTGTCGAAACGATTGACGTCGTTGCTGAGCAGATTCACCACTTGTCCCGCTGCGGTTCGATCCAGCGATGATTTACTTAGTCGCAGCGACTAGGAATGAAGACAAATGAAAATAACAAAAGTTTTGAATATCTCTATTTAACGTTGAACGATTATCGCATCTATACGCATATAAATGCCAAATTTTCGTTTTGACTTGTTGCCTGCATCGAGAAAAAAAAAAAACAATGAAAAAAGATAATTCGAGAATGGTTTCAGCTGACGGCCTGATATTTTGCATAGAAATTGAGCGGTCATTCAGAAATTTAGTCTTCCTATTTGTTAAAATTGATTAGAGGGGGGGGGGGGGGGTATTTAAATTTTATGCAAAATTAGATTTTTTTTTCGAATTCATCTCGAACTTGCGCAAATTTCGAGTTTTCGGAGTAAAAAAATACATGCCCAGTCAAAGTAATTTGCAGATTATATACATATAATAGAAAATACTCAATGCATATGGAAAAGAAAAAAAAATGCAAAATTTAACCAAAAAGCAAGGAAAGCCCCAGTCACAGATAAAAAAAAGTTTATATATTTTTTAAATCCTTTTCCCATAGGCCTTTGTTTCGTATAGATCTAATGAGAACTCGATCATGACTGAGATTAACCTATTACCAGTCTTAAACAATGGTAAGAAAAAAAATTCAAATTTTTTAAATCTAAAAGCCAAGGAAAGCTCTGATCTATCACATTGTGAAAGAACATTTCGTCGTTTCGAAAATTTTTCTGAAATTTTTCCGACAGCTTTTGAAAATGTTCATGCAATACTGCAAAAATATAGATATATTAAAAAAAAATTAGTTTCTCCAATTGTTCCTCGTTCCTCATCTTTCAAAAAGATCTCATCCTTTTGGCCCTATCAATATCCATATTTAATTTCAATCCTTTAGATCCGTCCCCTGGATTGTTATCCGCAGTCACACTTTGCCCTATACTGCACTAAACTATCGCATTTGCACGAGGGCACAGGGAAACTGAGAAAAACATACGATAAATTGTTAATCTGTAACTTTTTAACTAATAGCATTTCTGCATAGGCGATGGAGACTCCTTCGGTGTTTTTATTCTCAGCTGAAAATGTTAAATCGGGGAAAAGTAGATATGGCAACGCTAAATATGATAGTTTTGTTAAAATTGATGTAAAAAATATTCCTCAAAACAAAAGAAGGGTTTTTCAAATAAAATACACGCAATGAAACCAATTTAACGAAGTTTAACAAAAAAAATGTACTTTGGTGCTACACTGAAAACGTTTCAAAATAATACGATTTTTAATTTACTGAAACAATGAAAATAATGAAAAGCCAGGCGTGAGCGCGAGCGCTCGACAGAATCGCGGAGGAAAATCGTGAATACGCGATAGCAGAATATTTGTGGCGGTGGTTACGAAACTGCCTTCTTCTAATATAGTCAAATAATGGAGAAGTAGTCTTCATCTATCACGGTATGCTATAGGTCACCTATTAGCAATTCACAATCTGTGACGACTAATTTCTCAAAAAAAAAAAAAAAATTGAAGAAAAACGATCTTGGAAGGAAAAAAAAACAATTGATTGGTAAATTGTTTTCCAATAAATTAGTTTGGAAACATTTTTAAGAAACAAGAAATTCTTTATTTGAAACAAAGAATTTTCGAAGAAAAATTATTTTGGACAAAAAAATCCATTTTTCATCCGGGGTGCCCACTTCGTCCCGGTCTCTCCTATAATATATTTTGACAATTTTAGTATTTAACAATAGATAACGTCATTTGTCTAAATAATTTAAATGAATTTTTTTATGTTCCATCGAAATTGTATGGAATTCTTTGAATATTTTTCTGCTTGATTTCTTCTCAATAGATTTTGTTTTAATTTATCTAAATCTAAATAAAAAATGCATTGAAAAAAAATATGTATATTTGTTTTTCATTACTGTAAAAAATAAGAAAACTCGTGCCAGTTTTTGCTATAAAACGACGCAAGTAACAACGATCTTAACGCTCTCAATGGGGCTCCGTTGATTCTTATTGCAAGCGTATAGTTCAGCCAACGGCCGTGACGCGTCGCACGCCCGAAGACTTTTCCGCGAGCGTATTAGCGCTTCCGTGATATTATAATCGAGTGTGGTGAGCAGGCCGGATTTGTTACATTTGAAAAATTATGCACATTTCTAATTTCGTCGTTCTTATTTCGCGATTAATATCCCTAGAGGACCCGTCGCCTTGACCTTATTGATATATCCTGCGATATGCAAGGTACGAACAGCAGGTATCATGAAAATTCTTCAAAAAAAAAAAAAAAAAAAAAAAAGGAGAATAGTTAAAAGTTGATTGAAACGAACGATTTCTTATCACCGTCTAGTTGAAAAGTCGTGATGGTCTACGACAGCCAGGGCTCAATGATACCGATAATATTGAAATTTCAATCACCTCGAAGCATCGTTATCGACAATTATCTCCCATTTGTCGGCTACTCAGGGGACGGCTCTTCTGACATTCGGTTTAACATTTATTTTTTGCTTCCTCACAGAGGAAGCTTCGCGATGATTAAAAAAAAACCCAAGATTCTTGTGCCAAATCACTCTAAATAGTTTTAAAAGTCTATGAATGACGTTTAAAAAAAATGCCCGGACAAACCTTGTGTGTGTGTGTTTGTGTGTAATTAGGCTCCAAAAAAGTAAACCTCTGTAACTTTTGAATGACTGGTCCGATCGGGCTCTTCTTTTGCGCGCAACCAGTGCTACCACGTCCCAGTATTTGATACAAATTTCGTTCATATTGAACTTCTAATTTGGGTTTTGAGAGGGTTTTAATTTTTTTTTTTTTTCGAAATATTCGTCAAGACTCCTAGCGCATATCAGTACAGGCAGTATACGGTTAGGGCTTCTCTGCAACTTTCGGGCTTTCGACTAAAAATTTTTTCGATAAATTGTGTATATTCCTTGAAGGATGTTAGGCACATCGAATTTCGAGAAAATCGAGACACCGAGGGTTCTTTAAATTATGATTTTTTTTTTCTTTTTTTCGATTCTCGGAGAAATCGATGCAATGGAAATTGGAAAAAGCGTACAAATTAGAAACTTTCACATTGTCCTCATTTTTTATCTCGGCCACAGAGCTTCCTCAGTGAGGAAGTCAAAATTGAAAACTCGACTTCCTCATAGACAGAGAAAGAAAGAGAGAGAGAGAGAGAGCACCTTGCGGTAGAGATGAAACAAGAATGAGGCAGCAATGTGCACTTTCCTATTGCATTAATTTGCACGATTTTTTTTTTTTTAAATCTCGTAAACTAAACTTGATTTTTTTTCTTCCGTGCATTATTTTTTCGGACTAACCTTTCTGTAGATGAGAGAACAGCATGCGACTCTGACTCTCATGCCAATCTGTTGACTACCGAGATTCGTGTGATGCATTATGAATGTGACACCAAGTGTCGCGAGTACGAGGCCAGCCGCGTAATAGAGCGCCTCGTCCCGAGTCGGTATCTCATTTGGATCATTGGCACTGAAGTACTTGATCACCCAACCCTGAAGTATCGGCTGCATCGTGCGCAATATCAGAGCTTGCAGCAGTAGCAAAATCCCAATGTAAAAATACCTGAGCCAAAAAGCACGAAATATCGCGCTCGTTAGACTAGGACGCTGAACCTTTATCTTCTTTCCATCATTGTTCAGAACGTACTCCGTGTTCTTCAATTTTTCGAGCTCGACTATCCATTCTCTGTTGAATGATAAAATTTTTGTTTTTTTCGTTTATTCTTCCTTGAACAATGTACTCATTAACTTTAATTCGCGTTGCTGGCCAAACAAAACAAAAAACATATATTTTTTTTCCCTTCTATCAATGAGTCATTAACTTGGAAAATCCCATTGAATGTTATTGAAACCGATTGAATTAGAATCGGAGCAGTTCACCTTCCGATTTGAGATGAATTGGAAGGTTTGAATCGGCGTATAAAATCACCGAGACTCTGTCAAGTTTAACTGACTCATGAGCTTTTTGAATAAAAAAGTTTCTATACTGAGTAACGTTATCGGTTTTAATGAGGTTTTTTTTTGTTCATTCGTAGAAGATTCAATCAGAGTCAATAGGATCATCAAGCAGAGAACAAACGGAAATGAATAAAATAAATTAATAAATATTGAAAAACTGAAGAAAGTTATAATAAAATTTGAATAAATAAATTAATAAATAGGAGATTACCGGTTATAGCTAAAGCAGTCAATTAAATGATTTATATATTTTATTTGTTTTTCATTTTTTTTTTTTTTTCTGTACCAAAGATAAAGGGTTGCTCTCTGGTTTTGACAGAGCGAACTTCTACGGCCGTATTTGCAATAGTGTACAAACACGACGTGCTCGCCAGGTAGATTAAATACCTTATTGGGTACTACAGTTCGTTTGTGGGAGACATTTCGAGGACATGCGACGCGTCGCGGCCGTTGGTTGAACTGAACCCGAGCGGCACTCAAAGCTCAAGGTAGTCCTTGCACTTTGGCCCCTATTGGAGAATTTTAGGAATTTGACATACTTGAATCTTGGAACACTTTTGTTTAAGACTGCAAATTTCCAAATCACGTTGATAATTATCAAAATCAATTCAGAGTAATGTAATCATACGATATATTTATTGCGAAACTTCCAACAGTTTTGAGGTTATACAGCTGAGCTAAAGTTATTCAATGGACTTGCAGTCAACCACAGATGACGAAATATAGAAATAACTCGAAAAAAAATTAATTCAAGTGCTAATATAGATCTTTAAAGTTAATATAAATTCTGACAACTACTTTCACGTGTTTATCAGATTTTTTGGGTTTCTCCAACAATTTTATTCCTAAAATAGTCGATCACATGAGCAATCTGCCACAAAGGACTACCTTGAGGCGATGTTTAAGTCACTGTTTGGGTTTGTATGGGTCGGGAAAGTTATACTTTTTTTCCCGTTATACTTTTTTTTTGCTCCTAAAGACATCAGGGTTTTTTTTCTGTTAGCTTTTTTATGGAAAAATAAAAAAATATATTTTTCAGTCACCTCTCAAGCCTATTGCCAAGACGTTCAGACTCATCGGCTTTCACAGGATCGTACAGATCTGCCATTTCCAAATTATTTTTGGCCCCTCTACGAAAGAGTTTCACGGTCCACCTGTGACAAAAATACAACAAGCAGAAAATAGAAAAAAAATGCAGTCTCTCTTAGCTTATCAAGCTTTAAAACGCTTTAATTAGGATTCCCTCTTATAAATACTATCTTGATCTAACCGACACGTAAATGTTTATCGACACCTGCGTCAATGAGAATTATCTCGTTTCTCCAACATATTGCTGTGTCATTTTCGAAATAATCGTGAAGAAGAAAAAAAAGAATCGTGCGAGTTTTTCATGGAGGAAACTTTTTTTTATCGTAAATAAAAGAGCTTGTTTAAAGTTTTTCATTCCAGTATATAATTGAAATGTTACCACAAGTTGAAAAATTCATATTTAGGATAAAAATTTTCATACGTAGGTAGATATGCTATCTCTTAATCAAAATATAAACCTCACGTTATCTCTGAAACTAAATGATAAACCATTCACAAAATTTTTTTCAACATATTCATTTCTATTATTCTCTCCTGATATATTTTCGTTGATTTTTCAATTTTTACGTTGAGTCTAGACGACGGAACAAAAAAATGTGTCGTTCGTGCAGGCTCGATATTGGAAATACATTCTAATCACACCAACGTGAATTTTCATTATTTAAAAACGATCAATATTGTTTAAGTTGCACAGGCGTTTGGAAAATATACGTTCAATAAATTTGTATTCCAAGTTTTAAAAAATTCTCACATAAATGATTCTATGGCGGTACTACCTTAATATACCTCATTCTATATATTTTTTTGCCTTTTAAGTTTTGCTCGAAGAAGAAATTTCATGAGCAAGATGAAAAATTAATGAAGAAGCGAATGTTAAAGTTTGTAAAATTTTCACGATTTTTTTTTACTTCTTCAAGGTGGATGGATCAAACATCGGGATTTATTTTTCCGAGAAATATCCGATAATGAATGTGCAGTCCGCATAACGAATATATATATGTCACTTCAACGATAATAAATTCTCATTAAGCTTATTTCTGCAAGCTCATATACTTTTGAAAATTCATCTTCCAATCTCAAGCTCGTTCATTCGTGTCAATAATATTTCCTATGCAATTATTCCTTCGCGCAAAAATTATCATCCCAATACTACACAGCATGAAATTGTAACGAACCAGAAGAATAATCGACTTATTGGATTGGCCTCCTCCTGAGGATTTTTTCTTCTCGTCTTCTCTCTCCTGTCCATCGTTGCAACTTCTTTAAAATCCCAAAATTGATATAAATTTGAAAAAAAAAAATCTTTAATCTCACTCCCACGCACTCGCGATTATGAGCAAATTATTAATCGATCATACTCGGCAGGTTGCTCGTTAACGAACAACGGAAAGATAAAATGAAAAAAATCTTTTGTCTATCGAAAAGAAGAAATAAGAATGAATCACGTGTTCTCTGTGTACGCTCTTTGCGAGAGTTACGACGATACTGATTCTACGAGTAGGGGTTATTCGACTTTCATAAATGCAAGAAGCGATAAAGAAGCGGGAATATTGATGAACGATAAGTGTCTGCTGGGCGACTTCAAGGCGAATGTAAAATGTCTTTTGCGATTGAAAATAGTGATATTTTTAATTGGGCTCAATATGAAAACTGATTTCGGACATTACAATAACTCCCAAAATATTTCCTTTCCAATACAACTGAAACCCAATCCTCGGGCCCAATATTTGGTTGAGGTTTCGAAAGACTAGATCACATATTTGTTTCCTCAAAGATGAAGCAAATGTGTTTTTTGGTGAAATTTTGCTTCCTCGTGGAGGAAGCTACGTTTTCGTGGAAGAAAAAATTTCGAGTTTTTGATGTCAATGTGTTCAGAATATGTAAAAACATCGAAAAAACATATTTATAGAAAAAAATGTCTGTCTGCGTGCATATGTCTGTGCGGAGGCAGGTCTTCGAAAAATTGAAATTTCAATATCTTGAATTGCTTGAGCTAACAGGCTGAAACTTTGCACAGTACTAAAAACATCGAACCTCCAGAATTTCCTGAATTTTTCATGAAATTAGGATAAAAGGATGAAATTTTGCACGCGTGTAGAGCTATCATTGCCCTTCGTCTGATATAATTTTCGTAAAGATTTATTTATTATTATTTTTTTTTAAATCTCTGCTTAAAAGCATAACTCTATCGTACAATTTTTGGGCTACCTGGCTGAAACTTTTATCCACAAGTGGACTGTCACTGAATAATGTTCGCCATTGAATTAAGAGAACAATGCGTTCTAAAGTTATGGAATATTCAATTTTTTTCGAAAAATTGATGTGCCTGTTTGTTGGTTACACCAGCTTGTGTGTCAATTTTGGATAACTTTCAGAAATTTACGACCGCATCGAGGCATCAGTTTACAAAAAAAAAAAATAGACTCAGCGAGATAACCATATACGTCTGATATTTAAAAGCCATTTTAAAAAGATATTTAAAAACCATATACGTCTTTATTTATTATACGTTTGATATTTGATGCTTTTTAAAAGATTCAGCAAAGAAGTTCTAGATTTGATAAAAGCGGCGAATTTTTTGAAACTTGTAAAAACGAAATAATAATCGTGCAAATTAGAAACTTGCACATTGCTTTCTCATTATTTTATTTCGTTATTTTTCCTCGACGAAGAAGGCAAAATTAACAAAAAAAAAACCCACTTATGCTCATAGAGAGAGAGAGAGAGCTTTGTGAGCAAAATAAAATAATGCGAGGAAGCAATGTGCAAGTTTATAATTTGCACGATTTTTTTTTTGCTTTAAAGCTTAAATGAATAATGCATCACCATAAACTCGACGTCTGTTTGTTCTAAACAGATATATAACGTATTTTTTTCACAGCGTTACCCACGAGTCCAAATGCCTCAATTTTCATGAGATAAAAAAGAGCCAACTCATGAGCATAAAACTTAAAAAATATGCGCGACTATATTAGTATCCGAAGTACCTACGAAGATATCCCGGACACGTAGAAAGAATGATTCGATACTTTTTTTTTTTTTCATTCGTATAAACCACACAACGCCGTATCTCGGGACAGTTTGATTTATATAACAGACACATTTACGTAGCAACTCGTCGAATATAGTACGAAATATATGGGAAACATTAATTTTTCAAGAGTACCTTAATCTTGTTTAGGTACTCTTGAAATAATTCAATGAAACTTTCTGGAATATAGTAGATGAATAATTTTAATAATTTATAAACGTTTATCTCGACGGGGCAACCAATATTTGTGTCAAAAATATTGCAAAAGCATTCTTTCCAATAATTCACTTTTCAATAATTATTTATTTTTCGTGTTTGTCGTTTTTTCATTCGAATTTTCGTTGGCCCTATTGGATTTGAAAATGGTAATTTATTAAATTTCGTCGTTAAATTCGAAATTAACAAGCCCACAAATCTTTGGGGTTGTTAAATTTTCTTCTCAATCAATTTTTGAAATTCAATTTTAATTGATTCGTGAATTTTCCTGTTCGAAGTCCCGAATTGTTTATTTTCATCACTTTTCCTTCCCCGCTGGTTTACCATGTAAATTGTTCTCCTCGTGTACAGACCTCGTATCTATATATAAGAACATGGTAAAAGTAGACAAATTTATAAGCAGTTGATAGCGCAGTGATTAGCGTTTACGTTACGTAATTGTCAGATAGGTATAGGCAACACGTAAGTCTCCCCAGGTTCGAATCTCACTCGAAGCAAAAATTATCCGGATAAATCGTCGAGTTTTCGAATGGTATTTTTCATTTTTCCCGTTTTATATCTGTCAAAACTATTTGTATCCGTTATAAAAAAATGTTTACAATTGTTTCACACAGCAGAAAGATCTTAAAGATCACGAAAAAAAAAAAACCTCAAAAGGCCTCTTTTAGTCAACAGTCAGATCCTATTAATTTCGGAACAATGTACGACAACCTCAAATGTAATTAAAAAAAGATTTATCGACAATCATTTATCGATTTTCATGACGGCCTGATGATAATACGACACCGCTCCAAGTAAAATATATCTGTACAAAGATTAAGGCAGGATACCACCTTGAAAATTTGAAAAAAAAAAAAACGAAATTTGAAAAAACGAAAAATGCAAGCTCACCAACGAAGAGGAAATCGATGCTGAAGGAATACTGTATGGCGCAGGCATTGCAGATTGATGATTAGTTGAAAATATCTACTAGCTTCACATACGTAAAACTTTAAGCGCGATTTTCTCGAAACGATGTTTTTCAAATCTGCGTGTCAAATTACTCATCCAATTTTCATCGGATTGACTTGAAAGTTTGCATAATTCTTCTCCATAGTATAATCTAAGGATGTACGTAGGATTTTTTCGGCGCAGTTGTTATTTTACTTTTGGTGCACAGCTTAAGCAACTTTTTTTACCCTGAAAAATTCACTTAATTTTTTTAATGACCGCCATTTTTTAAAAAATCGAAATTTCGAAAAAGCCCTACGTACAGACATAAAACATATTGCTCTTAATAAGAAGAAATTTTCATTTTTGTTCTATGAGCTACCTACAAGGAGATTTTTGACACGCAGACCGAGAGTGCTCCTCAAAAGCCTCACAATTTGGCGCCACCTACAAGAGGCTATTTTCAAGTTTTTCAAAATTAATTTTTTTTTTTTTTCAACTTAAATGATATAGCAATAAATGCCTTAAACCGATTTTGTTTCTGCCCATTTTTTTTTGTGAAAAAAAAATTCATTAAAAACTCTCAAAAAATTGCAGCCAAAGGTGGTATCCTGCCTTGAACTAATTTTTGGCTTCTTGCCAAAGCGTTAATTGATTTTTTTTAAATAAAAATGGCGAGATGTTTGAGCATCTCAATAATCACGTGTACTTTTGTCTCGTCTGATCTGTAGATTTCATTTTTTCGTTATTTGTTGGCTCGCGAAAGCTTATTCAGTGATATCGCCGTTCTCGCACATCCTGCTGTGATTATATCATCCATCGTGGAGGCTTGACAAGAGTCTCGGGTAAACTCATGCGACAGTACAAAACTTTTATTATCAAAGAATATATTATCAAATACTGAAAAAAATATTCTCCTTATCGGTCCATATTGTTTTCTCTTCGAATCTAATATCGTCCCGCAACGAATAATATAATCAGCTGTAAGGTTCGAAGAAGAAAAGCTCTAATACGGAAAAGGTCGTAGCATGAAGTTTTACGCTTATACGATTGGAAGAGAGACGGATTTTGGGCAATTATGGACAGTTGAGAATATTTATACTATAAATTCCCGATTTATAGATGGTATATAGCCTCGAGAAACGCCAGGCCTTGCTATAGTTATGTTGTTCGTTGACGATGATTGGGGGTTTTGATATAATTTACTAAATCCCCATCGGTATCAAAAACGGTTAAACAATATGTCATTTAGAAAAAATTTATATTTCAAGGATAATTAGTCAGGATAAATTCGTCTAAAAGTCAGACATGCAGCCTGTTATTTTCCTCCAAATCTTCACAATCTCTGAGTTGGCACTGTTGCAAAAATTGTTGCATATCACCTCAAGAATGTTTCTTGGGTCGTTGAGCCTGAAGTTTTCGATAGGGCTGTTCATTAAATTTTTTTTTTTAATTTTAGATAGACCACGTGTAATAATTCAAATGTCTAAATTCAATTACAAAGCTCACTCTATGGGTAATTATCTTTTTCAAGTTTAGCTTCCTTACAGTGGAAGCTTTATATAAATAAATGAAACTATATTAAAAAAAAAAAAGAAGCAATGTGTAAATATCAATTTTCAAACTTTCCCAAATATTTTCAACCACTTTCTAAGCTGCAATATCCTTCCTTTTCCTGCGGGGATAAAACTTTACGGATTTCATTGTAAGCTGGTATTTAAACGAAATATTCGAATGATCGTTTATGCATTCTTCAAAAAAGCAGAGGTGTATTCCGCAAAAGCTATCAACTTATCGAAAGCCCAAGGTAAAAAAATGTCGACTTCGAGAAACCAGAATAACTTCCTTGCATGCTGATAGCAAAGCTGACAAGTTCCAGTACCGTGCATTAGCACTTGAATAAATCACGCTCCGAATAGAATCTTGAAAACCCAACTGATACCAAACTCGCGCAAAAATACGAGAATAAGTCACTCTGAGATATATTTTTTTTCATGCTTTTGAAACCGTAGAAGGTCACGACTGAAGTCTTTTGAGATCCATACGCGAATGCGAGATAATTGGATAATTATGAGGGAGCAATGTGAAAGTTTCAATTATTTCACGAATTTTTCCAAATATTTCGCAACCGCATTCGAATGTATCACTTTTTTCTTAAATATTTTCATACCCGAATGCTTAAATATCTTTCAAATATTCAGCCAAAATAAGAACGCTCAGCGATTTAAAACAAAATAAAAATTTAATTTTTGAAATTTATCATTTCGAAACTCAAAACATAGTTGATTAGTGATGCAAAAAATTTAGCTTTTAGTTGCAAATTTACGAAAGTTACATTAACGTTCAATTGACATGTTACATGTTTTTGGCGATAAGTATTTTCGATATTATAAATTTATTTCACAACTTTTTGCCAGGATATAAACAAAACTATGAATACTTTCGTAATTTTCTCCAATTTTTTTTAATACCATTTTTAGTATTTTGGGGGAGGTGATGATACAGACCAGGCCGTCTAATGAGTATTCGGTCGAATTTGTACAAGCGCTAACATATGCTTGTAGAATTATAGCTCAACGTTAATTGCTAACATAACATATTGAACGAGACGTTGAAAAAGGAGGAGAGAATAAAGGAATCGACTTACAGTTATAAATATAAGTTTTTGGTGGAGAGTGAGATTAGGCCTTGGAAATACTGGGCCGAGGAAAATGTAAAGGGCAAGGAGAAAGAAATGTGGGCCAGGATAAGATGCGGAAATATAGGAAGAGCGGGCAAGAAAGATGAGAGAGAGAGATTGGATGTGCAGAATATGTGAGGAGCAGGATGAGACTTTGGAGCATTTGCTGGTGTGTAAGAAAAGTAGAGAGTGCGCGAAGGAAAAAGACAAGAAAAAGAAGTGGAAGAATGGGTAGAAGGAATTGATGAAATAGCGATGGTGGGAGAGGTAATAAATATGCTTCAGGGAAAAATACAAAAAGGAATTTGCGCATATTTCAGGGAAATCGAAGAGGTATGGGAAAAAAAGAAATTTGGAGATAGAGAATGGGAGAGCAGAGGAATGAATGGGATGCGGTGTGAGAGTTGATTAGAAATTTAAGACATATAGATTTAAGGATGCGGGAGGAGTTAAGGAGAGGACAAGGAATGTAAATTATGAGAGAGAGATTGTGCAAGTTTTGTAAAAAGCTTTTTAAAAGTTATGCAAATAAAAATTTATTGATTGATTGCTAACATAACATTAAGTTATACATGTGATCTTTGAAAATTAAAAAAAAAAAAAACAAAGTCTAATCATCTTCATTTTGTACCCGCGATTCCCTTGCACCGAGCATCTCTAGCATCCCGTTTAATACGAAGTTTGCGTTGAGGCTGAGACTTTTTTTCCTGTAAATTGTCTTCAAAGTCAATAACGCAGAGTTCCCCACAATTTAAAAGATTGGCCGAAGTCCAGTCCGTTTTGTAAAGTTTCTCCAAGTCTTTTGGCTGGTTCTTTGATCGTACTTTCACCAACCTGAGGCACAAGTGGTTCAATAAAATTTTGTTCCGATCATTTTTGTTTATTTTTTTTTTTTTTAATCAAACTCGGGAGAATATTTTATCGGGTAACAAAGTTGGGCAATATTGTTGAAAAAACAATTTTGTACAACGAATAAAACTTCGCTTATCGAATTGTAATAATTGTTTGTAATAAATTTCAAGCAATAATTTTTACTTGAAAAATGATTATTTACTGCTAATGAGTGGAGCGATAAAATTTGATAATCAAAAGAATAATACGGTAATTGCGACGTCTAATTAATATTAGACACCTGTTGGACAGCTCGTAAATTCATAATGTGATAATTCTTAAATGAAAACAATGAAATAAAATTTTGATCGTAAAAATAAATCCCCGACTCAGGTTTGGGGGAAGTACAAGCGAAAATTTTGAGAATTTTCTCTTACATAACCCATGTATGACTAAAATTGATGAAACTTTCGACGGATTTCGCTTTTTTAGAAAATGAAAAAAAAAAAAATATATATATATATACGCGTGATTAAAGAGATCGAACGTTCATTACCATTTTTTCCCTTGTAGAGAACCATTGATGTTCCTCATCGCCCGCTGCGGGGTCAACGTTCCCCTCGACCTTCACGAGCTGCGGATTTTCCGCAAAATCGGCTGGAATTTCTTGTCGGGACATGGCACATTTGCTCTACTGACCAGTAATGCCTTTTATACAGAAATAGCAAAAACCGTAACAGCAATAAACACAAAACCTGCTGAAGGCAGGAATGAAGGCATACTTCGGATTCCGACTTCACCATTGTGCCTGAAAATAAAAAAAAAAAAAAAGCGTTTAATTCATTAAAATTATTTTCGGTTTTTTTTTTTTTTAATTTCACGACAAATCGTGCGGTAATGAGAAAAAAATAAAATTATATCTGCACGATTTACGGACGCATTTTAATATAATTTACGTGCACGCTCGTTTTTTTTTTTTTTTTTTTTTTTTTTTTTTTTTTTTTTTTTTTTTCGCAAATACTTGCGAGTTATCGAACATTGTTTTGAGTAAATAAAGAGGAAGGAAAAAAATAGAAGCTGCTCGTTTACCATCTTTTTCGTTCGGATCTTTTTTCTGTTCCTGATTCATTGAAAGTCGTTCAATTTCGTAGAGACGTGAAAATGTTGCTCGTGGATTTGTAAGTACGAGATTATTATTGTTAGTAGCCGAAATTTAACACGAGCTATGAAAATCTTGGGCGGATTTCTCCCTCGAATGAAAATATTTGATTTGAAATGATTTTTATAATCGCATGAAAAATTTTTATAAATAAAAATCGTTTTTAACGAGGAAACTGCGCAGAGAGTGGCACTTCTGCAGAGCCAACAGAGCTCATCGGCACTCGGTTCTGCATGCCCTGATGCAGAATATCAGTAAAAACGAGATTACTCATAATATTTTGAGTTTTTACTGATATTCTAAATATGGTACAATATTGTACCATATTTATTGTTATATGGCTTCAGTGGTGCTCCACGCTTTAACTTGACCTTATTCTCATCATATTTATTTTTTGCACTCTAATATCAAAGATAAAAGTGCCTTTTAATATCGTCTACCTGTCCCCACGGACGTCCGTCCGGATTCATTGCTCTGGAGCAGAGATAAACCGATTCGGTGTGCTCTTTTTATTGCAATATACTTCATTCTGACATGGATTTTAGGCTCGCAGAGTTTAATCTCATTTATCTTGCTTGAATCAAAATTTCCAATAAAAAATTGAGTTTTTATGACAAAGATAAATCTGTTTTTATCTCCGTACAGAGTTATAACTCTCAGTAATTAAGCAATTAAATTTTAATTTTCCGTTGCAGCCTTTTTTTCACATATGAGCACAAAAAATTATTCCACAGATATTTGATCTATTCAAGTAATCATAAAGTGTATGAATCCAATTGAAAATTATAATTTTTTCATAAATTTGAACTCATGATACTCATCAGTAATATGCAAACGAATTTTCTTCATTTTCAGACACTATTTAAAATGTGTGATACTTGCAACGAGAAAAATCGATTTTTATGCAATTAGAAAATTTTAATAATGATTATATGATTAAATATTACGTGAAAAAAAAATAAAACCTAAACATTATACTATTTTGTACAAAAGATTTTTTTGTGTTTACGAGAAAATACAATTGTATTTCTCAATACAATTCAAAAGATTAAAAATTGAACTTCAATACAATTGAAAAGATTAAAATACAAAATAAACACTCATCTAACAAAATAAAATTTAATAAAATAACAAATAGCAATTTATTACACTAGAAAAATCTCAATCGCCTAAAAAAAATATCTATACGTCACCTCATTCCCATATGAATTATATATTTTTTGTAGATTCATATAATTGTGTAGGAAACAATAAATTCACTTAAAACTGTTTGATTAATTGTTAACTTTTTCTGACACTTCGACACTTTGTTGATAAACAAAAAAATTGTATTGAGACATTCGACAATCGGCATACGAATTGATTCGCGATCGAAAACATCGATGCAGATGTCGCTTTTTTGCGCTTATTGGACCTCCGTGAATTTAGTCGGGTGATAGGAACTTTTTAATGTTTTCTTCTCTCTCTCATGCTTGTTCTTTCGTTCTCTCGGGATTAAAATACACAATTAACGATTAACATTACTAAAATAAGAAACGCATAACGCATCCTATCATGCATTAATAAACATTATAGAACGGGCATGTTTTCTCAATGAAACTCCATACATTTATTTAAATTTTTGAAAAAGACCAAAGAGAGAAAAGAGTTCAAGTCTCGAGGGGTTGAGCACCACTGGAGCCATAACAACGAAAATAGCGCAACGGCGTAACGGCGAGAATGACGCACACCTGATCGAAAAACTTGGAGAATGTTTACGAGTAATCGCTCGTACTTACAAATCTCGAGAGCAACATTTTCACGTTTGCCTACGAAATCGAAAGACTGAAAAAAAAAAAAAAAAAAAAAAGAAAAAAATGGCACACGCGAAAATCGAGGATTCCGAAAAATCGGAAACGAATATTAAGGAGCAGGAGAAAGACTCGGACGAAAAAGATGGTAAATAAGCGACTTTTGTTTTTTTTTCCTTGTTCTCTCTATAACACGATGTTTGATAATTCGCAAGTATTCGGGGGGAAAAAAAAAAAATATATATACGCATGTAAGTAAATCGTATCGAATGGCGTCTGTCGATTATTCGGGCTTAATTTTTTTTTTTCTCATCGTCGCAAGCTTCGTCGTGAAATAAAATTAAAAAAAAAAATAATTTCAACGAGCGAAACATTTTTCAATTTTAAGGCACTTTGGTAACGCTGGAATGCGCGGTATGCCTTCAGCCCTGCATTCATCCCGCTCGCTTGCCTTGCAGTCATATTTTCTGCTATCTCTGCGTAAAAGGCGTCGCTAATCAGAGCAAACGATGTCCCATGTGCCGACAAGAAATCCCAGCCGATTTCGTGGAACATCCGCATCTCGTGGAGATCGAGGAGGACGCCAAGCCGGCGGCGGCGGTGGCGGCGGATGAGGAATATCAATGGTTCTACGAGGGAAGAAATGGTAAAGACCGTTGAATCTCGCATGCTTTTTCGTTTTTTTTTTTTTTTTACACATTTTCCAATTTTCCAACAGCAAAATTAGCCAAAAGTTACATAATTTTCAGTCAAACATTGCTTGCAATGAGAAAATTCCCAAAATATTTGCTCTCGCTTCCCCCGTATCCGAGTCGGCAGCTTAATTTTATCATGAAAATTGTATTTTTGTTATTTTAATCCGAGAACAATTGCATTACGAATTAACGAGCGATTCGACGGGTGTCCGATGTTAATTGAACGTCAATTACCGCAACGATTCGATTGTCAAACTTATCGCTGACTCTGCAAATAATCATTTTTCGAGTAAAATTAATTGTTTCGATTTATTACGAACACCGGTCCATGATAAATTCGATAAATGAAGTTTCATTCGTTGAAAAAAAAAAAAAAAATTGTTTTTCCAACAATTGTTCAACTTCGTTACCCATTAAAATTTTCTCCCGAGTTTGATGGAAAAAAACCAAAAAAAAATTGATTGGAACAAAATTTTATTGAACCCCTCCGTCCCTCAGGTTGGTGGAAGTATGATCAAAGGACCAGCCACGACTTGGAGGAGATTTACAAAATGGGCAATGCTTCGTGCGATATTTTAATTTGCGGGGTACTCTACGTCATTGACTTTAAGGATAACGTACAGTACAAAAAGTCTCAGCCTCGATGCAAACGTAGCATTAAACGGGATGTTAGAGATGCTCCGTGCAAGGGAGTCGCGGGTGTGAGATGAAGATGATTTAGTCTCTTAATTTTTTTGGAATTTTATAATTTTTTTTTTTTTTTTTCTTCATTCTCAAAGATCGCATGTTACGCATAACTTTAATGTTACATCGATAATAAATGTCTAGCCATAATTTTATGCGAGCATCTTCACGAAGATGCAACACTTAAAGAGTCCTGGTACAAATTTGGATCGAATTCTTAAACGGTCTATATAATTATAAGCTACAAAATATAATATTGAAATATCGAAATAAAATGTTTGTATATATATATATATATATATATTGGGGTGTTTAAAAAAAAAAAAAATTGATTTTTCATGCTCCCATCCCTCAAAATTTGAGATTCGATAGAAAAAAAAACATCCTCGCGAAGAGGGAGCTCTGTGGCTCAAGCGGAAGCCGCCGCTCATTGGACGTTTCTAATTAATCCAAGTTTGTTTTTATTCCTAATTTATAATTTTTTATAAAAAATTCTCAACAAACTCAAGTTGAACAGCTTTTTTCTGACACCATCGTGTTCGAAATAAAAATTTAGATCGATTTTGTTTATAAAAATAATTTTGCGATTAAAAATTGTTTATGAATTATAAACAATTCGTATGTGGTGAAATGTTTTTTTTTTTTGTGATAATTTTTTTTTCTCGACTCAAATACACGTAACTCCATGGGTCTTTATTCTAGGAAATTATTAGTCTCAGGGAAGATCGTATACAAGCAAATTTATTCACCTTTAACAATTTTTCCGCTATGACTTTATGCAAAAAAAAAAAAAACGCAAAATGTCATTTATTTATTTATTTTCGGTAAAGATTGATGCCAACGACGCCCTTTTTACACGTAGCATACGTTTTTCGGTAGAAATCAGCGACTAAAAGTATATATATTGCGCTTGAACTCGATCCTTAATTAACAGTAAATTAAATTCCGCGCACAAAGCTACTTTTCGTTCAGCAATATCGTTTGCAACTTTTAAATCATTAAAGGTTCTTTTTATTTGAAATACAATCCCCCCATGATCTCAAATTTTTCCTTCCAAAAAGTTCGTCATAGACGTTAATCGGCTGTTATAATTAGAAACGTCCGATGAGCGGCGGCTTCCACTTAAGCCACAGAGCTCCATCTTCGCGAGGATTTTTTTTTTCCATCAAAACTCAAGTTTTGAGGGGTGGGAGCATGAAAAATCCATTTTTTTTTTGTTAAACACCTTGATATTATATATATATATATATATATATATGTGGCAGCGACTACTCAAATTTTTCTCCAACTTCGATCGCAAACACTTGAACTTCCGGTAAAGATGCATAAAATTTTTTTTTTTTATTGCCGCATTCGTTATACACATCTTCTCTCTTTGATCCCTATCGCGGTTAAAAGTGGCAATGTTTTGTGCAGGCTGGTGGCAATACGATCAGCGAACGAGCCACGAGCTCGAGACTGCCTACAAACAGGGAAAGAGAACTTGCGAGCTTCTGATAGCCGGCTTTCTTTATATCGCCGACTTTGGCTCGATGCTGCAGCTACGAAGAAACGATCCGTCAAGGCATCGTAGGATCAAGAGAGATCTTCACAATGTACCGAAGAAAGGTGTCGCCGGACTGAGGCTTCACGCTCAACAGCAGCAAGACGAGGATGTACAAATCGTAAGGGAGATCCGCGGGGCCGAGAGACCGGCCAGTCCGGCGAGCGACACCATGGGTATGCTTATTGAAATGAAAATTCAAGCTCGCCCGTTTTATCTTCTCATATCGATCGCAATTTCATCGTTTATTTTTATCGAAATAAAAATAAAAATGTCCCATCCTTCGCTCTGTTTAAAAGAGGACTAGATTCGTGCTCTTCTTTTGTCCTTGCTATTGAATTTTCATTTTTGAGATTCCCGCATCAAAGGGCTCGCTCGCGCGGTATCGTCGTTCCCCGAGATCCAACAGCCCATTTATCGATTACTCGCAGAACTCAATTGGCGATCGACGCTAAGCATGCGACTCCTAGCGGGTTTTTGACGAACCGCTATTGGAGTGAAAAAAACTTTATTTGTACACGCGATGCACACGGTACAGCGTGTAAATTGGTTTTTACATTTCTGTAACTGTTCAAATTAACAAAAAAAGCTGTAGTTCAAATTTTTATATTATTGAATATCGGAATGGAGACTGTCGAAATGGTCGAATCTACGAAATTCAGGCCAAACGTGAAATCTAACACTGGAGTTTATTGTTGCGTGTTCGAATGTCATTCTCGTCCGTTCACGGATCGAGACGTGACATTTCGTCGGTTTCCCGTAAAAAAAACGCCGGTAAAGTATCTCGGACAAATTTATTCGGCGCGCGTGAAACGATAGATCGACGGAAAATGTGGATAAGAGTGCTCAAAACGTCTCGATGCGACCCGAAGTCTTCGATCAGAGTGTACTGGCCCTTATATTTCGCGTTTTGTTTCGTTTTTTTTTTCAGTACATCCAACTACCACCATTTGCCCGAACTTCAGAACTTCTTTCCCTTCAGTTATATTTCGGTTATTTAGGTCTCCTTTTACGAAATCGTAAATTTGTCGCAGTTTCAAGTATAAACGTCCCATGTTTTCAATGCTAAACTTTCACAAACTGCACTCCAATAGCGCGATATTTCCGAGTGACGCGAGCGCCGCCATCGGTAGTGTCGATCGCCAATTTAATTTTCATTTTTGAGATCCCCGCAGATCAAAGGGGTCGCGCGCGATATCGTCGTTCCCCCGAGATCCAACAGCCCCTTTATCGATTCTCGCAGAACTCAATAGCTTCCTCTAAGGAAGTTCTTAACATCAATTTGGTGCGGCATGGGGAACGTGACGGCGCGGCGCGGGCGACGCACGGGGCAGGTTGCGTTCGGCATTTGTTTCACCAAGCCATTACTCACGCTCAATTCTGTTTACAAGTATATTTCACAATCGGAACGGTGAAAAACTTTCTTTATAGGCAAATTATATCTATGAAAGTCTAATCTGTCGTTTGAGCGGTTCTTCGGGGAAATTTTACCGTTTTTTCACTCCTAAAATAAATCTCCAATCATAACTTCGAATACTTCTCCCATAAGAGCCCATGCATAAGCGGCATATTTAATGTTTTTTTTTCTCCTCAACTACGCGGTCAAAAAATCTGAAATAATTACGGTGTATTCCTAGTACCAGCACAAACCTACCCTCAAATTTTAGAATCATTCTTACCGTTTTTCTCTGGTTTAAGAACCTCCTTAACATCATCGATCTGTATTATTCTTTTTTTTTTTTTTTTTTAATTTGACAAAATCTCATCGTGATCCATAATTTTAACAAAAAATCATCACGATCAGTGATTGCTCAACTTCTGTGCCATATTTCAGTCCTACAACTATCAAAATAGCTTTTAAAAAAAACAAAGGAATCCCAAAAAATGTATTTTTGCCATATTTTTCGAATATCTCGATAAATAAGCACCGCAAATGCCAAAAGCTTCATTGACGATTGATATCGTCTCGGGAGGAGAAATTTCTTTTCGATCCGAAACACGATTCGTTCAAAACGATTCTAATATGTTTCCCGTATCTATACCGTATTTGTTTCGTTGGGCTTTTTAAGGCACCGGCGACGGAACGAATACGCCTGTACCGCCGAGCAACACGCCCCAAACACCGGCCGGTGGAAACGCAAGCGGCGATGCGACACCCCTGCTCACGAACCGGAACGATCCACGCTCGGATTCTCTGCATCAGGTTTTAGAACAAATGCGTTCATTAGTACTAACAGATGAGGTTCTAAGAGACTCGCATTACGGGCTAAATAGCGATAACGAAGCTGACGAGAGCATCGACGATCGATCATTTTCAGATAACTCTGCATTACACTGGGCGCCGAATACCGCGTACCCTTCGGATGAAGATAACGATTAAGAGGTTGCGCAAACGATGTCCCTTGAGTGAATATCAGCGGCATCTTTAACATTACCGACTGGCCCAATGAAATTTAAGAGTCGATGCAGAATGAAAGAAAAAGAAAAAAAAACAACAACGAGATATCTCATATCTCCTAATATATCCTAATTCATAAGTTATATTCTTACGTTATTCTTTTTCTTTATCGTTTTCCACATTTTTGCAAGCTCCATGGAGAATTCAATGGTTTTTTTTTTTTTTTTTTTCGAGGAAGCTTCCCAAGAGCTTAGCGCTTTAATTAATGCGCTCCTCCCGTATGTTTATATTCCATTTGCTCAATAATTCAATCTCATATATATATATTTAAGGAGTACCGCAATGAGTACAAGAAACTGAAAACCTCAACGAGTATTTGTTATTCTTACTCGTTCTTGAGTTTGCGACAAAAATTTCATGGTTTTCACCAGTTCTCTGCAAAGTTCTGGGAGAAAAAAAAAAAAAGTTTCGCTGAATGATTTTTTTTTCTTTTTCTTTTTCTTTTACGAGATAAAAAGAAGGAATCGCTGTTTCGAATGAGAATTCTAGTTCAAAGTATTATATTATGGCGAGAAAAAAAAAAAAAAAACGTTATCAACGACAAATTTATTCTGTATTACCTGAAATTAAATAGATTGATATACCTGTGTATCGTTGTGGAAAATTTAATTATTTTTATAAATTTGAGGCAGTGGCGTAGAGGCCTAAAAAAAGGTGATTTATGGTGATTTTTTTTTTTAATAAGGAAAGAAACAACGGACCTTCTTGAAAATTTTAATGTACTTTGACACACATTTGAAGAGTATGAAGAAAAAATTTTATTTAACTAATTGTCGCCGAATGGCGGAGTATTAGATTGACCATAGAAGCGCCTCGCCGCTGGAGTCTCGAACTGGCGGGAAAGACGGTGCGCTTAATTCTTGTCTGGAACGCAAAAACCACAGTTATTTTTAATTCTCATATATTTTTATTGTCGATGAACTAAAAAAAACCGTGAAACCATATCAATTTTCGAGCTCAAACAAAAAATTGACGGTTTTTTACAATTTTTTTTTTTTCGTGCAATAAAAATAATATAAAATGACTTTTTTATTAATGTTATTAGTTCATTTGGGATGGTTTTTAATAATCCAGAGAATGAACTTTGGTTTGGGTCGATAGGTCGAGTAGTTTATTCGCCATCACGCCCGCCAGTTCGAGACTCCAGCGGCGAGGCGCTTCTATATGGTCAATGAAATACTCCGTCATTTTGCGACAATTTGTTGATAAAAAATTTTTTTTCATACTCTTCAAATGTGCGTTAAAGTACAGTACAATTTTCAAGAAGGTCCGTTGTTTCTTTCCTTGTAAAAAAAAATGATGAAAAATCATCTTTTTTTAGGCCTCTACACCGGACGACTGCCTTTCGCAGCTGCGTGTTCGCTCTCTCTCTGCGACTATTTCAGCTGGAAAATCTTTGATTATTCATAAACGTTGCGATGAATTTTGTCGATTATTTTTTCATACCAAGCGTTTTTAAAATTCTCACCGAATCTCATCTTTTGGCTAGAAATTCACGCGCGAAGCATCCTAGAGGTGCCGTTTCTCAGTCAGGGGAGTGGGTTGGAGTCGGCGCGCAGTGAGCGGGGCACGCATGGACCCTCGAGGGAAGTTTCTACTTTTTTGGGCCGAAAAATATTCGATTTTTCACCGATTTTTTATGCAAAAAATATTGAATACAGAATATGTCGATATTTGGTATGTTTATCTAGCAGTCTTTATTGAACATGATAATATCTTTTAAAGTTCGACAAAACATGGTATTGGGAGAGTGGAAGGAGCCACGTATGTCGGTGCGACGGCAATAATATTCTTCGCTTCCGAAAGTCCCAAGTTCTGGGCATGTGATCCAAAGTAAAAAAATCAAACATTTTTACTTTGTACAATGTCGCGTATAAGTTGAACTAGAATGAAGAAGAAATATTGAAAAATTGAAAAAATAGTGAGCGATCAAAGTGGAAGTTTAGTTTTTTGCCAAAAATTTTTGCAATTTTTTGCTCATAAAATAAAAACGTTTGAATTTTTTTCCATAATTCTAGTTCGACCTATACACATTGTACAAAGTAAAAATATGTTGAATTTTTTGCTTCAGATCACGTGTTCAAGACCTGGGACTTCCGCAAAAGGGAAGAATATCAATTCCGGTGTACCGACATACGTTCTTACCCCACTCCCAATACCATGTTTTGTCAAAACTTTAAAAGATATATTATCATGATCAATAAAGACTGCTTGATAAGCATACCAAAGATCGACATTCTATATTTAATATTTTTCGCATAAATAATTGATGAAAAATCGAACATTTTTTGGCCCAACAAAGTAAAAAAAAACCTCCCTCAAGCATGGACGATACAATGTTGCGCCGCTCACGGGCGAACGGATCCACTTTCATTATCAATATCCCAAAAACTGTAAGGTCAAAAATTTTGAAATTTCTACAGAATATGCAGACAATAACTCTTAAAACGTATTTATTTTTTAAGCTCGGTGGTAACACTTTCTTAGCAGATATAACTTACATATACTGCAAAATGAACGGAAATTACCCAAAAATTTTGAAATTTTTACAGAATATGCAGACAATAACTCTTAAAACGTATTTATTTTTTAAGCTTTTTTAAGCTTTTAAGTTATATGTGCTGAGAAAGTGTTACCACCGAGCTTAAAAAATAAATACGTTTTAAGAGTTATTGTCTGCATATTCTGTAAAAATTTCAAAATTTTTGGGTTTTTGGGTTTGCTGACGTGTCTCGTAGACTAATATTAGTCTACGAAACACGTCAGCTTTACGATTTTTTTTTTTCTCAAAAACGATACCGTGAATCATATATACCCAAGTTTTACATTGTGAAAAAATTTGGTCTGAATGGTGACAGCTTTAACGATCAGCCCAACAACCTTAATCCTTCACAGTCACACTACCAAAAAAATGATTCAAAAAACGACTGTGAGAAAAATATCCCACCGAAGTGGTTCAAAAAATTACGGAACATGCGTTGAACATTCCAGATTATGTGCGAAAAATTTATTTATAAAAAATAAAATGGCGACATGGTGAAAAAATTCATAGAGAGTCGAAAACGCAAAAAAGACACTTTTTTTCGCTCA
Organism: Rhorus exstirpatorius; assembly: GCA_963564615.1. Lineage (NCBI taxonomy): Eukaryota > Metazoa > Arthropoda > Insecta > Hymenoptera > Ichneumonidae > Rhorus > Rhorus exstirpatorius. The sequence continues at coordinate 20,422,617 of OY751313.1, forward strand.
AAAAATCATAAATCTGTGAATTTTCTAATATTTTTAGCTAAAATTTGGACCTGATACTCCTTAGCTATGATACTTTTGGGGAAAAAATAGTAGCATAGCGATACTTCAAAGTACAAGTCTATGGCGGCGAAAGTTTAAGGGCAATATGGAATTTTATTCAAGGCCCGCCCATGCATTTCCAGTGCTATAACTATTGAGAACAGATTAATGATTAAAAAATTCATTTTTTTTTCTTTATTTATACTCTTTTAAACGTTACTTCATATTTATGAGCCATTATTTCCGTAAAAATTCAGAATTAAATCGTAAATTCATTTTTTTTGCCCTCTACGGAGTATGCTTGTGGAGTGGGGTCCATATGGCCCCCACATGTTCCGTCTAGGGTTAACAACGACTCATCCCCGGGTCCTTAAGGGATTATGGTTTTTCCTCGAAATCTCCAAAATTATCGGGAAAATTTTCATTTTTTAATTATCAATAAAAATAAAAGTTTTTTTCTTTCAAGTTCATGCTGAGCTGGAAATTTTACCTGAGAAAGATTGTATTAAAAAAAAAAAATTTAATACCGTATTGGACGAAAATTTGAAATATCTGGATTCTTCGATATAATTCAAATCATTTATTCCATACGCTTGAATGATATTTTTTTAAATAAATATTTTATAATAAAATGGTATGGGGCATCCGACGCGTAATTGATTTTTGTAATTTTTTTTGTTCCAACATTTATTGCAATCACTCGGAAGTACATAATTACTTGAAGTAATTTTCGAAACGGATATATAACTTTTAATTACAAGTTTGTCCAGCTCTGGTCCTGCCAAAAACGAAAATTCGATGACAAAAAAAAAGAAAATTTATACCCATTTTGTGAAGAATGACTTAAAAAACGGTTGTCCATATGGTGGGAATTAATAAAAAAAAAATACAAAATAAATCGAGATACACTTGGCGGAGAACCAATTTTTCTCAGTCAACGCGGAGTTTCATTGTTCAAAGATCCAGTCAGAAAAATCAGTACATTTTTTTTTTTTTCAAGTAGTTCATTACAGGACGCACCTCTTTATATTTGTTTAAATCAATTTTGCTCATTGGTTTTGTCATTGAAAAATGTTAAGCTCAATTGAAAATATTCCGAACAGAGAAGCGTCTTGATCTAAGAAAAACGCACATACTTCATACTATTTTACATAAAATATCTAAAAAAAAAAAACAAATTTACGGTATCCCTTTCACTCGAGTTTCATTCGTTGGTCGATTTTCCGTGAAATGCCCCATGTACATTTTATTGCAATAAAATTCGATTTTTCCCCGGATATCTCAAAGAACTCTGCTGTGAAAAAGAAAATATTCAGGTAGTCGAGGATTTCGCATTGTCCGATGAAAAATTCCCGCCGAATTAACGGATTAAAGATCGACCGCGTTGACCGTGTCATATAAAGATATACCGCTATAAAGAGTTCCGTTAACATTTCATTGTCGTAAAAAAAAAAAAAAAATCCCTTCTCAACGATCGAATCAACGTTATTTTCTTCAAAATATAGATTTTATTGCACCAATTAGATTTATAACCCATTAATTCCCAGGCTTCGTCACCCGTTTGAATTTTCCCGCCAAATAATACATGTATTATACACCTCGGTATACTCGCGAGTATCAAAATAACCGTTACACATATTTTTATATATAGAAATCCCAACCGTCGACCGCGATTCTCGCGACTTTCCCCTTCTAGCCCCTTCGCTCCAAAAGAACAATCAACACAATACATAGTAACAAACACACACACACACACAACAACGTAACAGTTCTTGCGCTCTCCCAAGAAAAAAAAAATGAAGCCCGCTCGAACGTGCCTTATCTTCCGGCAACTTTGAGTCTCCCGGAGCCCCCCTCCTCTCACCCGGAAACATTACACGGCAATCAAAATAAAACAGAGCCAATGAAATTCGTACTTTCGCGTTGAAAAGTAAGAAAGAAAAATTCGTTTCCGCGTTTATCCATACGCCTGAAAGTCTCAATTCGCGAAATATCACACGAATATACATATATAAATATGTACTATACATTACACTGTAATAACAATACCGGCCGCTAGGTGGACACTTGGCGTTTCCCGTCTTGACATCCTTCCCCTCAGCCCCTCGGACGACGGACGTGCTCCGTGCTCAGAGCTCAGACGTTTCAGGACGTTCGAAGAGAGAGAGTGTATTACAAAGAGTACAAAAAAAACAAAAAAAAAAAACAAAAAGCGAGCGTTTTTCGTAGTGAGGCGATAACGGGGGTGCGAGGGTTTCGCGGAAGAGAGGGCCGAGTGTGAGATTTTTTTTTATTTTTCTTCGTCGTCATTATTTCGGAAAAAATGACGAATTCTTCGTCAGACACGGATTTAAATTATTTATTCGTGACGCACATACAAGTGGACGGACCGTTGATCAGGATATGGGGACAAACGAATAAAAACAATGTTGGCAATATCGAGAGGCATATGCATCTCTTGACCCCGCAATTTAACAAAGGACTCGGTTGTCCGGTGCCTCAGTCACGGACTATCGAGCCGGATGTTATTTGTTGCGCGTTGTACGAGGGTGATTATTATAGGGGTAAAATTTGCTCCGTAAATCACCCCGGTAACTATACCGTTCAATTCATCGATTACGGCAACACCGAAGTTTTGTCATCCCACGATATTCGTCTTCTCGACGGAATATCAGCGGCCGTTGAATTGAAACGTGCGCCCCCGCTCGCCTGCGACTTTGTGCTCGCCGATGTGCTGCCCAGAGGCCTCATCTGGGATAAACAGATAATCGATCATATTAAAAAGGACATACGCTACAGCAATTGTTCCGTCAAGTTCTTAACATCTATCGGAAAAACTTGTTTCATACGCATGAATTACAGAGATCGGAATTTGGCCGATATTCTATTGGAACAGAATTTGGCTGTCGCCTCGTCCCCGACCGAAATTCTAAGGTAAAATATTATATTTTCGTTCACGATTTCATTCGGTACTAACGCTAACTAGCACGCTTAACCTTTAAACCCAAAATTTTTTTTTTTTTTTTTTATATCATACACAAAAGGTGGTTTCATTTTTTGTCCGGCTCGTTTTCCACCAACTTAGCGTATCATGAAAAATCTATAAAAATTCCTATGCTATCTTTGAACCGTCCACTACAACGCTATGAAAAAAAAAAAATCGGAATAATTATTTGCAACATCTTTTATATATATATATATATTTTGCACCGGATTCTCGATCTATTTGAACAATTAAAATCGGCTCGGACAAAATTGACCCACCTTTTGGATTTAAGGGTGAACCCTGCGCACTAACACATGCACGCGCGTACAAGTAATTTCGCGGGATGAATTCTCAAAGACGAGAGAATATTTTAGGAATTTTTTGTAATGAAATGATTCCTTATCCAAAAATGTTGTGGATGAAATATCAGCGCGCAACGTAATATTTTAAAACAATTTTTTCATTACTTTCTATTAAACTGCGTTCCGTCGCTGATATTTCACCCGCAACATTTTTGGACAGGGAATCATTTCATCACAAAACATTCCTGAAATATTCTCTCGTCTTTGAGAATTCATCCCGCGAAATTACTTGTACATGTGTACACGCGTTGGTGCGTAAGGTTCACTCTTAAGGCTTAATTTTGCTTTCTCACGGAGAAAGCTTCGTTATCGTGGGGAAAAAAAAAATTTCGATTTTTTTTTTTATGCCAATGTGCTCGGAACGTGCCAAAACATCGGGAAAACATATTGCAAAAAAAATTTCTGTTTGTGTCTTCTGTGCAGCGGGCTTTTGAAAAATTGAAATTGCAAATATTTCTTCAATCGCTTGAGCTACCGCGCTGAAACTTTGCGCACTACTGAAAATAAAACCCCTCTCGTTTAATGAAATGTTGAAAAAAAATTTACATCGGTTTTCCGATTTTACATGATTTTGAATTTTTTTTTCAAAAATGTCTGTTGCTCTAACTTTCATAAATTTGAGATTATTTAGCCAAATTTTTAAAAATATAAATACACCAAGAGACAAGAATATTCCATATCAAATTTGGCAAAAATCACTCGAGGCGTTCAGATTTCATAAAATTTTGAAATTTTCGAAAAATCTCTGCGATCACTGTGACATTCGTAAATTCGAGGTTGTTTAGCCAAAACGTCATGTATAAATACACCATGGGACAAGGGGATGCTTGATTTTCAATTTGGCAAGAATAGCTTGAGGGGTATGGATTTAAAAAATTTTTTGATTAAATTTTCGTAAAATATCTGCGATCGCTCTGACTGTTGCAAATTTGAAATTATCAGCCAAAAAAAATTTACTTAAGAATGCCGGGAGATCGAATATTAAATTTTGCAAGGACATATCGAATTTAGAAAATAAGCGTGCAAATTGGAAACTTGAACGTTGCTTCCTCATTGGAAAGTTTTCTCTATGAGGAGGCCAAAATTACGAAACTATGCAAAAATCGCTCTATGAGGGCAATGCGCAAGTTTCGAATTTACATGCGTTTTTTGTTTATTTTCTTTTTGAAAAATTGAACTTTTTTTTTTGAAAAATCGACGTTTTTTTTTATTTTCCCAAATTCCGAACAAAGGGTATTTTTTTTTTGAGGGAAAAAGAATGAAAAAATTCTGATAAATCGGGATCTCGATAACAATATTTTTGAGCCGATTTCGAAAGCGAACTATTTTCGACAATTTTTCGATTCAAATGAATATCCGTTGATGCTCTAGTTCGAGCTATCGGCTAAACGGATTTTTTGCACTGACGGATCAGCGTCGAACTAAATCGGGTACCAAATTTACCGATTTTTTGCAAAAATCAATCATCGAGTATAATTACTCTCGAGTCATCGAACTTAAATTATGTACAAAACTTGAACCGAACGAAAGTGCAATGAGCACTGAATTTTTGGAAGAATCAATGGAGCAGTTCGAATATTTAGAGATTTTAAATTGTTCAACGACTCCACCCCAATAATCGTCACTTTTCTTCATACGTGTTGTTTCAAATTTTTGAAAAATCGCTACGATTCTAAAATCTAAAAAATCCAAATTGTATCAATGCTACAATCGATTCCCATGCAGTTTCGTACTTGATTTTGTTTAACATTTAGCCTTTTATGTCTAAAAGTTCATTATTATTATTATTCATGGTTTTCATTGTATATCTCAAACACCGCATGAGCCAGATCATCAATGGGCATTTTTTTGAAATGTGCAAATCTAGAACAGTAAAAATATTTATGGTGATGGTGAATTTAATATTTTGTATATATTTTGCTTAAATTATATATATATTACTCGATAATCAATGTTTTTTTTTTCCAAACTGCTCTATTAATAACTTTTTTCCCGACCATGATAAAATGACCATATTCCATCCCTGCAACGCGGGCGGAAAGTGATGAATTTTTTACCAGAGGGAAAAAATATAATTTTTCAGGCAAACAAGTAAATTTGCCCGCTTTTTACTTTTTTGCCTGCAAATTTAATTTTTTGCCTGCAAAATCATTTTTCTTCACTCTGATCAAAAATTGATTACTTTTCGCACGCGCTGCAGCGATGGAACATGACCATTTTATCAGTCGGGTAAAAAGTATTATATGCCACACGGGAGGAGCGGATTTTAACCTCGTGCTCGTGCAAACCTCGCACTCAGCGAAAATCACGCACTTTCCTCCCTAGTATAGGCATAATGTACTATTTGGCATTACTGCAGTCCAGACCAAATGTTATAATGATCCCAAAAGTGGAACAGTTTTTTTTTTTCTAAAATTTTCACACAACTGCGAATAATCCAAATTTCTCTGAATCGATGTTTTGATTCTCATCCTACATTAGCAAACTGAATTAAAAGCTTTTCCCGAATTGTATCGAAATATTTTTTTTTTTTTTCTAAAATTTTCAACATCCCCTCGAACAACCGAAATTTCCTCGAATCGATATTTCGATTCTCACCCCTGCATACGCAAACTGAATTTAAAAGCTTTTTCCCGAATTGTATCGTAATTTTTTTATTTAAATGAAAAAAAAAAAAATTTAATTCACTAATTTGGAATGAAAAAAAAAAAAAAAATTTTAACGCTGATTCGACTGTTAAAAAAAAAAAAAAAAAATCAAATTTATTCGCATGCAGGGCTTACGCCAGCAGTCAGGTGTATCATCCCGAGCAATCGCAGATCCAAATGCCAAAGCCCCTGATGCAATATCCCTCGCATGCTCAGCATACTCCGCCGCGCGAGAACCCATCGAGGAAATATTCGACGACGGAACCGGTGATGCCGCTTCGAGCGCCTCGAGGCCAGCATTATCAGGAGAATTGGCGAATGCAGATGCAGTCAAATGTATCCGCTTCGAAGATTCAGTCCCCGCGTCAGATCGACGACGCGGCTGTCTTCAGATCGCGAATTCTTGAAATTGGCTCGAAGCACGAGGTCAGCGTTTCATACGTCGAAGACGGACCGTTGATGTTTTCCGTTCAGGTAAAGAGCACCGCGGACGAGCTCAATACGCTCATGTATCATATAAATCAGACGCATCCGCAGCCGTTGAACGAGCCACCGGTCATCGGTTCCGTATGCCTCGGACGTTACGCGGCAAATAAATCGCTCCTACGCGCTGTCGTGATGCAGGTGCGCGAGCACGATTGCAAGCTTCATTATGTCGATTTTGGTCATGGCGAAATATTGCCGTACAGCGATATATATCAATTGCCAAGACAGTACATAAATCCTCGCGTACTGTCGATAAGATTCACCCTTAGCAATGTCAACGAGCTGAGGATCAGCGACGAGCTCAAGGATTATTTCAAGAATTACGTGGACGGCAAAACGTTGCTCCTTCACGTGAGACCATCCGAGGGCTCGCCTCTAATTCAGTACGGCGATCTTTATGACAACGGACGAAGCGTCAGGGACGTGCTGCGCTCTGTATTCGGCGATGCCGTTGTATCGTGGCAGCCGGCGCGAAAATTGTCTCGCGACTCGAGGGAAATCGTTCAGGTCGTTTACATCGATTTTTCGACGATATTCGTTCAGCTTGACAGCGATGCGCCACTTCTCGAATCTCTCGTTGGTCAGATCAACGAATACGTTGCCACAGCACCGCCCTTCAAGCCCAGCCAACTCGCCAAAGGTCTTCCCTGCATGGCCCTCTCGAGCACCGATTCTCAATGGTATGAAAAAAAAAAAAAAAAAAAAAAAAAAACACCCATAATCACCAATTCAATCGTGTAAATTTTTCGTCAAATTAATGATAAATTATTACTTCAGTCTCTTCGATACTTGAAATTCGAGATATCGATGAAAATTTATCATGATTTAAGGTAGAACGATACCATATGTCGAAAAAAAAAAAAAGAGGGATTTTGATGAAAATTGGTAGATATGTTACAGTCAAAGTATGCAATTCAGGCAATGTATAGAATGACTAGTCACTTTATAGAGCAACTAATCACTTTGGTCAAAGTGTATAATGTTATAGTTTTTCTATACTTTGTCCAGTTATTTTATAGAATAACTAGTCATTCTATAGAATGACCAACTGCTATCAGTTAAAATTCGTAATGCTATACTTTTACGGTTACGATTAAATCGAAAGCTTTGAATCGTTTGAATACCTATCGATCACTCGTTATTTTGTCACATATTTGAGTACAATCAAAAGCTTTGAATAGCGTGAATACTTGTGTATCAATCGAAGGAACACATTCAGGACCTGGGTAGCAACTTATTCTGCGGTCTTTGACTTCAAAGGTCGCGAAATAACAAATTTTGCGAAGTGTTCTTGTTCGACAAAACGAATTTATATTCATTATCGGGCTGTGATTGAAAATCAATTCAGGTCTATTTGGCATCTGGAATTCCGATGAGACGAGATGATTTGCTTGACAACTATTTCTTTTTTTTTTTTTTTTTTAATGCCTTTTAATTTCTGCTGTCGCGGTTCGCAGAGATTAAAAAAAAAAAAAAAAAAAGTTGTATATCGTTTTTTGTAATATTTTTATAACGCCGATCCACTTCGTTTTTCATATACGGTCTCGGGCCACCGTGACCAATAGATGAATGAATCTCATGTAAGATGTCAAGTAACTCATCACTGGAACAGTAATGCTTCACTTCGGGATTCAAATCTGTCAACGGCGTTATCAGTTTTTCCTGACTTTGAACACACAATACGTCATAGTGCTGTAAGCAGCCAATAATTATGAGGCGTTTACTTCGTTAAAACGGCCTTTTCCGCCTTGACATCTCGAATTTAATTCAATATTCTCTTACTAGTTAAAAAAAAAAAACACTATTTTTCTTTAGATTTTGATATTTTATTCCTTTGTCAATCTTTGCTTTCATTATAAATTTTCTTTCAGAATCAATCATACACGTTTCACTTCATGCGTCACAGACAATTCATGCGTTTAATATCAACGCGAACAGAATAGAACAGATTAGTATAATATTGAATCTGGTCTTGTTTGAAATAAGTATAAACTTGTAAACATTTATTTCATACTTTAACTGATACCCCGAAATTCTGTACAATACCCGGTTAAAGTATGCAATGCTTCGATATTATATACTCTGACGGATGTCTCTTGGTCATTTTATACAATAACCAGTCAAAGTATGTAATATTCATTTATTCCGTACTTCGACTAACCGGGTTCGTTATTTTATAGAATGACTAGGCATTCTATACAATAACGAATTATACACTTTGACTGTAACAGATACATTCGAAATTGAGTAAAATGTTTGCTCGAAAAATTTCAACGAATTTGACCGTACCGTTTCTGGGAAAATTGAATTAGTTTTTTTTTTTACATTGGATCTTATGGGAAAGGGTAAAAAAACCGCAAAAAAACATTGAAAAACTACTTTTAAAAAAAGTGACTTTTTGATAAAACTAACACAAGAATATGAATCAACTCTCAGGATCACTTCTGCAATATTTGCAGCAATTTCACCGTACCGATTATCTGCAATGTGCAAAAAAAAAAAAACAATAAATGCAATTTTTTGCATTATTGTTTGGGTTTGGGTTATTGTATTTATTATTATTGTATACCTGTATACAGTCCGGCTTACGGATTGACAGACTCGCTCACGCACACACACACAAACGCATTGCAGATATTGACATGTTGACGCATAACCACGATATTGACAATTCGGCGTCCTACAAGACACGATTTTTTTTTCACCTTTTCTGCCTCCTATATTTATTTTTCATTAATTTTTGCCCCGTAAATTTCCTCCCAATTTCAACGAGCCTTTGACAATTTTTTGTTATTTTTCGCTATTATAAATCATCCTTTCAATCTTTCCGCAAAAATATCCGACGAACGCCTCCGGAGCTTGGGCTTGGAGCTTGAGAAGTGCAGCCAGCAGTTAAAAACTGAAACCGGTATACGGCGTTGCCGCTGTCAAAGCAACTATTGCGAATTGTTCAATGTTTTGAAATATGCAACGAGGAGCATTTTTTGTCGCCAAAACCAGGAATATTATGTTTGAAATAGTTATTAATGGTTATTTTTTCAACAAAAAGTACACAATCATCACCTTGCGTGTAAATTGAAAACCAGAAAATTAATACACGTGCAGTTGGTAACACGAATGGCTTCCCATGTTAAAGCATAGGAGTCTCTCGCCGCCTGCCCCGCAAAAGAGGTATCGTTCTACCTTAATATCCCTGGGTTATCGCACTTATTTTTTTACCTATGACTTTACCACACTGGGGTCCCCCGTGGACCCTATGCAGATTTTATCCCGCAACTCCAGCTGAAATTGATATATTTGAGTTGTTTTTTGTTTTTTTTTTTTTTTTTCAATCGATGGAGAATCTAATCAAGGAACGGGTCTATGATAAAAAAAAAAGTTGATAGAACGAAAAAGCTCTGAGTTATGCGGGCTTAAAGAAAGGAAAATGTCCAAAAACACGAATGAAATATCGATTTTGCAATTGGCCTGGGGTCCCTGGGACCCCGGAGCGGTAAGCTAGGGTTAACTCTGTTATTCTTTAATGGCTTTGGTTCAATCGAACATACTTTCGGTGGTAAAAATGTCGAATCAGGGCTGCAGCTCAAAATGCATGGAATTTTTTTTATAACGCTTTTTATCACTAAATTGTATTATTAAATGTAATATTGCAGCGGGGGTAGATTTCCAACGCCATAAAAAATATAAAAAACTGGTACCCAAGATACGAGACATATACACACACACACATACTCACTATAACAGGGTGGCTACGGTCAGGGAAAAACCTGGAAATGTCAGGGAATTTTAAAATGTTCAGACAAACAGGGAAATGTCAAGGAATTTTTTTATTTTGTCAGGGAAAATTTTTTAATTTACAAAAATTAAAGTTCGAACTCTTCGATCAACCGGGATGTACGGAGATTGTTCTTTAAAATTTTGATTTGCATCCGCATGAAGGATTCGTTGATTTGAAATAGATTTTGTTTTTTTTTGACGTCTTCGTATCGAATTTTGAGCTTTGGGAAAACATTCGATCGGATTCATAATCAGCAAAAAATTTCTGATCGCCTGGAATCTGAAAATAGTGAGAAAGATGGAAAAAAAAAAAAAATTCTCCAATTTTTGTTCACTTTTTCGAAAACCTGAAAATAACGAAATTTCAAACGCTCATAATTTTGCTCCGAATAGACGGATTTGGGTTTATCGGGGGTGTTTTTATGGAAAAATTGACAAAGATCGTTGGTCCTACTTTGAAAATTTGGAAAGAATCGAAAAAAAATAATAGTAGCTCGATAAACCAGGCGACATTTTAAAGCTGAAACGATTGGGAAGAAAATAAGCACTGGTCGGAGTTTCATTCCTATCGGGAAGCAAAATTACAGCGGTTCTAGTGGACCCATTCATTTTTCGCAAAAATTTAAAAAATTTTGTAGTTTCGAAATTTCATATAGAACCCTCTATCGATTTATTTCCTTCCGCTGATGAATCCGTTAGACATTCTTCTTGAAACTCAAAAATTCCATTTAAAAACGTCAAAAACATGTGTTTTTTTTTCCGAAAATAAAAATAAATTACATCGGATAATGTTTAATTAAAATTCATACGGTTTATATACATTTTGAATAGATCACTATTTTTCCGATATTATCGATAAATGAAAAATCAAATTGACAAGAAAAAAAACATCGTGATAAAAAAAAAGATTTTTTTGTCGTTTCTAACAAATTTTTTTCATTCAAACGTTCGTCAACTTCCTTCCCAAATGCACCCCCAAATTTGCGGTGCTCATAATATGAGCGAGCCTTGATTCTTGTACACAGCGGCGGTGGCAAGATCTTTATATAATCCACAGATATATATTTGCAGACATAAGGACATTAATCAAATGCAAATATTTTCCAAAACCGATTCTGTCGAGTTTGAAAAAACTCGTTGGTCGATTAACCTGATAAGCTCCTGTTCTATACAGATTTCAGTCAGGCAAAGTTGGGTATTCTTTCAGCGGAAAATCAGGGAAAAGTGAGGGAATTTTTTTGCTTTTTTTTTCGTGGCCACCCTGCTATAAATTATGAACCGATTGAACTAAATGCAGGAATGTAAACATTGGACAGTAGAATTTTCAGAGAAGGAATGAAAACAGGGACACAGAATAATAACATTGTGAGAAGCTAAGTAAATTTGTAATAACAGTATCAGCGTAACAATAAATTGTGACGGGTGTATAATATCGCTTACCGATGTTATTATAAAATTTCAAAAAACGAAAAGACAGTATTTTTTTTTTTTTTTTTACAAAATCATGGCGTGTTAAAACGCGAAGTGATTTGTGCAACTTGCGGGAATCCTGCTACCCTGAATGAGAGTAGCATGGTTGTTACGCATATGGAAAACAGGAAAAACCGGGAAAACTCAGGGAGTTTATTTCCTCCTGGAATAATCAGGGAAAAGTTAGGGAATTTAGGAAATTCTCTGGAATTTTTCCAGAATTTACTTTTTGCCAGAATTACGAAAAATGAAACCAGCTTGAAAAAAAAAAAACTGAATAGTATAAAAATAAATATTTTTGTATATTTTTAATATTTATATTATTCTCTATTCTATACAATAAAAGTTACGTCAGTGCCAAACAATTAAAGTTTCAAAAACTAAAAACTAATTTACTCTGAAGCTCTAAAGCTACGCTTCTGCATTCGATTTGTCGATACACAACTGCACAATTATTATTGCAGATAAGTGTTTGTATTTATTTTTCATTTATTGGCACCGACATAAAAATTTCCGTTTATTATAAAAAACAGGTTCGGTATTTACTTTTAATGTATTTATTTTTAACTTTACAGTGCTTAAATTATTTTTTGTATTTCAGTTTTTTTTTATTTTTTATTTGAATATTTAACATTTTTTAATTTGACCCTAATCTCCCTGGAATATTTGCAAAACCTGTGTTGTGGTAAACCTGAAAAAGTCAGGGAATTTCTGAGTCAATAATGCGTAACAACCATGGTAGGAGTCTTACCTGGCGTTGTCAAAGACGATACGAACAACGAATTGGGGAAGAAAGTTGTTCGTAAATGTGTGTTATTTCAAACAATCTTTGCGAATCAAAACGTAGCTCCGCAATAGCAATTTGCTACCGGAAAGATGCTGTACATTGAGGATGTTTGAGCACAACTGAGGGCGGGGAATAAGCGGAAACGTGGGCGCGGGTGAGCGTGGTGAGCGAGGGGCACGCATGAAACAGAGAGAGTCGGACCGCTCATTATCCGACACACGCGAAAAAATTTCCTTAAGGATGTATGAGCACAAGGTGGCGGGAAATGAGCGGAAACGTGGGCGCGGGCGAGCGCGGTGAGCGAGGGGCACGCATGAAACAAGAGAGAGTCGGACCGCTCATTATGCGACACACGCGAAAAATTTCCTTAAAATCGATAATTGTATGTCAAAAGGTTCGTTAACCCCCATTTTTTATGGAACGTATGTAATCGTGATAGTTTTCTGAACATTTAACAGTTTTAATATTGATCGTGAATGATACGAATTTCTGTTTCAAAGTTGCGTCAGCCCAGAATTCGTATATAGCGTGGGATAAATATGGCGCATTCCACGTCAACTCAGCCACCCCGTTTTTTTTATTGTCTCGAAAAAATTATTCAGTATGGGCATTTCAAAGGACAATATATCCATGACATTTTACCAAAATTTCATCCCCCCACTATTGTTGGTTCTCGAGATAATGATTAATGAAGTCTCAATTTTGTAAAAATCATAACTTCGTAACTACTGATCGGATTTAAACGATTAAAAAAAGAATCTTTTTTATTTTTTTTGCCCTTTTCGAAAAAAAAAAAATATGTCATCATCGGATAAAAGCTCATTAGACAGTTTTCGGGGTAAATTAACAAAAAACAATTTTTTCCTCGTCACTGATGCCTTGTTCCATTTTGAAAAAATCCTGCGGAGTTGTGTATTGCCTCCCTCTATCAGAAAAAAAAATACTGAGTAGAATTCCGATTGGCCCTTTCGTGGAAAAAAAAAAAATCGAATAATTTCCCCGAAAACTGTCTAATTAACTTTTCTCCAATGACGGCATATTTTTTTTCAAAAAGGGCGAAAAAAATAAAAAAGATTCTTTTTTTAGTCGTTAAAATCCGATCAGCCGTTACGAAGTTATGATTTTCACAAAATTGAGAATTTATTTATCATTATCTCGAGAACCAACAATAGTGGGGGGACGAAATTTTGGTAAAATTTCATGGATATATTGTACTTTGAAATGCCCATACTGAATAATTTTTTCGAGACAAAAAAAAAAGAACGGGGTGGCTGAGTTGACGTGTCGCATTCCACGTTAACTCATCAGCGACCCCGTTTTTTTTTGTCTCGAAAAAATGATTCAGTATAGGCATTTCGAAGTACAATATATCCATGACATTTTACCAAAATTTCATCCCCCCACTATTGTTGGTTCTCGATGTAATGATTAATAAATTCTCAATTTTGTAAAAATCATAACTTCGTAACGGCTGATCGGATTTTCACGATTAAAAAACGAATCTTTTTTTATTTTTTTTGCCCTTTTTGAAAAAAAATATGCAGTCATTGGAGAAAAGTTCATTAGACAGTTTTCGCGGAAATTTTTCGATTTTTTTTTTTTTCCACGAAAGGGCCAATCGGAATTCTACTCAGTATTTTTTTTTCTGATAGAGGGAGGCAATACACAACTCCGCAGGATTTTTTCAAAATGGAACAAGGCATCAGTGAAGAGGGAAAAATTGTTTTTTGTTAATTTACTCCGAAAAATGTCTAATGAGCTTTTATCCGATGATGACATATTTTTTTTCGAAAAGAGCAAAAAAAATAAAAAAAGATTCTTTTTTTAATCGTTTAAATCCGATCAGTAGTTACGAAGTTATGATTTTTACAAAATTGAGACTTCATTAATTATTATCTCGAGAACCAACAATAGTGGGGGGATGAAATTTTGATAAAATGTCATGGATACATTGTCCTTTGAAATGCCCATACTGAATAATTTTTTCGAGACAATAAAAAAAACGGGGTGGCTGAGTTGACGTGGAATGTCTCATATCTTGATTTCACGAATTAATTACTCGCGTAAAGAGTCGTTGACCCACTTTGAAATTTTGCAGGTTTTATCATATACACTTCTGCTACACCATATAAAAAATTCAGATTTTTATATGATCGTGAAGCTAGTGCTCATACATCCTTAAAATCGATAATTGTATGTCAAAAGGCTCGTCAACCCCCATTTTTTTATGGGACGTATGTAATCGTGATAGTTTTCTGAACATTTAACAGTTTCAATATTGATCGTATCTGATCGTGAAAGATACGAATTTCTGTTTCAAATTTGCGTCAGCCCAGAATTCGTATATGGCGTGGGATAAATATCCCGATTTCACGAATTAATTACTCGCGTGAAGAGTCGTTGACCCACTTTGAAATTTTGCAGGTTTTATCCTACACACTTCTGCTACACCGTATAAAAAAATTCAGATTTTTATATGATCGTGAAGCTAGTGCTCATACATCCTTAATTGCCTGTTATATCATTTTGCACCCACCGCATGAAGATTTCATTATGAACTAATTAAAAGTAGGTTCGCGCACTGCGTGTAATTGGAGCAATTTTATTTGTGAAGTACCGGAGCATTGGGTCATTCACAATTCGGTACCTCAGGACTTGCGGCCCAAGCAAAATTGTAGAAATCGATGAAGCCAAGTTTGGTAAAAGAAAATATAATCGGGGTCGTATTATCGATGGAGAGTGGTAATACCACCTGTATTGCTGCAATATCTGTATTACTTGGTATTGTCGGTTTAAAATTTTTTTACGGCGTTGGAAGTCTTCTCCCTCAATATATTACATGAGATATTATTTTTTTATTGGTAACAAATGGTAGGAAAAAAAATTTAAAGCAGTTTTGAGCTGCAGCCCTGATTTGACACTTTTACCCTTTCGGTGCGTACTCGAAGCACGAAAAATCGTTTATTTCACGTATCAATTGAGTTTATTTGATTTATTTCAATGAAATTCGAACAGGTATCGAGCGGAAATAACGAATGTTACGGGTGACACGGTCACGGTATTCTACGTGGATTATGGCAACGAGGAAACGATACCCGCGACAGCCGTGCGTTCCATACGCGACAGTACGGTAACGAAAATTCGAGCTCAGGCTATACGCTGCATCATCAACGATTACGAGAATGAAGTAACGACGAATGAGCTTCGAGAGAGTCTCGAGACCGAAATAATTGCGAGACCGGTGGCTATGATCGTTACGCAAGTAACACCAGCCGGTCCGATCGTCGATCTTTACGATTCCAATGTCGATCCTCTCGTCAATATCATACAACGATTGAAACGCGCCAGTGTCGCCAATGGTAATGTCGAATCGAGATCGGAAAATTACAACGACAGAAGCATAAATTCCGCGCATTCCAATATCGGTCGAAGGTAAGTTGTCAATTATTGAAATATTTTTTTTTTTGTTTTTTTTTTTCAACTTTCAACGATTTAAATACAAAATCATTGAAAATATACAGGTCCAAGGTTAAAAAGCCTTCTACCGTGGGTCAACGACAAAAATCAAAATCTCAAAACGTTAACGCAGCACGGTAAAGTTTCGTACGATAAATAAAAGCTGGGTAATTTGGACGGGGGAAATCATACACAATCGCTTTTCGTTGAAAAAAAAAAATTATACCTCGTAACTCATTCACGCCTTGAATTTAATGCTGCTGTGTATTAACGAAAATCTCACGTTATGAATGTATTTATATATATTTCCATTGATATAACTTGACGCTTGATCGATTTTGATCATCATGCCTGACAAAGAAGATGGGCAAAATTTCAATGAAAAAAAAAAAAAAAAAAAAAAACGATTTGAAATGCTTTTGCAAGAAAAATTATTAGGCATAATTTTTAAAAATATTTTATCATAAAAGAATAACTGTAAAAAAAAAATAACAATTATCTAATCGTAATATTCTTTCAATGATGCCCAATTCTACCCGATTAATCATAAATTTTATTAATCACGCAATGTAATTACAGCTTGGTGGAAGAATCACTTTGTGTTTTTTTTTTTTTTTTTTTCAATTTTTTTATTTTTCCGTTGCAATCTTGTCACATTTACCGATCATCGCGTACTTTTTTAAAGATGTTCCTCTGTTTGTTTGCCGGATGAGTCGTCCGAGGGGGGTCCCCATGCTTATACACAGGCAGTGACAATGTCAAATCCTCACTCATCTCGGTCAGTCAATTTATGTTCTCGAAATCAGAATTAGAACTGTGAGGTTTCGTTTCAACTCTTTTCGATAGTAAATTAAATTGACAATAACGTATAAAAAATATAGCAATATACTCCTGTAAGTTTTTAAAATATTAACGTTTATGTTGCAAAAAAAAATCAAAAATTCATGTTTTTCGAGCTTCAACTCGAAACGCTGTCCGATCTATTCAAGATAGAAAAAATTGTACGAAAACAATTTTGTCGAGAATTAAATTTTCTATAAAAAAGGTCTGCGACGGCATATGAGGCATTCCACATCAACATGACCACTTCAAATATCGTTAATTTAATTCGTTAATATATATCGTTAATATATATTAATATATAATTAATAAATATTAATATAATCGTTAATATCGTGAATTTTTCTGCAATCGACATATGCTATAGTACTCTTTAAAAAAAAAATATTCATATGTATTAAATTTATGGTGGCATTGATAGGGGTAAAATTACAGGAAAATGCGATTTTTGCTTGTTTTTTCTCCCTAATTTTATTACATGGAAATAGTGTGTCGGAGCGAAAAATTGCTAAGAATCAATTTTGTTGTGTTTGTTGCAAGGATAACGAGAAAAATTTTTAGAAGGCAAGATTTTACATTTTTCATAGAAAAAACCGATTTAAAAAATAAAAATCGATTTTTGGACGATTATGACAGTTTTAAAAAATTTGAAATAATTTTTTTTTTAATTCCTTGAACCTTTTTTTAAAATAAATACGTCTCTTTCCAGATGGAGAAATTCAATCTGAAGGCTCAGCAAAAAAAAAAAAAAGAAAATTGGAAAAAAAAATTTTATGCAAAATTTGAAATAAAAATGTTATATAATGCGAGTATATTTCTCAATATTTATTTACAAAATATTCGCAAATATATTGAGAAATATACTCGCATTATATAACATTTTTATTTCAAATTTTGCATAAAATTTTTATTTCCAATTTTCTTTTTTTTTTTGCTGAGCCTTTGGATTGAATTTCTTCATCTGGAAAGAGACGTATTCCTTTTGAAAAAAATCCGAGAAATTAAAAAAAAATATTTCAAATTTTTTTAAACTTTCATAATCGTCCAAAAATCGATTTTTATTTTTTAAATTGGTTTTTTTCCATGATAAATGTAAAATCTTGCCTTCTAAATTTTTTTTTTCGTTATCCTTGTAACAAACACAACAAAATTGATTCTTAGCAATTTTTCGCTCCGACACACTATTTCCATGTAATAAAATCAGGGAGAAAAAACAAGTAAAAATCGCATTTGCCTGTAATTTCACCCCTATCAATGCCCCCATAAATTTAATACATATCAATATTTTTGTTTTAAAGAGTACTATAGCATATGTCGATTGCAGAAAAATTCAAGATATTAAGGTTTTGAAGTGGTCATGTTGATGTGGAATGTCTCATGTATGAAGAGTCAATAGCGAATGAGTGGGAGGTGTCCAAAGTGGCGTGACGAGTAAGTGCGATTTTTTGAAATCGCAGAATAGTTAACCCATTAGTTGTTGAATTACATATCAACGCGTTAGCGTTGAATTAAAAATGCATAAAAATTCATACGTCGATTGGACACAGCGAGACAGCCATTACCGCTTAAAAAACTTTATTTATAACTAAATTCAAATAAAACCACTTACTTGAAATGTTTTTTTTTTTAATTATTTTTACAACTTTAGACGTCTCCCACGCCTGAATTACTAACTTTAGATATATACCGCCGCGGACTTTTTTTTTGTAGAGAATTTAGTTACCGAGAAAATGATTTATGAGCAATTTTACTCTATTACGTATAGTTTGAGCAGCGTTTCGAGTTGAAGCATTAAAAAGTGCAAAATTTTCATTGTTTCTATTTTTACCTTGCCAAAATGTAGATAGGGATAATGATGCAAATTTTATAAGTTATTATTTATGCCATTTACTATTAGAAGACGCTAGAAAAAAAAAAAAAAACACCAGGATTTTATTCTGAAAAAGTAGCCTAATTCGACAAGTTGAGTTCTGAAATCGACAGCGTACGCCTCTTTTTTTCAGCATTTTTAAACATTGTTACACACGGGTTATTTATCCCGCGGTAACTTATTATTATTATTATTTTATTCGCTGAAGTCAAAGGCCCCGGCGAATGGATTCTCTGTCCTATTTAAGCTGGGTAGCACCTCACCTTGTATATGCTTGTAGTTCGTGATGATCGGATGGGCTGTGATGCAATGAAGGAGTACAGCTGGTTTCACACGAATGTATTTATTCGAGAACACACATCGATCAGTCACTTTTACAATAATAGTTTAAGTTGTTACAAATGTTATACTCTATGATACACTGACGCGCAATGCCGCTAAGGTAATTGGCACGAACAATTATATCACAGAGGTAGTGAAGCGCCGCTAAGGTGTTCCTTCACTTAATGAGTTCTTATACACTTGTCTACAACAAGGGTTTGAGAAGATCACGTCAATCACGCCCGCGAGAACCTAAGTACGCGAACGGACTTGCCGCTAAGGAACGGGATCTCTCGACCGATTGTTAAGAGCGTCGTATTAAGACTAATTTGATAATATGTCGAGAGAACCCGCGTTAGCTTTGGGCGTCCGGCTACAAGGGTCTCGTGGGGGTGGATTGAGAAATCATCGATCGATGTAGGTCTCGATGATTTCGAAACCCATGAGTTGAGAAATCATCGACGGATGGAAATTTCGATGATTTACGAAATCTGGTGATGAAAGGGGTTTACGAAATCTGATGCAAGGGATCCAATAATCCAGGTTATAAGTGATGCAAGGGGTCGAATAATCTAGGTCATTTGGTAAGGTAGCAAGAGTCCGAGGACGAAAAGAGGAATCTGCTGACGCGCGGTTTGCTCGAGTTTCTAGAGAGTGACTGTCGCAAGAGTCGGCGTACTCTCTGGAATCTGATGACTCTGTTGTGTTGCAATGACCGCAGGTAGTGATACCTCGGTTCGTCACAGCCCTCCCTTCTCAGATTGAACATGGTCCGGTGGTCCATGCTTCATCCAGACGTAGCTACCTTATGTGTTGATGATGTTATCTCTAGGTGTCATCGAATCCGATCGTCCTTGATGTATTGATTATTTCTTAGTGGGTTCTTAAAGTTAGCGTTCGCTGTTTGTAATAGTGTTCTTGCTACTCCGTGTGTCTTCCTTTTATACATATCCTTCTTTTACGATCAAATACGATATATAATCAATGCACAGGAAAAGAAAATAATTCACAAAATTCGTATGAATAACATATATAAAAAAAAACTAATTACTACTAATTATAATTCGCACGCTTCGAAGAACTCAAATTATGTGAATAAATTTCGTAATTTCGTTCGAATAGTTCACACAGTTCGAATAATCTGTATGTTCTGTTTTTTTTTTCTTTTTGTTTTTCAATTCGAAATAGCTGATCGAAAATAACGGGCTAATACATTGCAGCTAGGTATTTGTAGCTGTTAATTTTGACTTACAAATCAAATATAAAAAAAAAAAAAATAATCGAAAACGTCACGAATAATATTCAAAGAAAAACTAGTCAATGTGATAAATCAATGTGTAATAAATTTCTGGTGGCACAGTTTATAGTTTGGGTTAAGATTCAAGAGATTTATGCGGAATCCAAACTATTCTGGAGATTGTAAAAATTGATAGACATTGATCACGTTTTATGGAGAATTTCGAACTTGTTTAAAGTATTAACAAAAAATGAAATTTCAATCTAGAAATAATATTTTAATTTCAAGGTGCATTTAAAATTCTGCGCTTCATTGGCAGATGCGAGAGGAAGAAAAAGGTAGCATGAGATACAATAAAGAATAATGATTTAAGACTTCCGGGTACGTTCAAATTCAAATATAATTGTGCACAAATGATTTTTCTGTAATGATTGTGAGATTGATTAGCGAATGTTTGCATGATAATTGCGTGATTATAAAGTAGGTCATTCCTGTAATAATGAATAAGAGAAATGATAAAGCATGACTGGGAAGCTTACCCATTATCAGACGTTAATTTAAAAAAAATCTCAAATTGAATGTAGAATCCAAATAACCGGTTGATATCCTTTGGAGGAATTAAGAAAATATGAATTTACAATCTTGCGTGCGATATTCATGAAAACGCTTTAAGAACGTAGCCCCAAAATTACTGCAGGAATCGCCTCTGATTTTATTTCATTTAATAAAACAGGGATCCTGTACTGGAATTGTAATGTTTCATGTAACGATCACACAATCAGTAAGAATTATATTTCATTACAAATTTTAGATATTAGCGTTGAAAATTAAAATCTCTTAAATCTTAAATCGAGATTTGAAGATTTAAAGTAGACCAGAGTGAATATATTTATATATGCAACATTAAATAGATTTCAGAATTTAGTTTTATGGTTATATCAATTTTGTATTGAATACTCGATTTAGCCATTACGGAACATAACCGTGTTTGTTTCGTGGTCTCAAAATATGTTCTTAGATGTTCGTCTCTGTTTCATTGATAAATCGTAATTTCATTCGCTTCTCAGGGTATGATTTTACATTGTTATTGTTTTTCCTTTTCAGTCGAGCGTATCTCTTCATCATTAAGAATTTCGATTATCATGACTGATTTTCAACGATTGTGAAAGCGATGAAATTTTTCAAGGCCCAAAATTAAATTCACAAAAATAAAAACAAGGATGTATTGTACTTAATCGATATCTCGTGAGATTCATGATGTCGAAGATCTTTGATCTTGCTCCGCGTGAGGATCGTTGAACCTCTTCCTGTTGATTAAAGATTCTTCTCTGTCGGTCATCCAGACAATTTCTTGTCGATGACCTTCGTAAACGTCGGCGATTAGGTCGTCGTTGAATCCAAAACGTTGTCGAAAACGGCACGTTTTTTTTCGCCGCGGTTCTAGCTGATCTAAATATTTATCTGGTGGTTTCTTGAGGCGTCGTATGCATCTTTCCTGTTGGAACTCGGATATTTGATGTAGCTCAGTCAATCTACAGCTGTTTCCGTTGACTATGGACTGTGGCCAGGTTCTGATCATTCCCGCATGTGAAATCCGTTTGCAGGGGAGTTCGGTGAGACATTCCGGTGTTGAGATGAGTGTACCGATCAACGCTTTGTCGTACATAACTCCGCGAAGGGTGAACCAGCATCGCGTTAACGTTCCTCTCGTTCCCAAGAACCCACCAAATATTCTGGGCGAGTGGTTTAATTCTGCAATTGCCATTTTTGGCTTGAGACTCTCCGTGGATTTTGCATTGTCGGTTGTAATTTCGGGTTGGATGATGGCTGTGTGTTGGTGAGACCTCGTTAGTCTCGTATGTTTATGTAGGTTATTGTGTTTTTGGTCATGCTGTATTTTGCTGATTCGTTCCGTGTACGTAGAGTGCATAGAGGTCTGATTCAGCACTGTCTGTTGCTTCTGCAATACAATGTCTTGAGTGTTACTTGACCGCTGTGAGGATAATGACTCGGCCTCGCTCTCGGTGTCCTTGTCCATTGTATAATCGTAAGATAATACTGCTCTGATGTCGGTTATAAATTGTTCATCATCCTCAGACGACCCGCATGACAAGCATGAAGCTTCGTCGTCTGCGAATGAAGATCTAGGGTTTGTCGTCTTCCGATGATGACTTTGGTGGTCCAAATTTTGATCAGGATCATATGGTTGTAATTTCCTTTTTTCTCGATCTATTTCATCCAATAGCCCACACCGTGGGCAGTATCTCCTCCCTTTGATGGTTTTCCATCTACTCAGGCATTCCCTATTATACCAGCAGTACTCACAATAGGGACTTGCTAAATAACAACGTACTTCGCCGTCGATGCTATTATCAAAGACCTCACGATCATCGTCATCGTTTTCTTCTTCGTCGTCAGCCTCCCAGCCCTTGGCAGCCTCGTCTTCGTCTGCCAACTCATCAAGAATATCATAGATCCATGGTATTTTAAATCTTGTGAGTTTACTTCTTGCGGGGCGGTTACGCAAAATTTTTGTGGTCATTATGTTTGTCGAATTTTTTTGCTTAATTAATTTTTTTTTTATTTTCCAGTGAGTTATCGGACGGAAAATCCCACTTCTGACACCAATTTGTTACACACGGGTTATTTATCCCGTGGTAACTTATTATTATTATTATTTTATTCGCTGAAGTCAAAGGCCCCGGCGAATGGATTCTCTGTCCTATTTAAGCTGGGTAGCACCTCACCTTGTATATGCTTGTAGTTCGTGATGATCGGATGGGCTGTGATGCAATGAAGGAGTACAGCTGGTTTCACACGAATGTATTTATTCGAGAACACACATCGATCAGTCACTTTTACAATAATAGTTTAAGTTGTTACAAATGTTATACTCTATGATACACTGACGCGCAATGCCGCTAAGGTAATTGGCACGAACAATTATATCACAGAGGTAGTGAAGCGCCGCTAAGGTGTTCCTTCACTTAATGAGTTCTTATACACTTGTCTACAACAAGGGTTTGAGAAGATCACGTCAATCACGCCCGCGAGAACCTAAGTACGCGAACGGACTTGCCGCTAAGGAACGGGATCTCTCGACCGATTGTTAAGAGCGTCGTATTAAGACTAATTTGATAATATGTCGAGAGAACCCGCGTTAGCTTTGGGCGTCCGGCTACAAGGGTCTCGTGGGGGTGGATTGAGAAATCATCGATCGATGTAGGTCTCGATGATTTCGAAACCCATGAGTTGAGAAATCATCGACGGATGGAAATTTCGATGATTTACGAAATCTGGTGATGAAAGGGGTTTACGAAATCTGATGCAAGGGATCCAATAATCCAGGTTATAAGTGATGCAAGGGGTCGAATAATCTAGGTCATTTGGTAAGGTAGCAAGAGTCCGAGGACGAAAAGAGGAATCTGCTGACGCGCGGTTTGCTCGAGTTTCTAGAGAGTGACTGTCGCAAGAGTCGGCGTACTCTCTGGAATCTGATGACTCTGTTGTGTTGCAATGACCGCAGGTAGTGATACCTCGGTTCGTCACAACATGTTACATTTCATTACTCAACAAAAATGCTCCTAATTGAGATGAGCTTTCGCACACGGTTTTATTATAATACAATTTTTTAAAGGTGCTGGTATTTCAAGTTCGTGAATTACAGAACGATTGAAACCTGTTTTTCATGTGTGACCATAAGAACGCATGTTAAATAATGTTTTTTTTTAAACATTTAATATCTGAATAACGAAGCTCCTAATCTCATTGAATTTTTGCACACACATTTTTCGGGATTAACGCTAATAGGCTGTAAAAATTTCAAGTAAATGACACTATATCGCTGTAACAGAGGAACATCCTTAAGTAAGCACGCCTACAATTCTTTATCAAATCAGAGTCGAATAAATTATTTCTTCTGTTTTTTTTTTCTCTTAAGGTAGTGCGAGCATGAACTTGATTATATTAGATACTTTGCATATTTTTTTGCTATGCTACGAATAGTATACGAATAATAGAGGAGCATTTGCACAGAAACTGAAACACGTTTATCGGCTATTCGCACTGAATAAATAAATCCAAATCCGACTGATTCGGCATGATTTCTCATTAAAAAAAAAAAAAAGCCTTAAGATCGGGCTTTCGTTCCGTATTCTTTGTATTTCGTGATCAAATGGACAAACGGACGAAAAGCGTGAAACGTTCAAAAAGTTTCAAGGATTCGAGTGAAAATGCCAAATTTTTTACTTACCGAATGTTTAAATGCATATTTCGTAGTCAAAGAATGGGAATACTAGTCCGCAAGCATATGATTCATTATGCGCGCATACGGCGATGCTATGAATTCGGGAAAATTTATTTATCAGCTGTTCCGAGCAGTCAGGCTAGACCGGAAACCGGAAATTCGTGAGAAAATCAATAATTTGAAAACTCATTGTCGATCGTGAAATCGTAGCAATAATCTTGCCATATAAACGTCTCATAGTTCATGTTCACGCGTCGAATTTTTCTCTCGGTCAAACAATGATCCAAATCCTTCATTAATATTTAACAGTTCGAAAAGAATCAAAACAAATAATCTCATGCGCATGTAAAATTGTACTTAATCGTAATATTATTTTAATGAACTCGTACTACCTTAATACAAATTCCAATCGATCTTGTTCTTTTTTTTTTTAACAATTACGTTTTCGTTTAAGCTACAGTATTATGAAAATTGTACGTCAGTGATTGTACCGAATTCAACGAAAATGAATAACTTTTGTTTTTAAAGAACCCGTTATTCAAACAGAACAACAAAAAAACGAAGATTCGATAAAATTTATGAAGCTCAAAAATCGTGCAAAAAAAAAAAGTATCGATTTTCTTCTAACTCTGACACTGATTTGGCTAGGAATCGATAGACTGTCTTAACAACTCATTGACATCTCGTAACATCTCTTGGAACTTTTAAAACGGAAAAAAATCAACAACAAGAACGAAATTTCACGTTTTCCTGCTTTTTTTTTTTTTTTTTTAGCGATGATCAGACCAACAAATGGAACAATTCTCCGCGCTCGGAAGCTCCGAGAATATCGGAATCGAATAATTCGACGGATTATGGAAAATTCAGCAATCGTAAGAACGAGGAGAACGAGCCAAGGCGTTACGATAATCGTGATAATCGTTATCAGAATCGGGAGAAGGAATGGTCACCGAATACCGGACAACAGCATCAGAACGATAGATTTTCGCGAAACGATGGAAAGAACGATCGCGCAACGAGGGATGGAACGAGATACGAGAGAAACGATAGATACGATCGTTCGGGCGATTCGAACGCGAATAATCGGAGTTACGGAGGCTCGGTTAATAACAATCGTTATTCCGCGAATAATTCGTCGAGAAGTGAGAGAAACGGTAGCGCGGAGAAAGCATGGAGCGACAAGGACTCGGATACCTCGTCGAGAGGCAGCGGACGCAACGGTAGACGTGGCGGCTCCGGTGGACGAGGTGGCAGACGAGAAGGTGGCAGAGCGCCGAGTATCCGTGACGGTGAAAATGATCGAGGAGGCTTCAAAAATGCGAGAACGAACGGCGGTGCCGCGTCGAGAATTCGCGACAACAGACGAGACTTTAACGAGCGCAATGAGGTAATTTTTTCTACGGTTTTCATTGAAAGTCGGGTAAAATTATTTCTCCGCTTCAATTTTAAATTTTATAATTTAATTTAAATTAATTTAATTTAATTTAATTTAATAAATTATTTGCCCGCATAAATTTTCAGTCAAACGGTAAGATTTTTGGTTGAGAATTTTCACCACTTCCCAAATGGAATTGAAATCTGATGAAAAAAAAAATCAACCGTTTGGGAGATTTTAAAAACTTAAGGATGTATCGGACGTACCTTCCCAACCAAAAGTGACTTTCGTCGACAATATTGGATACTTCACGATAAGATAAAAATCGGCAAAAATTCAACCACAATAAAGACGATAAGAAGATTACTATTTAATAATAATAATGCCCAAAAGTTATCAATAAATTGTTTAAACAAAACATTGTTTAACAAATTTTTAGAGAATATTTTTTTTTGTCATGTGAAATTAATTCGTTGATTTTTCTGACTACACATTATTTTTTTTTAATTTTCTTATCATTTTGAAATTTTGGTTTTCGGAAATTTGTAAAGGTTGTATTTACAAAACTATTTGTTCAATGCCCTGGAAACTTCTTAATTGTAATATACAACGTTTTTACGAAAACATATCCAAAATTCACGATTTTTCCTTTATTTTTCAAAATTGAAAAATTTTCGAAAACCGAAATTTCAAAATGATAAGAAAATTAAAAAAAAAATAATGTGTAGTCAGAATAATCAACTAATTAATTTCACATGACAATAAAAAACATTCTCTAAAAATTTGTTAAACAATGTTTTGTTTAAACAATTTATTGATAACTTTTTGGCATTATTATTATTCAAAATTAATCTTCTTATCGTCTTTATTGTGGTTGAATTTTTTCCGATTTTTATCTTATCGTAAAGTATGCAATATTGTCGACGAAAGTCACTTTTGGTTGGGAAGGTACGTCCAAAACATCCTTAAACTTTCAATAATAATATTATGTCGAAAAATTATTGACAAATCGGTTTAAAAAAAGGTGTTGAAGGAATCATTAGGATTTCCTTTTTATTTTTGGATCAAATGAATTCGTTGATTCGAATACACGTGATTTTTTTTTAGACCCCCCCCAATTCCTATTTTCGAAATTTTTTGAGGCTGTATTTACGAAACTATTTATTCTATGAGCCGGAATCTTTTTCCGGATCAATATGTACCCTTTCAACGAAAATACATCCGAAATTTGAGACTTCATTCACTTTTCATAAATTCAAAATAGAAAAAGAACATTCGGAATAAGTTCACACACATTTAAAAAAAAAAAATCAAAAATTTCATTTTAAATGACAAAAAATGAATTTTACCGATGATTTGTTGAACGATTTTTTCCAAACGAATTTATCAATAACTTTCCGACATTATTATTAATCATGGAAAATCAATGTTTTAAATATTTTCCATGTCCAACAAAAGATAAAAAAAAAAAACGACAATTTTTCATAGTTTCACACCGGAATGATCCTCCCCGCCAAAAATAATTCAGGATTCAATGAATATACAAACCTTTTTTTTTCCCCCTCCGTTCCCTCTGCGGCGTCGAAGAAAATTCGACGCTGCGTCTGATTTTTAAAATATTTTATTCATTTCAACTCTTCCGGGCATTTTTTCTCCAGCGCGAACAACAGTTCGACGCGTGGACGAGCGAAGCATCGCAGATGACGAAAAAAATTTCCATACCGGCGCCCAATATCACGGTCGGCGCTGTCAAGTATTGCGAGATCGTTTTTACAAACGATCCAACCGACTTTCACGTTCAGCTCAGTCCCGACAATCTCGAGCTCGATCCCGTAATGGAAATCATAGCGACGAATTACGAGAACGCCGGTATAATACTCGAGAGAACGTCGATCGAGCCCGGTATCGACTGTATCGCTCGTTATTCGGAGGATTCACGATGGTATCGCGCCAATGTACGTTCCGTAGAGGCGAACGGCGCGACCGTACATTTCGTCGATTATGGAAACGTCGAGACCGTGGAATTCGACAAGATCAAAGAGCTCGATGCCGATTGCGCGAGACTCTCGGCTCAGGCGATAGCTTGCAAATTATTGGCTGCCAGCAAAAGTGCATGGGACGCGAATGAAATTGACAAATTTCGCCGTTTGACCGATGGAAAATATCTCGAGGCCGAATTCGTCAATAACGATAATAACGTGTACGAGATTCTTCTGCGTGAGATCGTCGATGGAAAGACAAACGAGAATTACATAAACGAGGAATTCAGCGACGGCGCTGATATCGCGAGGGCAAAAAATAATGCCCTTCTCAAGGTACGTCAGCACAATCATGGACGAGGAAAGATCATCGCCGATGTGGATTATGCAACGATCGATGAAAAATGGCCGATCGAAGATATGAGCACCGGAACGAAAGAAAATGTAATCATAACGTGGTTCACGAATCCTGATTCATTCTATTGTCAGAGTCTCGCGAGAAAAGACGAATTTCGTCAAATGATGAACGACATACAGAATGTTTATGCCGGTAGACAACCGATCGACGAGCCTCTTCAGGTAAATTGAAAAAAAAAAATGATTTTTCTGATTTTTCATGGATAATTCGGGGGAGCTAGAAAAATGAAAATAATTGCGCCATAAAGATCGAACGAGTGAAAAAAAAAAAGAAAGTTTAAACTCGAACATTGCCTTGGTCCGATATATCGAAGAGTCATGAAGTTTCGTCTATGGCTTTATCAATTTTTACTTGCAGCAGAGTCTTTGTGAATTTTCGTTTAAGCATTCGGTTTAGAGAACTAAAAAGAGATGGTTTTTGGTATTTTTTTTTTTAAAGAAAAGAAACAACGAAGCTTGTTAAACTTTTGACTATATTTTTGGACACATTTGAAAAGTACGAAAAAAAAAATTTTTTATCGTCAAATTCTCGCAAAAATGACGGACTTATTGGCTGACCATTGAAAGTGCCTCGCCGCTCGAGTCTCGAATTGGCGGGAAAGATGGAGCGCGTAATTTTTGTCCGATACGTAAAAAACCGAAATTATTTCGAATTTATTTTTATAATCGATGAACTATCAAAAACCGTGAAATCAATATCAATTTTCGAGCTTGAACGGAAAAGTGATTTCTTACGAACATTTTTTTTTTTCTTTCTTCGTGCAATGAAAATGGTATAAAATGACTTTTTTTTTTTTTACCAATGTTCTCAGTTCATTTAGGATAGTTTTCAATACTCTGGCTAATGAACTTTGGTTTGGGTCGATAGGTCAAATCAGGTCTTTTTGCTATCGCACCCGCCGATTTGGAGAAAAACACGAAAAACGCGATTTCGAGAAAACGCGCTTTAAGAGGTAACACCACTGTAAAAACAAAAGAAAAGCGCTGTTTTCACCATTTTTATTTAGATGGAAGAAAAGGTAATAGGATAATAATATTTAAGGAAGTTATTAGGCATATATTTAAGTATAATATAAAAATTTATTATCAAAAAATATTCAAAAATGGCGACACTGGAGCCATTCTCGTGAAACTGAATGAATTCTGCGGCACGCAGTGCTGCAGAGTTTCATATGCAAATTTAAATCTAGAAAAAAAACTACTCAATCTACATGTCTACAGCTAGAGAAATACGTAGGGGATTTTAAAAATATTGATTTTTGTGTAATTGGCGAGTATTTGAATGAAAATTTTGAATTTTCGACAATAGAGAGGGCACTTATTTGTTAATAAATAATGTTTAAATTAACTTCTCGAAAATCTCCTACGTATCTCTGTAGCTATTAATATATCTATAGATTAAGTGCTTTTTTTTTCAAATTCAAATTTGTGACAGTTACACTGCGTGCCGCATGTCTCGCGAGAATCCCTCCAGTGTTGCCATTTTTGAATATGTTTTGATAATAATTTTTCGTATTATACTTAAATATATGCCTAATAACTCCCTCAAATATTGTGCATTTTTAGATTTTTACAGTGGTGTTACCCCTTAAGGATGTATCCCCAACCAAAAGTGACTTTCGTCGACAATATTGGATACTTCACGATAAGATAAAAATCGGCAAAAATTCAACCACAATAAAGACGATAAGAAGATTACTTTTTAATAATAATATGGCCCAAAAGTTATCAATAAATTGTTTAAACAAAACATTGTTTAACAAATTTATAGGGAATGTTTTTTTTTGTCATGTGAAATTAATTCGTTGATTTTTCTGACTACAGATGATTTTTTTTTTAATTTTCTTATCATTTTGAAATTTCGGTTTTCGGAAATTTGTAAAGGTTGTATTTACAAAACTATTTGTTCAATGCCCTGAAAACTTCTTAATTGTATAATACAACGTTTTTACGAAAACATATCCAAAATTCACGACCTCTCTACATTTTTCAAAATTAAAAATTTTTCGAAAAACGAAATTTCAAAATGATAAGAAAATTTAAAAAAAATTCATGTGTAGTAAAAAAAATCAACGAATTTATTTCACGTGTCAAAAAAAAACTTTCCTTAAAAATTTGTTGAACAATGTTTTTGTTTAAACAATTTATTGATAACTTTTTGGTATTATTATTATTCAAAATTAATCTTCTTATCGTCTTTATTGTGGTTGAATTTTTTCCGATTTTTATCTTATCGTAAAGTATGCAATATTGTCGACGAAAGTCACTTTTGGTTGGGAGGGTACGTCCGATACATCCTTCAAGTTGCCAAGCGTTCGTACATCTGCTCGACGCTTCCCTGTTCTCGAATCTGTACCTTCAAAAATATTTCGAATTGACCTCTAAAACTTGCGGAACATATTCTCCAATAGTTTGATTATCGATTAATGAAAAAAAAATCACGATTTTTTTGACTCTCTAAACCAAGATACTTAAATATGAGAAAAAACGTGTATGCAAATTTTTGGTTGCAGCTTGTTTTCTCCTACTTTTCGGTTCGATAATTCGAGGTTTCCTCGAGTTTGATCGTTAATAACAATTTTCTTTTGTTAATTTAAAATTTCATAAAATTATTTATGTATAACATCGTTATGTTATATACTTGTATAGTAGAATAATATCCTGATTTCATGACATTACGTATACATATAATTAAAAAAATCAGTTTCTCATGATGCGACGTCGGACGTTTACCATTCCGCAGCTATTAACTTTTGACGCATGGACGTTTTTTGACAGAAAATATAATTCTCGAAAAAAAAATTTTTACGTGCACATTTGCTTGCATAATTCCGCCAAGGTTTTGGGTTCAAGTTCAAAAAATGCCAATTTTGAATTTTTTTTCTAAATAAAATGTTCATTATACTCGAAAACTTAGAGTAAATTTAAAAAGAAATTATTTTATTCCATTTAGCCGCTAGATAATATTTTCACGAGCTAAAGCGTTTGATACAATTTTTTTTTTATAATTAAAAAATTTAATTAAGTAAAATTGAGGAAAACAAATGGTCAAATTGCTTCAACAAAATTATTGATATAAAAAAAAAAAAATTCAGGTTGGTTTGGCGGTAATGGCCGTCTTCTCCGACGACGGAGCACTCTACCGTGCCGAGATACTCGAGCTTAACAAGGCACGCGGCAATATCGTCCGTTACATTGATTTCGGCAATACCGCGATGGTCGAGCAACGTAAAACATATCGCGTCGAGAAAAAATTCATGAAAATCCCGAAACAAGCGGTGATGTGTTCATTGAAAAATATCGTTCCTGCAAACGGCACGAGCTGGGCAACATCGAACAAACAGGAGATCGAGAAGTGCTTCGAGGCTGAAAATTTCGAGTGCACGTTTCACGAGAACAACAATGGAAAATATATAATATCATTGAAGAACGGGGATGTCGATGTTGCGGGATTATTGGTGGAAAAATCGCTCGCATCTTTCGCCGTATCGGCGCACGTTCATGCCGATAAAAGTGGTAATTTAATAAAATATTTCGTTAATTATATCACAATTTTTTTTTTTTTTTTAATAGCGTGCCAATTGAAAATTTGCACATTGCTTTCTCATTATTTTATCTTGTTCGCAAAGCTCTTTCTCTATGATCAAGTGGGTTTTTTCAATTTTGGCTCCATCGTCGAGGAAGCTTTTTGAGCGACATAAAATAATGAGTAAGCGATGCGCGAATTTTTAATTTGCATGCTTTTTTTTTCCCCAATTCATCTAATTGGCACGACTCGAGGCAGCCTCAAATGATAATTTGATTTGGCATGATAATCTCGAATTTTTTTTTTCCCCCCGCGAAAACAAAACTTTCTCCACGAGGAAGCAAAATTAAATAAAATAAAAAATATATTAAACTGTTTTATTTGAATTTATTTATTAAATGAAATTGAATTTATCTATTCAAATTTGAAATCTAGATTAAATGTAATCTAGTTTTCTTTTTAATTTCTTCAATTTAATTATCAAATGTATTTTTGTTTGAATTTCGATTTTCGCTGCGCACTGTCTCGTCAAATCTTGAATCGTCGGGCTCGATCGCTTCATGAAAATTATCCTGTAAATTTTTTTTTTTTTCCTCCATGAGAGAAATTTAATTTTTTCATCATTTTTCAGAAGTCGAGACGATGGAAAAACCGCAAATCGAAGAACTTCCGAGATTCGACATAACTCTTCTCGCCGGACAGGTATTACGCGTCAAAGTCTCGAACGTCGAGAGCGCAGCGAAATTTCACATACAATTGCCGAGCGCAAATGCAAGTGAGAAAATCATCGATGCTTACATGACTGAAAATGATCCGAAGGTAAGGAAAAAAAAAAAAAAAAAAAACGAATATATTCAATGTACGATTGAATGTGATCGTTATCAATGTTATTTACGGTTTACAGGTGGATGGTTTGTGTGTTTTTTCCTTCGAAATAAAACAAAAATGCGTGTGTGCGTGTGTCGCATAATATTAAAAAGAAAAAAAAAAAATGGCATGTCGTTCGATAAAATTGAAATTATAAGAGTCGAACGTGCGGAGCTGGCTTTTAGCCCCCCTTTAGGCTCATAATAATCCTATCCGATAATAATTCGACTGGCTAATAAAACTCACAGCTCGTATAATCGATAATTATTGTCTCGTTAATCCTCGAAGTAATGTTGCATCGCACGATGTATGGTATTAATCAATTAATTAATTAATTAAGTGTTACTAATTTTTTTTTTCCGTAATTGTTTCCTATAGTTTTTTTTTTTCGTCTTTTTTTTTTTTGGTCAATCGTGCTAGTTTTAACGGCGTCCTTACAAGCGCATCAAAGCTATGAACGAAACATCTAACACATTGGCAAACTAAGGCTCCACTAATAAGAGATTAATTTTTACGCGATTTTATGAATCTTTCATGATTCAATCAAAATTGGCAATAATTCAGTCAAAAGTGAAGTACGATGAGAATTTCGAATAATTCGCGGTGGAACTGAAGTCTTGGAAAAAAATAAACATCGATAATGTTGAGGACATTAATTTCGAACAATAATAATGCAAAACTGGGTTTTTTTTTTTCAATTTTCGGTGAATTTTTTTTCTTGTGATATTGAAGCAGTAATTTTTCGGAATGCACATACATTTTTTTTCCGAATTTTCTGTCTTTGTGCTTTTATTTTTATTTTTTATGTTGATAAATTAATGAAAATTCGATAAAAATGTAAACGCAGCATTTGAAAATTCTTGAAAACTTAACATTAATTCAGAAAATTCAACTGATTTTCGTCATTTGTCAGAATATAAATTGCGCCGGAGATTTTTTAATCATTTCTTTTTTTTCATATTTAGTAATTCTTTGGCTTTATTAAAAATCATTGTTTATGTTCACTATGTTGGTTTTTTTTTTTTTGCATTTTTTTTGCCCTTTGCAAAGTACTCAAAATTCTCCACTGCTTTTCACTTTTGGTCTGGACATACGGGCTAAACAAGCAGCTTAACGGGGGAATCTGGTTTACGAGGGGCCATTCACTCGGAATTCGAAGGAAATCATTATTAGCGATCTACGATGATTTTTCTTATGTGCCATCCGCCGGGAATCATTGATTATTGTCAAATTTATTTTGTGCGATTTCTTGAAACTGGAAATCACAAGAAATCGTCGGAAATTGTCAGAAATCATCTGTATTCCGGATTTTTGTTTGGTTTGGATTGATTTCTGACGACTTCCTGTAGATCTCTTCTGATTTCTTTGCGATTTCTCATATCGCGTGTCTAATGACAAAAGGTCGTAAGCGCCATTATACCACCTTTTGCCATTAAAAATTACAAAAGGTCGTATATATATATTTTTTTTCCCCGTATTTGGAATAAGAACGCGGAATTAGGTCCAGAAACGTTGAAATTAAAAAGCCGGTCAACTAATGACAAAAGGTCCGTATGTACTGGCAGATACGACTTTTTATTACAAACGTGATGAGAAAAAATTGCGTAGACTAATTGCAGAAGGTCGTATCCCCCAAAAATAATATTTTTAATAAAAAATATTAAAAATAGTAAAATATAAAATATAAATATATAATGTAAATATATATATACAATATACATATATATATAAAATAAAAATATTATTTTTGGGGGATGCGATCAAATTTTTTCAAGTATCAAGACTTTAGTTGCGAATTACGTAAAGTTTCGCGATTTTATCGCATCGGCGTTGAAAATTTATAATCGAAAAATAAATTCCACTCATACACGGCACATACGACTGTTCGGTTGGACCTCCGGAAGTTCAAAATTTCAACAGATCTTCGCGTTTCAGGTGTTTCCGGAGCGATTCGAGAAAAAAAAAAATATATATACGACCTTTTGTTATTTCGCTCGGGAAGGTATAACGACAAAACGTCATATCTTTTTTTTTTCCCCCTGATTTTTGGTGGATACGACCTTTTGCGCTTACGTTTTTTTCTTGCTAATTTTAATTGATCCAGGCGGTTGCTATGTTTTCAAAGTTAATGGAATTAAAAAAAAAAATTTATACGACCTTTTGCCACCAAAATCGTATTTTTGGCGCTTACGACCTTCTGTCATTAGACACGCGATATAATTCTTCGGTTATTCCTTGAGTGAATAGCCCCTCGCTGGTTTAGGATGCTGAGAAAAGTGATTTTTGGGAATTTTTTTTTTTTTGTAAACAAAAAAAAACAGCCGTACTTTCCCAATACTTGAATGGTGATTAATCATACGTTGAAACGATACAAAATCATTTTTTTTTTAAAGAAGCAGGAAAATCATCTGTAAATCTTTAAATCGTTAAATCTTCATATTATTTTCTAGTCGATTAACTACGAAAAACAATTTAAAAAAAACGTTTAAAATTCTGAAAATTGTTGGACTTGGATAAAAAAAAAAGTAACGATTTTGACGAGAAAAAATTAGATTAATTCGTAAAAAAAAGATGTTTAAACAATTTTTTAATAAATTTTCACTCGGTATAGTATGTAATTGTGCAACTAAATACTCAAGACGAAGTCGATTCGTCGAATATATGATTATTGTTCTCTTTTTTCCCGCAATTTTGAAAAAAAAAAAAAGCGTCAACAATCAATTTCTAGAAGAACGTCTTTAAATTAAATTCATTATATTTTAATAAAAAAAATTATTCCGTATCATTCAAACGTATGAAAAAATCACCCTCAAACTTCTGGTACGACTTAATTTTTTGTTAATAAAAAAAATCCTGAAAATCACCTTTTTCCAGCCCCCCCCCTCCCCACCAGTTTCTCCCTTTAGAGCGATAAAAGCAGAAAAATCGTAGACAATTCGTGGCTTTCCGAGTGAATCCTTTTTCCTCATTCCTCTCCGATGTGTCTCGTCAAAGGTTACAGGGAAAAAAAAAAAAACAATTATCCGGAACGACAATTGTATCGACAGGAAAAAAAAAAAAAACCATAAACTAAGAATTAGTGTGCCAATGTCAGGTGATGCCAAGACTTTCGTGCCATGAGGTGTGTCCCGGCGCGGGTTGTCTCGTTAATACGGACGAGGGATGGAGACGTGCCGTAGTCGTGAGCTGCTCGCGCACTACGGGATTTGACGTGAGGCTCATTGATACAGGAGCTAATGACGAGATACCTCTGGACTGCGTGAGTTTTTGCTACGGGAATCGTTACCTATACGCAAAAAATTCACCCAATATCATAAAATACAATATTAATCGCAGCCCCGTATTTTTATTTATTTATCTAATTGAAAATTTTTTAAACTAAAAGTTAAACTAAATTAAATTAAATTAAATTAAATTTATTTAAAACAAAAGTAAATTAACGTCGAATTACACGAGAGAATCGTAAAACGACTAATACCATGCATACTGCGATGATCGACTAACGTTCGAGGGAATACATTTTTTTTTTTTTTTTCTTCAATTACGACAAAGTATATGGGAGCGAGAGTAGTCGAGCTCGAAGGAATTATATCGTGCGAAAATTACAAGGAGAAAGCCAAATGAGGCTGCAACGGAAAAGAGTATCGTAGGCACAAGATTCGCAATAACTGACACGATAATCCGAGCAATTATCGATCAAACGAGCAATAATTAACCAACATCGAATGTTCCTTTCGTTTGGACATTTTTTTTTTCCCCCTAAATTTAAATCTTGAAAAGTTTAACCCTCCGGCGCGTGTTACGCAGATGCTGGCGTTGCCGGGACCATTGTCGGTGATGCAGAATCAGGCGGTCGAGTGTTGCCTGAAGAACGCAACGACCAATATCGTCCTGGACGAAAAATTGAGGGACAGGATCGAAAATACGTACGTCATCGTCGCCGTTGAGGAAGTCGACAATAACAGGTATTAATTAACTTTTTTTTTTTTTTTTACTATTGGATATACACCGAGGATACGAAAATTATTGTGGAATTTTTCAAATTGCTCTTCATAACTGATATTACTAAATTATTTGAATTTTAATTTGAATAATTTCCATTTCTTTGTTTCTTAGTTTTTTTTTTCGTATCATTCAGCTTTTTTCGTATCGTTCAGCTTGACAGAAACCATTTTGGTTCCATAATTAAAAAATGGCATTGTCCCAAAAATTAACATCCGTTTTGCCGTCAGAGTCTGTAAAAAAAAAAGTTACAAGGCTTTCCCAATTACCTCGTTTGTTAAAAAAAAGCCTCATTTTGTTTGTTCATAAAGAAAAATTCCGAACAATCACCTTTTTCCCCAAAGTTCCAAACCCTGATCCGTTGAAGAAAAAAAAGCCCGCATTCCCTGGAATGACCAACACCCAACGACTGATCTCTCTCTCTCTCTCTCTCTCTCTTTCTCTTTTTGCTCACTTTCTTCGGGCATGAGAGCACGTATGAGCGAATGATTGAGTGGAGTTAATTTCCGAGTTATCTTGTATTATTTACCTAACTTGTTAACTCTTGGGTCTGTGCTCTACTATTTCTTCGACAAATATTGCTATTAGGCTCTGTATCGCTACAAGTTCTTTCTGCTGAGGCAAGATAGCTATTCGCTGTGTGCAAAAAGCCAAGTGGCGCCGCGGCCGGCTGTACTCCGCAAATTTTGCTGGAATAGCTCTCATTTGTTTACATAGACGAAACCTTGTTGGATTAATTTTAATAAACGAACGTTTATATTCGTGCCGCATAGAGTTTTTTGAGGTGAACTTGACTATAACTGCGTTGAAAAAAAAAAAAAAAATCATTACTTTTCCTTCTCAATTTGAGGCTAAGCATGAACCTTGTCGGTCCTGTCATACGAACTAACAAGGCTCGTATCGAGAACAAGAAAGACGTAACTCGGACTTGATTGTAACGCAGATGAACGATTACCCGCGAAGTGCTCACTGCATATTCGGTTAGCCAATCATGAGGGCTACTAAAAAGGAAAAAAAAATCAATTTATTTGTATTATAATATCCTGACATGAATTTTTCATACCGGACAATATATGCGCGTTTAATCTCAAGAATTTTACTTTCTTTGTTTTTTGCACCCAACGAATCTAGTTTTTGCGCTGCTCGACTTTATAAATTGCTGTCGGAAACGCGTAAAACTTAATTTCCGAAGTTGTGTAGCGGAAAACCTTATATGACTTCGCGCAACAGTTTAAATTTCCTTTCCGCGACTTCTCTATTATATTGCCCTCAATTGCACTACGCGACTCCAGCAAAAAATGTGCATTCTCGCCACCATGGGCGCTCTATAAGTCGTTCTCAGCCGCTATAGTATGGCACTGCACACAGCGAATAACCATAACTTGCTCTAAGCTATGCTTGCCTCCCTCGCGTATTTTATTGTATTTTATTTTATCCGCAATTAGTTTTAAGTTATTCATTTTTTTCCCAATATTGCAATTGCTCTGTTTCCTGGCTTATCTTCTTATACTTTCGGATTCACCGCCTTGGTACAATAAAAATTGTTTCTATTCTATTCTCTCTAAGAGCCAAATAATCAATCGATCAATAATCTTTCGCAGACTGATCGTAAAGCTCTACGATACGAATGGCAAAATCATAAAATTAACCGGAAACGAAGAGGACGAGTATATCTGTCCGATATGCCCAATGCCGATACTCTACTCGAAGCAAAAAGTCACCGTATCGCACGTCGAGCACTCCTCGAGCGTATGGCTCAAGAGAAATCACGATTTTGACACGGACAATGATTTGCTCTCGCGAATGTACGATCATTACAGCGCGCCTAGTACAATTTACGAAAAGCCCCCGACCGTATCGGGCACACTTTGCGCAGCGCGTAGCATCGACGAGAATTGGTATCGCGCCAAGATCCTCGCTTCAACGGATCGCGGCGCAACGGTCCTGTACATCGATTATGGCAACAGCGAGAACGTGACGTACGAATCGCTGCGCGTACTGGAGCAAAAATTTTTGTCTCAGCCACGATTGTCGATCGAGGTAGCGCTGATGGTGACGCTTGCCGGTTCTACGGAGCAGCAGCGCGAGATTCTTGATACTCGACTGATCAACGAAGAATTCGAAGCAACCATGTACAATGTTCACAAAAAATGGATCGCCGAGCTTGCGAATGCCGATGGTAAGATAAGCGAGAAACTCGCCAGCTTCGCGGCAATCGAGACAATTAAAAATCCTCGTGTACCCATCCCAATACCGGAAATGACGGTCGGCGAGCGTTATCGCGTCACCTGCCATCATGCCGACAGTCCAGCCGCATTTTGGCTCCAGCGTAACGAGGAAATTTCCATGATCGAGGAATTGCAAGAAAAATTACAGCTCGAAGCCGCGAACTGTCCGAATCTCGATGGTATACCGGATGAGAATACACTGTGCCTGGCGATGTATTCCGTGGACGAGATGTGGTACAGAGCCGAGGTAATCGATGCCGATACCGAAATAACGTCGGTTCGTTTCGTCGATTATGGCAATACCGATATCGTTTATACGAATCAGGGCAAAAGCAAGAAAATCACGGATTCCCTGAAATCCATAAAACGTTACGCGACCAAGTGTCGTCTCGATGTGATACCGTGCGGTAACGAGGATTGGACGTGCCCGGCGAACGAATGGTTCGAGGGAATCGTCACGAGATCGGAAAATATGGAGGCACTCGTGATTGCCGATGGTGCAACGAGGCGTGTCGAGCTTTTCATCGATAACGAGAGTCTCGTCGATGAGCTCGTAAAACGTAATTACGGGATGAGAATCGACACCGAGGACGATCTCATCGAGGAGCCATTCGATCGCGAGGTCGATCCACGCGCGGCATACGTCAGCCATGCCATATCGCCGAATGAATTTTGGATACAGCAGGAAAAGTATGTCGGTGAACTTGAGATCCTGGCCGATCGTTTTATCGTTGCCGATATGTTTCCCAAACCGGAAAAAATAACCGATGGCCTTCTGTGCGTCGCTAAATTTCCCGAGGACGAATCATGGTACAGAGCTCGAGTTTTGTCACACGCCGACACGGGTACCGAGGTGATTTACATCGATTATGGAAATTCAGCTGTATCAACGGAAATACGCGAAATACCGGATGACGTTGCCGCACAGCCGGCATTCTCGAAGAAATGTCGTTTATCGTTGCCCGACGATTACGAGCAATGGTCCGAGATAGCTTGCGTCGAATTCGTCAAAATGGCGGCCGATGGTGCAACGATATTTCAGCTCGACATTATCGAGGAAAACGAGGATATTTCGATCGTTCGTTTGACGAAAAATGGCACCGATATCGTCGAAATTTTGTCAAAACTCTGCCCGTCCCGTGTACCGATCAGCGAGGAGAGACTTTCGCCTCTCGGCGAGGAAAATTCACCGAATATCATGGTCAGTCATGCAAATTCACCGTCCGAATTTTTCATTCATGCGGAAAATTGTAGCCGCGAACTCGAGCTAATGATCGATTATCTTGCCACGGCCGAGAGTCTTCCGCCGTTGGAAAAATTCGACGAGGGTACCGTTTGCGCGGCGAAATTTCCCGAGGACGAGCAATGGTACAGAGCGAGGATATTGTCGCACGGCGATGCCGGAACTGAGGTACTTTATATCGATTATGGAAATTCGTCGATAACGACGGAATTGAGAATATTGCCGAGCGATATGATGGAAAAACCGGCGCTTTCGACCTGCTGCGCGCTTCGCATGCCCGATGATATCGTTAATTGGTCGAGGGAGGCTTGCGAAAAATTCTTCGAGCTCGTCAACGAGGGCATCACGATTTTCGGCTATGAGATTCTCGATGAGACGGAACAGACTGTCGCACGACTGTCCATCGATGGCAATGACATTGTCGAGATACTGGCGCCTCTGTGCCCGAAAAAATCGGAAACTCGAGATGATATCGATAATTCGATCGTCGAGCTCTCGTCCCTGCGAGTCGATGATGCCAGCGGGGAAACTAACGTTTGCAGCGAGGAACGAAGCAGCGAGACTTCGGGCATCGAAATTATTACGATCTCGGACACATCGAGCCTCGATGATACCGCGAAATCCGAAAATTCGACGATTGGCGCGACTTTGCGAATTCCCGAAGTCACGAGTCAGGATGAAACGATCTTGGGGATCGAAGCATCGAGGATCGATGTCACGGAGATCCCGAAGAGCCTGGACGATCTTTCGGATCTCGGGGAAGTCGCGAATTCCGAAAAAATCGTCGACGGTGCGACGGATGTTGAGAAAATCAGCGAGAAAGTCCCGGACAGCGAGACAATCGCGGAGGAAGCTTCGACGAATGATGAAAAAATCGTCGATAAAGCTTCGTGTGATGAAAAAATCGCGGAAGAAGCTTCGAGTAACGAAAAAATCGTCGAAAATATTCCAATTGTGGAAAAAATCAGTGAGAGAGTCACGGACAACGAGACGATCGTGAAAGAAGCTTTGACGAATGAAAAAGCCGCGGAAGAAGCTTCGAGTAACGAAAAAATCGTCGAAAATGTTTCAATGGTGGAAAAAATCGGTGAGAAAGTCACGGACAACGAGACGATCGTGAAAGAAGCTTTGACTAATGAAAAAATCGCGGATGAAGCTTCGTGCGATGAAAAAATCGCGGAAGAAGCTTCGAGTAACGAAAAAATCGTCGAAAATGTTCCAATGGTGGAAAAAATCGGTGAGAAAGTCACGGACAGCGAGACGATCGTGAAAGAAGCTTTGACGAACGAAAAAATCGCGGATAAATCTTCGTGCGATGAAAACATCGCGGAAGAAGCTTCGAGTAACGAGAAAATCGTGGAAAAAGCTTCGAGCAACGAAAAAATCGTCGAAAATGTTCCAATGGTGGAAAAAATCAGTGAGAAAGTCACGGACAGCGAGACGATCGTGAAAGAAGCTTTGACAAATGAAAAAATCGCGGATGAAGCTTCGTGCGATGAAAAAATCGCGGAAGAAGCTTCGAGTAACGAGAAAAACGTGGAAAAAGCTTCGAGCAACGAAAAAATCGTCGAAAATGTTCCAAAGGTGGAAAAAATCAGTGAGAAAGTCACGGACAGCGAGACGATCGTGAAAGAAGCTTTGACGAACGAAAAAATCGCGGATGAAGCTTCGTGCGATGAAAAAATCGCGGAAGAAGCTTCGAGTAACGAGAAAATCGTGGAAAAAGCATCGAGCAACGAAAAAATCGTCGAAAATGTTCCAAAGGTGGAAAAAATCAGTGAGAAAGTCACGGACAGCGAGACGATCGTGAAAGAAGCTTTGACGAACGAAAAAATCGCGGATAAAGCTTCGTGCGATGAAAAAATCGCGGAAGAAGCTTCGAATAACGAAAAAATCGTGGAAAAAGCTTCGAGCAACGAAAAAATCGTCGACAATGTTCCAAAGGTGGAAAAAATCAGTGAGAAAGTCACGGACAGCGAGACGATCGTGAAAGAAGCTTTGACGAACGAAAAAATCGCGGATAAAGCTTCGTGCGATGAAAACATCCCGAAAGAAGCTTCGAATAACGAGAAAGTCACGGAAAAAGCTTTGATCAACGAAAAAATCGTCGAAAATGTTCCAATGGTGGAAAAAATCAGTGAGAAAGTCACGGACAGCGAGACGATCGTGAAAGAAGCTTTGACGAATGAAAAAATCGTCGATGAAGCTTCGTGCGATGAAAAAATCGCCGAAGAAGCTTCGAGTAACGAAAAAATCGTCGATGTGGAAAAAATCAGCGAGAAAGTCACGGACAACGAGGAGATCGTGAAAGAAGCTTCGACGAATGAAAAAATCGTCGATAAAGCTTCGTGCGATGAAAATATCCCGGAAGAAGCTTCGAATAACGAGAAAGTCACGGAAAAAGCTTCGATTAACGAAAAAATCGTCGAAAATGTTCCAAAGGTGGAAAAAGTCAACGAGAAAGTCGCGAACAGCGAGACTATCGTGAAGGAAGCTTCGACGAATGAAAAAATCGTCGATCAAGCTTCGAGTCATGAACAAATAGTCGAGAAAATTTCGCTCGTGAAAAAAGTTATCGAGGAATGTGAAAAAATCGTGAAGATCGAGAAGGATATTGACGAATCAGCGGCCGAGGATAAAAAAACGAAAACGAGCCTGCAAGTGCCTGAGACTCTCGATGAAGAATCGACGAGCACAAAGATCCCGATAACGGAGAAAATTTTGCCTAAGAGCCTATCTCGTGAATTATCCGAGGTGAATAAAGATTTGGCGATCGACGATTCGTTTCACGATGTCGCCAGGAAATTGTCATTCGACGATAATATCGTGACCGGAAGTGTCACGGATGGCGATTCAGAGCCGGACAAAGAGCTCAAACCACCGACGATACCGAAGATTCCGCACTCGTAAAAAAAAATCGTCGCCGGTGTCGTTAATCTTCATGAGAATATCGAGGATCTCGAGAACGATGAGATTCTCACCTGTCATCACTGACGAAAACATTCCCAAATAATTTAAAAAAGAAAAAAAAAAAAAATAAAGCAAAAGCTCGAAAGAAACATTATGAGCACGGATTATTTTTATAATTAATTATTCTTCGCGTGTAATTAATTAATTATAAATAATATAATCGTCGATAGGCCGTTTCGTATCCTCTACTGTAATTCACAAATTTTTCGTTTTTATTTCTCTCTTATGCGCGAATCGCCGAAAGATGCACAGGACGAATAACTTTTCTAATTACGTCCCGAATTCG
The DNA here is from genome assembly GCA_963564615.1 of Rhorus exstirpatorius. NCBI lineage: Eukaryota > Metazoa > Arthropoda > Insecta > Hymenoptera > Ichneumonidae > Rhorus > Rhorus exstirpatorius. Next base: position 20,466,035 of record OY751313.1, read on the forward strand.
TTGTTTTCGCGTCTCGTTGTTTTAATTTAAGTTTGAGCGTACGAAATGGCTTATTTTTTCTTGTTTTTTTTTCATACTGAAAATTGTATAATTTTTGTTGTTTATTTTTTCTTTTTTTTCATAATGTGCCACTGAGTATTTCGGCCAAGTGAACCGGAAGTCGCTATTGTACCGCGTGTGATAAGAAAAAAAAAAAAAAAAATACAAGACTGATTCTCATGACAGTGATCGGCAAACGAGTTCGTCGATACGAGCTGGGGCACAGTATTTCATCGGTAAATAATTTAAAAAAAAAAAAAAAACCTCCCATAAATCGGACGGTTATTTTACCAAAAGTTACGTTATTTTTTTATTTCTCTATTTTCTTCATTTATTTTTCATTTGAGTTTCGTGCTTCGTTATCGACTGCCTTGAAATGCCTGGTGCATCCTAGATTATTTATTATGCCTTAGTAACAAAAATTCTCGACGAGTTTTTTTTTTTTTTTTTCTTTATTTAAAAATTCGAATCGAGAGCATAATTTAATAGAAAAGCTGCTGGGCATTTTAAAAAGCCGATGCATCGATCGTATGTGAATTAATCGATCCAATAAATATGACTTTTGTTTTGTTTTTGTTTTTTTTTCTTTCCGTTACACGCAAAGTGTTACGTTATATTTGCACACATTGCTTATTATTATTATTATTATTATTATTATTTTGATTTTTAAGTCGGTATAGTCATAGCTATCGTTTCGTTGATTTTTTTTTTTTTTTATGATATTTGGATGAGAAGAAAAATATATCCACGATGTATGTAAATGATGCGCCGAATCTTCGTATAAAATGCGCATCAGCGATTCAAAGATGCAGTTATTCGTGATAGGTGACTCGCTAGCACGTTTTGAAAAAAGAATGAGAGTTTGAAGTAAAAATAATCAACAAAAACTTAATTTTGCTCCAAAAAAAAAAAAAAAATCGGTGATATAGATGTTAGTAATTAAGCCATGTAGAGACAAAAAAAAACCCATCAACGGTCCTAACAAACGTAACGCCGAAACTGTGGGAGTCGCTCGAAAGTAAAGATTTCGAAAAAAAAAAAAGAAGAAAATTGCTTTGAAAATCAAAGATTTCGAAAATCTCAGTCCTCGTCGTAGATACTTTCGGTATGACCTTTCTTTCGTGACTTCCACAGTTCCTTTGTATACTAAAAATAAATCGTTGATCATTGTATACTATAAATTTAATTGATAAAAGATAATTTAACAAAAAAAGACAACGGATCTTTGTACGCCGCTCAAATATAATTTTTTCTAATAAAGTCTTGAAAAAGAACAAAAAAAAAAGCTGAATTGTAATTTATTGTCCTTGGTCCTTTACAGAATTTTTAATGTGCCATTTTATAAATTCCCTCAGATTTTTAGTTTTATTCGCGTTAACGAAAACTCGAGAAAAACTGCTCAGCGCTTTTACCACAAAAATCAAACATTATTTTTCTTATATTATTATTTTTCTTTTAAATATATATATTGGTATATGTATAAATGTATGCACACTCCCTAACGCATCTGAAAAAAATTTAAGTCATAAAAAAATATTTAAATTTGAGAATTATAAAAATTCTAATTATACCTACAGTCTTGAAAAAAAATAAATCTTCGATTTGATAAGATTTCGAATTGATTTCATTCATAAAATTTAATTTAAATTCAATAATTTTCAAAAAAATATACACATTGCACTAATTTGAAGTTTGATTTTTTTTTTATTCAACAAAATCAATACATATCAATGATATAATTTGTTATAATATAAAGCGTTAAAAATGACTGATGATCAATTGTATCGTTATTCTTTATCGGCATCTTTCTGATTATCATCGTTATCCTTATTTTCTTCTTCGCTAATTTTGCGAATTTTCGATCTTTTGCGTTTCTTATTTTTCTTGGCTCTCAATAAATCATGTTTAGCTTTCTTCTCTCTCTTGCATTTCTCAGCTCTCTCGTTTGCAATTATATCACGGGCCAGGGCAATTTCATCCTCGACGTACCATTGCAATGGACCTCGGCCTCTCTTGCCTCGGCCCATCTGCGTTGAACTTTTGACCTTGTGAGTTCCGCTTCGTTGAGTCGGAAAAGTTAGCCTGCCAATATCCTGAAGACGAAACTTCAGATCGGGTCCGTCCTTGCTACTCGGTGCAACGTTCGTCAGCGACGTCACGAACGGTGGAATTCTCATGTTGTAGCGAGTGTCAGGATCTTGATGATTAACATCGCAACAAAAATTGAATGGTTTCAAGAGATCTTTGGGCTTTGTGAAACCCAGACCCGCACGTTTCATGTGCCCTTTCTTCATTGTCGCGTATGTTTTCAATAAGATATTTCCAGGAACAGTATTAACTCGTAATTTTGGGGATAGCGATACGCCGGAAGTGTAAAAATTCAATTTTAATGCCTCAATATCATCTCTATTAACCGATTAACCCGAAACTCCAAAAAAAACTCGTCAGTATCCCGGAAGTGCAACGGTAACATTTCAAACAAATTTTCCTTCTGCCATCACTAAAAATCTCGAGAGCTTTGTTTATAATCGGAAGTGACGATAGTTCTTTGTTCGATTCTTTGTGAGATAAAAAAATTATTACAAAGCATAACATATCGACATTCTCATTGGTAGAATTTCGAAAGTCCACCGGAAGTTATGCAAGATCGATCTTTCATTAGACCGGAAGTGACAACGTTTGCAAACAACTTCAGATAAGTCGATTCAAAAGTTCATTGTTTAAGTTCGCGCCAGTCTGTTTTACAGCTGCGTTACAGTCTTTGAATTTGCGTTATTATTGACAAACACCCCAAGAATTATAAAAATCCAAATACATCTCCAAAGATAAGGATCGTTTGATAATTTTCCGTTCCCGTCGAGTTGCGTCTCACATGTGAGCAATTCGTGAATAAAATTTTTTCTAAATTTTTTTGAGGTTATCCATGGCCAATGAGAGAATTTCTCGTTCCAAAAAACTTTGTGATTTGTTTATTTTTTTTTTTTCTCAGGAATCGTCGTTCATTCTCGAAGTAATGAACTCTTCGACGCTCTCGCCGACTGCGTTAGGACAATCCTCCGGACAGAGCGAATCTCAGGACTCGGGTCTCGCTTCGGGAAGTTCTCAAATATCGAAAATCCTCAGTCACATGAAGTCGGAGCTTCAGGTACAGAAGCAACAGAAAAAACTCATACGGGAATTGCACGCGAAACGCGTGCAATCGCTTCGCAAGGAATTGGAATATCTAAAGGCCACGGAGTGGAGGTAAGAGAGCAATCGACGTTGCGCAAATATATTTAAGGTAGTTGTGCCGCGACCCGAGACGGCGAATAAGCGGAAACGACGGTGCGGCGGCGCGCGGTGAGCGGGGCACGCATAAAACAAAAGAGAGTCTGACCGTTCATGCGCTAAACCCGTGGATAGCGGGTAACTTTGACTAATTATTCCCAAAAAACTAAACGGTAGATAATTCTGAAACTTTTCCGGAATATCCGGATAGTGCTTCTCTACTGATTTGCGGAGTTTCGTCAAAATCTTAAATATCGTTTGAAAACCGTAGGACAAAGCAGGGCATTTTGGCATGCGTTCAGCATGGATGATACATGTAAACTTTGAGGGCGATTATTTCGCGTTCCAGACGGGAAAAAAATCTGAAATAATTTTTCCACCTAGATTTCACGTTGATAAAACTGTATTCGAAATTTCAGCCGATTCTATAGAAAACGCTCTTTGCGGCACAACTACCTTAACATGATTTTCAATCGGATAAAATTTAATATTATGTTCATCGAGAAATTAACAAACGTAAGATTGAATACCGCTTCTTACGTTGGCTAAAAATAAATTCAGTAAGGATTTATTAAAAATTGAACCGATTGATCAATTCTCTCGACATTTACCCCTTCGAGTACCAGCGCCCCAAAATTCTACGGTATTTTCGTCTCATCCGCCTGGCGGCGTATATTTATAATAATTTTTTTATCTGATATTCAAACTTAATGTAAAAACAAAAGAAAAGCGCTGTTTTGGCCATTTTTTTTTAGATGGAAGAAAAGGTAATAGGTTAATAATATTTAAGGAAGTTATTAGGCATATATTTAAGTATAGTAAAAAAATGTATTATCAACAAAGATTCAAAAATAGCGACACTGGAGCCATTCACGCGAGACTGAATGAATTCTGCGGCACGCAGTACCGCAGAATTTAACATGTAAATTTAAATCTAGAAAAAAAAACTACTCAATCTACATGTCTATAGCTAGAGAAATACGTAGGGGATTTTAAAAATATTGATTTTTGTGTAATTGACGAGTATTTGAATGAAAATGTTCAATTTTCGACCAAAGAGAGGGCGCTTATTTGTTAATAAATAATGTTTAAATTAACTTCTCGGAAATTCCCTACGTCTTTCTGTAGCTATTAATATATCTATAGATTGAGTGCTTTTTTTTTCAAATTCAAATTTGTACCAGTTACACTGCGTGCCGCGTGTCTCGCGAGAATGGCTCCAGTGTCGCCATTTTAAAATATGTGTTGATAATAATTTTTTGTATTATACTTGAATATATGCCTAATAACTTTCTCAAATATTGTTATCTTATTACCTTTTCTTCCATCCCAAAAAAAAATTGTGCATTTTTAGGTTTTTACAGTGGTTTTGCCCCTTAAGTGAAAAAAAATGAACTGAATATAAAAAAATTGTTGACACAGAGCATTTTTCTATTAAAATTTTTCTTTTTTCTATTTAAAAATAAATTGTTTTTTTCCAACAGCGCTAACAATTTTTTGTACACCGATCTGAATATTTTTTTCACAAGTTTTCATTTCTTTTTCCTTGCTAAATAAATACCAATCTACCGCATTTAATTTTCGTTTGGTTTTTTTCTTAAAAAAACCTCCATAAATGCGAACGGCACTTTTCCACTCTATTTTAGATTAATTGAATGGCATAAATGATTTATAATTAGAAGAAAAAAACCGTTACATGTTTGGGATTTTCAAAAGAAAAGATGAAAGCGATAATTCAAGTATCGCTGAGTTTGCCGCTTAGCTAAATCCTTTGTAATTTGATAATGACTCGGAGAAGGGGATTAAAAAATTCACTAGCCAATGATTCTTTTATGGTAAAAGCGTATCAACAAAAATATTGTTTAAAAATTGCCTTTGGATCAACTAAAATTTGTTTTTTTTTTTAATTTTCCTTCCAAAAGAGCGTATAAGAGCAACGGTTTTCATTCTTCAAAAATTAAAATTGGATTTGAGGTTGGTGAGATATTCTCCTGATGAAAAAAAAAATCCCCACTAATTCATAAAACTATTTGATAATTTTTAAAAATTGAGCGGCTGAAGTACCTTCTAATTCATAAAATCCGAAATCCTTTCAACGATTCCCACAAAATTCAATACAAATCATTATCCAATGATATTCGTCTCATTTAAAAAAATTCAAGACCGGTAACTCAAAATTTCTGAAGTTACAAAAATCCAAAAAAATGTCTCTGATCGTTCTAATTTTCCGAAATTGTGAGACATCTAGCTGATACATGAAAATTCATTGATCTTATTTCATAAGATCAATGAAATATTGAATATCTATAAAAGGATAGAGGGGAAAATCTACAAGTTAAAACTTGAAAATTTTTTCCTCCAAATTTCGCACAAAGCTTGTTGCTTCCTTCTAGGAGGGAGCCAAAATTGACAAAGCTAGTTTCTCGCAGAGGAAGCGTTGAGCATTGTGCGAAATTTTGAGTACAAGCAATGTACAAGTTTCAACTTGCAGGTTTTTTTTCTTTTAATTCCGCTTGAGCAAAAAAAAAAAAATCATTTTTCTCTACATCACATTGTATTTATCGATAAATCGTTCAATCCAAACAGATATATGGATCAGGGTCAGAGAAATTGAGTGGAAAATGTTTTCGTTGCTCGTTAATGCTGCGAGATATGTATTAGGGGGCAATCAAGCGGCTGAGCCTAATATCGATGATCTCGTAGCTCGGCTGCAAATTGCGAAAGACGAGTCGAGCGATGTTACGGGAGAGGCGAATGCCGAAGCCGATAACGATCACGAGGGATGTTTCTACACGAATGGCACAGTCACGGGTATAACGACAAATTATGTCCTCGTCGACAAGTTATACATGTGCGATGCGTCAAACGTACAAATCGACGATTTAACGATAGGAGACAAGGTTTATTATATGGGATATCAGAAAGATCAGAGCGAAAAGCCAAGAATACGTAAAATAATATCGCGAATCGATGATAAATGGGACGACGACGACGATGATGATGGCGATAGTACGAAAACTCAAAAAGATCACGTGACGCAGGGACGAATGATAAAACGTATTATCGTTGCCAAAGTAATGAGACGCGAGGGTAGACAAGTTTTTCTCGAACCGGCGAATATTACGTTGAATCTCGACAATGTTAATTCGACATTCGTCCCGTACATCGGCGATTGGCTAAAGCTCCAATCGTTGGTCGAGATCGACGAGAATTCCGGCGATCTGGCCGGTGAGGTACTGGAAATCGATGATCTACGACCTCTGAGATCGAAGCTCAAAGTTGGCAATGTCACGAAATGGGAACCTCGAACTGGAGCAGGAGCCATCGACAGAGATATCGTATTCAATAAAGGATCTTGCGAGCCTGGATATGTTCCATGCGTCGGCGACAAAGTTGTCACGGACAGTATCGAGAGCGATCAAGGAATTTACACATGGCGATCGCTGACGGTCGTGCCCCTCGATCAGGTGATAACGAATTTTCATTTTTTTTTTTTTTTTTTACTTTCTCGCAGAGAAAGCTTTGTTTATGTGAATTTTTTTTCGAGATTTTCATACCACGGTGCCTGGAATATTTCAAAAAGTACGAAAATCATATTAAAAAATAAAAATGTGTGTGTGTGTGTGGGACATTAAAAATTCAAACTTTTATCAAACGATTGGAGCACCGAATCTTCAATTACCAAAAAATTTCAATTTCCCAAAGAGACGCCAAAATTTATTCCAACTTTTCCAAATTCTCGACTGTGGAGGTGAAATTTTGTGCATAAATGGTCGAGTGGACATTCATGCTTGATATTAAAGCATGAAAATATTGAAAAGAAAAATTGTCCAAGGAAAGAATTCGGCGGTGCAGCTTGGTAAATTATGCAAAAATTATGAAGATTGTGTGCAACTTTCGATTTGCAATGTCTCATGGAATGAAAGTTATAAAAACTTTGAAAAAAATTTTGTACAATTTTATCAAATTTAAGAAGAAAAAAAAGTATAAATTTTTTCCTTTTACAGAGAAAGCTTTGTTTATAAATTTTATAAGTATAAAATACGTATAAATTTTATAAGTATACATTTTTTCCTTTTACAGGGAATGCTTTGTTTATGTGAATTTTTTTTTCGAGATTTTCATACCACGGTGCCTGGAATATTTCAAAAAGTACGAAAATCATATTAAAAAAAAAAATGTGTGTATGTGTGGGATATTAAAAATTTCAACTTATCAAACGATTGGAGCACCAAATCTTCAATTACCAAAAAATTTCAATTTCCCAAAGAGACGCCAAAATTTATCCCAACTTTTACAAATTCTCGACTGTAGAGGTGAAATTTTGTGCATAAATGGTCGAGTGGACATTCATGCTTGATATTAAAGCATGAAAATATTGAAAAAAAAAAATTGTCCAAGGAAAGAATTCGGCGGTGCAGCTTGATAAATTATGCAAAAATTATGAAGATTGTGTGCAACTTTCGATTTGTAATGTCTCATGGAATGAAAGTTATAAAAACTTTGAAAAAAATTTTTGTACAATTTTATCAAATTTAAGAAAAAAAAAAAGTATAAATTGTTTCCTAGAACAAATTATAACTTTTTGACAATTATCGTTAAAGAAGTTAACACAAGAAAAGGCTGCCCATAAAATGGAAATCAGTGGTAAGAATTCATGAGAGAAATAATTTTTCAACAAAATATTTTTTCAAACCAATTCGTTATCCCCCCCCCACCCAGCGTTATTATTATTTTTCCCTGCGATTATCATTGATTTCAATATTTTAATGTGAATTCGCGTGGAATAAATTCTGAATGAGTAAGCGAGCTCGTATCGATCGTTTGACAAATTTTCAGATGGCCCAGCGTGTACCGATGGAAGTTCCGACAAGCCGTGATCACGCGACACAGCCGAATCTCGATGTTCTCCAGATGGACAAGAATGGCATTGTAATAACGAACAATTTGTCGTTCGATCTGAGTGTAAATGAGGAAAAAAAATTGTCGATAACGGTCGAGAATACGAGAAACACGGAACATATTTTCGTTCGCGGCTGTTTCATGTCGAGCAAGGCACAATCTCAGCTGTCCCTCGTTACACCGTCAATCGACGCTGTTGCCCGTTTATCAGCCGGTGAAACGATCACTTTTGTATTTCAATGTCGGGCAAAATTCGTCGGTACGACCGAGGAGCTATTCATCTTTATTTTCAAGGGCTTCAAGATCGGTCGAATGTTTCGCATAAATGTTGAGCCGAAAATTTCTTCGTCACCCGTGAGAAATCCGACAGTCGGGAGAACGGAAAAAATCGTTACTCAGAGAAATTACGATCAAGGAAATTACGTGCAGGGTGTACGCCCGTGCAAACCGCCGTCATTCATCGCCGTGAGAAACGGAATATTTCGTGTTCCGCAGCGTTTTTGGGACGCGATATTGCCATCGATCAATGAAAAAAGATCGCAGATCGAATGTGAGATTGCCGCGAGCGAGGCCATTCCGTGTCTCATCGAGGGACTGAGAATCGAAAATTACACAACGAGATTTCACGCACTTCTCTATCTCGAGGAAATCAGCCTTACGATCGATATACAGCGTTACGATATCGATAGCGCGATTCTCAGGCCTCGCGGAGAATATCTCAGTCTCAGCGTGCCTGGCCTGGCGGAAAAACGACCGTCTCTCATCATCGGCGATAGAGCTATCGTTTCGTTCGACTGGGACGATTCTAGAGGTATCAATTATAAACATTAATTTTTATTAATTTAGTTTTTTTTTTCTCGAAATTTCCATTGAATTTTGAAAATTACGAGAAAGCAATGTGCAAGTTTCGATTTGCAACTTTTTTAAAAAATTATAATTATGCATAACGTATCCACGTATTCTATTTGTGTATAAAATTTTAGACGGATATCCGAAAATGTGTGAAATTCAGAGCTGTCGGATAAATCTTTCGAAAAATTCGAAATTTCGTTAAATCTGAACCCCTTCATCGATTCTCGCCAAATTCAAATCCATCCATCGATCGAAAATTTCATAAAACTCTCCATTCGATTTTTTGCCAAATTTTACAGCCAACCATCCTTCATTGATGAACTATTGATGTGAAAAAAAAAATATATATCTAAGATATCTCAAAATTTGCGGAAGTTTAAGCGATTGGAGAGATTTTTCGAAAAATTCGAAATTTCGTTAAATCTGAACCCCCTTCATCGATTCTCGCCAAATTCAAATCATCCATCGATCGAAAATTTCATAAAACTCTCCATTCGATTTTTTGCCAAATTTTATAGCCAACCGTCCTTCATTGATGAACTATTGATGTGAAAAAAAAAAATATCCAAGATATCTCAAAATTTGCGGAAGCTTTTAAGCGATTGGAGAGATTTTTCGAAAAATTAAAAATTTCATAAAATCTGAACGCCTTTTATCGATTTTCGCCAAATTCAATACCGACCATCCGTCAATGATTATTGTTTTGAAAAAAAATGCAGCACGATTTTTCAAATTTTTCAGGAGTTGCAAAACGAGTCCATCAATTTTTTCGAGAAATTTTTCATGACAAAATCTGAGCTACTGTATGAATTTTTATAAAAATTACGGTAAATAAAGGGGCCATTGAACATGACAGCGAAATTGCAGCGCCGTATCTCAATCCGTTATTCAGTTGAAGACGATTCAATTCGCGCGTAGTGAATTCACGCATTTCTCGACGTTTTGGCACATTTCGAACATATTGGTATTGAAAATAAGAAAAAAAAAATTATCAAAACAAAGCTTCCTCTATGAGACAACAAAAATTGCATAATTTTTTTTTTCAAATTTTCAACCTGTGCGATCTCCTCGCTGATCATTCTTTTGTCATCTCGTCCAGGAAAGCTCAAGTACGAGGGTTACGTTCACAAGATCAAGAGTTCCGAGGTTCATCTGAAGTTCAATCAAAAATTTCACGAAACGTACGTCTCGGAGGAGTGCCGGGTGAGCTTTGAATCTTCGTATTCGTCGATCGGACGCTGTCACAACGCGACGAATCTCGCGATAACGAATCTTGGCTCGGAAATTCTCTTTCCGACCCGGGTGGTGGAAAAATTGCCGCAGATAAATCTCGACGTGGCGGAAACCGAGGAAAAACCGGATGCCCGAAACCGTCACAATCGCAGCGAGTCCATATCGTCGATTTGTTCGAACACGAGCCTGACATCGGCAAGCGACACGTCGTCCGAGGGTACAGCTCGAAATCCAAGAATCACCGTAGCCGAGAGATTGTTTCGTGCCAAGCCGAGTCCCGAAATCCCAAGAAAAACCGATAAATCATCCACGGGACCGGAAATTATTAATAAATATGCGAAATTATCTGCAGTTCCGGAGCCAATTGAGCGCCAAGCGACGAGGTACAACGAGCCCACGCATAAAGCTGATTCACGCGTGGAAGGTTTAAAAAAACGCAAGCTCGTTTGGTACAATGAAAAATTAAATTATCATCAGAGAGCGGCAGTGCGAAATATACTCGAGGGTATAGCCCGACCGCTTCCATATGTGATATTCGGACCACCGGGTACCGGTAAAACCATAACTCTCTGCGAGACCGTGCTGCAATTATTGACGACGATAACGGACAGTCGTTTGCTGATCGCCACACCCTCGAACAGCTCGGCGAATCTCATTTCCGAGAGATTGCTGGATAGCGGTATACTCAAACCCGGCGATCTCGTGCGTCTCGTGGCGAATCATTGTCTCGACGATGACACGATACCCGAGAGACTTTTGCCGTATTGCGCGACCGGAAATTTAGCCGCCGAATGGAGCGTTGGATCATCGAGGAATGATCGCGAGGCCGATGGGCCGAGGAAAAATTGTACGATGAGCGTGCTCGGACGTCACAGAATAACCGTTGGTACGTGCATAGCTCTTGGTTTGCTCTATAACATGGGCTTTCCGCGCGGGCACTTTACTCATATTCTCGTGGACGAGGCTGGCCAGGCTACCGAGCCGGAAATCATGGTACCGCTGACATTCGTTCATTCAAGCCACGGTCAAATTATCCTTGCCGGTGATCCCATGCAGCTCGGTCCCGTTGTCAATAGCCGGCTCGCCTCGCATTTCGGCCTTGGCGAATCTTTTTTATCCCGTCTGCTTCATCAATTTCCGTATCAGCGCGACAGCGAGGGTTTCGAGAACGGCTACGATCCTCGATTGGTCACGAAGCTCGTAATGAATTATCGCAGTTTGCCGGAAATTCTCGAATTGCCGAATTCATTGTTCTACGATTCGGAGCTGAGGCCACGGATCTCGGGTATCTCGAGTCCCGAAGCCGAGCTCGTCAGATCCATGGCCGAGGATTTGCCGGAAAGAACGGGTCAACCACCGGCCATAGTTTTTCACGGTGTCAAAGGTGACAATCTACAGGATCACGATAGTCCAAGCTGGTACAATCCTGCCGAGGCTACCCAGGCTTATCTCTATCTCTTGAAGCTCTACGATCGTGGTATCGAGGGTCGCGATATCGGCATAATCACACCGTACAGGAAACAGGTCAGAGAGCTTGGTCGGGGAGGCGAAATTCTTTGGATTGATCGATAGCTGTTACGGTTTTCAGACGAATAATGAGACTTGTGAAAAATTAATGGGCTACTATTCGCTGTGTGCCAAGAAAGCCAAGTGGCGCCGCGGCCGGCTGTACTCCGCAAATTTTGCTGGAATAGCTCTCATTTATTTACACAGACGAAACCTTGTTGGATTAATATTAATGAACGAACGTTTATATTCGTGCCGCATAGAGTTTTTTTTAGGTGAGCTTGACTATAACTGCGTTGAGAAAAGAATTAATCGTCGTATTACGATGTAATGAATAGTATATTAAGCTACAAGGGACGAAAATCGAACTTCCGTCCCTGCTGTCATGATTCCCGAGGAGAAGCCGAGGGAATCACGCAGGGACGGAAGTTCGATTTTTGTCCCGTATAGCTTATACTTTTTTTCTTCATAGCCGGTCGAAAGTACGCGATTAATTGTAGAAATTAAATCGTCATTATAAATTCCAAAAGTTGAGGTTATGAGTTCGAGTTCGTGGTCAATGCCCGCTGGAATTTGCAGCACGAGCGCCAGCGAGGGCTGCTGGCCGACGGCGGGCATTGACAACTAATAATTATTAATTAAATATATTATTTTATCGTTAAAAGTAATTGAAACAACTTCGGCAAGGTTTCCTTTCGCACAATTAATGCTGCCTCGGAATCGAAATACTTCAATATTTCTTCTTCATTTTCTGATTCCTCGGATGAGGACATGTTTTCATTATTTTCACTTTTGAATAGAAACCTTCAACTGCCTCCAACTGTCACTCACTAATTACTCCGAAGGTTATTTGTCAATTGCTATGAAATATTTGACAGATAACCCTCGGATCGAGGGGATCCCTGCGTTTATGAAAGCGGGCCTAACTTTCCTCCCGTATCGCTTGACTTTCCTCCCGTATTGCTTGAATTTCGTCCCGCGGCACAGATGGCGCGCGCTACGTTTTCGCAGGGACTAAAAGATCTATTTTCCTCCCGCAAATCGGGGACGAAAATGCGTACTTTCGACCGAGGTATGAAGAAATAGTATATTACACTACAAGGGCCGAAAGTTGGAAATTCCTGCACTGCGCGTGATGATGCCCGAGGCGAAGCCGAGGGCATCATATCGCGCAGTTCAGGGCTTTCAATCTTCTGCCCGTGTGGTGTATACTATTTTTCTTCATGCCCGGTCGAAAGTACGCTGGCTAATTGAATTTTTATACCGATTTATACGTTTTAACAAGTGTTGATGCCTGCCCGACATTGCAGGCACGAGCGAAGCGAGTGCTGCTGGTCGGGGGCAGGCATCAAACACGGAAGAGAGTTAGGTTAGGTTTGTATAGCAAGATGGTTACTGGCGCCAATATTCAAGCTAAGAATGCTTTATTAACAAAGTTATGAAACATGAATATAGTCTTCTATTCTCAAAATTCTTGTTATAGGTACAACACATTTATATTATCTGTTGATTATAAAATAGTTATAGCAAAAATTTATCATATTATTCATCACAATGAGTTTTTTTGTTTTGTTTTAATCACAAATACTTGAACACAGTCATATTATTTATTATAAAATAGTTTCAACTGCCTCCAACTGTCACTCACTAATTACTCCAAAGGTTATTTGTCAATTGCTATGAAATATTTGACAGATAACCCTCGGATCGAGGGGATCCCTGCGTTTATGAAAGCGGGCCTAACTTTCCTCCCGTATCGCTTGACTTTCCTCCCGTATTGCTTGAATTTCGTCCCGCGGCACAGATGGCGCGCGCTACGTTTTCGCAGGGACTAAAAGATCTATTTTCCTCCCGCAAATTGGGGACGAAAATGCGTACTTTCGACCGAGGTATGAAGAAAAATAGGTTTACGGCTACTTTTCCTTCTCAATTCGAGGCTAAGCATGAACCTTGTCGGTCTTGTCGTACGAACCGACAAGGCTCGTATCGAGAACAAGAAAGACGTAACTCGGACTTGATTGTAACGTAGATGAACGATTACCCGCGAAGTGCTCGCTGCATATTCGGTTAGCCAATCATGAGAGCTACTAAAAAGGGGAAAAAAAATCAATTTATTTGTATTATAATATCCCGATATGAATTTTTCATACCAGACAATATATGCACGTTTAACCTCAAGAATTTTACTTTCTTTGTTTTTTTGCACCCAACGAATCTAGTTTTTGCGCTGCTCAACTTTATAAATTGCTGTCGAAAAAGCGTAAAACTTAATTTCCGAAGTTGCGTAGCGGAAAACATTTTTATATGACTTCGCGCAACAGTTTAAATTTCCTTTCCGCGACTTCTCTATTATATTGCCCTCAATTGCACTACGCGACTCCAGCAAAAAATGTGCATTCTCGCCACCATGGGCGCTCTGAGTCGTTCTCAGCCGCTATAGTATGGCACTGCACACAGCGAATAGCTAGAAAAAAAAGCTAATTTTGGAGAATTTTTTTTTCCTTTTAATTATAAGGATAGATTGTACGGAAGTTTTGTATTTGAAAAAGTAACATTTAAAGAATATTCGGCAATTTTGTTCCTGCTGAAATATTTATTTACAAGGAAGTTACTGGCAATGTCGAGAAGGCACTCTTCGAAAAGTTGCTTGTGAGCACTGTCGTTTGGAACTAGATTGTTGAAAATGAAAAAAAAAAAATCATATTCAATATCTTCAAATCTAAAGGATGCATTGGAAAAAAAAATCCTTCGATCAAACTCCAAATTTTTATATCTAAAAAAAAAAGCAGCAATGCATTTCAGGAAGTTTTCGAGATATCTAACTTCCGGGCATCGGCTGTAACTTCCTTGTAGATGATAACTTTAAAACGAAAAAAATTACTAAATGTTTTTTAAATTTTAGTTTTTCAAATACAAAATTTCTGCACAAGCGTATGCTTGTAATTTTTCAAAAAACAAATTGTCAAAATTTGATTGTATCGGCCTTTCGACTAACCCTTTGACTTAATAAAGTTAATAATTCTTTGATTCAATTGTAACGATCATTATTATGATCATTCAGTTATAATGGTAATTATCATTATCGTTTAATTATAATTACGATAATTATAATTAAACGATTATTCCTCCAAAGTATTCTCAATTGATGCGCGAAACTTTTTTCTTTTTTTTTTTTCCAGGTGCGACAAATTCGAGATTTGTTGCTGGAGCTCGATGTCGAGCTGCCGAAAGTTGGTAGCGTCGAAGAGTTTCAAGGTCAGGAGCGCAAAGTCATAATCCTATCGGCCGTTAGATCGTCGAGTAATTTCGTCCCCGAGGACATCAGACACGCTTTGGGCTTCGTAGCTTCGCCGAGACGACTGAACGTTGCGATAACACGAGCTCGTGCTCTTCTCATTATACTCGGAAATCCGGAATTATTGTCAAAGGATCCTTACTGGCGCAGCGTACTGATTTATTGCATCGAGAGAGGCTGCTACACCGGATGTAATTTTTCGTCTTCATATATGGAAAACGGTATCGACGATACATACGACGAGAACGAGACTTCGCAGTGAAATAAATTTACGAATTTATATCCAGGATAAATAGGGTTCTTTTTTTATTATAAAAAAAAAAAAATTCCTCATTTACGATTGAGTTTATTGGTCCGAGATCCATTCGACTGAAATAATATTTATTCGTTAAAAATGTAAACAAATGTTTTTTTTTTTTTAATTTTTTACTGAATCTCGATCAATCGTATACTCGATTCTAAAACGTATTTATTCCTTTCCGAATACTCGAAGTAGCCTAGCCGGAAAAGTATTGATTAAAAAAAAAAATAGAAAATAAAAAACAAAGTTACCGTCGATTGAGATAGGATATCGCTCAGCTTATCGCAATCGCCAAATAAATTATCGTTTTTTTAAATCATTCAATCGAAATTATATTCATAAAGAAATCCCTGATAATTCTCTGATTAGAATATTTCATTTTTCGTGTTTTTTTTTTTTTTTGTAGATTGTCTGCGATTTCACTGAAATAGATATTTAATGATAACGGTTTGATAAATTATTATATTTTCCTCCGAATGTTAATTCTATGCAAAACAATGAGTGATCAACTATACATTTATTTTCGAAACAAAAGTATAATTTATCGCTTTTGTTCCATTCTCAGATATGACTTTTTCAGCGCTTCGATCGGTCCTTCAAATTCACAGAGCCAATCGCAGCGCTGGAAGATGCTTCGCATATACTTCACCAGCTAAAAAACATTGATTTTGAATAATAATAATAATAATAATACTGAAAATTTATCAACAAATTGGTTTAAAAAAATTTGTTCAACATTACATCAATGGCTTTTTTTTCTTTTTTTTTTTTTTTTTTGATAAAATGAATTCGTTGATTCTTTCAAATAGCTGTGATTTAGTTTTAGAATTTTACTGATTATTTGTAAAAAAAGTTTTTTTTATTTGTAACGAATTTCTCAATAACTTTTTGGCATTATTATTGAAGAGCAATGTTTAAAACATCTTCAATGCCGTTGATTTTTTTTTCACCCAGCAAATTACTGAAATTTCGATCGAATGAAAAACTTTGGGTTGGGAATTTAAACGCGTAAATCTAGCGATAAGTGATAAACTCATTAATTATATCCCGATAGGGCCTCTGGATTGCTAATTCCCAGAGCATCGGCGTACGCCCCGGCCCAAATCTCGGATTAATTTTACCGTCGTCTTTTTTCTCGTCCAATGTTTTTTTTCCCCCTCTTTTTCCTCTCCAGTACTCGTTTATTCTGCACTCGCTTCAATTTTTTTTTTTTCCTCGTATCTTCAATTTTCGTTCCTCAAGACTGTTTATTTTTTTCTTTCCTGTTATTCGACATTTGGCCTCGAAATTCGTGTACACAAATTCGTTTTGATCAATCCCGAATAAATGAGAGCTCAAAAAAGTGTCGCGAAAGCTTTCGAGAAATTTTCTTTGTTTATGAATAAGGAGGAAGAAAAAATCGTAAAGTAACAATTTTTTGTTTTTTTTCTCTTCACATTCAGTACTTTTTCGACATGGCTATCGTGAAATTTTTAGAAATAAAAAAAAATATTGTGCGATATAAGAGATTTTCTGCTGGTGTAAAAATTTTTTTTTTACTCGAATCTTCACAAGAGCGCGAATATCAATGAATTTATCCGTTTCTCACTTCAATAGCCGTTTATTCTACGATGATTATTATTTTTCCGATTATTCTCGACACCGCAATTGCTATCCCGTATTTTTTATTTTGCTCTCTCGATCGTGCGGGCTGCTGGAGATAATATTCGATTTTGTAAAAAAAAAAGAAAGAAAAAAAAAATCCACCGATGCCTGAGAAATTTTTTCAATTTATTGACACGATTTTCATTAAACTTATCATACGACATTGTAGAATAATTAAAATCTGGGAATCAATTCGACGATGTCAATTAAATTTCACGAATGTTAATTTTCTCGTTTTATCGCTGCCTCGTTTAGTTCCAAACTATACTGACTGGATCCTGATTCTTGGCTTTTAATTTTCGTTCGATAAGATTCTCCAGAGCCTCGCTCCTCACGCTCAGTGTCTCGATCTTCTCAACGAGGGTTTGATAAGGCGACGCGGGCTGTCCGCCCATCACCACGTGTCCGAGCTTGCTGTCTATCTTGGCGTCCAATCTCGCATTACGAATGAGATTTACGATCCAGCATTCGGCAACGTCGGCTTTCATGTTCAGCTTTTCAGCGAGCATTCTAAAAATAATAATAATAATAATAATAACAATTTGATATTCGATATTAGTTAAATAAACAACGAATTTGCCAATATGCGTGCGTTTTCACAAAAGGCTCGTGAAATAAAAGTGCCGGTGAGACAATAACAAATATGAATAAAGTATAAATTAAAATAATAAAAGAATCATAATTATGCAAAGATATTAATTCCTGGTATGATTTTTTAAGTCTTGGAAAAATTTGAGAGAAAAAAAATTTCTTCATTACAAGTCGTTTTTTGATTTTTCCGATCTTTTTCCGTGTTTTACTCGTTTCATCATAGTTCATTATTGTTCCAAATAATTTTTATTTATCCGAAAAATACGCAAAATCTTCGCTTCTGTTCATAATTTATAAACAATTTGGGATTTTGATTTTTTTATCTGTGAATTTTTATTCTGTAAATGGTTTTTTTTTTTTTTTTAATTATTACAAATGAATCTGCAATTTTGCATCGAAATAGGAAAATTTAAGAATTTTCGTACCCGATGCTGATGCACTGATGAATACGGCAGAAAGTCTCGAATATCATGAGCCTCGCGTTCTCGACGAATTCGTTGAGCAGAGCGATGAGGAAGAAATCATTGAAAACGACCGTCTGGCACTCTTGGAGCTTCTGACGAGCTCCGTCAAAGTCAAAGTTGACGTAGAGATGCTCGAGGAACTCGGTGATCGGATCTCGGTAAGTGTAAGATTCCTAATTGGTTAAACAAGAAAACAAAAACAAACAAAAAAAATAACCGAAAAAATTGTTAAAATAATTTTTTTCGGAGATTTTAATTTTTATTCGCGTCCGAAGAGACGGAAAAATTTACCTGCTGGATAACCTTTACGAGATCCTTGAGCGTCGATCGCCTCGATCGATTGACGATCACTGCAGCGGCCAAGTAGCGAAGAATGTGAGGGCACATAGTCTGGATTGCATTCAAATAGCTGAAAAGTACAATTCATATTATTATTATTATTATTATTTTTTTTTTTTCTTAAGAATTATTTTTCATTGACGAAATAAATTTCAGACGAATATAGACTCACTGCGGACGATAAAGGAACATCTCGATAATGAGATCTCGGCCTTTGGCGTGATTGAAGAATACAAAGAGACTCCAGTGAATGAGCCAGGTACGCTGTTGAAGTACTTGAAGCGAATTTCCAATTACATTGCTGTCGATGTATTCGCGCAATTTGTTCACATCCTCGAGGGCGGTTTCCCAATTTTGCGCCAGTATTTCGGAAGCCAATTTGCCCCAGAGAACGTTCAAATAATTCTGAAGATTCGACGGAGAAAAATCTGGGATGAGTTTGGGGGTTTTTTTTTCTCTTTCTTTTAATTTTCAAATCCCTTCAAGGATTCTCATCAAAGTTTAACACGAAAATCTTTGTCCTGTAGACTATCGGTGTAAGAAGTTTCGGCTCGACGGTATCGAATTTTCGAAAGTCGGAGCACTCGCATAGATTTTTTCGAAAATTCAAAAATTTTATCAAGTCCATCAAGTAATTCTTATCGAATTCGATACCAATCATTCTCGTTCCCTAGACTAATTATGTAAAAAAAAAAACGACGATTCTATCACATACATACACACAGACGCGTATACGTCCGGGCACTTTTTCTAAATGTTTGTTTCTCGATGTTTCAGGACATTTTGAAAATTTCGACATGAAAATCTCAAAAAAAAAAAATTTTTTTTTTTATGGTGAACAAAGCCGCTTTATGAGGAATAAAAATTGATTTTCCAAGAATACATACCTTGTCCGTAGACGGCATGATGAGCATGTAGAAATACAGATACGAGATCGACACGGAATAATTGCCGCACTCGTATCTGTACTTGGCATGCTTCACGAGACTGTCCATCATCTCTATCCTGAACTATTAATAAAAAAAAACACGAAATTGTCATTTACGATTTGTAAAAATTGCAAACTGCAATATTTTTTTTTTTTTTGCGAAAGACACTCACTTCGGACTCCTGAGTGAGATAGTTGTTCAGCGCCTTCGAATCTCTTATTTCTTCCATTTTTTTCATTACTTTTTCATTATTCATCAGAGCGTCTACAACCGCTACGTTGCTCTGTAGAATACTGAGCTCTTGAACGACTTGTGCACGACGAGTTTTTAGTTCCTAGGAAAAAGAAAAAAAAAAAAATTCCATAAAAATTGTTCCTTGCACGAACCCCGAATATCTTACAATTAAACTGATGTTTGTCTGCAGTAGAGTACAAATACATCCCAATATACTTGAAAAATTTCAAGCGAAATTACCGAACATTTATCCGAAAATTATGAGTTTGAAAATCGTTAAATTTATACGGAACTTTATGGAGATGACACGCTAGCCACATATCTATCTAATAAAGTATATACCGAATAATCCTAGATGTCCGATATAAACTGCCCTAAGCATGTAAAAAATTCTTGAGAATCCGCAACGACGATAAAAACACCGGAATCACCGGATGTTTAAGGAGTTTTAACGAAATATTTAATGATGAAACTGAAATACACGTGTAGCCCGTGACTCTCTGTTGTTTCATGCATGCCCCGCTCACCGCGCCTACCCCTAACGCCGGCCACGCAAGGAATACCTTAAACGGAAGTTGATATTTTGTTGGGCCAAAAAATATACGATTTTTCACCAATTTTTTATGGGGAAAATATCAATTATAGAATGCTGATATTTGGTATATTTACTAAGCGGTCTTTATTTATTGAACATGATAATATCTTTTAAAGTTTGAAAAAACATGGTATTGGGAGTTCCCACTCCCAATACCATGTTTTTTCAAACTTAACGACATACGTGGCTCTTCCCGGAGCCACGTATGTCGGTGCACCGGCGATGATATTCTTCGCTTGCAGAAGTGATTCGAAGCAAAAAAATCAAACATTTTTTAACTTTGTACAATGCGTATGAGTCGAACTAGAATTGTCCAAAAATATTCAAACGTTTTTATTTTACGAACAAAAAACTGCAAAAATTTTTGGCAAAAAACTAAACTTCCCCTTCGATCGCTCACTATTTTTTTATTTTCCAATATTTCTTCTTCATTCTAGTTCAACTTATACGCAATATTGTACGAAGTAAAAATATGTTTGATTTTTCTGCTTCGGATCACCTGTCCAGGACTTGGGACTTCCGCAAGCGAAGAATATCATCGCCGGCGCACCGACATACGTGGCTCATCCCACTCCCAATATCATGTTTTGTCAAATTTTAAAAGATATTATCATGTTCAATAAAGATAGCTTAGTAAACAAACCAAATATCAATATTCTATAATTAATATTTTTCACATAAAAAATTGGTGAAAAATCGAACGTTTTTTGGCCCAACAAAGTAGAAAACTCCCTTGAGGTATATGTCGTGCTCCGGGCCGTATAAAAAAAATGCCCTAAACCCATTGAAATGAAATTGATTTGCTTCATGAAATATGTTCGGAAAATGCTCGCAAATTTATTAAATCAGCTTTCAGTATTTCAATTACCAAGGGAAAAGTCAAATAAAGAATACATAATCTTTTCATTATTATTGATTCTTGTAATTCTCGGTCGAGTTTTCGTAAGGCCCTGACCAAATACACGCACACGCACCTATACGAATACGTGTACGCTACTAAACGCTAGTATATGGTGAGATCGTGGCAAAATTTGCGAACCCGTACCGGTTGAAACTTTTATTCTTTTTTATTGCATCCTACTGAGACACCCAGCAACATATTTACTGGATTCCTATGCGTAGGTTCGGTTAGTAAGAAAATCATAATATCGAAAATAGTTTATCTCCTATTGCATCTCAACTAAGATCGTAGCATGTACCTTAGGGTGGTCCTTATTTAGGGCTCGGACGAATTTTTAATCAAACGCCCCCCAAATTGGCTCCAAATAATTCAAAAAGAATACCCTAATTTTTTTAGATTTTTATCTAGACTCTTAACCCCTCGCACCCGAGGGTGAATTTCCCCATTTGAAATAAACGTGTTTCGGCCATATTCTCAGGATATATTTTATTCTAAAAGTAATAATTAAAAAAAAAAATCTGTAACTGCGAGATTTTAGTGTTCATTGGTGCTACTACAGGAAAAAAAAAAAATCACATCATCATACGGATCAATTTAGACAAATTACACACCCTTTAACTTTGAAACATGGTGGTAACCCACGTTACCACCTCGATTTTCTTGAATTTTTCTAATTTATTTACTTTTTAACGTATTCAGATCCGGTTTTTTTTTCACTTTTCAGTTACTTTAGTGATGAAAAAACATAAATATACAGTCTAATTGTCATCATTGTTTATAATATAAGATTTATAAATAAACAAGCTAAAAAAATGACGTTTTTTTCGGAAAAATTCATTCTTGAAGAATCTATTCAAGTTAATAACTTGAAATTAAGGCCGTGTTCGGAAATTGGCTGACAGTACGTTAGTATTAGAAAATGTACGGTATACGTGACTTGCACTATAGATTTTCTAGTACCTACAGTACTGTCAGCCAATTTCCGAACCTGGCCTTAGTAAGAGAGGGTTTTTGGGGTCACTGATTACGAATCCACTACCAGATCTTCAAAATTCAAGATGGTGGACACCGAAATTTAAATATTGAATTTGAAAAATCTGACATCGGATTCGTAATCAGTGACCCCAAAAACCCACTCTCACTAAATTTCAAGTTATTACCTTGGATAGATTCTTCAAGAGTGAATTTTTCCGAAACAAACGTCTTTTTTTTAGCTTGTTTATTTATAAATCTTATATTATAAACAATCATGCCAATTCGACTGTATATTTATGGTCTTTCATCACTAAAGTAACTGAAAAGTGTTAAAACCGGATCTGAATACGTTAAAAAGTAAATAAATTAGAAAAATTCAAGAAAATCGAGGTGGTAACGTGGGTTACCACCATGTTTCAAAGTTAAAGGGTGTGCAATTTGTCTAAATTGATCCGTATGATAATGTGATTTTTTTTTCATATAATAGCACCAATGAACACTAAAATCTCGCAGTTGCAGATTTTTAAAAAAATTATTAATTTTAGAATAAAATATATCCGGAAAATGAGGCCGAAACACGTGTATTTCAAATGGGGAAATTCACCCTCGGGTGCGAGAGGTTAGAGTCTAGATAAAAATCTAAAAAAATTAGGGTATTTTTTTTAAATTATTTGGTGCCGATTTGAGGGGGGCGTTTGATTAAAAATTCGTCCGAGCCCTAAATAAGGACCAGCCTGGTATACCTGTTACCTGTATTTATTCACAATCAGCTGTTTACTCCTGTTTAATGAAATTATTGTACAAGATATTTCTCAATGTTTTCTTATCATCGTACGCCAATTTTTTTTAGATCAACTGATAAATTATTAAAATCTAATAGAGCTACAAAGTAGGCATTTTTTCTCATCAGAGTTTTAGATATTTTGGGTACTGTAATTGACTTATTCCTCGTAACACTACTAGAATTTTGGTAAATATCATGAAATTCTTTATAATGCTAATGCTTCGACATGAAAAGTTTGAATAATATTACGAAATTCATACTCATGTTCATACTGAGCAGTGAAATAATTGTCATTACGGCTTATGAGTTTAATAAGTTTTTTTCTGCAACGTAATGATCTTATTTAAAGCATTGTTATACGCACCTCCCCGAGCAATAATGTCATAAGAGGCAATACTGTTAAACAGAGCATGATAAATCATGATCATAGTTTTTTATACATAAATTTATTGAATTTTTTAAAGACATAAATTAAATATCTGGTGCGTGGAACAATACTTTGTATATGTTCCTCCCATCTGATCCTGGAATCAAAAATAACTCCTAGCTATTTGGTGTATTCAACTCGTTTAACATTTTCATTATTGATCAAGACATTCAAGGTCCATGGGGACGCTGTCTGCGTACGCACCGAACGCGATAAATATTGTTTTACTAACGTTCAAAGAAAGCTGATTTGTTAGTAACCAAGCGGATTTTAATGACAACAGTTTGTACATAGTATCCTGCACCTGATACCCGGATTTGTGCGAACACATGACTGCAGTAACACATCTGCGTAGGAAATTATGTTTCCTTCAGGCAAAAGGCTTAATAAGTCATTAATATACATTACGAATAACAGAGGCCCATAAAATTGACCCTCGCGGTGCTCCTATTGTGACATCCTTTGAATCACTGTATATGTACATGCCTATTCAATTTCACCACCTGCTTTCTATCATTTGGATAACTTTTTGAAAGGCCCATAATCTAACCCCTCAA
This sequence comes from Rhorus exstirpatorius, assembly GCA_963564615.1. Taxonomy (NCBI): domain Eukaryota; kingdom Metazoa; phylum Arthropoda; class Insecta; order Hymenoptera; family Ichneumonidae; genus Rhorus; species Rhorus exstirpatorius. Next base: position 20,489,870 of record OY751313.1, read on the forward strand.
GCCAATTCTATACAACTTTTTGAACAGCATCCGATGATTAACAGTGTCGAAAGCCTTTGATAGATACAAAAAAGTTATCGGAACATGATCGCTTATAGCGAATCCGACTCGTTGCACTGGTGCGCACCGAGTGGAGTTTTATCCTTTTCTACCATACGCTTTGGAAACGGATGAAAATACACTCAGGGCGCACCAGTGCAACGAGTCGAATTCGCTATTAGATCTAGTTTCTCATAAATATACTTCTTTACAAAAGTCAAAGCTTCTTTGGGGGTATTTTTTTTTTTTACTTTTCAACTTTTATTCTTCTTTACTTTCTAACTATTTTTTTTTCTCCTAAACTATACGATAAAAGCTGTTCATTTTTTTTCTTTTGTTTATATTCCTCCTACCTTCATCTATAATCTGGAATTTTTACAAAAAAAAGTTTAATTGCCGTTTTTGAATGATCATCAAAAAAATCATTTCACATGACCATTACCGTTGTTGTAGATAGGAAAAACATCAAATTTCAATTGTAAATAACTCGAGTTCTAGACGATAGACCAATTTCGCTAATAAGAATTTTATTTATATTTTTTTATGATCTTCAATTCTAGTGTGGTTTGATAAAAAAATTGTCAATTTGTATCGGGACACATCGAATAGACTGGCGAATAAGATTCAGCAGACATGGAAAAAAAAAAAAAAACGATGTTTTGTTGTTTGCCAAAATCGAGAATGTCCCGATGTTGCCACGATAGATTTTTTCGAATGATAGACCGAGTATATTTTCCAAATTTTAGTTAAAAATATCGAAAATTGTTGCGATTTCTGCTTTTTAGTAGTATGGATAATTGAATTTTTTTCAAAATTTGAGCATATTTTATGTAAAGGCAGTTAGTTATGTAAAATCAGGATCTAAAATCGCTAAATTTGGGGGTAGAAATTTTAAAATATTCGAGCGATCGAATTTGCAAGATTATATCTCGAAATCTGCGGGCTCTAAGGATTATCGCTACTGGGATCTTTAAAAAAAAAAAAAAATTAGCTAAAATTCGACAACAAAGATACAAAGCTTGCGTTATAAATTCAAGAAAAATGGTTGCTGACAACAATTTTTTCATAATATTAATAAAATTATTCTTTGAAGTACCAGTTTTTTTTTTTTTCCCAGAATCTTCAGCCAATTCAGATTCCGCGACGTTAATTTATAGAAAATTCTGCAAGCGGTATAGTCGAAAAATCATAGCTCCGAAACAATCGATCCAATGTTCTATTGTCATAGGAGCTCTTGTACCCAGAATTGATTGAAAAGTTTTGGAAAAAAAAAATACCGGTAGCCTATAAAGCCCAAAAGATTCGTCGACCTGTACTCAAAAATAGAGCTACCGTTACAATTTTCGATATTTTTGAATAAAATTTGGAACGCATATCGCTTTGTCATCCCAAAATATACGACACGAAAAGAAAAGAAAAGACACGGAAATAAAATTTTACTACCATTATTACTATAATTAGATATTTCGGTGGTCTCCCGTTTAATGAAAGCAAAAAATCTTTGAAAATTTACAAATTTTGTGAATTTTCTAACAAATGACGTAGATATATATCACAGAGAACGAAGCGATTTTCCATTCGGGGCGTTACTCACCTCCGGTACTTCTAGCTTGGGATAGAGCAACATTCTTATGTCAATAGCATAATCGATCATGTTGGTTTTGCTGAGAATGTTCAGCTTGGCCCGCAGCAACTCATTTTCGTCGTAAGTCTGTCCGGGATAAAGCGTTTATCGCGTTATAACCCCAAACGCCACATGGACGGAATATTTCGAGCTAAATAGATCGTTCGAGCTCACCTGCTTTGCAGACAAAAATTCCAAAAGGGGAAAAACGAGATGCCGATCGAGATATTGCCCTATGCGGGGCGTCAGATCAAACTTTGCCATTATCGTTGAAGATATTTAGCAATTTTTTTTCGCGCACTGTCGAATTTTTGTGACCCAACAGTCCGTCGGAACGAAGCAACGAGGCGACCGAGGCGGCGGAAGAGTCGTGAGGCGACAGCGCTTCGTCAAAGAGCGCGCATGGCGTTGTGGCAAAAATCCGAACTAAGCTATCAGTTCTACCAACCGTCGGTTTTTTAAATTATAACTTATCTTCGTTTCAAGCCTTCTCGTTCTTTAATTAATAATAATCAATGTATAACAAGTAATTTATGAGTTATGATATTTAAAAAACTTTCTTATGGTTAATTTCTTTCAAAACGCTATGGCACTTTTTTTTACAAGGAACAACTTTTTTGTACACGAGGCGAAAAGTTTACGAAAATAGATGATAAGTCTCGCCTTTGTTGGATTATAATTGTAATGAATTTTCGGCTAGATGTTATTCACGCTTTTAAATTGAACAATAATATAAATAAGAAAAATGTATAGAAATAATTTGAGTACATAAAAATATTAATTTTGAAAATTGTCGATGTTTCATACCAAAATGAGGAACAAAACTTTCCTAGATTCTCGTCTTCCTCACCTGCGCAAACTGATTATTTCGTAGTAATATAACATGGCTGCTCGATCCAGTTGAGTGAGGTGCTGTCCGCTTAGTTTTTTAATAATAATTTTTCGATTAACACGGTGAAAAATAAAAAATCAAGATGCCGCCGAAAAAAGCTCCAGCCCCGAGCAAAAAGACGGAGTTGAAGAAGAAGGAAAAAGTCATCGAGGTCGGTGGATTTATCTCATTTATTAAATGCTAACCAAACAAAAAAAAAAAAAAAGAAAAGTTGAACGAACGTTCCACATGTTTCGACGTTATCGCTCGAGTGACATTGTCAATAATTATTATTTTATCAATGCTCATCGTTAAAATGGGAACATATTTTTACAAATATATTTCTTCATTACATTTACGAAGTTGCATGATTTGTCGTTGCTTCAGGACAGAACGTTCGGTCTTAAGAACAAGAAAGGCGCGAAGCAGCAAAAGTTTATACAGCAGGTGGAGAAGCAAGTGAAGCCCGGCGTTGCCTCGGGTAAAGCCCTCGATCCCAATGCCAAGAAGCTTGAGAAGGAAAAAAAACTCAAGGAACAGAAAGAATTGGCACTTCTGTTCAAGCCTGTACAAAGCCAAAAAATAGAAAAAGGTATGTTTTGTCTTTGCTCCGATATGCACATTATATTTTAAACGACTTCAAAAAAGGGTCGCATAGGCGCTTGACATTGATCTTTCTTGTTTCTCCTTCCGTAACTCGTGTACTATGCAACAGAACAACCGCAGTGGGTAGAAAAATTTTCAGCTCCCACCGCGGAACGTCTGGTGTAGAGGCCTAAAAAAAGATAATTTTTGATGATTTTTTTTTATAAAGAAAGAAAGAGCCCAAGATGCGCTCAAAATACATTGTCTTGTGTTTATCATATTATCATATTACAGGAGTTTTCTTTACATTATCATTTTACTCTGCGTTAATAATACGAATAAATATCGAAATATCGAGAATCAAAGACGCGCGAAATTAAAAATTAAAAATTTGCATTTAATTGTTATAAATAAATAATCATAAGGTGGAAGTTTCTCAATCGCCAATTTTATTGAGCTCGGTCATACAATGTTCTATACTTTTGTGTTTTTACTCATCGCTGCGAAAAGACTTAGCCCGATCGAAAAATGTTAGCTGCGCCGCAAGCGTCGATGATAAAATTAAAAATAAAAGGCAGATTTACAATTTGTACTCTCTTATCAATTTTCATCAAAATTAATATGAAATATTCGTGATTACTGCCATGTAGAAAGTTTAAGTTCGTAAGATGGAATACTTCAAAAGTTGGAATATTTCTAGGCTGCTTTTTATCATTAAAAAGCGGTGCAAATTAGAAATTTGCACTTTTCTCGTTATTTTTTTCTTGCTCGCTAAGCTCCACCTATGAGAAAATGCGTTTTTCAATTTTGGCTTCCTCATAGAAGCTTTTTTGAGCAAATGATGAGGAAGGAATGTAAAAATTTCAAATATGCACGATTTTTTTTTTTCTTTGTCACTTAAGGAGGTTCTTAACTCAGAGAAAAACGATAAGAATGATTCTAAAATTTGAGGGGAGGTTTGTGCTGGTACTAGGAATACACCGTAATTATTTCAGATTTTTTTACCGCATAGTTGAGGAGAGAAAAAAAAAACATTAAATATGCCGCTTATACGTGGGCTCTTATGGGAGAAGTATTCGAAGTTATGATTGGAGATTATCTTAGGAGTGAAAAAACGGTAAAATTCCCTCGAAAAACCGCTTAAACGACAGATTAGACCTTCATAGATATAATTTTCCCATAAAGAAAGTTTTTCACCGTTCCGATCGTGAAATATACTTGTAAACAGAATTGAGCGTGAGTAATGGCTTGGTGAAACAAATGCCGAACGCAACCTGCCCCCGTACGTCGCTCGCGCCGCGCCATCACGTTCCCCTTGCCGCACCAAATTGATGTTAAGAACGTCCTTAAGGCAGTCGTCTGGTGTATAGGCCTAAAAATAGGTGATTTTTTTTTTATAAGGAAAGAAACAACGGATCTTCTTGAAAATTTTATTGTACTTTAATACACATTTGAAGAGTATTAAAAAAAAATTTTATTAACTAATCGTCGTAAAATGGCGGAGTATAAAATTGACCATAGAAACGCTTCGCCGCTGGAGTCTCGAACTGGCGGGAAAGATGGTGCGCTTAATTCTTGTCTGGAACGCAAAAACCACAATTATTTTTAATTGACATATATTTTTATTGTCGATGAACTAAAAAAAAACCCAGAAAAAACCGTGAAACCATATTAATTTTCGAGCTCAAACAAAAAAGTGACGGTTTTTCTACAATTTTTTTTTCTCTCTTCGTGCAATAAAAATAGCATAAAATGACTTTTTTATGAATGTTTTTAGTTCATTTCGGATGGTTTTTAATAATCTAGAGAATGAACTTTGGTTTGGGTCGATAGGTCAAGTAATTTTTTTGCTATCGCGCCCGCAAGTTCGAGACTCCAGCGGCGAGGCGCTTCTATGGTCAATCAAATACTCCGCCATTTTGCGACAATTAGTTGATGAAAATTTTTTTTATACCCTTCAAATGTGTGTTAAGGTACAATAAAATTTTCAAGAAGGTCCGTTGTTTCTTTCCTTATAAAAAAAAAATCACCAAAAATCACGTTTTTTTAGGCCTCTACACCAGACAACAACCTACCTTACAACTACCTTAGGAGATCGAAAATGATGTGATTTTTGGGATTTTTTTTAATGTGACAAAAAAAAACAACGGAAATTTTCCAAAATCTGACAATAATTTATTCATGTTTCCATACATCTCTAGTAATTTTTTCAACTTGTTTCATGCATTAATTAAGATGTAATCCGCCATGTCCCTTGGCGTGTCCTCATCCTTGTTGATTTGCGGAAATGGTGCAGCTCGCAATTCGCATCTGGAATCACCCAAAAAAATTTTCTACATTATTGAGATGTTTTTTAAGAACATGAATCTACATTTTGAAAAAAAAAAATCGAAAATTGAACGTTCGAACGTGTTTAAAAAAAAATGATCGATTTTTAGCATTTTTTTAATGGCATTTTGCAATAATAAATATGTGTTAAACAATCTAATCTTTCCAACTTTAGGTTCGTGTTTCAATGAATTATATTACGTAAACGTGTTCGAACTTAAAAGTTGACCGATCATTTAGTTTTTGAGTTATGATTCCCACAAATTGAAAAATATCGTTTCGAGAAAAATACGTTTAAATTTTCGCAAACGCTTGGGGACCGAGCGGCGAGGCGTTAACATTTATGTAAATACCGTTAGAAGGAATCCGAATACCGTTTTGAAATTTTCAGAATGTATACTTGAGATATTTTGCTAACGATTTATGAAATTTAAAAAAATGGATTTTTTGAAGCATCTAAAGTGATTGCTCCCCTTAAGTAGGTCTGATCTTGATCTGCTAATCATGCTTGAAAATCGCGGCCGTTTAAATATTAACGTGAAACTATTAAAAAAAAAATGAAAAGCGTAAAAATTAAAAATTTGCACATTGCTTTCTCATTATTTTACCTTGCTCCGTTTTCAATTTTAACTTCCTCATGGAGAAAGCATTGCGAGCGAGATAAAATAATCGAGAATTAATGTGAAAATTTCAAATTTGCACGATTTTTTTCCGATTCATCCAGTTTGCCCGATTTGAGGCTCGGTATAGTCTCAGATTCGCGAAAGTTAGAGCGTGCGCAACATTAAAATAAAAAACATGTCAATTTTTGTAAAATTTATACCCCTTAAGGAATTTTTGCCAAATTTAATACCGCGCATCTTTGTCCTCTAGACTGTTAGCATAAAAAGTTTTGAAACAATCGTTTTAAAAAAATTTTAAATATAAAATCTGAATCCCTCGAGGGATTCCAGTCAAAGTCCAATACCAATCATACTTTTCCCCAAGTCCGTATGCGTAAATATTCTGGCGTGTCAGCTTCAAATTTACGAAAGTTAGAGCGTGTACACATATTTGTAGAAAGCTAAAAAATATTCTAAAACCCAAATTTTTTAAGTGATTTTAACCAAATTCAATTTCAATCTTCCTTGTTCCCTGGATTAATCGTGTAAAAAGTTTCGGCTCGATAGCCTCAAATTTGAGAAAGTTGGAGCACGCGCAAACTTTTTGAGAAAATTTCAGAATTTTCTAAAATTTGAAGCCCTTGAGCGATTCTGACCGAATTCAATACCAATCATAATTGTCTCATAGACTATTTGGGTAAAAATTTCACCGGGCATAACCTGGCCCTAGTACCGAGGGTTGTGGTGACGTCTCTCGGCCCGCAGCGCGCGTAAATTTCTTACAATTTTTACACTTTAATATATATTGGGTTGGCAAGAAAGTAATTAGACACTATTTAAGTTGAGATTCATTCTGTCTCATTACTTTCTTGCCAACCTAATACAATAATTTACTTGCTCAACGAAATTAATGCAATATTTATTAACTTCAGAAAACATTTAACTATGATAAAATGATTAAAAAAAAAAAAAAGGAGAAAATGTTTACATGTGAGCCCTCTATTTAGGATAAGCCTAGTAGCAACGTGCTCCGACTTGAAAAAGTGGTCAGGCCAAGGCAATCATAATATTAATTTATATTGTAGAGAGCAGGTTCAATTATTTCATGCTTTGCTGAGAAATTTCGAGGTCCTAACGTTTCATTTTTTGTTCGTTTGTTTGGAATTAATTTATTAAAAAATATCACGAAATAAGGATGGAATTTAAATTTGCGCCCAGTTTGAAAAATTTTTCTCAGTCAAAAAAAGCTTCCTCCATGAGAAAGTGAAAATAATATAATAATGTATTAAATAAAACTGAAAAAACCATAACATATCACAATTATTCTCATTGTGGATTATAAAAAAACGGCTTATTCCATTCCACACACGATGTTTCGAATTCTTGGGGAAAAATGCAACGCGTTTTTTTTTATTTTTTATTTTTACTTTTTGCAGGAATCGATCCAAAATCCGTGGTATGTGCGTTTTTCAAGCAGGGCCAATGCGCCAAAGGCGACAAATGCAAGTTCTCCCACGATCTGACGATAGAAAGAAAGGCGGAAAAACGTTCGTTGTATTGCGATATGCGCGACGACGACGACGACAAGGAGACCGATACAATGGACAAATGGGACGAGGATAAATTGAAGGAAGTCGTGGAGAAAAAGCACGGCGCAGCGACCAACAAGCCGACCACGGATATCGTGAGTAACCGTCGATATAATCCAGCAGCGATTATCTTCCCTAATATTCTAATCGTGTAAAAAAAAAAAACGCTCGTTTAAACAGATTTGCAAACATTTTTTGGAAGCCGTGGAGAAATCCAAGTACGGTTGGTTCTGGGAATGTCCGTCAGGGGGTAAATGCATCTACAGACACGCTTTACCGCCGGGTTTCATGCTGAAAAAAGATCGCAAGAAGGAGGATAAGAAAGACGAGATATCCCTCGAGGATCTTATCGAGAGGGAACGCGCGAATCTCGGTCCAAATCAGACGAAAATAACCCTTGAGACTTTTATCGCTTGGAAGAAACGTAAATTGCGCGAGAAGAAGGAGAAAGCGGTTCAGGACGAGGAGAAGAAGCGCAATGATTACAAAGCCGGCCGTCAAGTTGGAATATCGGGACGAGAGATGTTTTCGTTCAATCCGGAACTCGCAGCTGGCGACGGTTCATATTTTTTCAATTTTATTCTTAAACTATCTGCAGGGTGAAGCATTCAAGGCAGTCGTTGCACTTTTTCATTCATCGGAGAATTTTGAAATATTTTTATCCAGAAAGTCAGTCTTTCAAAGACTCTTTCCCGCAAGAAATTTCGATTTTAAGGTGGCTCATCGGTGAATTAAAAAAACCGGCGATACGAATGAAACTTCGGGAGAGTGTTAGCTAAGATGCAATGAACGATCTCTCAAAATTTCAGGGTATGTTGCCAGGCAAATTATTGCGAGCGAGTAATTTAAAATTACCTATTTTAGCATGGGTCTTATGGCAGTTGATTCCATTTTAACCGGAAGTGACACGATACCTTTTGACAAAGACGAGAGTTCTTATTCAAATTTTGAGTATTGAAAGATGAAATCGTGAACTTTCCAATGGTATTTAAAAAATTGTGTCTTGCCAGAGATTTTCCCGAGAAATTTAATCCCGAAAGTCATCGTGTGTGCAAATCTCGGATACAATACATGTCTGTCATACTGCACGCGAGGAAACATATGAATATCAGCTATAGTTTTTGACTCGATCGCTCTGACAGCGTTAAATACTTTTGTCAGTTGAGACTTCATTTATAATATTATTTATAATAAATTATGAATAAAATATCACGGGAAACTTCATCGAAATTCATAAATTTTATTTAGACAGAGTATTTAGAAAATATTATGATAGGTTTTATGATTTTTTTTCACGTCACGATTTTTGACTAGTTTTGTCACTGATGGGCCACCTTAAAATCGTTGTTTTAGCGTAGGATTCGCGAAAAAAAAAAAAAAAAAAATAACTGGCCACAAGTTTGATTGAAAAATGAGCTTCCTTGGATACTCGAGAATTGATTCATTTACTGATCAATTTATTCACGAAATCATGAGCTTTCGATAGTTTTCATTATTTATCAATATCAAATTGTCCGCTACTATTTTATTTAGATTATTTAGATAGAGTATTTAGAAAATATTATGCTAGGTTTTATGATTTTTTTTCACGTCACGATTTTTGACTAGTTTTGTCACTGATGGGCCACCTTAAAATCGTTGTTTTAGCGTAGGATTCACGAAAAAAAAAAATAGCTGGCCACAAGTTTGATTGAAAAATGAGCTTCCTTGGATACTCGAGAATTGATTCATTTACTGATCAATTTGTTCACGAAATCATGAGCTTTCGATAGTTTTCATTATTTATCAATATCAAATTGTCCACTCCTATTATTTCCGTACGCGATGAAATTATATTGTCATAATCAATCAAGAGTTGTTTAATCATACGATATATTTATTACAAAACTTTCAACAGTTTTGAATTTATATAGCTGTGGTAAAATGATTAAAAATGGACTAGTCGATGAAAAATCGAAATTATTCGAAAAAAAAAAATTACTTCCAGTGCTAAAAGACATCTCAACAGTTATTATAAATTCTGACGGCTACTTTTATGTGTTATCAGATTTTATAGTTTTCTTTGACAATATCATTGCTAAAATAGTCGATCATGTATAGCTAGTTTGCCGCAAGAACTACCTTAAGGTTGTTGTGCTGATTACTCAGTCAGGGGGTCGGGCGGAGTCCGCGCGCGGTGAACTCGGGGGATGCATCGACGATACAATGTTGCGTTGCTCACGGGCGTGTCTACGGAAAATTCGACTAAAACAATTCGTCTAAAAAAACAATTCGACTACAAATGATTCGACTAAAACAACCTGGATACAAAACTTCGATGAAAACGAAGGTCCTGTAAATGATGGGTGTGAATTATTGCATTCTATCGTTTACAGTACGAAATTATTGTTTATAAATTCGTACAAAAAAAAACGCAAAAAAAAAACAAAAAAAATTGAGTCATAAATCCGCCACGTCCTCGTTCGTTGACTCCGGGTCCAGCGGAGAGCGGAGATTTATTAAAGGGGAGGATGAAGTTTGAAAAATACTTCCAATTAATAAGATATTTTTTGTTTAATCATGTGTGTTTCAACCTGATGATTAGACCATGCAACGGATTCCAGCCAGATATCTCAAAAATCGTGGATACATCAATCATAGGAATTTTATAAAAAGTTTAACAAAACGAAGCTTTTTGAGGAAGCAAAAGAGAAACTTGTGTTTCACTCGAATTTTGTTATAAAACTCATTGTTAGTCAAATTGATTTTAGTTAAGTTGTTTTCAGCCAAATTGTTTTTAGTCGAATCATTTTGGTCGAATTATTTTTAGTCGAATTGTTCTAGTCGAATTCTCCGCAAATCCACGGTCGAGTGGGTCCTTTTTCTCATTCATTATAAATATTCTAAAAACAGTACTGTCAAAAATTCTGAAATTTTTACAGAATATCCAGGTAATGTCTCTTAAAGCGTATTACATTTTTCAGCTTATTGGCACCATTTTCTTGTCAGATATTACGTAAATACTGCAAAAATTGTCAGAATTTATCTATCATAGGTGCAGTTAATCTACGAAACACATTAAAACTTTCCGAATTTTTTTCTCAAAAACGGTACTGTAAATCGTATCCAAGTTTTACATGAACGTAGGCAAAATAATTATATACATTGTGGAAAAATTTGGTCCGCATGGCATCATTTTGAAGTATCGTCACAGCAACCTTAAAGTGAGTTATGGAGCAACAGTGCCAAAATTATTGGTGCTATCGAGAAATTTTTGCAATAAAAGTGGTTTGAAATGACTTTTTTTTTGTGGAAGCGCTGAAGATGGATCGAGGTTGGCTCCACTTTTTTTTCGAATCTAACCGCAGGATTTTTTTTTTTTTCATAATTATAATGCTATGCTCATAATCATAAAAAGACTTCAGCGATTTATGATAGAATGTCATTCAATCTCTCGCAATGTTTTTCGTTCATCAAATCAAAAGTATACATCGGGGGGGGATCCTTCGAACATCAGATTTTTATATCGAAAATTAAAAAAAAAGCAGAAAAAATTTCAGAGATTTTTGTGATATCGGCTGTAACATTCTTATGAATGAATAATTTTAGACGGAAATATTACCGAAAGTTCCTCAAATGATATAAAAATAAGTTTATAATTTTACAAAAAAAAAAAACAAACTAATAATCTCAGAAAATGCATCATCCTGTATGAAAAGAAAAATAGCTCGACTCTTTTCGTTCGTTGATTATGGGGGAAAAAAAAAATAATAAAATAAAATGCTCCTTTGAACATTCAGGCATCGAGGACGGAGACGAGGCTTTCGACAGTTATCTGCTGGAGGACGAGGACGGCGAGGGAGTCGAGTATCGTGAATTGGACATGGACCGGCTCGCTTGCGAGGCTCAAGAATTAGATACGGCGGGAATTACGTTCGCTCGTGACGACAGACTGAAGAGTGAAAAGCCTCAAACGAACGGTGACGCTGCCTCCGGTATGTTCCCGATGAATCAACAAATAACAATAAATTTTGACAATTTACTTGATTCAGGGATCGAATCAATGAGAATTCAATTGCAATTTTTTTTTTTTTTTTTTTTTCTTTTTTAAATCACCGTAGTGACTCTGGTGGGCGAGGGAGCCGCGGCGTTGGCGATAAACGAAGATCTCTTCGCCGAGGAGGATCTTGAGGGTCTTGAGGAAGAATTGGGGGACCTGGACATGGAGGATTGATCCAGATGTCCCTTTCTCGGCTCCTCCGTGTTAAGAATAATAATAATTTTTTTTTTTCCTATCATTTTCGAAAGCCCTTGTCGTGTAATGCAATTAATCCCAATCGTATACCGCCTCCGATCACACGATATTCCTTCAGCACGATATACATTAAACTTGACGCGTCTTTAAATTCTTGAAAACAATCGGATAATCAGTGTTCGATGATTATTATCGGAATTATTGGTATCGAGAAAGCGAGAGAGCTGGTCTTCAATCCGCGATCGACGATATCATGATTTTCCATCATGAGCGCGTGCATTATTTTCCAAGTCCTGAAAAATATCCATAGGACCGAGAAAGTGATGTTAGGGATTTTTTTTTTAAGAGCTGCCCCCAGCACTGGTCGAATGAGTGCTAAATTTGCAAAAATCGTTTTTACGAACTCTCAGAAATCATTGAATTTCCGATAACGATTAATCTTCGCTGACTCGGGGTTCATTGATTTGCGTCAATTTTCTTGAGTTAGATTTTCGTTTAGCCTTTTTTTTGTTGTTGGTCCGATTTTTATTCATTTATTTTTCTAAATCAAGAATCCATCAACGGTGTGGATCATCGATCACGGTTATTGTTTAAAAATATAAACTTTTTGTTCGCAGCGAAAATTTTCATGCCGCAGAGTGAAATTCATGTAATTTCTGATCGAGAAATTCGATGCGAAATTAAACCCGGGCATATCGGGGGGTGGATTTTATCTTTTTGTCCAGTTTACCTTTTTTTTTTCGGTAAATTGGCTCGATGATAAATTATCGAATTATTTAATTTTAACATCAATCAGTGTCGATTGATGGATAAAAATTTGTAAATATGAATTTGTAAATGTAGCCCTCATTTGACTGGCGCATAGTACCGCAGCCGACCCTTTTATCAAGATAAAAAAAAAATTAAACTCATGTTCATTGGATTCGAAGCGTTTGTAGTTATTAGAAAAAAAAAATGAAAATTTTAAATTTCATAAAATTATAGCTCCCGTGACGACGATAATAGGTTTAATTGAAAATGAATCGTTTCCTGTTGACTTTTGCCGGGAAATATATTGTTTAAACGCTCCGCAATAGCGACAACAAAAAGTCAATGATTGTCGCTCTAGGGGGCGTCTGGAGAGGCCATGGATATAAATTTCAAATAAGAATGAATTTTGAGGCCCGACAAAGAGTCTCGTGTGAATCTCGTGCAACGGTCAAAAACATTATAACGGAGAAAGATTGTTCAAAGGCTGAAAATAATATCGTCCTCATCGACCTGTCCTGTTTTTTCTCCCCGAATCTATCAATTCCATCGCCCAAAGAAATATAAAATTAGCCGCAAGGTTCGATGAAGAAAAGTGCTGATACAGAAACGGTAACGTGTGACGTTTCGTTATGGTAAGTACCCTTGCTAGAAGTTTGCATACTTCCACCACCGTTTTCCTGCTCAGGGGGCATGGGCGGGGGCAGTTGAGAGACTTGAATGAAATAAATCAAATAATTTCGATCGAAATGTAGCAAAAGAAAAAAAAACAAAAATGCTCTCCTACGGATCAGAAAATTTGGCAAGGAATCTGGACAAAAATTTTCCCTGTTTTTCCTGTTCGATGAACAGTTTTATTGAGAGGGTGAAAAGAGGCTTATTTTGTATCCCCGATGATAAAATACTAGTATAGAAATACTGGGGGATAGGATTTGTGGGAACGATTGCCAAAATGAGTAAAACAAAGTACGATAAATTTAATTAAAGTAGTTCGGCTGTTTGAGCAAGTACGATAAATGTCCATCAATTTTTGCGGTGAATAACAGTTAAAAGTCCCCTGATTACAATAAGCACATTTTGGGGGGCTCTTGCGGGGCAAAATTTTGAATTATTTCATTTTTTAATTTTGATTTTTAACACAGTACCTTATGGAAGAACTCACAATAATGTTAATTGTAAAAAAAGTAATCGATGGTTGAGCCTCAGAAAAGTTTCCACCATAAAGGAAATTTATCGCAGATTCTGTTTATTTAAAAAAAACATGACCTTACGGTGCTTTTCAAAAAGAAAACATAAAAGAACTTTTGTTTTCGACGTGTCGGAAGCGGATGGCAGACATTTACGTTTCACTGCTGGAACAGCTGATTGAAGCTTCGGGCAGAGTCGGTAATCGCGGGAATTTTAAATTCTCGAGAAACTTTAAAAGTGAATAACATTTTTTTTTTTTATCACGAATAAACTAAATTTTACCAATGAATTTTCATGTATAATCTTTTGAATTATCAATTTTTTAACCATAAAAAGCTGTATCCACAATTCTTCGACCAGTGTTGTTTACGTTTATTTTCACTTTTTGGTCGAGTTTTATAGATTTTTTTAAATTTATTTTTGAGATTAACTCACGCGCTTTAATTCGTCGAATAGCTTCGCTTTTTTTAACGAACTGACCATTTCTTTTTCTCGGTGCCATTACTTCATAACTTTTCTTTCGCGTTATACAAATGTCGCAGCTAGGTTATGTGTAATATGTCACCGGCACTGGCACGGGGGGCGGAGGGGTGAGAGGGGCAGCGAGCCGACTTTACCCGAACATTGGACAATCATGGCGGACTCAATCACTTAACTAGTCAAGTTAAAGTATAAACTTTATCTTTGACGATATTTTTAAAGCATTTCATGACATTTATGTGATAAAAATATTATCAATGCAAGTGTTCATTAATTTTATTAATAATTTAGACGTAAATTTAATCGATATAAATGAGTTGCCAACTTGACTACAGTCATACGACGGCCGAACTACTTTAAGGGGAAAACCAGTTTAGACGATTCGAAAAATCGACTTTTTTTTTATTCCATAAATTGTTAGCAAAACTATTCAAGAATACGCTTCCAAAGTTTCAGAACAAAATTCCGATTCGTTACGATGCTACGAGCACTAAAGTAGAACGCCCCACAGTGGGCTGGATTTCAGAAAAGTGGGCAAAATCCAAAAAATGAACTTTCGAACTTTTTCCATTTTTTTTTTTTTGAATCGTTAGAAAACATGTTTCTACACTTGATGCCGAAATAACAGGTCTCTAGCTTTCGAATTCAGCAGGTGACGATATTCAGAAGTTGGCCCTTTTCTAGCGTGGCGCGCGCGCTGTTTCTCGGCCCGAAATATTCGACTCGCGCGAAGTGCGATTTTGTTGCCTCGGCGTTTCTGATCGAATTGACCAGACGAAAAAAAATGCAGACTTTTTTTTTTGCCATTTTTGGTTCAGAAAATTTGGGCAGCTTTTCAATTTTTTAACTACCTCGCGATAACGGCAGATCCGGTGGTGAAATGCTATATAGCATATAACGAAATATTCTAACGTACTGGAAATACCGGATGATCTTTCTGGAGACAGCCGTTGGGATATTGGTCGCGGATTTTGGCATGATATATATGACTTGCCAATTTTTCCAGCGTGAGAGCAACAATAACTCCTCGATAACGTGTCTACTGTCGAATTATTTCAAAATTTGGAAATTAAAAATAGCGGAATCATATACCGATTGAACGAATTCAAAAATCTCTGACCAAAAAAACCAAAATCATCCGGATCTGATAAAAATTGATATCCCGGGGTATTCGAGTTTGATATTTAAAAAAATGGAAAATATATGCACAATAGCAATTAATATAGCTGACATGAAAAAATGAAAAATAGGCCAATTTTTATAAAAATGAGTGATCATGGCATCACATTTTCAAAAACCATTCTTAAAATTTTGGTACTCTCGAAAGTTCAGACCATAACGAAGTTTATCATTCTTATAACTATACTTTCGAGGTCAAATGATAAAATAAAAAATTTCAATTAATCATACATTTTTTGGCAACATTGAATTCCGATCTTATCGAATAATTTATATATTTTCATACTCACAGGTGATTGCGTCCAATCAGTGACTTCACGATCAACGGCGTCTTAAATAACAAAACTCTTCGGAGCACGAGTGCGAACTAGGTAGACGATAAAGAAAAAAAAAACATATTTTCAAGTATTCGGATAAAAACGAAAGTTGCAAATTGAAACTTGCACATTGCTTCCTCGTAATTTTCGAAATTTTATAAAGCTTTTTTTGTCTCTCGCTCATAAAGCTCTGAAGCTATAAAGTGAGTTTTTCAATTTTGGCTTCCTCATATAGAGGAATCTTTGTAAGCGAGATAAAAAAAAAGGTTTATAGAATTTCGAAAATTACGAAGAAGCAATGTGCAAGTTTCAATTTGCAACTTTTTTTTCACTTATGTATGTAACGTATCCATTTGCATTGTATAAATCTTTATAGTTGGATATCACAAAATGGGGGGAATGTAGAATTGTTAGATGAATTTTTTGAAAAATTCAAAGTTTCATAAAATCTAAACCTCATCTTCATCGAATATCGCTTAATTCGAATCATTCTTCAATAATACTGTATTGATGAATCAAATAGTATTATCGGAAGATGATTTGAATTGTGTGAAAAAATTTAGCACGATATCTCAAAATTGAAGCGATTACAGACATTTTTTGAAAAATTTCATAAAATCAGAACCTACCCATTGACTTTCGCCAAATTCAATATCAATCTTCCTTTAATGATAAATCTATTTATATAAAAAAATAATTAGCATGATATCGCAAAATTTTCGGAACTTAGAGTAAGTACGATACTATTTTTCGAAAAATTGAAAATGACATAAAATATGAGTCACATGATGAGTTTGTATAAAAATTACAGTAAATAAAGGTAAAATTACAGTAAAGTCATGCTTTACTCGACTGAAAAATTGCAGCGTTGTAGCTCAATCGATTATCGAGTTACAGACGATTCAGTTTTGCATACTATAGTCAATTTTGCATTTCTTTAAATTGTGATTTCTCGACGTTTTGGCACATTTTGAACACATTGGCAATGAAAATTTAAAAAAAATTCACCAAAACAAGGCTTTCTCTATAAGGCTTTTTTCTTCAAAGTTTTCCTGCAACAAAGTTAGAGAAATTTTCAAATTTGTCTAACATATTTTTTCGAAATAAACTCTCAACAATTGTGGTATACAAATTTTTATATTTATATCAAAAGTTACAATTTTTCTTCTACTTAAATTTTGGACTTGATTTATTTATTTTTAACTTGAAAAAAAAAAAAAAAAAAACTTATTCGGATAATTATATGTACTGACTTTGATAAAGCATGGTGGAGCATGCGCCGAATCCAATGGTAAACATAAAGGTACCAAGGACGATTCGGAAAATCGACGAGTCCGGTTTGTGGTACTCAATACGGTCAGTATTCTCGTCCAGTTTATATACTAATCCGACAATGGAAATCACCAGACCGGCTATCTGGGGAAAAAAATGAAAGAATTCACCTGATTAAATTAAATTTTTCGTGACGGTAGACCAATTTCCTGAAATTGCGAGGATTTTGAAGATTTTTAAAAGTTTCCTTCGAGGCACATGAAATTTTCGAACTGTCGCGGGCTAAAAACTCCTACACAGATAGATTATTAGCCTATGGATGTTTTTTAAATCTGAATTTCAAGAATATTGATCGAGGCGTTAGTACCCATATTTATAAATTTTTGAATTTTCTTAAAATTTTCCTCATGACAAGTTTTTTTTTGTAAATATAAATGTAAATTTAAAAAATTTTCTTTGCATTGGTCCGTGGATTATTCTTGTAAAGAGGAGTCTGACGTTTCGATTTCGCTATAATCAAATCTAAAAATACGGTTTTTTTTTATAAGTTATGGAGTAATAAAAAAAAACATCGGTTTTAAAGAGACCATGTATGACGGCCTGACGGTCCAAAAAAGTAGGTATGGTGGGTTATTTGAGACTGAATTCCAGATGCCTTCGAAATTTGATATTCGTATCAAATTCCGAAAGTAAATTTCAAAATGATGACAAGTCATGACTTATTCCATTCAAAAATATAATGAAATTTATTATGGAGGGTAGCAAACCGATCCACAGAAGACTGGGGTTTGATTTTTTAAATAAAAAATCTTGGGTTATATCAAGTTTCACAAAACAGCATTAGGAAACGAGCCTAATAAGATTTGACAGTTCTGGCATTCGGTTTAGCAACTTGTTATGTATTCACGCCGCGCGCCTCGCTTTTGAGAACGACTTCTTCCTCTCGCTATCTAGCGGAATTTTCTCGAACTAAATTTATGTACAGATGTATGATTTTCCATACGAAACTGCGCGTGCCCGAGGTATCTTTGTGATTTGCTTTTTCTTGCTAATTATTCCAAAACCGTTAATGTAATAAATATATATATATAATAAATTTAATATAAAAACTATAGTTTTAACGTTTTTTTTTTTCAAAAACTCGAAAAATTTTCCTTCAAAATTCGATAAAGTTAACAAGTTTCAAGAAATTTAATAACTAAAAACAATTCGATACGTAGATACGAATTATAATAATTATTGAAAATGGAATCAAACCATATATTTTTAGGATTCAGTTTTAAATGCACACATGGAAATTCATTTTAAAATAACGACTATAAACCTGAGATTTTCATGTCTTCATTGATCACAGAGGAGGTCTTTGTCATCATTCATGTATTTGTATTCGAATGAAAAAAAATAATTCAATAAATTTTCAAAAATTTGATATTGACCAAAATTGTTAAGTGGACGTTTTTGCCCACAAGCGTTACATAAATTGTTCAAGTAATGTAAAAAAAAAAAAATCCGGGTTGCTGTTTCATTTTTTAAAAAATGTGATTTAAAATCGGGTCGATTTATCGCAGAACGCCCCCATAATTCTATAAATACATTTTTATGCAATGACGTGTATACTCTGTAATGACTATTAGTCATACGAAATGATTAATGTAGCGATAAAGTCTCGTCACAGGGTATATATACGGATAAGCTTATACAGTTTAGGAAAAAAAGTACGAGGTTTTTCTGCCTATCAAAAAGGGAATTCCCCGAACAGCGTGTACTATTATTAAAAAATTATTTGCATGATTGATATTAACATAATGAGAATAATAACAACGATTTGTTTTTATTATTATTATTGGGAATTATAGTTAATATTTTTTAAATTAATTCAATTTATTTATTTATCTTAACATGACCTCGACAGAAAATACAAACTATTTTAATGGTCATTAAAAAGCTATAAATTTTTTTTCACGTTGCACTGTTTTTTTTTAAATCGTAAATTGTGTTATTTATTGAGCATCGATTTCGACCAAAAATATTTATAATTTTGATATATAGTCAAATTTTTAGTATACGTGTCGTAGATTTTTTTTTATTTTCACTTGTATCATAAAACCCTTATCGAAAAAGCTCGGAAGATACTTTCGAGGTACGGTTTTTTGAATAGACGAACTGTCAATATTCTAAAATCCGAAAAATAAAATAAACTAAAACAATCACTTGAATAAATAATATCGAAAATCAAAGAAATAAAAAATATGACGATTTACCATTAAGATTATATAAACGCTGAAGAAAAGCCAGGTTTTTGATTGAAAAATTTGGTAGCTCATGATTTATCGAATTTTTTCAAAAATTTTACGAATAAAAAACGGCACGCAATCCTTCATTTTGCGCATATAAATAAAAAATAAAAAGCACTCCGTTTGTTTCGTCATGAGCTACCGGTTGGACGAAACTATAATATTGTATGACGAGTTTCCACGATACAATGTAAAATTTTAAAACTTTTAACTCGGTAAAGACACATGCACCAACTGAGCGAAAACAAACTGGCTGTGAATAATTTTCGACTCTTTGCTCTTAGGATATTTTTTTTTTTTTCAGGTGGGGCGAAGGACAGGTCGTCTTTGAGAGAAAGAGAGAAATCAAAATTTTAACGCGAGTCGAAGCTAGACAGAATTTTTTCGTATACGTAATAATTTTCAAAGAGGAGTGGGACTTTGTGTTGATGATGAAAACGGGATTTCCCCTCCACTATATGTACTCGCGAGTAAGTTTTAGAAAAAAAAAATTCTTCGTACGAAGAATCGGGTACGAAGGAATTTTTTGTTCACGTCATTGTTTAAACAATTTTGCAAAAGAAAAATGACTTTGTAGTGAGGTCGTTAAATATATAGATCGACGAAATATATAGATCGATGTAAAAAATTATGATGAATACGAAATGTGTGCTCAAACTCAAATGGCATATTGCTCGTGACGATTACCTATAATGCATTTTTTAAAATTAAAATTGAATTTTTGTGATTTTAAGCGCTCATTTCGTTCATTATAATATCCTGGACCATTTCACCGGGTAATATTTT
The DNA here is from genome assembly GCA_963564615.1 of Rhorus exstirpatorius. NCBI lineage: Eukaryota > Metazoa > Arthropoda > Insecta > Hymenoptera > Ichneumonidae > Rhorus > Rhorus exstirpatorius. Next base: position 20,510,005 of record OY751313.1, read on the forward strand.
TCGTTTTGTTTCCGGAATTAAGGGGAAAATTTCAGTTGAGTGAGCAGGAAAAATGCTTGCTAACTTATTGTAATAACAGACCCGGTGTGAATTTTGTAAAAGAGAACTCGTAGAATATGATTCAATGAAATAAATGAGCCTGGTATTCAACGAGATCGAATCAAAATTACAAATTTTACATCGATAAAATCGGAATCATTAGATTTTCATTCGAAATAAAGTCTGTTTTTCGTGATGCATGACAACGCTACGATCGCCATTGTCTCACAAATAAAACCAGAAATATTTGCTGTGGTTGGACGATGTTTTCGTACGAAAATGCCCTGGCGGATCTGGAAACCTTTGGTTCGATCCTAAAAAAAGGAACCGTTCCCAACGTGGACAAAATGAAACCAATGAAATGGATCAATGGGACTGCAAAATAAACTTTGGTGAAAAATTTATAGAACGGTTCATTTTGGGTCTCTGAGACTCTAAAAGGAGCCATAAAAAATTAGCAAGGGCACCTTGAATAAATTAATGCGATTCAAATAGAGACTGAAAAAGGATTCGTTCAAAAAATTAAAAATTTCCGGAAGAAGGAACTTGTAAGGACACTGAATACATTAAAGAGACGCAAAAAAAGACTGAAGAAGGAACAGTTCCTCTTTAGATCCCAAACTCATCGTTCCTTTTGTCCCATTGAAAGAGGGTTTCTTTGAGTGAAATTCCGCATTTAAACTCCATTTTTAAAAAGGAACGGTTCCCAGATCTGCCAGGGTCTTAGAGTCAAAGATAATCGCTTTGAGCATCTTCTGAAATAAAGTTGCTTTGCTGCAATATAATATTAAAGTATCGCTCAAGACCAAGGCAAATTGTTGATTCTGCAAAAATTGTTATCATTTCAATATCTATCCCTCTCTTTTTGCGACTTCCAGATTGATGTACAGTATTGATCTTTCTAGTAAAATCGACTAATATCGTAAAATATCCTTATTTCCCATTTTCTTGAGTCAGAGGGGATAAAAGAAAGCATATGTGCATGACCATTAACATTATTTTCATGAAAAAAAGCCTGAAGCTTTTATTTTCTCTAGAATTTCAAATGTTAACTCTGAAATTCGTGAATTTACCACTATCGAGCCAGAACTTTTCACAGAAATAAGCCAGGGTATATTATAATATATTTATAGCGTTTTCCACTGGGGAACTCAGTGCAGATTTTTACATGCGAGTGAGTAAGACAGAGATGCACTGAGTACATATGTATCTCACTTACTCTCATCCGAAAAACTTGAGTCGGTGCGCACTCGGTGCACCATTGGAAAACGCTATTAGTATTGAATTGGAAAACAACTGGTGAATGCGCGGATTGATTTTCAAAAACTTAGAATCATATTTGAAATTTTGAATCATATTTGAACACAAATAACCTAGGGGACAACAATTTTCGGTATTGAGTTTGAAAATATTTGCTAAAGAGTTTTTGAGATTTCTTGAAATTTTGAATTTTTATGAAAAATTATAATATACTTTTGCTCTAACTTTCGTAAATTTGCTAATACCTCGCCGGAATTTGTCACAAAAATTCCCAGGGGACATTAATGTTCGTTAAAAATTAGTTATACGCCACTACATCATCATATTGACGATGTGAGTCTATTGGTTATTTCTCTGGTATTGATTTAGCCGAAAAGTGACTGACAATTTTCTGCGCTTTTTCGTGTCTCGTGTCTCGTGTTTTTGCGACGGCACTATGGGACACATCCCGGTTCGTGTTCCGTGTACCGTGTCTCGTGTATAACTGTGGGACATTTTTTCGTGTTTCGTGCTATATATAAACGACGGGACACTATTTTTGCATTTCGGTAATTGTTTCGAGTTTGGTAACACTTCCGAATTTTAATTTTTCTTATTAGTTTAATTGTTTCGATAGTTTAGATAAAAATTTTAATTTTTTAAATCAGCGAGCTCAAAAACCATGCTTAACCTTCAAACAGTTTTGCGGATCTTAGCGAACTCTGACATCGTTGCACATGTGTAAATAAAGACTCGAGGATTTTAGAGCTCGCTGATTAAAAAAATTAAAATTAAATTTATCTAAATTATCGAAACAATTAAACTAATAAGAAAAATTAAAATTCGGAAGTATTACCAAACTCGGGCCTCTCTGGTTCACGAAACACGAAAAAATGTCCCACAGTTATACACGAGACACGGTACACGGAACACGCCCTACTGAAAATTTCTAGGTAGAAAACCATAGGAAAATCCACCTGGAAATACATATGAAAATCCATGTAAATGTGTATGGTTTTCTACCGGAATTTGGAACTGGGAATCTATGGGATTTCATATAGATATCCGCTGGTTGTGGTGGTGCACTGAAACATGGATTTCTATGTTAAACGCCATGTGGAATGTTATGGACTGTCCATGCGCATTTTTACAGGAATCCATATTGTGCTCGCATGCCACGCCGAATTATTCCTCACGCATTCCATGGTGGTTCCCCAACAATCTATGTGAAATATAGAGTCATCCCACATGATTCTCTATGGAATGCTATAGTAATTTATGTAATCTTGTGGACTATCTGTAAAGATTTCTACAGGAATCTATACCATCCCTGCATAATACACCGTACTATCCCTGGTATCCCATGGTAGTTTTACTCAAATCCATGTGAAATATGCAGTCATCTCATATGATACCTCATGGAATGCTATACCCGGGGAACAATAATGAGATATGATCATATATGATAATCATACCTGATCATATACGAAAATTGGCCCGGTCTGACAGTATATTGTCATGCCCACTCATATATATGATACGATATGGTAGTATCAGGTCATATATAAGTCAATATGACCAGATACGGTCAGGCCTGGCCAATTTTTCGTATATGATCAGATATGATTAATCATAATATAATATATGATTAGATATGATCATATTGAATCATACATGATGTGATATGACCATATCCTAATCTGATCATTACCTTTGATTGACGTATTTTTATTTATACGGGGGAAAAGTTACATTGGTTTACCATTTTGAAATTCGCCATTCATCACCATTCACAAAAGGATAATGGTAAATGATTGGCGATTTGCCAAAGGTAATATTCGCCATTCAAATGGCTTTTTTTCTATTAATGGTAATAAATTAATGGCGACTTTCCACTGAATTTCCACTGGATTTTCTATTAATGGTAATAAATGAATGGCGATTTGCCACTCAAATGGCTTTTTCCCATTAACGGTAAATGAATGGCAGTGTTCGAGTGGTAATATTTACCATTCATTTACCATTATCCTTTCAGGAATGATGATCGATGGAGAATTTTCGGATGTAACATTTTATATTAAATCGTTTTTTTTACACAGTTTAGTGACATCTCATTATTTTATACAGTACACACTTATAAATATTCATAAGGGATAAATACATAGGTTTGGTATAATACATAATTTGGTAATACATTGTTATGGTCAATAGACACGCGGTTAAGCGGCAAGCACCCATATACCGTACGAATTAAACCAAAACTACAAAAAAAATGCGCACAGAATTTTGCAGCAGATACAATAATACATTCATATACTTGTAAATTAAAAAGCCGCGATAATTCCGGCGGTAAATCACAACCGCGTAAATGCTTCACCATGCAGCGCGTCGCGTTCACTGTCGATTGCATTCGATATGATTCGATCTCGACGCTCTGGACGTCACCCAATAGCTCGTCGTTCCGCGCGCGAAATTTGAACGAACATATAGTATGTTATTATACGTGTCAATGTACGCACACACAATTGAACATTGATGATGATATCAGGGGGCTTATTACGGTTCTCGAATCGAGTGAAAATGACGAAAGTGAGTAGCTCACCCTATTACGGTCAATCTCACAAGGTGAAAAAACGAGATTATTCGCGTGAGTTTACTCGACACGAAATTCTGTGTCGAGAATCGTTGTGCGCATGCTCGTGAGTGTGATTTGCCTGCAAGTTCCATCAAAGCAACGCAGAGATCGCTCCATTTTTGTTGGTTAAAGAATAAAAATTATTGATACGCGTATCAAGAGACACGGCAGTTTCTTGACGCCACCGAATACGCGTACAATAAATAATTTAGTGATCGTAATGGTTATGCGACATCGTCATCGAATGATCATAATACGGCGAGCACTGTGCGATGCCTCAGATTTAGTATAACGTAAAATGAATTCCGTCGATTTTACAGGTTTTACCTTTATGCCTATAGAGGTTATATTTATCAATAATTTACATTTACAATTTAAAAAAATAAAATGGAATACACAAATAAAACGAGTATTCAGTAATTTGTTTAAAATTTGTGAAAGGAAACCCGTTATGTCGAGCACTGTGCGATGCCTCAGATTTAGTATAACGTAAAATGAATTCCGTCGATTTTACAGGTTTTACCTTTATGCATATAGAGGTTATATTTATCAATTATTTACATTTACAATTTAAAAAAATAAAATGGAATACACAAATAAAACGAGTATTTAGTAATTTGTTTAAAATTTGTGAAAGGAAACCCATTATGTGTATTCCTACATGCAAAGAACCTAACATTCATGCGATAAAATATTTACGTTTACAACGAAGATGAAAATTACGAATGCAATCAGTAATAATAATCTTCATTTCTTTCCATATAAATTCAATAATACTTTTTTTTGTTATTTCGTCACATTCATTTTCTTTAACGATTCTTTTTAGTATTTATGCAACTCAATTAAAATTTTTTTTTTAAATTCAAGGTTATGTTCTCTGACAAAATGGCGTCATCTTTCGTGAAAATGCGGCGAGATCACTAGCCGGAAGTGTGCTAGTGATTTCACATTTTCACTCGGCAGTTCCGTAATTGGGTGAGCGAACTCCCGTGAGATGAAAATGCGAGAAGTGAGTGATCTCGCTCGAGAACCGTAATAAGCCCCCAGACATTCCGTCTCAAGTCGATCATTGTATAACCCTTGCATTATTTTCTGTTTGTCGCGAAATAATTTATGTAATAGTACTAGTAAATTAATTGTATTCGGAAAAAAAATATAATGCGGAAAAATGATAAAGAAAAAAAAAAGAAACAAAAGACATTCCTCGTGAGAATTGAACAGAGAAAATAAGAAACAGAAGTAAATCACAATATACAACATGCTCATAATCTTGCCGTGATGTTATTTCATTGGAATTATAAGCCTATAAAAAATAACCTTTATTTCTATATTAGGATACGTTTGCCATTCGGATCACCATTGGTTTGAGTGATGTTGCCATTGAAGTCCCATTGAGGCGCCAATGTTAAGCAATGTAACTTTTTCCTACGGGATATGTATGTAATGAGTATATATACTCATATACATATGTATATAAGTAATTTATATCAGATATTATCACGTATGAGCGTATATCGTCAGGTGACCTCGTATACGGCCAAGTATAATATATGTATAATTATATATGACCGCATATGATAGCGACCGCGATCTTAAAGCGCGGTGTCGTTACTGGATTTCACCGTGACATTTCCATGGAATCCTATATTCTACTATGGTCTTCCCATGACAGTCTGTGTGATCACACAGGGATTCGTATGTTGTTTTTCTCTGATTTCGAAGTGAAATCCAATGGATTTTGTGTGGAGATTTCCATGGATCGTTACTGGATTTCACCGTAACTTTTCCATGGAATTCTACATTCTACTATGGTCTTCCCACGACAGTCTGTGTGATCACACATGGACTGGTATGTTGTTTTTCTCTGATTTCAACCTGGATTTTGCGTGGAGATTTCCATGGTTCGTTACTGGATTTCACCGTGACATTTCCATGGAATTCTACATTCTACTGTGGACTTCCCACGACAATCTGTGTGATCACACATAGATTCGTAGGTTTTTTTCTATGATTCTGATGGGAAATCTAGTGGATTTTGAGTGGAGATGTCCATGGATCGTTACTGGATTTTACCGTGACATTTCTATGGAATTCTACATTCTACTATGGACTGCTCATAATAATTTGTGTGATCGCACATGGATTCATATGCTTATTCTTCGAAAATTCCATAAGACGACTGATAGATTTCACATGCTAATTTTCATGGACTATGGATGGACATTTCCATGGTACTTTCACAGGAATTTATACGTAATCCGGGAGGTGTTCCTATGTGAAACCACATTACATCCATTTAGATACCCATGGGCTCATCTATACCAATTCAGACCACCATTTTAGGTAGTGAAACTACAGAAAGTCCATGTGCATCCTACTAGATTTCATACGGGAAGCCCGTGGAATTACCCGTATGGATTTTCCATGGTTCTGGGTTTCCATAGATTTAGATGTACATCCATATGATTCTATTGGTATCCATATTGTTCCATATGGATTCCCACCTGGGAATTTTCAGCAGGGCGAACCGGATATGTCCCAGTGCCGTCGCAAAAACACGAGACACGAGACACGAAAAAGAGTGCGAATAGCCACACCGTATAAAATTAGCAAAAAAAAAAGTCTGGCCGCCTCGACTAACCGAAAGATGCATAATCTTGTTAATTTATAAGCGATCGATAACTTGTCGTTTGAAAATTTTTTAGAAGTGTCAAACCGAATCGAAATAACCATGAAATAACCCTAAAAATGGGCAACGAAGTCCGTCTGACTGCGTCTGACTTCGTTGAAATGGGCAACGAAGTCAGACGTACATAGAAGCCCAGTTCCTATGCTTGGCGTGAAGACAATTTTTTTTGCTTGTATAAACGACCACTGGAGGAGCGACGATCGGGCTGTGACGTCACTCATAATCGAGTACGCCCAGTCACGGAATAGTGGGGCGTCTGAAGAGAGAGAGAGAGAGCTATATAGCGTCTGTCTCTGTTTAGAGCATAGGAATAGAAGGGAATATACATAGAGTATAGGAATAAAAGAGAACCCGAGGCATAATGAGAGACGCGAGGTGCGAATAAATGTATATGATGGGTATATAAATTACACTTACGGGATAATGAAATCCAAAAAATACCCATATATGAATTCCAAAAGCGGGAGCCCGCAATTTAAGTACAATAACTCTTGCTTAACTTTGAATGAGTGAAATAGTCGCGTGGTAACGCGTCCGGTTGTGGTTCACGCGGTCGGTGGTTCGATTCCCAGCGGTTGCAATACGTTTTTTTTTTTTTTTTATTTTAAATTCAAATAAAATTAATTGTGTTTCAAAATATATTGTCTCCAATGTGCATAACACGAAACGCGAATTTGCTATGGGAACACAATTTTACGTGACAATGAAACCTAAAAGAATATTATCCCCCCACTATTGTTGGTTCTCGAGATAATGATTAATAAATTCTCTATTTTTTAAAAATCATAACTTCGTAACGGCCGATCGGATTGAAACGATTAAAAAAAGAATCCTTTTTATTTTTTACGCCGTTTTCGAAAAAAAAAATATTCTGTCATCGGAGAAAAGCTCATTGGACAGTTTTCGGGGGAATTTTTTGTTTTTTTTTCTACGAAAGGGCCACCAGGAATTCCATTCACTATTTTTTTTTTCCTGGTAGAGGAGAGCGACACGCAACTCCACAGGATTATTTTGTGATGGAAGAGGGAAAAATTGTTTTTTGTCAATTTACCCTGAAAACTGTTTAATGAGCTTTTATCCGATGAGGGCATATTTTTCTAGAAGGGCGAAAAAAATAAAAAAGATTTTTTTTTTTAATCGTTAAAATCCGATCAGCCGTTACGAAGTTATGATTTTTACAAAATTGAGAATTTATTAATCATTATCTCGAGAACCAACAATAGTGGGGGGATGAAATTTTGGTGAAATTCATGGATATATTGTTCTTCGAAATGCCCCCATACTGAATACACCATTGATTTTGAATAATAACAACGCCAAAAATTTATTAACAAATTTGTTCAAAAAAGTATTTACGAAAACATCAATAACATTTATATTTTATCATATTAAATATTTGTTGATTTGTTTGGATAAGTGTAATTTATTTCCAATTTTTTTCTCTACTATTCCTTGAATGAATAGTCTTATTCATACAGTCTTTGAAAAAATTCAAATATAGGAATTTAAAAAAGGCAACATTAAAAAAATGCACACATATTCAAGAAAGTTAACGAGATAATTCGATCCAAAAGTAAACAGTCTGACGATAAGTTGAAAAAAAAAAATTTTTTACCAATTTTTCATTAACTTTTTAGCATTATTATTATCCAAAATGTTTATTATTAAATATTGCGGAATTTATTAAATAATTAAATCTTTATTAAATATTAACAATTTAATAATTAAATAGTAAATAAATAATTGAATAGTATCAAGAGATAGATCGTGATCGCACGCGTTCCCCAGTGCATTACGACTAGGAGAGACGGAGCAAGAGAGAGATCGCGCCAGTCCCCCAGTGTATTATGCCTGTAAGAGTAGCAGAGACAGAGCGAGAAAGAGATCGCACGCGTACCCTACTGCATTACGACTGTACGAGTAGGAGAGACGGAGCGAAAGAAAGAGAGACCGCATGGCCCCCCCACTGTATGATGGCTGTAGGAACGAAAGAGATGGAGCGAAAGAGAGATCGCATGATTCCCCCCAGTGTATCTTGCCCGTAAGAGTAGAAGAGACGGAACGTATGCTCTGCCATTGGCTCTGCTCGCGGCAGAGTAGTATGCGTGGCATCGGTGAGCCGTCTGTGTACAACACAACCATGCAGTGTCGCGAGCGCCCTCGTCAACTGGGGGGACCGAACTACGCCGGGGGATTTTGCACACGAAAAGCATAGGAACTGGGCTTCTATGTACGTCTGACTTCGTTGAAATGGGTTATCATGATGAAGTTAATTCTCGATCGTCTCGGCCGCTAGGTGGCCTAAGGCCTAAGCCATGTCACGGGCGTGCGTGAGCCTCAGCTCAGCCTCGAGAGGGGAAAAAAATAACGTTATTATTTTATGCATTTTCTGAAAGTTGTATTTTTCTTAATGACAAGTTATAAGTTTAATGTCCATTTAATCCCAATGGATAAAATTGTTGAATGTGAATGACAAACGATTATTTGAATCGTCCATATTCACAGTCAAAGATATTCACGAAATTTTCGCGCAAGCGCAGATATAATTAAATCATCATTTCGTGTCAGCTGACATACGAAATATAAATAATCGAGTGTGTGTGTGTGTGTGTGCATGAGTTCTCACTGTTTACGGAGTACAACGATGAATTAGAGAATCGTCTAATCATACCGGAAAAATCACGTAATCCGGTATTGCAATGAACGATTCGATTCACGATAACTAAAATTCCTAACCTCGTCGAATATTGCTTCTTCGTTACTCATTTTCGGAAAACAGAGGGGGAAAAAAAAAACACCTGATTGACGATAAATAATCGGATCCAAAGTTTTGTCAAGGTGTTTAATTTTAAAAAGGTCGCGAATGTCAATGTAATCGCAACACGTAAGTTTTTCTCGTAATAATTATGATAATCTTCATTGTACTTTTCGTGCCGAATTTATAATTTTTCGACAAATTATAATCGTTAATCGATTATACTTGGCCGAAATTCATAATTTCGAATGGAATTATAATGTCTGAGGAAAATTTAAATTATACACTTTGTAGTTAAAAAATGTTGATTGAAAAAAAACAATTTTCAACGATTATAATCGCAATCAAGAGGTTATTGATGATATATTTTGTTTAAACAACGATTCCTTCTTAGTCCGTATGAAAAAACCAAAATATTTGCAGTTTAGTTTTTCATGTTTTTTTTTGTTGTATATTTCAAAAAGCTCCTCAACGAGTAAATATTCAGATCAATTTTTCATTTCCCTCTTAGAGAAAGTTTAGCGACCGATGTATAAGAACGAGATAGCAAAAATTCCATTTGTAATTTCCTTAAAGCTTCTTCGCTTAACTGCCCGATCAACGCCGAGCAAAATATGATTCTCACGTACTTTCTTATGAACAAAACTTTAAGGATGTTTTGCACCATTTAAAATAATTTTATTATCAAAAAATAATAACTCAAACATAAAATTATTTACGAATGATCCTCGTACCTTGCCACCAGAGCTGTGAATCGATTGGAAATCTTCTAATTCTTGCTTAAAACCGAAGAACCAAATGTATTTTTAATTATCACATAATATTAAAGTCGAAACAAGAAAAACAAGAATAATGTATAAGATTATAAAAATTATCAGAGCCAAAAAAAAAAGTAACGATTTTGACAAAAAAATTTTGAACAATTAGTGCAAAAAATTTTATAATATAAATATTTTCAGTTCATTTAGGATGCATACAACCAAAGATCTCGAAAAAAGTCAATTGTTCGAATGGTTTTTGGCATTGACAATCGGAGAACAATTTTCTCATAAAAACAAAACTTTCTCTGTGAATGACATGATTAAAAAAGATGAATTCATCGCTGGTTATGCAAATTTTGAGTAATTGTCGAAGAAAGTTATATAAAATGTTTAAAATACTTGGATAAAATGTTTAAAAAATTAAATCGAAATTATTGTTTGATTTATATCGCATAGAAATAACATGATTACGAAATATTGCATGGAACGGCAAAACAAAAACAAAAAAGTGACAAAATAACCGACGCTGCTTACTTATTCCCCAACAATATATGCGGCGAGAAATATTAAGATTATGATAAAAATTATTATGATAAGTATACAAATATGATTTGGGATAAATATAGTTATCGTCAAATGACAATGGTAATTTTACTTCGATTTTCTATACTGTAGGTAGTGTGTGGGTGAACGCGTAAATTCTGTAGTGGAAATAATAAGCATCGCTCGATATCGAATTTTCAAAAAAAAAAAAAAAAAAAACAATTTTTAATAATATTTAGAATATTTTTCTCACAATATCTCAAATAATCCATAAATGATATTTTAAAAAATGTCTGGACGTATGTTTGCGTGTGTGTGTGTGTGTGTGTGTCTGCCATGTCTTGAGAATTAGGACTGAAATTTTGCACAAATTTAAAGCATTCGCTGAACAGTTCAAGATCTTCTGTGAGATTTTGAATTTTTTTACAACTGTTGATCACAATCTGTTGATACAACTGTTATGATTGTTATTCAATTTAGCGAAGATTGCTCAAAGGCTTCGGATTTGAATTTTTAATTTTGAATATTTTCAAAATGGTCTTTGATACCGGTGTTTTTTTTTTTTTTAATTCGATCTTGACATTGAACTGTTCGATCGCAATGTACATTCATTGAAAAGGAATCTATAAAATCACCGAGTCACATTAAAAAAGAAAATGCAACGAAGAGTCTCGGTTGAGAAATTTTACCCACCGAATTGTCTAATTTACAGGCAAAAAAAATAAAAAATCTTCGATTTCGATGAACGACGAGAACGCACAAAAGTCAGTGTCGAAAGTTTCGATGAATAATTTATCCGATGAGAACACTGTCCGAAGATGACGCTGCTCCACAGACTGACGACATGTGGAAGAATCTTTCGGAGTTCCCAAGCCACGATTGGCGCATCGAAAAAGTGTCATTATCACGGATGGAAAATTGATACGTCAATATTTCCGAATGCATCGAGAAGAAAGATCATTATTGTCCCGATCAGATCGAGATCGACGGAATCCGCTAAATCCAAGATCGAGATAGCGTCACTGACGAAGGATCAGAAGAAATCGGAGCTCAGGAGACTCTTTGGACTGGCAGCCCCGGAAAAATGGAGGCTGATCGGGGCAATCGGTTTGCTCGTCGTTTCGTCGACCGTGACAATGGCAGTGCCGTTTTGTCTTGGAAAAATCATCGATATAATCTACACGAGCGACAAGCGAAAGACTCGTGAAAATTTGAACAAGCTCAGTCTCGCGCTTTTGGCGGTTTTTTTAATCGGCGGTATATGCAATTTCGGTCGTGTTTATTTGATGTCGACAACGGGACACAGGATAACGCAATCGTTGAGAAAAAAATCGTATTCTGCTATACTGAGCCAGGAAACGGGAATGTTCGATAGAGTCAGTACGGGCGAGCTTGTCGGACGATTGACTGGTAATAAATTTTTTATTTTTAAAATTTATCCTACCCAGACGATCCATGAGTCTGGACAAATTAGCTCCAAATTAGCTCCAAATTTTTCCAAAAACAGCAATCTAAAAAAAAAAAAAAAAACCTCGAAGCTTTCTATCTGATATTTAATTTTATACTTGATACTTTTAATCAAATATTCTTAAGGGATCATCTCAGTGTGACCGCCCGAAAAATCACTGATTTTCGCGATTTTTTTTTTCATGGTTAGGATATCCTAATCGGTCTGGGTTTTTTTAAAAAATAAATTAAAGCAGCGATGAAGAATACAAAATGATTTTTGTTGCCGTGATTTTTTAGTTTTTTATTATTGTTATTAATTATCAAAAATGTTGTAAAAAAAAAAAAAGAGTCCTAATCGGTGTCCACTTTTCCGGGCTCAATTTTGATCGGAAACAAAAATTTGAAAAAGATTATTAATCTGTAGGAAAGCCGCTATCGTCATATGGAGGCTTTATTTAAAAAAAATTTTTTTTTGACAAAATGGCGGCGATTTGAACAAAAAGTAGTGAATTTGGCCTTTTTTTCGACAGTTTTTCGAGAAAAAAAAATAGGAAGTTTAAAAAAAAGCTTCCATAGGACGATAGAGAATGACAAGAAGAATGTTCTGTAAAACTTTGAAATCGATAGCTTGAAAACTCTTCTCTCGGCAGCGGACACCGTTTTGAAAAACACCATTCCGAGAAAAACGCGCTTAAACTTTGAGATCTGTATTGCTATTGAGATTGTATTGAGATTTGTAATGCTGTACTGACGAAAATAATTCGAATTTCGATTTAAAAATTTAACAGCATGTTTGTAACCGTGTATACTATCCGATAATTAAAAAAAAAAAAACGATTTTTTGAAAATTTCACACTGAGATGATCCCTTAAGGAGGTTCTTAACCCAGAGAAAAACGGTAAGAATTATTATAAAATTGGAGGGGAGGTTTGTGCTGGTACTGGGAATACACCGTAATTATTTCAGATTTTTTGACCGCGTATAATAGTTGAGGAGAAAAAAAAATATTAAATATGCGGCTTATACATGGGCTCTTATGGGAGAAGTATTCAAAGTTATGATTGGAGATTATTTTAGGAGTGAAAAAACGGTAAAATTTCCCCGAAGAACCGCTTAAACGACAGATTAGACCTTCATAGCTATAATTTGCCCATTGAGAAAATTTTTCACCGTTCCGATTGTGTAATATACTTGTAAACAGAATTGAGCGTGTGTAATGGCTTGGTGAAACAAATGCCGAACGCAACCTGCCCCGCACGTCACCCGCGCCGCGCCAACACGTTCCCCTTGCCGCACCGAATTGATGTTAAGAACCTCCTTAAATCTTCCCGAATCGTTCCGATATCCCGCGAAAAACCATAAGAAGCTTCGATAGCATCGGTATAGCGGGAGATATTGAAATTTGTCGAATATTCGGAGCATCCGCATCAAACTCGCGAATTATCCAATTCGGGAGCGATTTTTTAAAGATATTTTTTTCGGTATTGAGGTCCTAATTTAACAGTTGGAATCCCGAAAATTCATGAAAATCGTCTGAAAACCAAAAACTAGGCAAGAAAAGTCACCCTCGCGGTCACATGGTATCCTATTTCGATAAAAAAAAAAAAAAAAAATAACGATAACAATTATCATTATCGTATATTAACTGCAGAAATATCGTTCAATGACGTCGAAGCGATTCACGTGATTAATGAAAAGTTATTTATTTATTTATTTTTTTTTTCATCAGGTGACGCGCAACTCGTGAGTACGGCAGTTACGAGCAACATTTCGGACGGTTTGAGATCAACGATAATGACCATTGCCGGTGTCTCGATGATGTTTTACGTTTCGCCACAATTGACGGTCATAAGCCTCGCTATTGTGCCACCAGTCGCGGCAATGGCCGTTGTTTACGGTCGTTACGTAAAGAAAATCTCGAAAGACGTGCAAAATAGCCTCGCAAGGCTGAACACCACGGCCGAGGAGAGAATCGGCAATATAAGAACCGTAAAAGCTTTTGCACAGGAGAAAAACGAGATAGCGAGATATTGCGTTAAATTGAATGATTTATTGGAGCTCTGCTACAAGGAGAGCTTTTATCGTGGATTGTTCTTCGGTATGACGGGATTGTCCGGTAATGCGATAATTCTTTCGGTTCTTTATTACGGCGGTGTAATGATAACCGATGAGACGATAACAGTGGGAAATTTGAGCGCTTTTCTTCTCTATGCCGCGTACATCGGGGTCTCGATAAGCGGTTTGTCGAGCTTTTATTCCGAATTGAATCGAGCATTGGGCGCCAGTACGCGTCTCTTTCAGCTCATTGATCGTCAGCCAAGGATACCGATAACCGGTGGTACGATACCGGAAGTGCCATTGTACGGTGACATTAAATTTCGCGATATAAGCTTCAGATATCCGGCCCGCGATGACTGCTGGATCCTCAAGGATTTTAGTCTTCACGTGGGCGAATCCTCGATAACTGCGATCGTCGGACCTTCCGGATCGGGAAAATCAACGATAGCCTCGTTGCTCCTGAGACTCTACGATCCAAATTCTGGCTTCGTGCTGCTCGATAATCATGATCTGCGAGATTTGGAGCCTCGATGGGTCAAGTCGCAGATCGGTTTTGTCGCGCAAGAGCCCGTTCTCTTCGGTGGCACTATAAGGGACAATATATGTTATGGGCTTGAGAGAGCATCCGACGATGATGTCAGAGAGGCGGCACGTCGGGCGAATGTTTTGGAATTTGCTGAAAAAATGCCCGATGGACTGAATACGATGGTCGGTGAGAGGGGAATTACATTGAGCGGTGGGCAACGACAGAGAGTCGCTATAGCCCGTGCCCTCATCAAGGTAAGATAAAATATTGCAAATCTTGAATTATAATTACTTTCGAATAATTATGGATATTTGGTTTTCATGGAAGAACGAGGAGAAAAGCGCGATTCGCGATGACGCTGGGGAGAATTTTGGGCGAACGAGGCACGAGAATGTTGAAAACTTGATGAAAATTTTATAATTTTTCGGTTTTTCGTTTTATCTTTTTTATTTTTACGGCTGATTTAATTGCTACGTGGGTTGATCTATTAATGCGGAAGGATTTCAAGATCGTGTGAAAGACGATGAGAAACTCCGATGGCAAGTGCATCAAACTCGCGAATTATACCCGATTTGGAAGCGATTTTCTCGATGTTTTTTTTTTTTTTTTTTTCGGCATTGGGCTCTTAATTCGACGGTTGGTATCTTGAAAACTCGTGAAAATCTCTTTAAGATTGAAAACTGGGCTAGGAAAGTGACGCGCTTGGGCCTGTAACGTGGTGCAAGTAGAATATTTGCGAAACATCCGTACAGAAAATTGTTCACATTTTTGGGACAATGCCATTTCTATAATTTTCCACGTCCAGGAACAGAAAAAAAATGCTCGTTGAATAGGATTTTTGTCCGTCCGGAGTCTAATTGCCCGATTTTTCGGAATTAAGCTGTACAATATAATTATTACATCTATTTCTGTTGCAGACCTCTCGAATTTTAATCGTAAATGTAAATTTCTATGTTGAATATTTACATTTTCTGACCATTAAGCCCATAGCACAATTCGAGGAAATAATAAATAGGAATGAAAATCAGTCAATCACATCGCACCTCAGACAAGATACACCAATCAAATCGCTGTTTCTTATTTCATATTTATTCGCTATTGGAGTTCTTATTTCATATTCTTATTTCGCTATTGGAGTGCAGTTTGTGACAGTTAGAATTGCAAAAATGGGACATTTATACTTGAAACTGCGACGAATTTACGATTTCGTAGTAGGAGACCTAAATAATCGAAATATAACTGAAGGGGAAGAAATTTTGAAATCCGGACAAGTGGTGGTGGTTTGATGTACACTGCAAAAACCGAAAAAAAAAACATGAAATATTAGGGCTTAGCACACTCTGATTGAAGACTTCGGGTCGCATCGAGACATTTTAAGCACTCTTATCCACATTTTCCGTCGATCTGTCATTTCACGCATGCCGAATAAATTTGTCCGAGATACTTTACCGGCGTTTTTAACGAGAAACCGGTGAAATGTCACGTATCGATCCGCGAACGCACGAGAATGACATTCGAACACGCAACAATAAACTCAATAAACTGGGCTGAATTTCGCAGATTCGACCATTTCGACAGTCTCCATTCCGATATCCAATAATATAAAAATTTGAACTACAGCTTTTTTGTTAATTTGAACAGATACAGAAATGTAAAAACTAATTTACACGCTGTATCGTGTGCATCGCGTGTACAAATAAAGTCTTTTGCACTCCAATAGCAGTTCGTCAAAAACCCGCTAGGAGTCGCATGCTTAATGTCGATCGTCAATTGTGTCACCGGCTTTAGGCTCTAGATTGAGGTCTCCAGAATTACCTGTTTGAGTTTCAAATGTTCATGAAGCCAAGTGGCAATTCTGATGAACTTGTAGTATAAAAAGCATAGGCTCTTATGAATGAAATATGTTTTATTTAATTTTTTACAATTATTTAGGAACCGCTAGGCTTCGAAATAGTTAGAAACGGAAAGTTAATTTTTTTTTTTTTTTTTTTTTTTTTTTTTTTTTTTTTTTCAAGTTATGCCCAAAAAGATCGACTGTCATAGGATTTATGGTCTATTTCAATTATGATTTTTTTTTTAGGAGCGTGAGTCCGTGGGACATGATAGAGGGATCAAACTATCTTATAATGTTCAGTCAGAGCTTACAACTTTGCGAGTAATTTAGAGGAAACAATTTTCAAATCTCATCTCGCAGAAATTTTTTTCCTCCTCCTCCTCTATCGTCATATAGTTTAACGATTTCTTTAGTTTAACGGTTACCAATATCTAAGAAAGTTGAAGCGATCATAGATTTATTTAAAATTCAATATTTCATGAAATAGCAAGTCGTTTATATTTCTCCCGAAATTCCTAGAACTAGAATTAATCCTAGAACTTCCGCATCCGATCACTACCGCTTCACTGTGGGTGTTTTACTACCCAGCCAACTTCAGGAAACGCTGGGGTTTCAGCTGCAATAGAGATTTTTTTCATGAATCCAACGCAGAATTTTCCGTTGAAGAATTCAGAATACGAGTGAGTCAGATAAAGTCAGATTTTGCAACAATATATGTGGGATCATAGTCATATGGCAGTGTTATACTGATAAAATGAGAAAGATATTTATTCAAATAGATATTACATAGATCGTTAATATAGCTGAGTCTTTCCATGTCGCGTTCTCGTCCTCGATTACCATGCACTTTCTTCCGCTCGCGTACACTCCTTGATCTCTCATTCTTTTCCCTTTCGAGCCCTCTCTCACTCTCACTCGTTCATTATTTCCCTAATTATACCGTTCACCCTTCACCCTTTGTACCATTCACCCTTCGTCCATCCGGCAGGCAGCCGAGTGACCACGAACCAACTGGCCACAGTGTCAACTGTACACCACACGGATAGCAAACTTATGAATGTATGCATACATACATTCATAAATTTGTTATCCATGTAGTGTACAGTTGACGCTGTGGCCAGTTGGTTCGTGGTCACTCGGCTGCCTGCCGTCCATCCGATCACCCAAAATACTCAGTCATTCGTTTTCAATAAGACGCTATCATAAAACCGTAATAAAATACTTCCACTTTTCATTCACGCATCCAGACATTCTTAATCCTTCTTCCTTTCCTTTTCACAAGGTATTTTCTGTCTCACTCTCTTTCATTCTTTCTCTCTTCCATTGCTCATGCATACACACTTTTACACCTTTACACTACATCCACATATATTATAAATAAATCGTGTTTTTGGAAGGCATGCTTTCCATCAAAAATTCATAACTTCTGTAATTTTTAATTTTTTTCGAATTTCTCCTGCGTCATCGGATGGACGGCAGGCAGCCGAGTGACCACGAACCAACTGGCCACAGTGTCAACTGTACACCACACGGATAGCAAACTTATGAATGTATGCATACATACATTCATAAATTTGTTATCCATGTAGTGTACAGTTGACGCTGTGGCCAGTTGGTTCGTGGTCACTCGGCTGCCTGCCGTCCATCCGATCACCCAAAATACTCAGTCATTCGTTTTCAATAAGACGCTATCATAAAACCGTAATAAAATACTTCCACTTTTCATTCACGCATCCAGACATTCTTAATCCTTCTTCCTTTCCTTTTCACAAGGTATTTTCTGTCTCACTCTCTTTCATTCTTTCTCTCTTCCATTGCTCATGCATACACACTTTTACACCTTTACACTACATCCACATATATTATAAATAAATCGTGTTTTTGGAAGGCATGCTTTCCATCAAAAATTCATAACTTCTGTAATTTTTAATTTTTTTCGAATTTATCCTGCGTCATTTTAAAGAGGAAGGTTGACACTTTTGATAAAAAAAATTTTCCATTGTAGTTCGCTCGAAAAAGTACAATTATTTGAAAGTAAGGCTTTTTTACATCAGAGAAATGCAAGTTTTTGATTGTAAAGTTCATTAATTTTTGAATTTCTGGTCCTTCTTATTGTTCCCGATGGCATTATAAATAGATTACGGTGCTACTTTTTGAAAAAAAAAATTACGCGGTCCATAATAATAAAAAAATAACTATCGGACAGGGGTTTTCTTAATAAGTAAATCTGTGGTGATTACGAAAAGAATAATATTTTTTTGACAGAATATAGCACACAATTTACTCATCGCTTGTCGTACAAAATGCACATAGCGAGCTTCGATCTTCCTCGCACGTGTGTCTGAGACAGGATGCGCAGACTTTTTTTGGTTTTTTTTTTTTTCGATCTCGTTGATAGTCGCAGAAGTAGCAGTGACTTTGTTTCTCACAGAGCCCGAGGCTGTTCTATCTTCCGGAATATCCATTATGCGGAATTTCAAATTTTTTCGCAGTGTGGGCACGAGCAGCCTCTTTTTGTCAAGCCAAGGCTCAATCAGAGATTTCGCCAGTTCATTCAAAAACGTCCGTCGGTTTTTCAATTCGTTCGCTTAATCGCTTTATTTTATTTCATTTTATTTTATAAAATTTGTCACTTGTATACCGGCACTTGAACGTACTATAGGGTATTTTGTCAAATTACCTCGCAATTAAATATTGAAATAATCCAAATAAGTATTATAAGTCAATTATACTTACATAATTACGAACGTCGATGTCAATAGAGAGACAAAATTTATGCAGTCGAAAAAGTTGCGCGAGCGGTATATACAATGGTTGTGAGCCACCCAGAGCGAACTTTGATGCGTCGTACCAGAGACGCAAGGGCCTACCTGCTCTGAGTAACCATATGAGGCAGAAAAAAAAGGCCTGGGTGCATCACACCCAGGTTTACCGTTCTAGGATTAATACCATAAAATCTCTGATGTTCTTCGGTAATTATCAAAAAAATTGCAGCAAACGAAAGAAGTTTGAATGTCTCTTTCATCAAAACAAAAAGCGTTCCCATATTTCAATCATTTTATAAATATGATTTTGTGAATTTCGGAAAAATTGAAAAGTTTTCGTAAACGAGAGGATTCACCTGTAGGGAAGAAAGTATAGAAAAAAAATGTATTACACGAGAATGTTTATTATATTTTTCCACAGAATCCCAAGATCCTTATACTGGACGAGGCAACGAGTGCTCTCGATGCGGAGAGCGAGAATTACGTGCAAGAGGCTTTGGAGCGAGCTACAGCTGGACGAACGGTCCTAACGATAGCTCATCGTCTGAGCACAATTAAAAATGCCGATCGAATTGCCGTGCTCGATCGTGGACGCGTCGTCGAGACCGGAACATACCCCGAGCTCATGCAACTTGATAATGGACTTTTCAAGAAGCTGGTCAAGCATCAAACCTTCGGTTGAGAGGGAAAACAAAGCAAAACAAAAACAAAAAAAAAAACAAAAATAGCTCTCGATTTCTCTCGTTTTCTCGGTGGTGGCGGTGGTGGTGACGGTCTCCGGGAGGGAGAAGCAAAGTGAGAACGAGAGAGAAAGGAAATTTAGCGAATTAGGGGGGAACACACACGGTTTGGACAGGTATACTTTGGCGATTATTGCGGAGGCCGATGTGAGCGAGTAAGGTTTCTCGACGAATTAACGATCCGGAGCTTAAATATCGCTCGACATTCGAACGAAAAGCATTGCTCGACCCGTGAGGAAGGAAAAAAAAAGAGAAAAATAAGAACATCTTTTACGTTCAACTTATTCGGGAATTTTCGAATTGTTATTAAAAAAAAAAAAAAAAAAAAAACAGTGGGGGTCTTTTTTTTGCTTGATAATATTTAAATTACGTCACGAGACTCGTCGATGTTATTCAACAGTAAAATCGACCATTGGACTTTGTCATGAATTCACACAGTGTCATGTATACAGTGCGTTGTTTTTTTTTTTTTTTTTTTTTTAATCGACTTTGCATAGAATCTTGATGTTTTTTTTTTCGTTTATTTATGTCTGATAAATCCGGCATCGAGTTCAAGTGCGTTGAAAATCATCATACAATACTGTCTCTTTGGAGGGGAAAAAATAAAAATGAACTAGAGAGACGAGGCAAGAGTCTTTGATTGCTCGTGAAGTGTTGGTTTTGCGCTTCAACGAGAGAGAGAGAGAGAGTGAGGTAATAGAGGCGCGAATATCGTCGTTCAGAGTTACTTCTGGATATATTAGGAAAAAAATTCACGATTCAGTGTTTCGTTTCGTTTTCGTTTTAATTTTTTCGCGCTTTATTACAAAAACGTGACGATCGCACGAGTCGGGAGTATAACGAGAGACAATACAGCCGATATCTTCGTTCGATATACAACCGTGAGTCAATATCGTCAATAATTTTTTGTTTATCGTAACAGATTTTTCGGTGTAAGATCGGTTATTCATATTTTTACCGTTCCCCTCGTGACTTTTACCCTTTTTCTCGGATGGAAAAAAAAAACTTTTCCACGCGAAAAAGCTTTTTCAACGCCTGTTGGCATACATTTTTTTGATGAAAGAAGAAAAAAACATTTTTTTCGGTCAAGAACTGTGGAATCTTCGATGCCGAAAAGGAAAGGTGATTTTTCCGGAATTTTACTTATGAAGAAAAAATTTAGCTGCCCTTTCGGAAACTTTGAGGTTGATTTATCATTTTGTATGATTAAAGATAATCCTTTTTTTTTTAATTTAAAATTCAAGTTTTCAGGAGTAAGGCTTTATTTTTTGTTTATAAAGAAAAATCTTGAAATTTACCTGTTTTTGCAGCGTCCAAATTCTCCCGTTAATAGTAATTTTTCGAGTTATTGAACCTGAATTGTTACTATTGAGTTGCGATTTATCCGCAAATTGCTTTTTTTTTCCCCGAAGGGCGAAGAATATTCTAATATTGATTCGATTTGCCAGCCAGCGTAGCGCTGAGAAATCATTTTGATCTAAAAAAAATACCCCTCAAGGAGAGATCGCAGGGTATAGAACTTGGTTTTTTGAGGATGTATGAGGGATAATTGAAAAAAAAAATCAATATTTTTGTGAAGAAAAAAAGTGCGGTCTCCCGCAAACTTTTTTTTTTCCATAAATATTATTTTTCACATACCTAGCCCGACGAACAACAGAAAAATTCCTTCGGTTGGGACAATTCTAGTCAGAGGCCAGAGAAAAAAAAATTTCTATTCAATTTCCACGTCGAATTTAAAATTTTTGGCCCAATTTAAATTGAATAAGCTAAAAAATTTGTAGAATTAATCGTCCGTATTAATTACAATGTTTTGTAATAATTAAAATTTATCGGGGAAGAAAAAACAAGTAATTTTTTTCAAAAAAATTGGTCAGCGAATGTTTTTTTTTTCCCCCTTTGTTAACAATTTTTAAATTCGATCCTTGCACAAACCTTGACATTCAATGATTGATTCGTTGAATTTTTCATCTCATTAAATTTTTTTTTTATGTAACTGCATATCCCATAAATCCTACGGAAA
This sequence comes from Rhorus exstirpatorius, assembly GCA_963564615.1. Taxonomy (NCBI): domain Eukaryota; kingdom Metazoa; phylum Arthropoda; class Insecta; order Hymenoptera; family Ichneumonidae; genus Rhorus; species Rhorus exstirpatorius. The sequence continues at coordinate 20,532,058 of OY751313.1, forward strand.
ATAGGAAAGGAATTAAAAAAGAAATCCGAGACACATAATTACGGATAAAACAAAAATATCTGGACTATCGCTCTCCGGAATAATTATAAATAAATAAATACAATGTATTTTTTCTTCGTTAATCGGTGTTAACATTTTTTTTCCCCCCACACACACACACCACACACGCAGCCTATATTTCCACCATGAAACCGAGTTAAGTAGTTCGTTTTTTTTTTTTTTTCCAGTGTATCGTGAAGAATGTTTCTTCGTACAGTGACAATTCGAACGTGTTTAGCTGCTGATCGTTCAGGGCCAAAGTATACGATAACGAAGCGCAATTATGCAGCTGCTGTACTCAAAAGTCCTTATGGGGATATAAAGATTCCCGATCAGACGTTGCCCCAGTTTTTGTGGTCTCGATCGAGCCAATGGGAGAATCTACCGGCGGTGGTAAAATCTTGAATTTTTATTCTATATATATATTTTTTTTATCTGCAGGCGTCTGAAAAATCCATTCGTGGCAGAGAAATGGATTTTTTTTTAAAACAATTTTTTTCCACAGTCTCATTCGAATTTTGGAAGAAGAAATAATTTTTTTTTTCTTTTCCAAACTTTTCACGCTGTTCTGAAAAAAAAAAGTTTTCCTTTTTTTTTCAAGCGCACGATAGATGCAATGTCGAAACAAATTTTTTTCATCGAGATTTTGCGAGTCACGTAATTCAGACATTGGCGCATACGATGAATTAAAGTGCCTGAAATTATTTTTCCTTCGAAATCTCAACGTGGCCACGAGAAATATTGTCAAATAAGTGAAAAAAAAAAATTGCTTTTGCTGTCGAAAAAGTTGGGAGAAAATTTTTAAACAGTTTACATATCGTATATTTTTCACAAGTTGAATATTGATATTTCAGTGACGAAAAATGAGTTTACCCCGCATAGCAAAAAAAAAAAGGGCAAAAATCAGTTTACTTCGTAACGGTTCGCTGATAAGTCTAATCGAGCCTTCGCTCATCCAGCAATTCGCGTCGAAGATAATTGTAAACAAAAGGCAGAGGAAGGGGGGAAAAAGAAGAAGAAGAAAAAGAAAGAAAAAAAAATACGAGTGAACTCGATAAAGACAGAGTTCGCGTGAGCGTTTTTTTTTTTTTTTTTTTTTTTTTTTTTCACCGCCATGGCCTCGTTTATCCAAAGAGACGAGGAATAATTTTCTAACGCTTTTGGTTTGTATCGCAGACTTGTGGAGTTTCCGGTCGTTCCTACACTTATGGAATGGCAAAAATGTTGACGGAACAATGCGCGAAAGGTCTCGTGGCGAAATTACCACTCGACAAAGGCGACAGAATTGGCCTGCTTATGCCAAATCTACCGGAATATCTGATCGGCATACACGGCTGTTTGGACGCTGGTTTTGTTCCGACCTTTGTAAATCCACTTTACATCAACGACGAGATCGCGAGACAATATTCAAACGCCGGTGTACGCTGTATCGTTACCATACCCCAGTTACTCGAGAACGCTATCGAGGTGTCTCGTAGCCTCGATGATTATGCGCTCACGATAAACGTGGGCGGTGAAAGCGATGTCGACAGAAAGTAAGAATTTTCATGATGTCAGCCCGTCCTTTATACTTATATATTTATGGATCGACGAACCAAATGAAAATATGAGTCAGGATGAATTTCGTGATACGGATTGGATATTCCTGCACGAAAGAGAAACGGGGGGGGGGGGGGGGGGGGCCATTGAGTGAATGAAAATATGAGTCAGGATCAATTTCGTGATTAGAAATTATGTTTCTGCATGAAGAAGAAGAAGTTGGCCTTTGATTGGATGGCTGAAAAGTACAGGTGCCTTGTTCGAACGACAGTCGTAAAACAGTGCATAATGGGAGCCTGAATATATGCCAAAATGATGTTTGATTCAACAAATTTTCACTGCCAAACGCCTTTCTCGTCACGTGAAAAAAATTCATGATCGCTATTTTCGAGGCATCCTTGGGTTATAATTCCCTGTGGGGGACGTCTTCTCGATGCTTTTCAGCCTCGATGCACCTTGAGGCATGTTTTAGGTACCCTCCGTACCTAAAATTTCAGCAAGACCGCAATGTTACATAAAATTTGATAAAGCTACAAGGGTACCTCTAAAATTTGAGTAAGAGATTTTTCGAAACTTGTCACGATGGGAAGAAATAAATCATTCCGCTCAAAATTCACATTTCCTTAGCTTTGCATCAAAAGTAAACTCAATATATTTTGCATTTTTATTCAAATCCTTGAAAGCTCTGGAGGATTTTAGGTTTTTTTTTGTCCTTGGATTCGTTTGATCGCGCGCAAAAAAAAAAAACGAGTAATACTGAATGAAAGCGTGATCGTGACGCTTTTTTTTTTCTTCATGATTAATCCATGCTAAATTTGTCGAATTTGGATTCATTTATTCGGTGCATACAGCGAATAATCGTGCATTCGGGACAAATGCATCAAACTCGCGAATCAATCAATTCGCGGTAGCGATTTTCTAGAATGTTTCTTTTTTTTTTAACCCCTGACAGGCAAACATCCAAACCGTATTCCTCTCCAGGCAATGAGTGTAAAAAATACCCAGTCGAAATTAATCTCAAATATCTCGGCTCCTAATAAAGCTAGCAAGTTTTTTTTTTTTTTAATTAAAGTTCAAACGATTTTGCATAAAATAGCGATATTATGAAAATGATTTATTTGAACTATAGAGTTAAAAATGAACGTTGAAACTCAAAAAAGTGAGTGAGTGCGCCGAGAAAAATAATTTTTTGGGGGGAAAATTTAACACTCATTGCCTGTCAGGGGTTAAATTTGGCTCCTAATTTAACGGTTGGTGCCTCGAAAAAACTCGTGAAAAATCGTCTGAAACCTGAAAACTGGGCAAAAAAAAGTCATGCGCTTCGGTCTGAAAGTGGCGCTAGTGGAATATTTGCGAACTATCTGCACAGCAATCCACTATAGCACGTAAATTTTTTGGTTCAATGACATTCCTCTAATTTTTCATGTACATTAATTTATACAATAATTATTACATTCATTTGTGTTTTAGACCTCATGGATTTTAGCCGAAAATGTACATTTTCATATTGAATTTTTACATTTTCTGGCCATTAGGCTCTAGATTGAAGTCTCTATTGAATTAAAAATTATTCAGTCTCGTGGTTTAGGAATGGTATTGTTTCAAAATTTAACATGCATTCTGTTTTTATGCCAGCGAGTCCGGATCAACCAGATCGTTCTCAATGTTCTCAAAAAACTTTGAAAATATTTTTCTCTAATATGGCTTTATCGAATGAAAATTTAAAAAAATTAGGGCTCCATGCGTACCGTTATTCCACGCGGTTACTGTCTCCAATTCCAGTGAATTTCGTGATGTCACCTCCGATGAAAATGCATCGAAAATGTTGAAGCGCTAATAGCTCGATTATTTTTTTTTTCTCCAAAATTTTGCTTATTTTTCACTCGATTGGCCAATTCCACTTAAAACTACTTTGACGTCAATCGACGGCTTAATAATTATAAAAAAAAAAGCGAGAGCCTATGATTTTTCGCACCGCAAATCTAGCGAATTTCAAAGTAAAAAAAAGAAAAAGAGCTGCCCCCATCTCCAATGAACGAATCCATTCTTTTATCAATATTTTCTTCGGCCGAATCATGCGCTTTGTGCCTCATAGAATTCTAGGTCTTCAAGAACTCTTGGCATCGGATCACGAAGACGTCAAACTGCCAAAAGTAAATCCGGACGATGTGGCAATATTGCCTTACAGCTCCGGTACGACCGGTCTGCCCAAAGGCGTAGCGCTGACTCATAGAAATCTCGTTGCCAATATAATTCAAGCCTCGCATCCCGAGATAACGGAAGTTAGATCATCGACCCGCGTCGAGGATCAAGAAATCGTATTATCGGTTTTGCCATTTTTTCATATTTATGGTTTCAACGCGATACTGAATTTTTGCACTCATCACGGCGTTCACACGGTTACCATACCGAGATTCACCCCCGAGGATTATCTTCGTTGTCTCGTCGAGTACAGGCCAACGACAATATTCGCTGTGCCATCGTTGATCCTGTTTCTCGCAACGAATCCCAATGTGACGGATCAACATTTGGAATCCGTGAAACGAATAATATGCGCAGCTGCGCCGCTTGGCGCCAACATTATTCGCAAATTCAAGGAAAAAATTAACAGAGATGACTTCACGTTCGAGCAAGGATACGGAATGACCGAGACGAGTCCCGTTCTTCTTATGACGCCCAGAGCGCAATCGGCATCGAAAACCGGAAGTGTTGGCCGTTTGTTGCCATCGACAGAGGCAAAATTGATTGGTCTAGTCGATAGCATGGAGATCACGAGTTCCAACGTTTCTGGAGAATTATTGGTCAGAGGACCACAGGTTATGAAGGAATATCTGAAAAATCCCGAAGCTACAAATGATATAATCGACTCTGAGGGATGGTTGCACACGGGTGACGTTGCTTATCACGACGACGATGGATATTTTTACATTATCGACAGAACCAAAGAGCTCATCAAGGTCAAAGGCAATCAGGTAGGAATAACTGAGAAAAATAGTTGAGTAACCTTTACTTCCAGAATGATATTATCAAAATATGGTCGTCAGTTCGTTTTTTAAAAGAAAAAAAAAAAAAATGATTTGCTCTAGTACAAATCGCGGCTCGAGGGCTGTTCGAATTCGCACTTGAACGTTTAATTTTATAACAATTTAAGGTAGTACGAGCACTAATTTGATCATGAGCAATAGATAGAGAATCTAAGTAGAAACTAAAGTACTATTTACGGGTTATTCCCACTGAATAACTGAATCCAAAATCTACTTGACATGATTTCTCATGAATCATGGTCCCATTTGAATTTCGCGATTATAGATGAATGTTGAGACAAAAAAACGCGAAACGTATCAAAAGTTTCAAGGGCTTCGATGAATCCACGCAGCGCAAGTCTCTGAATGATTACTCGAAGATATCATTGATGAGAGGTCTTGAAGAATTTTATCAAAAATTTGTACTGAAATTTCATTATAAATACATCTTAAAGTAGTCTTAATGATCTCGAATGCGTTTTGATTTCTGACTTTTTTTTTGAAAGATCTGAATTTTTTTTAAATTTAAAACCGATTATAAATGAGCATATTAAGATATTATAGGAGGGTTGATCGGGTTAGGAAAAAAATCTACATTGCATAAAAATAATAATATAAATACATGAAAAGTACGTTTCTTTTTTTGGAATAAAATAATTTCAACCATTTGGTAAAGTACACACGCTCGGCCGCATATGAATTAGTTCCAGTACTAAACGCTAGATGGGCTTAAATGATATCGCTTCCCGTGAGTGGTTCGATAGCATGCAACATATAAGATGAAGATAATTTTTCGTAACTGTCAGAGCTTAAGCAGGTCACAAAAAAGACATAAACGCAGAATTTAAGAAGTTATAAAATTCGACGCATTCGAATTCTTTCAGAAAACTTTTAGATGTCTTACCGAAATGTCTCGAGAACTCATTTAAGATATCTAATTTTTTTTTTCCCCAAGACCTATTTGAGACGACTTTATGTCATCAGGTTGCTGTGTGGGAAAATACAAGATATTAAGGCTTACTTGGGTAAGCCTTAATATCTTGTATTTTTAATGTTTAATGTTTAAATGTTTAAATGCGAATTTCGTACTTCTTATCTCATAAATAAATGATCTCGTATATCATTTATTTATAAGCTGTCTTGGGTAGTTGGACCGAAAACCTGCAAACGCTACGTGCAATAATCTTAACATATTAATATATACGTTTCATATGTTCACGCGTTCAATTTTTCTCCTGATTCAAAAATTAGTCAAAACCCAAACCCTCTCTTAATATATTACAGTTGCGCAAATAATTAAATCAAATAATTTCGTGCAGTTGTTAAATTGTATTTTATCATATTAATATTATTCCTCAATTGAAATAACCATTATTTTAATGTTTTCATAATGGAACTCTAATTTAACTAGGCTAATGTGCTCGTACTATACCTTTTGAGTTTGATAAAAAAAAAGTTCTCACGTATTTACAAGTGACAAGAATCGGGGTTTTCAGGGATCCAGAATGAGAAAAACGGGGTTAAATTGAAACGAAATTTTAAAAAGTGGACCTTTGACAAATTTCAAATAATTACTTCGACTCACGTTTAGTGACATAACGTATGTATCAAAATTTTTAATTTTTATATTTTTTTTTTTTATATTCGGCTCAACCTCATGAGCCAAGATCAGAAGAATCGGGAATCATAAATTTGGCACCAGCTTAAATTTTTCAATCGCATAATACCGTGAGCAACTCACTGTACAAGTAATAAATTATATTTTTTTGGATAAAAGTCCTGAATTTCAAAAATATTTTACGTCACTGTAAACTAAATAATTATTTAAAATTCCTCAAAGGTCTTTTTTTCAGTCAGGAGTTGTCAAAAAAAAAATTGTCTCTTTTTCAAACAAGTCAATTCAATAGTACTACTGGTAATAGTTCAGGAAATGCCTCGTCAATCGCGTTATCCGTATTTATAATAAAAGCGAAAAATATCAGGTCCCACAAATGGCTGGAATTGTCAAGTGGCACGATTTGACACGCAAATTAATGCAACGGGTTGAGTGAACTTTTCAACCCAAGTTTGATCGCAGCAACGCTGTTTTGTTTATGAGAAATCAATGAAATTACGAATGAACCGTAATGGAAACACACGCAGCGAACTCGCCTCGAAAACTTTTGCACATTTCGGCAAATGGGCAACGAAACGCTGACTTTTTTGCGTTTACATCAAACTTTTTTCACCCCTTTTTTCAGTTTGGAGCAAAGAGCATGTAAAATGTCAACAAAATCGCACAAATTTTTTCAACAACCCATTCTCAGAGCTGATTAATATTTAAAAAGCAAACTAATCAGGCTCTGAAGATTTAATTGATGCATGAGAGTCCAATGCTTCGAAAATTTGTGAGTTTATGTTAAGGATGTATCGGACGTACCAAGAGTGACTTTCGTCGACAATATTGCATACTTTATGATAAGATAAAAATCGGAAAAAATTCAATCACAATAAAGACGATAAGAAGATTAATTTTGAATAATAATAATGCCAAAAAGTTATCAATAAATTGTTTAAACAAAACATTGTTCAACAAATTTTTAGGGAAAGTTTTTTTTTGACACGTGAAATGAATTCGTTGATTTTTCTGACTGCACATGAATATTTTAAAAAATTTCTTATCATTTTGAAATTTCGGTTTTCGAAAAATTTTTAATTTTGAAAAATGAAGGAAAAATCGTGAATTTCAGATATGTTTTCGTAAAAACGTTGTACATTAAAATTGAGTCGTTTTCAGGGCATTGAACGAATAGTTTCGTAAACACAACCTTTACAAATTTCCGAAAACCGAAATTTCAAAATGATAAGAAAATTTTTAAAAAATTCATGTGCAGTCAAAAAAATCAACGAATTAATTTCAGATGACAAAAAAAAACATTCTCTAAAAATTTGTCAAACAATGTTTTGTTTAAACAATTTATTGATAACTTTTGGGCATTATTATTATTAAAAAGTAATCTTGTTATCGTTTTTATTGTGGTTGAATTTTTTCCGATTTTTATCTTCTCATAAAGTATGCAATATTGTCGACGAGTCACTTTTGGTTGGGAAGGTACGTCCGATACATCCTTAAACTTCTTGCAGGCTCTCAAGATGTCCAAAAAAAAAATATCGGATAATATCTTCGAGAAAGTTTGATCACAATTTTTTCTTAATTGCGATTTAAATTTTTTCGCGGTGATATTTTTTTATTCGATAAATCATGAACAAGAGTCTCGATTTAATGATAATCTGCATATATTTTTCGCTATAAAATAATATACACAGCTATTTTTTTTTTTTTTTTTTTTTTTCTTTTCTTAAATAATTCATACGTTTACAAGGGATGTCTCGCGAATCTTGGGCCTTTCAATTTTCGAGCAATCCCAATCGCTAAGATCGCATATTCTTTCCGTTTTCCAAAAAATCGTTACGCATTTTTATTTTCGAATACTCTGACGTATTACACGCGAAAACAAATATTGGAAATTTTTCTTCGTGCCTTGTTTACTTTTGAGTAAAAATTTAGGTCGCAATATTCACGTTATCGAATTTATCATTCATCATTCTCGCATACACATGCACGCACGCACACACACACACACACAATGACACACCGACAGAGAACCCTGAATGTTTTTGCACAGCGAAATTGATTTTCGCATATAAACTTAACATTTTTCACAAGTCTCATTTTCGTGGGTCCTGACCTTGATCAAAGATTCAACATCCTGTATGAAATTTATTGCCCCCATTCTCTGGCAAAACGCGACGAAAAGAGCATATATCAATTATAATTCAACGAATCAACAGGAGAGAACTCATTAATTGACTCTGTCCTTTGTTCACGGTTCTCATTCGCTCTTGTTGCGCAATTTCCTTGAAAAAATATTTTTTTTTCGAGTCAAGACATGTTTCAAGGTACGCTTAGGCAGTGTTGTGTATGCTTTATTTTATTTTATTTTATTTCCTCTTTTCATCGAGCTTCAGACAATTAGCAAGATTTATGAACTCTCTCATGCTCTCTCTCTCTCTGTATCTCCTCATCTCACGCAAAGTCAATTTCATTTTCTATTAATATATTTATATATTTATAGTACTAAAAAATAAGTGGTCAAAGTATTTTATGTATTTTTTTTTTATCTTAAACTATAATTGTGAGAAAGTTTTTTTTTTTAAATTACTATCCCTCTTTCGACCTCGGCACGCGCAGACGCGTTATCCCCGATGAAGATTCTTCCACGCGATACGCAGACGAATCGAATACATTCAAGTCCGTTTGTGGAACTTTTTTTTTTTTTTTTTCGTATTCGCGTGGAAGAGACCGAAAAAAAAAGAAAATAGCGTATAAATAATAGCGTACTCGTGATCGACGCGAGGCGAAGAGTAGAATTTTTCTGGATTCGGGGCGCGCGCGCGCGCGCGTGCCGCGGTGAATTCGCGAAGCTTCGGTCCTCGATATACGAAACTAATCGGTAATCACAAATTCCGCGTTCCTCGGTTTCGTTTTTTTTCTTCCTTTTTTTTTTGTCTCTTTTTTTTCCGCTCTTCTCATCTCTCGCGCTCAAACTTTCTCATTTCCCTCGAATTATCGGATATATTAACTCTTGATCGTATCACCGGATTCCTGATCCATGGGCTCGTCCCGCTGAAAAGCCGGCAAGGATTCGTCTCCGTCGATCTCCATCGATTCCGCGGGTTCGTTCTTCTCGTCGTTCGACGTTACTTCCGGGCATCGAACATCCGTAATATCGTCCTGGCCGATCGCCGCGACAACGACGTTCCTCTCGTCGATCGTTTCTATCGTGTTATCTTCCTCAGCGACCGCAGCGCTATCGTTATCTTCGCTGGTTTCGCGAATTTCCGTGATATCCGTCGAATTTAACGTATCCTCGGGCATTTCCGTGATTATCGTGGCGATCACGGGATCGCGGATCGATGGCTCCGATTCTTTTGGCTCCTCGATGATCGGTATCGGATCCGGTATTATCGATTTATCGATTCTCGTATCGTCTTCCATAGCTTCCTCTATCGTAACGCCGCTCTCCCGCCGGCGCGGCGTTTCTTCGCCGATTTCGTCGCAGCGCGGCTCCTCGATAATCGGCTTCGGATCGTTCGTCGTATCGCTCGTGGGACATTCGGCGGCATCCGGTAACGAATCGTCCGTTGAAGCTTTCATTTCTTCCTTTTTCGTTTCTTCCGCGACATCATCTTCGTCATCTTCATCCTCTTCCTCCTCCTCTTCGTGGCCAATTTTTTCGTTCTCGCACGTGGCCGATTTATCCTCGCTCAATAGCGTCGCCTCTGTCGTTTTTTCATCCTCCAAGATCCCAGTCGACGCGGAAGCGATCGTAAAACTCGCCGGATCCTCCGTCTTTGTCTCGAGAGAGCTCGAAGCTTTCTTCCTCGACGGAGAGTCGACTTCCTCGCTGCGATCGGCCGCGATCGTGTCCGCATCGTCCGTCGGACCGTCCAAACGAGCTCGTTTCTCCCTCGAACCATCGACGACGATTGCCACGGATTCCCGGGACTCGGAGCCCGATTCAAGATTCCTCGGAGTCGTATCGTCGCCGTTGGTCGCGTCGACCCTCGAATCCGAATCATCGACGATTTTTCTCTTCTCCGTCTCGCTCTTGGGCATCTCGTCGTACGTCGCGACGCTCTTCTCATCCGCTCTGAGGAAATCCGCGCTCCTGAAGGTCGTCTGAAGCTTTCGACCGCCGCTCGTCCCGTCGCTCGCTTCCGTTTCCGCGTCGAGACTCGGCTGCGAGCTCGTGTCCTCGTTCATAACGGCCTCGGGCATTTCCAGCGAGCTCGTCGTCGTCGTCGTCGTCTCCGAGCCGTCCGCCGGTTTGCTCTCCGGACGCGATTTCGCCTCGTCCGTTTTTCGCGACGACGCCGCCTGCTCGTTGGCCACGACGACACGAGAAACGCTCTCGGAATCCGCGATCTCCGCTCTCTCGTTCGTTTCTTCGCACTTGCCGGCTATCCGCGAGATCTCCTCGCTCGTCGCGCCGGCCGGCTTGACGATCGTTCGATGAGACTCGGCGGATGAAATTTTGTCCTCTCGGCCGGTAGTCGCGAGGTCGTTCTCGCTCGCGCAATCCTTCACCCAGGATTCCATGTCGGCTTCGCGGGACGCCTGACCTCCCGACGTTTCGTCCTCCAACGAACCGTTAACCATACCGTCGCCGTTTTCGCTTCGTCTCGCAGCCGCTCCCGGCTCTATCGTCGATACAACGAGTATGTTTTTCTCTATCGCGCGCATGAATTTGTCGACACGATTGTACTGTTTGCGCGGCGACGTCAACAATTCGCATATTCTCTGCACGGTGAACGGCGCATTGGCGAATGACTCGAGCAGCTCGAGGAGATTGCACTTCATGATGTCGTAATTGAATTGCTCGACGTTTGGGCACGCGGCGAGCTCGAGGCTCGGGCAACTTTCGTAAAAATCGGTCATTACGCGGGTCAATTTTTCGCGAAAAAGTGGCTTAACGAGGGACCACTGATAAACCGGATCGCCGGTTTTGGCGACCCACGAGAGATACTCCTCGAGCTCGCGGGGTATCTCCGAGGGACGCATTTTTTGAAATTCGTCAAGCGCCTGAAGAACGTCCTCGGGATTTTCCATGTTGTTTTTTTTTTTTTTTTTAAACTTTCTCACAGGATTTTTGTTGTTTTGTTTTCGACACTTTTGTTTATTCGAGAATGACGCACGTTTTCGAGAGGGATGGGGGGAGGGGGGGGGGGATTTTATTTCGCGGCAATAGGTGAAAGATCAATTATAAATAAAGAGATATGACTCGCGCGACCTGCCTGTGTAACTTGCACTACGTACCCGTGTGTGTGACTTTGCGGCGCCTCTTCTTTCCCCCCTGGCCGGCCTTCGCGCCACTCGTGCCGCCACCGCTCAATCGTCGAATCGATTTACTCGGTATTTGGCAATTTCGAATTTTCGTTTTCGCGATATTACGTGCCGAAAGGATGTGAAATGAAAAACGTTTCTGTAGATACCGTGGCGTTCAGTCTTTTGCGGCGCGATCATGAATAAATGAAAACACACGGGACACACACACACACACACACACACACATGCGCGCGGAGTGTGTGCACACACGCGGAAAATCGGGGCAACATATAACGGGAGTTTGGGTGCACAGCGCCCCTGGTGCGCGAGAGCCAAGAGCTGATAATCAATATGGCGGCTCCCGCCACGGGTTTGAAATTTTTTTCTAAAACTTTTCTTTTTCGAATTTTCTTGGGGGTCCGGTAAATGACGTACCATTTTCCCCTACTCTCATATTGCGATAGCTCGATAGCATTCATGTAAATACACCAAAAAATTGTCTTATTGATATTTCTTTAATTTCATTATAGTTGGGAGTTTCGTGCTTCAGAATAAACGTGCCCAAAATGAGGTCATGTGTGACTGTAATAGAAAAAAGAAGTATATTGATAAATTTTTAATAAATATTAACAATTTATTAATAATTTTTTTATAAATAACAAAAAATTATTTTAAAAAATATTAATAAATTGATGTTTATTAAAATTTATTAATACATTTTTTTCTATTTATTCATGCACCAAATTTTGGTAAACGAATATATATTAGTAATGTTAGTGTCGAAAATATGAATTGATGAATTTTTTGTTTTGATTTTTTTTCTTCAAAATGCAATAATTTTTTCGACAATTTCGCACATAACTTTCTTTTGCCATATTTGATACGTGTTTCGCGTGCAACAGGTATCGCCAACGGAATTGGAATCGATCTTAATGGGACTAGCGGGAGTACTGGATTGCGCGGTTGTGGGAAGACCGGACGAGGCAGCCGGTGAATTACCCATGGCTTTCATCGTCAAAGGGCCAAATTCGAATTTGACCGAAGAGCTTGTGAAAAATCATGTCGCGCCGAAGGTAAATATATTTCCTTCAAAACTCTTTGTAAAATTCAACGACGGCGTCTCGATGATTTTTTTTTTCCTCCAGGTCGCATCGTACAAAAAGCTCGAGGGAGGAATAAAATTCATCGACGCGATACCGAGAAATCCATCCGGCAAAATAATACGGTATCAGCTCAAATCGATGAACGTCTGAATCTCAGCGATGCGGCATTATTCAAATTAACAAAATCTACGAACATAATTTTGCATCAATTATGCCTTATTTTCAAAAAAATAAAAATAAAAATAAAAATTAATTCCACATTTTAACAATAATTATTTATAATTATAGTTCGTTATGTAATTTTATAAATTTTTAATTGTAAATTGTAAGATTTTAATTCCAATTGTAAAGAATAATTTATAGAATTCTAAAATAATTTAATGATTTTGCATTCGAAGAATGCGCATCTGCGAGAGAAATGATTTTAAAAAATTTATTGCCTTATTTTGTTGTTGCAGAGATCCAAGTTTATATATTTCACGTTTTTTTTTTTTTTCTTTTTTTTTTCGAACTTTGATTAGACAATTGATAAGATCGTTATAACATGTTAATATAGAAACAGTAATAATAGTGGAGTAAGGCTACATATGTATATCTGTGTATATATATATATATTTTTTACTGTTTTGTATTATTATTATTATTATTATTATTATTATTATTATTATTCAAATAACACACGACGAGAGTAGTATATGCAACGGATATAATCACGCATTCGAAAGTTGCAGAGGTCTCGTTTAATATTTCAGTCTTTTTATTTTCGATAATATGAAGGGTGGATTCGAATCTCGGTCGTTATTCATCGTTGATCAACAGAATATTTATGCGTTTGACTTCATTGTTAAACAGAACAACCAAAAAACAAGAAAAAAAAAAAAAAAAGACACAAAAGAATTGAGGTAAATGTTGAAAATTTGAATATTCTTCAATTCTGGGATGTCAATTTTTTTTTTTTTCGTTTTATCGGAAACAAAAAAAAAACAAAAATTCGAATTCAACTGTATGTGTTTGAAAATTTTAACATTCTGCAATTATGGCATGCAAAATTTTTTTTCTCCTCTCTCTTCTGTTTCTGCGTTTATTGAATTTATTTTTCTTTTATTTTTTCCTCTTTCATGAAATATTAATATCACTTTCGTATGCGCAATGACATCTGACGATGCTGAATTAGCATGATGTTAAGAGAAAAAAAAAAAAAAAAAACACACACACACACACACATTCGCTCACGGGATCATTCACAATGTTATCCCGAATTTCGAGAGAAAAAAAAAACGCTCTCGTAAAATTGCGCAAAGGAAAAAATTCAAAATAGCTATACAGTATTGCTAATGGAGGTTCTCTCTTTGAATGGTACGGCCAATAGATTTACAATGATTGGAAAAACAGTAATAATAATAATAATAATAATAATAATAATAATAAAAATTAATGAAAACCGAAGAAGTACAAGGCCTTACGTGGTATAATATGTGTTGTCCGGGGAATCACTCAATAAATGGCATATATATCGAAGGATATAGAGACTTGGAGAAATATTTCAGACGACGTCACTCGAATCGCGTTCGCACGCCCGTTAAACAATTTTTGTTTTTTTTTTTTTTCACAAGTTTTCCTTATTTTTCCATTCTTTACTTTCAACGAGCGTACTTCCCGAAAAAAAATTGGGCAACGCAGCGACAGTAGTCGCGAAACGATTCGTTGAATGAGGATATTTTGAAAAATTCGTTGAAAAAAAAAAGGGGGAGAGGAATCTTTCACAGGCACTTGCTCTCGTAAATCCGGATAATTGCACGTTATTATATTCTCTCATGTGGCGATGGGCAATATAAACTATAAAAAAATTAAAAAAAAAAAAAAAAACAGCATATAATTTCGCGTCGACTTCAATATTTTTATATGAAATAAATAATAAATAAGCAACAGGGTATATAAAAAGAGAGAGAGAGAGAGAGAGAGAGAGAGAGAAAAATGTGGAAAGAAAGTTATATGGAGAAGCCACTTTTTTTTTCTCTCTTTTTGTTGTTGAGAAAAGGGCAGTATTTGGCGAAACTGCGCACACTACGAAGAGAGTATAACACGATCAGAGAAATATCTTTGTGCTGTATAGTTGAAACAAAAGTGGCGACCATAAACATTGATTAAATTTTTTTTTTCCCTTTCATCCTTTCTTTCTTCGTTTTTTCTTTTTCTTTTTTTTTTTTTCCAAGATCTTGAGAATTTTTACCTAAGCAGATCTTCGTTTTCCTTATGACTATCCAGTGAATCTATAGCGTTTCTTATTCTAATAAAGTGTTCATAAAGTCGAAGCTTATTATTATCGCTCGAGCGTCGTTCAACGGTGCGCTCCTGCTCATTTTTTTATCTATTTTTTTTTTTTTTGTTTTGTTTATGTTTTTAACAGGCTCAAAGACTTTGATTAATTACACGTCGACCACCATCTTCTTGTGAATATCCGTATTGCCGACCACCTGCGAAAAAGGTTTCACGAAATTTCGTTAGTTCATCGTCATCCGCAGTTTGTCCCGTTTCGATGAAATAACTGCGGCCCACAGAACCGGTCGAAAGAGCGTTAAATTTTGGGGAGAAAAAGGTTTTGGCAAAATTGTTAAGAAAAAATTGGCAAAATTGTTTCAAATATTGTTTGTTAAAAAGGTTTAGACCGCGCCGCCGCGAAGCATACAACTGAGTCTTGACAATGAAGAGCTATAGCAGACGCAAAGCATTAATTATTTTCTTTACGATGCCTCGAAAAGTATTCGGTCGATCGTTCTCAAATTCATTTCTTTCACGGAGAAATTTTTTTTTTTTTTTTTGGTTTCTTATTTTCCAAGGCTTTTCTCAGGACAGCTCAGACTCGATTTTTTGCAAATGATTTTATATAAAATAATGTTACGAACACCGACTTTAGCGTGCAGTATTTTGAGTATGAAAAATTCAGGAGATTGAAAATTGTGCTCTTCATCGATTTAGGGACAACGACTCTTTAGATTCGACTGAAAAATATGTGATTTTCAGGATTTTTTTTTTTCATACTAAAAATACAGCTGTACTTTCCAAAACTTGCGAGAGTTTTTCGCTGTACACTTTAGCGATACAAAATAACTTTTTTTTTTTATCGGAAAATAATAACTTTGAACGCGTTATTCTCGAAATTACTTTCTTTTTTTTTTCATATTGGCGGGAACGATAGAAAAAAAAGTATTCAACCAATCGACTATTTCCAGTGCTCTTGGATACTCAATTACCATCTACCCTGAATGAACCAAAAACATTTATAAAAAGAACGATAACTTTTGTCATAATCGTTACTCCGACAATTTTAACAATTGTACAATTATTTTTTTCTTACTTTTCGTAGTTCATCGACTGTAAAATGATACGGGAATTCGAGATATATTTGGTTTTTTTGTTTCAGGCGAAAATCGGAGGCTTCGATTTTCCCGCCAATTTACAACTCTCGTGGCGAGGCACGGCGAAGATTCGTAAATAATTTAACGTATGAGTTGTCATTTTTTAATGAAAAAAAAAAATTATTTTGCATCGTTTTATTTTTCGTTTATTAAAAAATTCCTGAAAATTACCTCTTCCTCAGCGTCTTAGACCAAGTCCCCCCCCCCCCCCTTAACGTGCAATGCAATTGCACCAAATTATATTTGCAAATAGGTCCACTGACTCGCGTTAATTTCTAAAGAATTATAATTTTTTGTACAGTTACACACACAAATTACACCAGTTGTATGATTTTTTTTATAGCTCGTTTTTCCTCATTTGGCTTATGAATTATGAAAATGACCGATTATCGTTATTTTTTGAAAAATACCTCCACAAATAATAATTTAAAAAAAAAAAAATAAATAAATCAATTTCATAAATTCAGCGCTCAATTCGATCGGAACACAGTGCTACGAGCTATTCGAACAGAAAAAAAATATATATTTTCGCGTTTTTTCCTGATATCAATCTATTCTCCTTGTCTCTCTGGACATTTCTTGTCGACGGATACCATCGATCTTGAAATTGGGCTCCGTCGCACGATTATACACAAGTAAATGAGATATTCCACGTAAAATGGACCACCTTCAGACCTCACTACCTCCGATTTCGTTCTTCTTTTAGGATTTTCTTATCCCATATGAAAGTACCTTCACCGATTTATTTCAAATTTTTTCGGCCCCCCGTTCCGGGATTTTCAATTTTTGAAATTTTGTGATTTTTCACCGGGAAAATTGAATCGATGATATCTCGCAATTGGAACATCGTACAAATATAATCGATTCGTCCGGAATCCAACTTTTTGAAAAAAAATTAATTTTTTTTTGTTTCGGAAACGTTTTGGTTACCAAAATTTGACTTTAAAACTGAAAACCAAATTTTCGTCAATTATGTCAGGTCGGAGAAGTTCCAAGCATTTTTTTCCTTCTATGGAAAAGACGAATAAATTGGAATTTCTTTTTTTTTTCTTTAATTAAAGTATAATTTTTTTTAATAAAGAAAAAAAATCAATATATCTTTTTCCTTTATTTTTTCGTAAATGTAAATCGAATTTCTCCATCTGAAAAAGACGTATTCGAAAGTGAAAAAATGCGTAGAATCCGAAAAAAAAAATATTTCGAACTTCTCCGACCTGACGTAATTGACGAAAATTTGGTTTTCAATTTTCAAGTCAAATTTTGGGTAACCGAAACGTTTCTGGGAAAAAAAAAATTCAAAAAATTGCATTCAAGACGAATCGATTGACGATCTTGATTATATTTGTACGATGTTCCAATCGCGAGATATCGCATCGATTCAAAATTCGCGGATGTGAAAAATCACAAAATTTCGAAAATTGAAAATTTCGGAACGGGGGGCCGAAAAAATTTGGAAATCAATCACCGAAGGTACTTTCATGCGGGATAACAAAATCTTAAAAGAAGAACGAAATACCTGACCAGAAGAAAATATGATGGGAGTAAATGCTAAGAAAACGAAAGTAATGATATTTAGAAATGGAGGAAGAATAAAGAGATGAAGATAAATGAAAATATAAAGGGGAAGAGGTACAGATAGTAAACAGTTTTAAATATTTGGCTTACTGGTTTTCGTGCAAAAATTCGATTTGGATTTATGGGAAGAAGACTGCGGGAAAAGCGCAAAAAGCAATGAATGCGGTTCGGGGTGTTTGGAGGAGAGCGGGAAGAGATGCGACGGAGGAAAGACTTTATTTACTGAGTTCTATAGTTGGAGCGAGTGCGATGTACGGGGTGGAAATTTGGGGTTGGGGGGGGGGGGGGGGGGAAATAAGCATTTTTGAAAGAATTCAGAGTAGATTTTGTAAGATGGCGTTAGGGATTAAAAGGAAAACTCCAAATTACATTTGGAGAAGAGAGCTGGGTGTGCCCGCAATGAAATATCCGATAAGGGTAAGGAGCGATAAGATATATTGTGGAGATCTTAGGAATGCATGAGAAGAGATGGCCAAAAGTGTGCATGATGGAAGAAATAAGGGCGATAGTGAATTGCGTGCCATCAAAGTGGGGGGGAGAATTTAAAGGCTGTATTAAAAAAGCATGGATGCGCAACATATTGTTGAGATGATCTGGGAACGAAGAGAGGTGAGAGATATCGAAGCAAGAATAAAGATGGGATTAGAAAAATTGAAGAGCGAGACGTTGAAAAGGGAGGAGGAGAGAATAAAGGAATCGATTTAAAATTATAAATATAAGTTTTTGGTGGAGAGTGAGATTAGGCCTTGGAAATACTGGTCCGAGGAAAATGTAAAGGGCAAGGAGAAAGAAATGTGGGCCAGGATAAGATGCGGAAATATAGGGAGAGCGGGCAAGAAAGGTGAGAGAGAGAGAGAGATTGGATGCGCAGAATATGCGAGGAGCGGGATGAGACTTTGGAGCATTTGCTGGTGTGTAAGAAAAGTAGAGAGTGCGTGAAGAAAAAGACAAGAAAAGAAGTGGAAGAATGGGTGGAAGGAATTGATGAAATAGCGACGGTGGGAGAGGTAATAAATATGCTTCAGGGAAAAATACAAAAAGGAATCTGCGCATATTTCAGAGAAATCGAAGAGATATGGGAAAAAAAGGAGTCCGGAGATAGAGAGCGGGAGAGCAGAGGAATGAATGGGATGCGGAGTGCGAGTTGATTAGAAATGTAAGACATATAGTTTTAAGGATGCGGCAGGAGTTAAGGAGAGGACAAGGAATGTAAATTTTGAGCGAGAGATTGTACAAGTTTTGTAAAAAGCTTTTAAAAAGCTATACAAATAAAATTGATTGATTGAAAAAGAACGAAATTGGAGGTCATGAGGTCTGAAGGTGGTTCACTTAATGTGGAATACTTAAATATATAAATTTAAATAATAAATCAATAATTTTAATAATAATTATAAAATTAAATTAAAAATTATAATAATTAATGATAATAATAATAATACTAATAATAATAATAATAATAATATCATTAGTTTTAAAAATTAAATTTTTTTTTCTACTCACAGAACAGAATTCCTCGAAGCTTATTTTACCGTCTTCGTCCTTGTCCGCGAACAGTATTGTCTTGTCAACGATTTGCTGCAACTGAGTGTCCTTAAGATTGTTCCCTACCATCATTTTCAGTACTTGAAAGAGTTCGCCGTTGCTTATGAAACCGTCGTTATCCATATCATAAATTCTAAAAGCGAATCTCAATTTGCTCTCCTTGTCGCCCTGAGCAGAAGACTATTAAAATTAATTGAGACTTTATCGTATCGTTATATACATCGCCTCCTGTCCCTTTACCGTTGTGTTTTACCTTGACGCTGAATTGCGATACGCCTTGAATGAATTCCTTGAAGTCCACCTCGCCGTTGCCGTCGGCGTCGAATATATCTATCACTCGCTGAACCAGAGGATTTTGTTGAAGTTCCGGCAGCGACATGAATTCATCGATGCTCAGAGCTCCGCTGTTGTCCAGATCCAATTTCCTAAAACGCTTGCCCAACCTTCGGATCTCGTCCGCGTCGACTACGAAAATTCAATTTTTTTTTTTTTTTTTTTTTTTTTTTTTTTTTTTTTTTTCGGAAATTGCGTTTAAACGACGAAAAAAAAAATCAAAAACGAGAAACGGTAAAAACGAAAATTGATTTTTTTTTTTAAATCGAAAAAACCAAATCCAAAACGAGAACGGTAAAAACGAAAATTGATTTTTTTTTTAAATCGAAAAAACCAAATCCAAAAATGAGATGGGAACGAAATTCAAAAATCGAGAACGGTCGAGGAGAGAAAAAAAACAACGAATAAAATGAAATTCGTTGGCAAACAAGTGTTTGGTAAAGGCGAGATAAGGTTATCGTCGGGAGAGAAAAAAAAAAAACTGAAATACACTCACAGTTCGAACAGAGTTCCATGGGCAGCGAGCTTTCGTTTCCCTGAGAAGAAAAATATATAGAGCAGGAAATCCTTGTGATTAGACGTTGAACTGAGAGACGAAAAAGTGCGAAAACGCGCATATATCACGAAAAGAAAATCGCACTTGGAACGGATTTTTCGTTTCTTTCTTTTTTTATTTTT
This sequence comes from Rhorus exstirpatorius, assembly GCA_963564615.1. Taxonomy (NCBI): domain Eukaryota; kingdom Metazoa; phylum Arthropoda; class Insecta; order Hymenoptera; family Ichneumonidae; genus Rhorus; species Rhorus exstirpatorius. The sequence goes on from OY751313.1 coordinate 20,552,174, forward strand.
TCCCCCTGCTCGTTCGGTTCGTGCGTGTTTTCGTGAAACGTTAATTATTTAAATTAACGCGAGTGTCGATATCGCGAATGAACGAACGGATCAGGTGTATTTGCCAAAGCACATTTTTTATTTACCATTTTCGTATGTAGCTGGTTTTTTTTTGTCACTGATGATGTTTAGTGGAAAACGTCGAATTGATCAGGCAAACCCAGTAGATATTTCCCAATGGCTGAATCTCCTTTTGGTTCGTGTATATAAATATACATATATATGTGTCCGTATTGTTGCTAAAGCGCCTGCGTGCCGTAAATAGTAATAAAAGCGCTCTTCGTGCTATTTCGCGGGGAAAATGCGTTGAATAGCATATATCTGTGTCACACGCACTTCGGGGATCTCCCAGCACTCCCTACAAAATCGAAGTTAACCGTAGCTTGTTGTTTTCACTGTGTTCACTTGACTTGTGTATATAATCGCGCGCAACGAAGACGCGAGAGGAGGCAAAAGCTTCTGCCGCGACCTCGAGACAGTTTTACAAGCTCGAACCAAGAAGATCTAGTCTTCTTGGCTCGAACACGCGCGAGAGGGAGAGAGGTCGACCTTCACTGGCGCAGCAGAGCTTTTTCGTAACATTAGTGTTTATCATTACGTGAATACACCGCGGTCGGTAACAAAGTTGGCATAAATGTTTTTTCTTCTATCACAGAGCACCCAGTGGATGGAAAAAAAATCATCAACGCATCGGTTAGCTAGAAAAAATATCCGATAGATGGCGCTTTCGTCGCTCGGAAAAAAAAAACTTGATAGCGTGATGTCATTGGTCATTGTTCGTGTCTGTCATCTGCTGACAGTAAGGTTAGATTCGGTGGTTCCAACTTCGATACAAGCTAGCCTAGAGAGATTAAACACTGAACGTTTTGTTGTACTTAGTAATTATCAAGGCTTGACTGTCGATAAAGTGTGAAAAAAAATGACATCCTGCCTGGAAAATATGCAGATATCCTCGTGCGTTTGGTTCGAGGGCGGCGAGAAGAAAAATGCTTTGATGTCGATGCTAGCTGGAACACTGGTAAAACGATGATTCACATTCTGACATTGACTTCGTCAAATGACGATCGACAATATAATCATGAATTATTTTGGAATAAAAACAGAAAAATACAAACGATTATTCTCTTCTTTCAGTTCTTTACAGGCTGGTGGTTCATCATAGATGCCCATGCAAAATATCCAACCGAAATGTTCAATGTGTATCATCTCTGTGGGGTTTTTGGTACGATATCTCTCTTTATGTGAGTATTCAAGACTTATAATATATACTTACCTTATCTGTGTAGAATATTCATTTATTTATGAAAATTGGCCCAATTACACTTACAACGGGTGAGAAATGATTGTTAATTTGAAATTATTTTTTTAACACATGATTGTTTAAAATTTCTATTTGTCTTTATAATTTTTGTTTTTTTTTTCACAAAACCATTATAAGAAAGTGTTTTAATATATCTTGTGCCTAATAAAAACTTTTCGAACTAAGATAATGATAAAGAATCGTAAATTTCTAATTTGCAGAGATTTTTTGTTTTCATTAATCCCTTGAACGGCAAGAAAAATTTCACTGTTTGTGCCCCAAGCGCGAAATATAAAATATTTCGATTTTAGTTAAACATGGCACCTAGGGGGGTTTTTTTTTTTTGGTCGCTGATTACGAATTTGAGGTCAAAATTCAGAAATTCAAAATGGCAGATTAAAATTCAAAGTTGAGATTTAATTAGAATGAAAATCGCCTCTCGGGGGGTTTTCGAGGTCTCTGATTACGAATCTGTCCTCAAAATTCAGTAATTAAAAATAGTGGACCAAAATGCGAAAATGTACTCGACGCGCATGAAAATTCGTATCGGATGGCTTTCGAGGTCGCTGGCTACGAATTTCTGCTCAAAATTTGAAAATTCAAATTGTTGGATAAAATATGGTGGACTAAAACGCAATATGCCATATTGGATCCGCCATTTTGAATTTCTAAATTTTTAAGTCAGATTCGTAATTGGCAACCTTGAAAACCCCGCAACACCAATTTTCATGCGAATCAAGTAAATTGTTGTATTTTGGTCCGCCATATTGGAACCACCGTTTTGAATTTCTGAATTTTGAGGTCAAATTCGTAATCAGCGACCTCGAAAACCCCCGATTACCAAATTTCGCGAAAATCGTTCGAGTCAATCACAAAATAATCGATGCGCGCCATATGGCGTCAATGCCGCCCAACGGATTAAGGGGTAGACCACCAAAAAATATCTAGCTATCCTTAATAACGTTGTCAATCTTCATCTCATTATAAATTATTTCTGGTGCGCCCGAACCTGTGAATTTTCTGACTACTCCGAACGTATCAGACAAAAAAAAACGAAGCTAATTTGCTGATTCAAAGATTAAAAAACAAAAATCAGCTAATTTTCCAAACATCGCAGGGTAAACTCTGTGACGAATGCTCAGATCAGAGGAGACTCATACAACGGTGGTTGTCTCGGGGCTAGAGGAGCCAAAGGTTGGCTATTCGTAGGTTTAGTCATGGGCTTCGCGGCCGTAATAGCGGCTTGTTGGATTTTATTCGCAAATTTCATTACAGCCGGTGAGTTTCGCTGTCGAGAAAGAAAGAAAAAAAATAAAATAAAATAATTAATCCCCTTTCGAGTCTCTAAAAGTATTTTTTTTCCTCGTACAGATGCCAAACATCATTGGCCAGGCGTCGGTCTCTTTCTTCAAAACGTTTTCATATTCCTGGGTTCTCTCACCTACAAGTTCGGACGATCCGAGGATCAGTGGGGCTGAAAGATCTGTAGATCCATTTCGCATTGTATTTATTTGTTCGCGTAACAGCGAGAAAGCGTTTAATGCAAATTCGTTTTTTTCTATCGATTTTGAAAATAATTAAAAAAAAAAAAATAATTAAAAAAAAACAAACAAACAAATTGACTGAGGTTATTATTCGCCTGAACGAAGCGATATGGAACCAAAAAGTACCATTATGAACGAGGACAAGAATGATTAGTCGAAAAGCCGGATACCAGAACGAATCGTGGGAAATTAAAATTTGCAAATTTTACACGACTATAATATGTAAGGAACGATTAAATTAATAATAACGATAATGATAATTGTGAAGAAAATAAAAAAAAAAGGATAATGAGTGTGACACGGTATTTTGTTTTTATGCTTATGGTTTTTTTTTTTTTTTCCTTTATTATTGTCGACTCCTATAATACTCGCGCGCACACACACACACACACGTAACAATACTTATAGTAATCTATCTATCGATAAGTATAAAGTACTATGTAATAAATACAATGTCTATGTACAAAAACTTCCAGCGCTGAATTTTCATCACGGGCTTTTTCCAAGCCCCTGACGTTCGATAAAAAATTCGAGAGTCATTAATATGCCGCGCGGAAGTTGGCAGTCTTCGGTGGTTGTTCAAGGAAGTACAAATTGCAATCTAATCGAATTGAGCGTGGAATCCCAAGTCTTTTTTTTTTTTTTTTTTTTTTTTTTTTTTTTTTTTTTTTCATTTCACTGCTACGAGACAGGAATATACTTGAGGTGTGTTTGTTAATTCATCAGTTTAGTTCACTGAGAAAAGCGTTCTCGTATCATTCATATTTTGCTTTGTCCTTTTCTTTTTCTGCTAATAATACATCCAGATTTGAAGAGTTAGGACTGAGATTGACATTCCAGTCAAACCAGTTTGTAATGAAATTAAAAAAAAAAAAAACAAACAAATTTGCACTTTTTCAAGACTCGATAAATTGTGTCAATCCTGTAATTTGTTTGAAAAAAAAAAAACGCGTCTTTTTAGTACGTTAAAGATTAAAAGTGACAAATTCATCCGGTATCCGATAATTTTATCGCAACTTTTTTAAAAAAGTAAATAACGATTTGAGCCTTTCCTCAAGCTCGAGTCTTTCCGATTGCGGTTACTATCTGATTTATTTTTGGGCTTATCGAAAAGACGATCTATCGGATCACCGGCATAAATTTTCCATACCATTGTAGATTCAACGAAAACCGATATTCGTTTGCGAAAAAAAAAAGCTTGAGCTTGTCCTGGCAGATCATATTCCTCCAATGACAATGTTCGTAGAAAAAAAAAAGCGCATATCAATGAAAAATTAAAGCATTGGCAATTTTTTGAAATTAATAGAAAAGATATTGAAATGTAAATATTTCTTAAATTTTTTTTTTTAATATTACGAACACGTACGACGTAGAAGACGCAGCCAAGACAAAAACCGTCCCAAGTTACAGTGTGAGCTACCGTGCCCAAGGCTTGCATCCCATCCGGATAGTGGTACAGTCCGACCTCGAAATAAGAAACCAAAAGCCCCCCAAGGGGAAGAGTTTTTCCTAGAATTCGGATACCCCCATCAGGCGCGCGCTGCACGCTCACTGCCTCTGTCTGTCTCTCTCTCTCACTCTTTTCCGCATGCGATCGAGCTCGGAGCTCGAGTCGTAGTGGGGAAAGTGCTTGAGCGAGAAACTGGGAAAGTTTTCTTATTGCCGGGTTTCTTATCCGGAGGTCGGACCGTACTATGAATTTTGCCTCCAGGATACCAGGCGACCTCCCCGAGTATCTTGCCTGATCCCCGCACGCTTCGTAGCTACTCGAAGAACCGAAATAGGACCAGGCGCACTATCGTCAACAACGACTCGTTCATCCTCAGAGAAGGAAGCGATCACGAAAAGTGGACTTGGGGACAGGGCTCTTATGGGCCTAACAAAGGTCGAATCGATCTTTGCCAAAGCAAAGAAAGTCGAAATGACACGGGGAGACCACGTACTGGATTTTTGGGGAATTGCGATACGTGATATAGACCGGGAGCCCATAACACTTTTTTCATGTCTCATTTGTTCAGGCTCAAAACTACCTTAGATTTCATAAATACGTGTCCTGCATCACAAAAATCGCATCGCCGAACAAAATTAGTGGACCAAAGATGCTGAACCGGCGAAATCACATACAAATATATATCTATATATAATTTGTATATATAGATATATATTTGTATGTGACAGCATCAGTGGACCAAAAGTGTCCACTGTGGACAAAATCAGTGGACCAAAGATGCTGAACCGGCGAAATCACATACAAATATATATCTATATATAATTCGTATATATAGATATATATTTGTATGTGACAGCATCTTTGGTCCACTGATTTTGTTCGGCGATGCGATTTTTGTGATTCAGGACACAGATTTATGGAATCTAAGGTAGTCTTGAGCCTGAACAAATGAGACATGAAAAAAGTTTTATGGGCTCCCGGTCTAATATTGCTTAGGACTGGTCGAATTTTACGACTATGGGAGAATCTATGAGATAACATATACCATTTGGAACATCTCACGACAAAATATCAATTCTCACAAGATATCCCAAAGAAAAATATACCATTGGAGGATTCAGGAGCACCCGAGCAACGTATTGCAACTGAATATTTCCTTATTTCGAAGAACTTTTCTTCTGGATTCGATGATATAGCTCAATATTCACATAAATTCCCTTCTTGGGGTACTACTCGCCTGCCGCACAATACCGATACGACTTCATCGACCAGTATCGGTACAGTACGATTGCTTTAGAAATTCAAAAGTTACCGATCATAAAGTTATCGTGCCAGCGTCAGTGAATGCACTTTACCATTGTTCAATTAAAAAAAAAAACAAACCAAGTTATATCTTTATCAGAATATTTTGATCAGAGATATTGCGCAGTGAAATATTTTCTCATATGATATTCCGTCGTTGTATCATAAAATAAACGTCGATCAACGAATGAAGAACGCTTTTCTCAGCTGCCGCTCTAGCCGCGTATAAAGTCTCTAATAAATTCGAGAATGCATCGAATAATCCCAAATACATCTCTCAATTTTTCACGAATGCGGCAAACAACGAAAACCGACGAATCAACAAGAGCGCTGTCTCATTTTCCCGTGTAACCGTGGAGATTAATGGATCGTCAGTATTGCGGATTCGGCGAATTTCTCTGAAAATTGCTCTGCTGACTTTGATTCTGTTGAATCGGTCCGGCAGCTCTCTGGGATTGTCCGGGCGGTTTGCCATAATTTCCCCTCGTCGAGCCTTGATAACTACCGTAAGCCGAGTCGTCGCTTATTCTTCGCGAAACATGACCGTACGTGCTCTCGGGCCTTCGGGAATTTTGTCCGCTCTCGGAGCTCGTTGCCAGCGGACCATTTGGAATTTGAGCCTGAGTCTGCTGCTGCTGCTGCTGCTGTTTCTGTTGATGCGAGCCTGTAGATCCTTGACCTCCTGCTTGTCCGCCCGAGGCTCCTCCCTGAGAATTCTGGGAGCTCGGTGGTGGAACGGGCGCCCGACCGTAAATACCATTACCGGTCGTCACACCGTAAATACCATTCTCCCGCGTACTAACGCTGGTAGAAATGCCTCTTATACCATAAATACTCTGAGTACACTGTGCCAATTGATTTTGCATATTTTGATTGGTACTGTTGTGATTTTGGGATTGATTTTGCGGCCCGTGAGATCCACCCGAGGCTTGTGACGGCGCTGACTGAGTCGGCAAAAGAGTGAAACCGTCTTTCCAGCCGGTCCCGCTCGGCAATGTATTCTGTCCCGTTCTCATGGGATAGAGACTCTGCGCCGGCACCAGCGGGCCCGGTTTCGGTATCATAAAAGCGTCCCGCGGACCCGTCGTCGATTTCGAATAAACGCTCTGCGATCGGTTGAGATTGGCTCTCGTGAGCGGCGGTGATTTGCAATGAAGCGATTTCGTTCCACCGTATATCGATTCGACTCTCTCGAGGGCCGTCGGCGGTGGGGAATATATCGACGAGCTTGCACCAGCTACGGGTCTGTATGTGGCATAAGAACCCGGAAATTTCGGTCCTGTCTGCTTGTCGAGATCGTCATACGTATCCTCGTCCGATCTCGTCGATGACATTTCACCGTCGTCCATCTCCCGCGTGTCACGAGCACGCCTCGGGCTCAGTACGTACTCGTGAATCAGAGAAGCCAGCGCACCACCCGATATCGGTCCTACCCAGTAGACCCAGTGACTGTCCCAACGATTCATCACGAATGCCGGGCCCAGAGCTCTCGCTGGATTCAAAAAAGGACTCTGAAAGCGAGAAAAAAAAAAAAGAATTAACGAAAGTCTTTCAAGGGGTTGAAAATAATGTTGAAATAATGTGAAAGACAATGGAGGAACTTCGATGGCATCGTAGGAAATATTTTAAAAAATTTTATGACTTCCGGGGCAAGAGCATTAAGGAGTCATCGAGCACACGTGACCAACTCAGAATCGAGGGTAGCGCCTCTGGCGGAAAAATTTGAAAAAACTGCATGTCGAAGTTAGCACCCCTTGCGGCAGATATGTCAACCAATGCATTCAGCAAAAAGTAACGGATGTCGATAGGGTAGGATGTAAATGTTACAGTGGCGGCGCATGTTTCATGAAAGGCCCCGATCGCCCTGATTAACCCTCAAAGCTTATTTTATCTCAGGGCTCACTTTACGCTTACACCATCACTGCTGCTTCTCCGCTCTTACCGACAACCGTGACTAGCGAACCTAGCGTTAGTAGCCGGAACTGTGAAATACATAGCATGTACTGTCATATAGCCGTAATGCACGGCTTTGACGTCTCCGTGTGTACTTTTCGGATTATCGCTTTGTTTTTCAACGAAACAAGTTAGATTATTTTTTAAGAAGTGCAACAAAGTGGAACGCAGCTCCGTCTAGTCCGGTTAAGAGTGACAGATGTGTGTGAAATTAATAATAAAATGAATTTATCAATTGGCGAAAAAAGAGTGGGGGCAATCGACAGCCACCTCGAGTTTTCGATAATTTGTTGTGCCTCAAAAAAAAAATTTCCACGGAACGGAGGACCAGACGGGATTTCTTACTAGTCGAACGAATTTATTTTTTATGTTCAATTGTGCGATACTATTATATTTTCGGCGAAATCCGAAAAGTACGTTTCTCTACAATTCTTAGTTCGCTTATTGTCCACTTGGCGCTTCGTATGCCCTCGCTCGATGACTCTTAAACTTGGGAATTGCCCGACTCGGAAGAAATTTTCCATAAATGCTTTTTTTTTTGTATTGGCCTCCTAATTCAACGGTTAGCGTGTCGAAAACTCATGTAAATCATATGATGAGTAAAAATTTGAGACACCGATGATTATTAATTATTTATATTGACCGTATCTATGTAATATGAAATGTTCCGTCGAAAATAAAAATTGGACCAATGTTCCGGATTATTCTTCGAGAAAAAAAAATTAAACTAAAATGAACTCTTGAAAAATTGAGATAAATTGGGGAGTTTGCAAATTATTTGCTGTCGAAAAAAAAAAAGACATTTCTACGAAATCTCTGATCGAAATGACATGGAAAATTACAAGCGCATTATGAAATAACTCGAAATTCAGGATTTCATTAATCGTGGTAAGTCGTAACGTTATTTAAGATTAAAAAAAAACAATAATAGGGTCAAGTTTCGAATTTCCATATTCCTTTTTTTTTTCTCTTAATTTCTTCAAAGCAGCTTGAGGTCAGGGAACATCCGGTCGACGATTACAATAGGAATTTGATGATGGCCGCTTTGTGATATTGGATCGGTGTAGGAGGAAACGAGAAAGCCCCGTCGTTTTCGCTTCATTTTATTTCTTTTCTTTTTTTTTTTCCATGCATCTCAGATTGCGAAACACACGGTGCGTCGAGCAAAAGCAGGTGGGTTCGTGTGGACCGGGAGCTCGAGTGTTCTCAATAAAGACGGCAGGTGTTCTTATTCGGTGTCCCGAAAGGAAAAAAAAAAGGAGATCACGGTATTCGTGATACAGGATTGTGCATTTGGCAGGAAAGTTTTACCAAAATAATGAATAAGGAAAAAAAAAACATATAAATACCGGGAAAAAAATAAATAAATGAATACCGAAACGAGAGTAGCTGCTGTATAGGCCGCGGCCAATATTCCCGCTGGTCTGGCAGAAATTGTCGCTGGTAAATGATTTCTCGACACGTCCGAGGCGAGATGAGCAAGAACGATGAACACGGAGAGAGACATCTCGACGAGTAGTTTCTCTATTGGGCCTCCAGGGCGACCGGAAGTTGGCATCATCTGAGTCGTCGTAGTTGTTACCGTGACTCTGTAACAAAAAAAAAAAAGAGAGAACAATTATTAAATCGAATAAAACAATATACATAATTTGCCATTAAGTTGACTCGTCTTTCTTTTTTCTTTTTATTATTAAATTACTCATCAGGGAATATTGAATACTTTTTTTTTGCCGTCCACGATTGAAAATAATTCATTGAAATAAAAGAAATGATCGACTTTGCTTTTTGAAATATGGAGCTCGCATATGGGACGCCTTATGGAAGTCGTATCGCCACGCGTCGTTTCATCCTCTATATTTTTAATATATATTGAAAGATATATATATATATATGTATGTAGCGTATGAGTTACAGGTTCGTCGTTTGTTAATGTACAATGTAGGACAATTTTTTCCCATTGAGATTGGGACTTTTTCACCAACCCCTCAACGAATCGGTGTATAAAAAAAAAAATATATATAACAGTATCAGGAGCGAGATCCCCGTCGAGAGAGGGGTGGTCCATCAACCCTCCAATGTGGAGAAGCACCGACAGGAAAAACCCCCTTGTGACAAGTGGATCCCCGTGGGCTATAATGTTTATATTAGTCGGTGCATCCTCGTCAACCCCTCATCCATATATATATATATATATATATATATTATTGGTTTTTCTCACCCCTAAGGGCAGATCCATGAACCGCAATACTCGAAACAAGACCCTGCCAATTTTCTCACAGCTATTCCACCCTTGTGCGGTATACACGTTATCTACAATCATACGGGGTCGTGAATAAGTGACCTCTTCCCATTATATCTCATATTGTATATATATATATATATATATAAGCCAATAGTGATCATCGACATCCACTGGTAATATGTAAACGAGACGAGAAGCCGAGTGCACGTAAATCACGATGAATAATTTCGACCCGCATTTCTCCTTTTCATTAAACATTCTCCCCAAAATTATCCCTGATTAATCGACTCGTACAGATCATAATCTTCGAAAGACATTTTCATTTATGCTCGAAAATTTTGACTGTGCAATTTTTAATTTTTCTTTTTGATTGATCATAATCTTTGATTTATTAAAAAAAAAGAAAAAACTCGGCTCGGTATTTTTTTTCATACCTGCTTGAAAATTTAGACTGCGCAATTGTTTTGATTTTTTAAAATCATAATCTTTGATTTACTCCGAAAATAAAAACCTCAGATGGGGTTTTTTTTTTCATATCGGTGATCACGAATTTTCTCATTTTTAAACGCAAAACAGTCAAGCTTTGAATCATTGAGCTTCATCATTTCCATTCGTTTTCACAAAAGGAATTTCGTGGAGGAAAAAAATTAAAGGAAAAATAACGAGGGAGGCAAAATTAATTCAATTAATTAGATTTTTTCCTCTACTTCGAATTCATTCGGTCAATTCAAGACTTTTGAAATTATGTTCTTCTTTTTTTCATAAATTCTGATTTGCACAAAAAAAAAAACAGATGGTTTCTCATTTTTTTAACGCAAAATAGTCAAACTTTGAATCATTGAGCTTCATCATTTTTCATTCGTTTTCACAAAAGGAATTTCGTGGAGGAAAAAAATTAAAGGAAAAATAACGAGGGAGGCAAAATTAATTCAATTAATTAAATTTTTTCCTCTACTTCGAATTCATTCGGTCAACTCAAGACTTTTGAAATTATGTTCTTCTTTTTTCATAAATTCTGACCATGAATTCTGATTTGCTCAAAAAAAAAAAAAATCAGATGGCTATTTTTTATTTTTCTAAATCGAGAGTTAATCAATTTTCTCATTTTTTTAACGCAAAATAGTCAAACCTTGAATCGTTGAAATTGACGATTTTCCATTCTCTGTCTCAAAAGAAATTTTGCAAAGCAAAGAACTAAAAGAAAAAATGATGAGGAAGCCAAAAATAATTAGTTCAATTAATTTTTTTCCTTTACCTCGAATTTATTCGACCAACGCAAGATTTTTAAAATAAATTTTTGTTTTTTTTTTTTTTATTTTTCGAAAATTAGATCCCACAGCGATTGTATAAGAGAATTAATAGAGAGCCGTGAATACATTGTAATGATTTGCTCCAACTCTGATACGCGAGCCAGATCCCTGCGTATGGTTTTTTTCCCTTCTCGTTTGATCCAGCCTTAAATACCCCTCGGCATAGGGTGGACGGAGATCAAGATCATTGAAGCTTTGCTCATCTCTATTTCATTGATGGATAAATGATGCAAATTATCAAGCTTTTTCAAAGCCGGAAATCAAAGAACGTTAGCTGGCATTATGGAACAAAAAAAAAAACAAATTCGGCTAATTCGATGCAGATTCCTATCCAATTTCCTCTATATTATGGCCTTTAACTTTTTTCCTCTCGCGCACCTTGGATCTATTTTCAGAATCGACCTAGAAGTGACACGCTCAACAACAACAACAACAACAACATCATCGACAATAACGAGAGAGAGAGGAGAGAGGATTTTTTCTCTTTTGCTCTGCGAAGCACACACGAGCTTATAAAAAAAGATCCATTTCTCTTTCACTCTTCAGCCTTCGATGCAAAGGGAGAAAAATGTATGTTAGAAAAAAAATAAAAATAAAAAAAAAACTTGAGGGACGCGTATGATCGATAAACGTGCCAAGCGTCCATTTCTCCCATTACTCATATAATGCGAAGTAACAGAAAGTTTAATCTTTCTTTCTTCGCTGGCTGCACTTGACTCGAGTGGGCTTCATCGTTGCCGATCCAACCTGTGCCCTATTTTTCGCGATTCACACGAGAGGGCAACGATCCAAAAATAATGAAAAAAAAAAAAAAAAAAAAAAAACGACGCCCCCTCTTGGGACTGACGAGCGATATGGGTTTTAAATAAATTTTGCTAGTCGAGTGTGTCCGCGTGTGGTAAAAATGGTGAACCCCTCGCCTCGTTTAACGAGCTATTGATACACCCTTCCCATCTCGAGGGGGTGCACGAACGATTATGGTTCACCGAGTGTTTCTGTCGATCCGTCTCTCTCCCTTCCAGCTTTTATCTCTCTTTCTCTCTTCGCCCTTCTCGATTATCACGATCATCTCGATTATCGCGACCTGCGCGTTGAAAAAATCCTTTATTCAAGGCCCATTGCAGTTTTAAAAAACAAGTTTAAGTTATTTTTCTGTTTTTGGTTCCTCATAGAGGAAACGTTGTAATGGCGAATATTTTTTTTTGCAGTTTACATTGCTAATGAACCAAAACGTCGAGAAATCACATTTAGAAAAAAATTCCGGAAATGTGTGTGTGTGTGTGTGTTTGTTTGTTTGTTTGTATGTGTGCTGGCCCTGATAAAGTCAAACCGTTATATCTCGAGAACGACTTGACCGATCTCGCTGAAACTTCGCACACACTTCGAGCATCAAACCTTCCTCGTTTGTTGCAATTTTCATTTAAATTGCTCCAGGGATTTAGATTTTACGAGATTTTAAAATTTTCGTAAACTGTCTGTGATCGCTCATCGAAGAAAAGTTGGTATTGCATTTGGTGAAAATCGATTGCAGGGTTCATATTTTTTAATGAAACGTTGGAATTTTTTTCCTCCAAATTTTAAGCTGTCGGTCTAATTTTTTTTATTTTTCACAAATAACGTATCATTGAGGAAAGTTTGAGATCAAATTTCATGCGTAATCCGTGAAAGGTTTCAGATTTTATGAAATTTTTCAAAAAACGTTTCTGACAGCTCGAATTTTTCCAAATTGTGAGCTATCTGGCTAATGAACTTATTTAAACTTGCGTTGAGCAGCGTGAAAAATTTGGAGGAAGAAATTCGCAAGTTTCAGCCTGTTTTGCTTCTTCATGAGCAAAGGAACTTTGTTATATGCTTTTCTGCATCGAACATGGTTTTTTTCCCACTCAAAATAGAGTTTGGAAGACAATAGGATTCAATAAAAGAGAACATATAGTCCTCTGTGCTCGGTGGCTACAAGGATGAAGTTTTTAAAAAAAAAAGCCGCGTTTTCGGTACGTCAAGCGTGACACCCTTTACGGTCTGCGTGAAAATTTGCAACGTACGATGAATCGTTCTTGAAATAAGCTTTCAAAGCATTTCACGTCGTTATTAATAATCCGAGAACGTTTAATGTGACTGAAATGAGCCGGGAAGTAAAATTTTATCGTTTCACACCCTCGTGATATGGATAAGAAGAAATTTCGTGTTTAACGAGGGGGAGGGTTTGAGAGAGATCGACACGGCCAAATTGACCTCGTTCAAACCAAACGGATTGTCGATCATTATAAAGTTGAGCAGGGATATATGCGTAGCTGGGAAAATTTGGGGCAAGTGCAAGCAGCCCTCTTCACGAGGGGTTGTGTGGCACACCACGAGAAATCTTTGTGGGAAACTGTCAGATGGCAAAAGAGGAGAGAGCTTTCAGTCTGGAGCACACGGCACACGTTTGCTGAGACACACGTGTATTTACATGTATACATTACAACGGTGTAATATAAACGTCAAAATTCAGCTCCGTTTACTCACGATGTTATTTTCATTTCGGCAACAATTATTGAATCTCATTTCACGGTTTATTTAATTTTTTATATTTTATATGCGAGTCATTTGATGATGTATGCCGAGTTTGAAAGAATTCTGAGCATTTCTGCTTTTGCTTCCTCATTCGCTATATGCGTGACCTTGAATCCGAGCCAAGATCGACAGTCAGCGCTCGTAGTAGAGAAATCTTGCGAACTTGGACTCGATCATTTTTAGGGTTATGAACAGCTGGGGGTGATATTGAAAAACGAATTTGCTGGATGAAAAATGTATGTTCTTCGAAATTTTGAGTTCTGTCATCTATTTTTGTAAAATAATTATATATATATATATATATATTGAGTTCGGGATGTTACTTTGTGAAAATTTTTGCTCAATATCCGTGTTTCGTGCACCGTCAATCATGAGTCACTGATGCGAACAGCATTACGAGCACGAAAATTTTCAATCATTTTTCGTCAAAAAAATATATATATATAAACGAGTCATCGTAATAGTCTGGAACATCGAAAAACTGCTTCGGGAAAACTTCTGCGTGTGTTCCTGCGCGTTCGTGTGTTAAAAGCTTAAAAAATTCTGATCGCTGTAACTCTCGAGAAATCGCTTGATCTACCAACCGGAAATTTTCAACGAGATTCAAGTATTATTGTATAAGATTTTTGTCAAAATTCGGGCACGAATTTCGAGTTTGGAGAATTTTTATAATTCTCTGGCTGGTCGATCTAATC